>BPTQ01000006.1:229915519-230635516 GCA_019973895.1 Chrysanthemum seticuspe | reverse complement strand
GGGAAAGGAACAATTAAATATGGGAGAATCGATTTTGAGAATGTCAGATATGTGAAGGAGCTAAAGTTCAACCTATTGTCAGTCTCTCAAATTTGTGATAAAAAGCATCCTGTGTTATTCACTAACACAGAATGTCTCATCCTTTCTTCTGACTTCAAACCTGTTGATGATGACTTGGTAGTACTTAGAGTACCAAGGACAAATGATGTGTATAGTTTAGACATGAAGAGTCTACATTCCTATGGTAGAGCCACATGTTTGGTGGCTAAAGCAACATCTGAAGAGGCACATCAATGGCATAGAAGATTGGGCCATGTGAATTTCAAGAACATCAACAAATTGGTCAAAGGCAATTTAGTTAGAGGTTTACCTTCAAAGACTTACAAGAATGATCAATCATGTTTGGCATGCAAGAAGGGTAAACAACACAAAGCTTCCTGTAAGAAGCTTGATGAAAGAAATATTAGAGAACCATTGGAGCTATTACATATGGATTTATTTGGACCTGTCTCTGTGGCAAGTTTAAATAAGAAGAAGTACTGTTTGGTTGTTACTGATGATTGTAGTAGATTCAGTTGGGTTTTCTTTTTGGGCTTTAAAGATGATACCTTTGATGCTATTCAAACTCTTATAATAGCACTTGAAAACCAATTAAGACTCAAGGTTAGAGGTATTAGATGTGACAATGGAACTGAATTCAAGAACAAGCCTATGGATGATTTTTGTGCAAATAAAGGCATAAAAAGGGAGTTTAGTATTGCTAGAACACCACAGCAAAATGGTGTTGCAGAGAGGAAGAATAGGACCTTGATTGAAGCAGCAAGGACCATGTTAGCAGATTCTCATCTCCCTATTCAATTTTGGGCAGAAGCTGTAAGTACTGCATGCTATGTACTTAACAGGGTATCTGTCACCAAACCACAGATGAAGACACCCTATGAATTGCTGATGGGCAATAAACCCAACATTCGTTTTATGAAGCCTTTTGGATGCCCTCTTATTATTTTGAATACTATTGATAATCTGGGGAAGTTTGATGGCAAGTCTGAAGAAGGTTACTTATTGGGATATTGCACTAATAGTAAAGGCTTTAGAGTCTACAACAGAGTTACTAAGAAGATTCAAGATTGTCTTCATGTTGAATTTTTAGAAGATCAAGACAATGAGAAAGGTAAAGGTCCTGATTAGATGTTTGATCTTGAGATTTTATCTCCTTCAATGAATTATGTTCCTGTTAGAGAAGAAAATCAACCTTTGCACACTGAAGAAGATATTCAATATATTGTTCATGGTGTTCATATTAGACCTGATGCTGTTCCTAATAAAGATCCTGTAAGTCCAAAACAAAGTACTGATGTTCCTAAGCAAAGTACTGATTCTCCAAACCAAAGTACTGTTGCACCAAAATCCTCATTATCTGCAGAGGATCAATCTATTCAAGAGGAACTTAATCAGATGCTTCTTCAAGATGTATTAGCACATTCTTACACTGATGAACAAAGGAGAGCTTATGAAGAGGCAAAGAAGAAGAACAAGACTGCAGAGTACTCTTACAGTACTTTGGACAGTACTTTCAACCAAAGTACTGCTGCACCTGTTGACAGTACTTTAGATGATTTGGATGATCCTACCATGCCTGGGTTAGAAGAAACTGATGATGAGCTTGAAGATGAAGGTATTTTCACAGATTCCAATGAAGGTGCTGATTATACAAACTTAGATGATACATATGAAGTTCCACAGTCACCAATCTTACGAATTCATAAGAATCATCCATCTGATCAAATCATTGGTCCTTATACATCTGGAGTTATAACAAGACACAAAGCTAAGGGTTTCACAAAACCTCATAATGCTTTACTTAGCTTTGTGTATAAACAAAACAGGCTAAATCATAAGGACCATCAAACCTGTTTATTTACTTGTTTCATCTCTCAAGAGGAACCCAAAAATATTGCTCAGGCTTTGACTAAAGAGAGCTGGGTTGAAGCTATGCAGGAAGAACTTCTTCAATTTAAACTTCAAGAGGTTTGGGTTTTATGTGATCTTCCATATGGGAAGCGGGTTATTGGAACCAGATGGGTTTTTAGAGTTAAAAGAGATGAAAGAGGCAATGTTATCAAGAACAAGGCAAGGTTAGTTGCTCAGGGTTATAGACAGGAGGAAGGGGTAGATTACGATGAAGTATTTGCTCCTGTGGCAAGGATTGAAGCTATTAGAATATTTCTTGCTTTTGCTTCTTATATGGGTTTTCAGGTATATCAGATGGATGTCAAGAGTGCCTTTCTTTATGGCACTATTACAGAAGAGGTGTATGTGAAACATCCTCCAGGTTTTGAAGATCCTAAGCATCCAAACAAAGTCTATAAGGTGGTTAAGGCTCTATATGGTCTTCATCAGGCACCTAGAGCTTGGTATAAGAGGCTCTCTACATTCTTATTACAACATGGATACAGGAGGGGAGCTATAGACAAGACTTTGTTTATCAAGAGAGACAAGAAGGATATCATGTTAGTTCAAGTTTATGTTGATGATATCATCTTTGGGGCTACCAAACAGTCCATGGTTAAGGAGTTTGAGCAGCTGATGCAGAAGGAATTTCAAATGAGTTTAATGGGAGAGTTAACATTCTTTTTAGGACTTCAGGTTAAGCAGTCCAAGGAAGGAATTTTCATTAGTCAAGACAAGTATGTTACAGACATACTTAAGAAGTTTAATTTTGATGATATGAAGGCTGTTACTACACCGATTAAATCTATCAATTCTTTGGGTAAAGATGAAGATGGACAGCCTGTTGAAGTCAAGTTATACAGATCTATGATTGGCTCTCTTATGTATCTCACTGCATCAAGGCCTGATATCATGTTTGCAGTTTGTCTATGTGCAAGATATCAAGTCTCACCAAAGATCTCTCATCTGAATGCAGTAAAAAGAATTTTCTGTTATTTGAAACAACAACCTAAGTTGGGGTTGTGGTATCCTAGAGAGTCACCTTTTCACTTAGAAGCTTTTTCAGATAGTGACTATGCAGGAGATAATTATGATAGAAGATCCACCACTGGTGGATGCCAATATCTTGGAAGAAGGTTAGTCTCCTGGCAATGCAAAAAGCAGACAATTGAAGCAACATCATCTACTGAAGCTGAATATGTAGCTGCTGCAAGTTGTTGTGGTCAAGTTTTATGGATGCAAAATCAACTCTTAGATTATGGGTTCAATTTTAAGAATACTCCTATCAATATTGATAATGAGAGTACTATTTGTATTGTGAAGAATCCTGTGTATCATTCCAAGACAAAGCATATTTAGATTAGGCATCACTTTATCAGAGATTGCTATGAGCATAGGCTCATTAATGTGGTTAAAGTTCACACGGATGACAATGTAGCTGATTTACTCACAAAAGGTTTTGATGTGTCACGATTCAATCACTTGGTCGTGAGCATTGGAATGATTAACTACTAAGCTATGTTTAAGGGGAGGACTATAAGATGTTAGGTATAGTCCTGTGTATTCCTTGAGGGGAGGATGTTAGTTTATACTTAGTTTATATAAAGGTTTTTGGCAATGTACTGTTTTTCCTGAAAGTACTACTGGGAAAGTACTGCTTGGGAAAGTACTACTTATGTGGAAAGTACTGTTTGTCGTATTAAAGTACTGTTCCAACGGTAATATTGCTGGGTAATTGGTAGTAACGGTAACTTTGTTATTTAGTCTGTGATTTCTCAAATCTCACCTATAAATAACTACTTTCTGATTTTCCCTCTCATATTATTACTTTACATCTTTTCCATACTTATCTCCCCATAACCATCTTATTATTCGATCAAGATCTTTGTTGTGCTCATTTTTTCTACAATGGTGAATCGTTTAACTGTTTCGAAGCACAATATGGTGGCTAATTTGGACAAGACTGAGGCGAATGTGGCTTTCTATGATATCATTGATTATCTTACTGGGTCGCCTATTAGTTATGCTCTTTTAGTTGAGCCGGGTATAATTAAACCATGGATTCAAGAATTTTGGGCTAATGCTAGAGATAATATGGAGGAGGATGAATATTATATTTGATCTTCAGTTGATGGAAGGACTATCAAGATTACAGAAGCCTCTATTCGTGATGATTTATTACTTGGTGATGAAGATGGGGCTATTAGATTTGACAAGCAACTGATTTGGGATACTTTTAGAAATCTGGGTTATGAAGGTTCTTTGACTGAACAAACTTTCAAGAAAGCCTTATTCTGTCCTCAATGGAAGTTTTTGATTCATGTCTTGCTCCATTGCATAAGTTCTAAAAGCACTTCTTGGGAGCAGTTTGGGTCAAATATAGCATCTGCAGTGGTTGGCTTAGCTACACACAGAATGTTTAATTTTTCCAGGCTTATTTTGGATGGGATGCTATCGCATATATCATCTGGGGCAACTTGGTTGATGTATCCAAGGTTTATACAGGTTTTGTTAAACAAGCAATTGGCTGATGTTCCAAAACCTGCTACTTTGTTACCTGTCATTGTGCAACAAGCCAAAATTTATACATTCATGGCTAAGCGAAGTAATTTGTTCAGAGGTGGAGATATTCCATTAACTACAACAATGATGGAAGTTGTACAAGCTGTACGTGATGCAGCTGGAGAGGATGAAGAAAGTGAAGGTATTGATTCTGCACAAGGTACTGCTTCACAAAGTGCTGCCTCACAAGGTACTGATTCTGCAAGTACTGCTTCTCGTGAAGGTACTGCATCGTTACAGGGTGATGTTTCTCCAAGTCCTGAGGTTCAAGCAGAGATTGAGAGAACACCTACTCCATCTCCTCAACCATTTGTTTCTGTTTCAGAGGAACATTCTCAAGTTCAAGGTGATGCTCCTAACATACCTCGTGAAGGTTTGACTTTGGATAATTATGCTTTAACAAGGGAGCTAGCTAGATTAAACAAGACTGTTGAGCGTCAAGCTAAAGTGCTTAAGAAGTTGAAGCGTAGGTATATCTGGTTAAGGAATTTTATTAAACCCTATATTCAAGGTTTCAACTTATGGGTTAAGGAGGAAAACAAACGTCGTAAAGCGCTTCGTAGGGAATTGAAAAGAAAGAAGGTTCCTAAATCATCTTCTGTCAACTTGGGGAGGAATTTAGAAAAGGATAATTTGAAAGAAGATGTTATGAAGAAGAAAGAATCTGAAGAAGATATTACAAAGAAGAAAGAATCTGTAGGTACTGATGTTCAAGGTACTGATGATCAAGGTACTGAGCATCAAAGTACTGATACATCTAGGCCAGAAGTAATAACACCAATAAATCCAAGGGTATTAAATTTTGAAGAAGAAGCTGGTCCTTCTACAACTGTTATAGAAGAAGAGGAGGAACCTAGATTCAAACCTATTCATTCTGCGAGTGATGATGAATTAGTTGCTACAATGTTAGATTTGTCACATCCAAGAGGAGGAGTTACTATTAGAGATGTACAAGAAGAAGAACAACCAAGAACTGATCAACCTGCAATTGATCCAAAAGACAAAGGGAAAGGTGTTCTGGTCGAAACTAAGAAAAAGAAACTAACTTTGGCAGAACTTAGAGCTATTGAAGTGGCTAGGAATGAAGCTGCTGCCAGAAAAGTTCAAGAAGAGTTAAATGCTAAATATAGAGAAGAACAGGAAGCTCAAGAAGCTCAGAATAGAGAAGCAGCTCAGAAAATACATGAGGAATTGAATGCTGAAGCTACTGAACCATTACAGTCTCCTACACCTGTTCGATATATGCAAAGAAGACCTAATTTAGCTAAAGAAAGGAATGCAATGATGGCATATCTAAAAAGCAGAGGATTTAAAGGATTGCAGAAGCTAAATTATGCAGGCATTAAAGACTTTAGAGAATAAGCTTATTGGACTGAAGCTGAAAGGAAGAAAAGCTTAAAGAGAAAAAGAAAAACTGATGTTACAGATGTTCAGTTTTCAAAGAAAGAAAAGGTTGAATTAAGATCTGAGACTAGTGATGAATTCAAGAATTATCTCAGAGTGGTAGATTTTGATTATACAGATGAAGATAATGACATGAAGATGAACAGATCAAAGATTAGTGTTTTCAAAGTTGAGAAATCTAAGAATGGAGATTACATGGTATTTCATAAAGAAGATGAAAGTTTCAAAGTTTTCAAAAGGCTATGGGATTTGCTGCATATTATAGATAGAGTAGATCTATTCTACTTATATTATGTTGTGAAGGCTTATTTTGAAGATAATCCATTAGAAGGGATTGGATTGGTTTTACATGGTGATCTCATAACAATGTGGGAAACTAATGAAGAGAGCACTGATGATATTTGGAAGGATCAAGAAAGCTGGGAAATAGTTTGCTGGAGATTCTTTGAAGAATCTGGAGTTCATGTTTTGGAGCTAGAAAATGGAACAATGATACACATGTTTGCAGAAAGAAGATATCCTCTTACAGTTGAGCTCATGAGAAGAATGCTAGAGCATGGATTGGAAGTAGAAGAGGATAATGAAACTGCTTGCATGGTTGTCAATTTGTTTATAGACTGGACTACCATTGCTGAGAATGATCTATAACTGGTATGACTTTTAATTGAATAAATACTTTTTGATATATCAGTACTTTTATTCAAAGTACTGCTTATCAGACAGTACTTTCATCAAAGTACTGTTTGCTGTATTAAACCAGTTAAGTAAATTTTAGAAGAAACCTTTTTGTTAAGTAATAAATATTTTGAAATAAAGGTTGAATAAATGGTTTTTGTGATGATAACATCAATAGGTTATCAATCCACCATGGTTACAAAAGGATTGACTAATCCATGAGCAAACGGCTCTGGTAAAGATATATCAAATCCGTTTTTTAGTTGACAACTTGCTAATAAGTTGGATGGTCATCAACTCACCATATCAGTAATGTGAAGAGTTGGCTAGCCCACAAGAAAATGGCTTGTGGTAAAGGCTGTGGAAAAACCATTATTGGTAATTAGTTCACCATTAGATAAAAGAACTAACTAGTCCAGAAGGGTACAACTTTTGGTAAAGACAAAACAAATCTGTTGATAGCTGGTGGTTTGCTAAAAATCATATGGTTATCAATGTACCATGGTCTTACACACCAAAACATTTGGCTACTCCAGAGATAATGGCTTTGGTAAAGAGTTCTAAATCCATTGAATTTTCAATGATTCACTTAGATGTGATGAGAATAGTATGCAACTTAAACTGAATTATTGTACAAACTGTCATATGTTGCTGTGTTGCTGAAAAGATGGAGATTGCTGATGTTGCTGTGAAGAAAACAATTCTAAGAGATACTTTGACAAGCATAGATATTACAGAGATACTATCTAAAGACTAAAGAACAATCCATTTTTAAAGATGAAGTTGTTAAAGATATATTCACAAAGGAACTTGAAGTCAAGCAAGTAGAATTCAAGTTAGGGGAGGATTGTTGGGATATGAAAGTGCTGAAGATATCAAAGTACTGAAGATATGAAAGTCCTGTGAGCTGCAGAGTACTGGAAGAAGTCAAAGAGTCAAAGTACTGCTAAAGACAGAGTCAAAGTACTGCAAGATAAAGTCAAAGTACTGCTAGAACAAAAGAACTGTTATATTCGTTTATGGAAAGAGTTGTATTCCATGTTTAGATTACTTGTCGTACAAGGTTATCAATTGTAAACCGACTAGGATATCCTTGAGCCTATAAAAGGACTCCTAGATTGGCATTAGATGTACGATTTCAGAAGAAGAGTTTTAGAGTTTACGAATTAGTGTTTTAGAGAAAAGTTCGATTATCTTAGAGTTGTATTAGAGTATCTGCATAATAAGCAGATTTAGAGTTTATAATAAAGTTATTCTTCTCAGCTTTGTTAAGTAAATTCCGCGTACTTAATAAAGATTGCTCAGTTTTTCTTTGTTAATAACTTAGGATTTATCCGAGGTTATTAAACCTTAACAAGCTAGTTAAGTTAGTTTGATTAAAGTATATCGATCCAACACAAACCCTTCGTGAATTTTATGAGAAAGTGGGAATTCAGCATCAGACATCTATTGCACGTACACTAGAACAAAACGAAGTTGTTGAAAGACGAAACCGAACGTTAGTGGAAGCTGCAAGAACAATGTTAATCAATGCTAAACTTCCAGATTACTTATGGGCAGAAGCTGTATCTACTGCATGTTATACTCAAAACCGTTCTATGATTACTAAACGCCACAACAAAACACCGTTTGAGCTTCTCCACAACCATAAACCGAATCTCAAACACTTTCATGTATTTGGATCCCTTTGCTATCCGAATAATGATCGTGATGATTTTGGAAAGCTCAAAGCCAAAGCTGACATTGGAGTCTTCATTGGATATTGTGAGAATTCTAAAGGTTACCGGATCTGGAATCGTCGTACAAAACAGGTTATGGAAATGATTCATGCTTATTTTGATGAACTTACGGAAATGGCTTCTGAGTATAACAGCTTATAACCCGGTCACAACCGCTTAAACTTCCCTCAACCCCCATCATCAGCTGAACAAAGCCCCCAGCTCACTCGTCAACAAATGGAAAGGTTTTTTGCTCTGCTGTTCAATGACGATATTGATGAACGTGCTCAAGGTGTATCCGCTGTTTCCGCTGCACAACCTGATAATACTCTTATACCTGATACACCTGCTACAACAACTACTGTTGAAGAAGCACCACCAGTTGACTCCACTACAACAGTTGAACAAACCGCTTCCAACAATGATGAACCAGCTGATGATATTCTTAATGAAGTACCCCCACCTGCAGATTTTGATCCAAATGTGTTCTTTAACCCGTTTGCTAATGACACTGCTGCACCTGATGTCGCGGAATCATCAACAAACCATTTGAATCCTCTGAATCTGCACAATGTATACCAACATCAACCCTCTACACATCGATGGACAAAAGAGCATCCTCTGGTAAATATTATTGGCAACCCAAATCAACCAGTCGTTACAAGACAACGTCTTCACACAGATGGTGAACATTGCATTTATGCACTCACTGTCTGCCAATCTGAGCCTAAAAACATTAAAGACGCAATGACAAAAGACAACTGGATTGAATCCATGCAAGAAGAACTCAACCAATTCAAACGTCTTGAAGTATGGGAACTGGTTGAAAGACCAACAGGGGTCTACGTCATTGGTCTCAAATGGATTTGGAAAAACAAATTGGATGCTGAAGGGAACGTAATCCAAAACAAGTCACGTCTAGTTGCTAAGGGTTATCGTCAGGAAGAGGGAATAGACTTTGAAGAATATTTTGCTCCGGTTGCTCGTCTTGAGGCTGTTTGGATATTTCTCGCGTTCGCGGCTCATATGAATATGACGGTCTTTCAGATGGATGTGAAAACTGCGTTTCTCAACAGACAACTGAAAGAAACGGTTTATGTCAGCCAACCAGAAGGATTCGTTGATCCCGAGTTCCCGAACCATGTCTACAAACTAAAAAAAGCTCTTTATGGTCTCAAACAAGCTCCTCGGGCATGGTACGATAAGCTATCATCTTTCCTCATTGCTAATAATTTCACCAAAGGTTCGGTCGACCCTACTCTTTTTATACAATATCACGGGGCACATATCTTAATGGTTCAAATTTACGTGGATGACATCATTTTTGGGTCTACACATAAAAAGTACTCAATCGCTTTTGCAAAACTAATGAAGAAAAATTTTGAAATGTCCATGATGGGTGAACTTACGTTCTTTCTAGGACTGCAAGTTCATCAATCACCCCGTGGTATTTTCTTGAGTCAGTCCAAATATGCCCTTGAATTGTTAAACAAATTTGGAATGAAAACCTGTGACACTTATGCTACACCAATGACTCATACCAAGAAACTAGACGCTGATTTACATGGGAAATTAGTTGACCCTGCCAAATACCGAAGTATTATTGGGTCTCTCATGTATCTAACAGCTAGCAGACCTGATATTGTATTTGCCGTTTATTTATGCTCTCGTTATCAGTCGCGACCAACTGAAACCCACCTCTCTGAGGCTAAAAGAATCCTCCGATACATCAAGGGAACCATTAACTTGGGGATCTGGTATCCAAAGGATTCTGGTTTTGAAGTAATCGCTTTTTCAGACACTGACCACGCAGGATGCTTAGATTCAAGGAAAAGTACTTCAGGAGCACTACAATTTATTGGTGATAAATTGGTGTCCTGGCAATCAAAGAAGCAGGATTGTACATCGCTGTCATTAACCGAAGCAGAATATGTAGCCATGTCCGCATGTTGTGCTCAAGTCATCTGGACGAGAACACAACTCAAAGACTATGGTTATGTATTTGCCAGAATCCCGATGTACTGCGACAATCGGAGTGCCATTGCGATCTCGTGCAACTCAGTTCAGCATTCGAAATCAAAGCACATCGATCTTCGCTATCATTTCATCAAGGACCACGTGGAACAGGGTACAGTTGAATTATACTTCGTGGGTACAGAATACCAATTGGCATATCTACTCACCAAAGCCTTGCCTCCCGCTAGGTTTAATGAGTTGGTCCACCGAATTGGTATGAGGTGTTTGACTCAAGAGGAATTGGATGACCTCTTCAAACTGTCTTAAAAACCTGTCAAACACCAAAATCTCTTTTGTAAATAATTTTTTCAAAAACAAAATACAAAAATATAAAACATGATAAAACAACAAAAATATTCTTCTATCTATTTTTCTTTAAACATGTCAAGTACATATCTTTCGTCAACACTCAAATCTTTCAAAATTCAGTATTTTTACGATCAAGTGTTGAGGGGGAGAAATAAATACTTAACTGTTTCAAAATATCTGTGTACTTGCATGTTATCCTATCCTAGTTGTTTCTTTTATCAATGGTGGTAATTTTTCTGGTTCATTAACACTCCTCAGACTAAAATTTATAACCTTTCATCATTTTCTTAAGTCGAGGGGGAGTGTCGTCAAAGTTAGTTCCTAAAATATTTTGTTTGCTAACCAAAATGGAAGTTAAAAGGCTTTGAATGAAAATGGAAAAGGTGGAGGGACCAAAACTGCCAAAAGGTTAAAGTCATTTTAATAAAAACACCCCACCTAACATTTCACTTCACATTTATTACTCTTAACCAAACAAATCCTACGCACAAAATTCGTTCTTCAAATTTGTGTTTCTGATCATCAATTTGTAAGTTGTTTCATGATCTTAACGTGTTTACAAACATTGGTTTTGATTTTTACACGAATCCAACGGTCAAATTTTTTGCATATGATTGATTTGTTGTTCTACGCATAAGCGTATGAACACCTAATCAAGAATGGGTGTTTGTGATCAAAAAGATAGTGTTAAAATGTTATTCTTACATCAATAAACTCATTTTCATCACTTAAACGAACCCAGATACACGAATTGAGTGAATTTCAAAATTAGGGTTTATGCGTGGTTTTGGGTATTTTCAAATGTGATTGTATTTGTTCAAAAAGATTGTTGTGTGATGTTAATATCATGTTGAATTGATGATATCCAGGCCTTATAACAACCCAGAAACACTAATTAAGTTAGAATTAGAAATTAGGGTTTAATGTTCTTGAGTTTTGGGTACTTTTGATTCACTACGAATTGGGTGTTAAAACTTGGTTATTACTCTCTCAAAACATCTAAGACTTAACAGAAAACGTTTGGTGCATTTCCTGTGGCTAGAAATCATATGCGTAATTCATAAACTTTAGGGTTTTGACTTACGCGTATGACTTTCTACGCGTAAACTGCAAAATGAGTTTCATGCCATGATCTGTCTTAAAATGAGTATATGTGTTAAGATTGATGATATGATGATTTTATTTCAGGCTTGCTACGCTTAAAACTCAGAATCAAGGTCTTTGTAACTCTACGCATAAAGATCACCTTACGCGTAGAAAGTTATGCGTAAGAGTAATCTTACGCGTAACTATTACGCGTAAGGTTCTACAATGGGACTACGCGTATCCTGTGAAGGATATGTGTAAACAGTGACTCTACGCATAAGGTCTACACTTACGAGTAAGCCTTACGCGTAAAGTTTTTTTTATACGCCTACGCGTAAGCTCTACGCATAAGGTTCCCTTTTTCCTACGCGTAATATTTCTTACGCGTAAGTAAGGATCCTATGCATAAGCTTGCGTCTACACGTATACTTCTCCTGTTTACGCATAAGCTACTATTCATACGCATAAGCCTTGATCAAACCTTCGTTATGAATTGTTACGCGTGCAAACTTGTAAATAAATGAATCATAACGTCACGAAACCAATAATGTCACTAATAAACTTAATCGTTTAATATGTTGTGTTAAATAAGTGATAACATAAACTTTAAAACTTAAAGTTAACTAACTCATGAAACTTATCACGACGACATTGGACTATTGAACAAACAAGTGACTTTGGACTCGTAACAATCTTTGACACTGTATATTCAATAATTAGACAATAAAAACCTTCTGTTAACTAACATTATGTCTTTCGATATGTTGGTTCTTCTGGCTAATGTTATTTCAGATCACGACATGGCTGCTCAAATGAATGTGGATGCACCAAAAGTTCTCACAATTGCTGACATCTTCCCTAATGGCTATCCGAGAAAGATTGTAAAGAACAACCTTAAGGTTGACTTTGAAACCCTCACATGCTCAGAATCTTCTTGTCTCGTTGCTGGGGATATTCTTAAGAATCATCCCTACCAGAACATGCTCTCACACTCTGCTACAGTACCGGAGATCTACATTCAACAATTCTGGAATTCAATGCAAAGGATCAAGGGTCAAAGTGCAGTGACTGTGACTCTCAATCACAAACAAGTCATCATCACTCATGCAGACTTACGGGCTGTTCTTCTCATTCCAGAAATCGTGCCAACCGACTTCTATGCCACACCTACTGAGGAGACAGTTCTACAATTCTTGATTGATATTGGCTATGATGAAGCTTCAGGAAATATCTCTAAGCATTCTCATGTAGAGCATAAGAACATTCCTCAACCGTGGAGAACCCTCTACATCATCATCACCAAATCGGTCTCTGGTCGTGACAGTGGCTATGAGCATCCCAAGCTCATGGAACTGCAAATCTTCTGGTCATTAATCAACAAGAAGGACATCGAAATTGAAGCTCTGATATTGGATGACATGATGACGTTTCTCAAAAAGCTTGGCTCAAAGATTCCCTATGTCAGATACACAAAACTGTTTATCCAGAGAGCACTTGGACTTAATCCTGATATTCCCAAGAGGCTCAATGACCCCGAAAATCATGACATGTTGACTGAGCCTATCCTATCAGTTAGAATCAAGGAATCGTCAACAAAGAAACAGGGTGCGGTGTTACCTGCTCACCTACTGACTGACGAAATCAAGAAGCTTGAAACGTACAAAAGGTATCGGGTAGCAGTAAGAGAAGGCAAAGTTGGTCATCTCGATGAAAAGCCTTCTGGAACACCGACTCAGAGAACCAGAAGAGGAAGTGTTGGAAGTGCAGTAAGCACAGAGAGTCAAAGGAAAGTCCCAAAGAGGAAACCTACTCCAAAGAAGAAAGTTCCCTCTCAGGAAGCTGTTCCTATTCATACACCTGAACCACCAAGAAAGCTACTGGACGAAAGCTCTGAAGATACATAATCAGATGAGGAGGTCCACTACTCTGAATCTGCAACTGAACCACCTCCCTCAATAGCAAAACCTCCTAGTCCTCCAGCTGACCTAGGAAAAGGGAAGACTCTTGTACTTGTGCCATATGAAGAAAGCTCTGAAAGTGATGAAGAGCAACTGGATTTATCATACAGGAAGAAGTTTAAAATCGTTAGACACCTTCAAAAAGATAAAGAATTTGAACAAGATCAAATGCGTGGCCCCGGAGGGTCGAGTGGTGGTGTCCACTCTTCCCTAGATCCTGATGCGGTTAATCGACCCGATAAGGGAGCTGGTGCCACCACTCTTGTGCAACAGCAAAAGCTTGTGGAGGAATATATTGATTATAGCATTGAGGAACCAGAAAAGGATAAGTCTGAGAAAGAAAAGACTGATGAAGAAGCCCAGGCTCAGACGGAAGTAAAAGCTAAATCTGGACAAGATAGCGAAGGGAATTATGATGATTATCTTCTCAACAGTCCAATTCGTTCCAAGGAGGATACTTATGCACCTCCAAAGGACTCTAAGCCTCCTCATGTCTCCTCATCATCAGATTCATCATCTCATTCTTCACAACCACCATCTAAAAGATCAACCAAATCTACATCCAAATCAGTGAAGAAGCCAACTCGATCTTGGATTTCTCATACTCATAAAAGAATTATGAATGCTGTCAAACAAGTCAGAAAGAAAGACATGCTCTACAGGAAGATGAATTTCTATGCTGATCAGATACAATATCTTCATGATGAGAATGACAAGATGAAAGTTGAAAGGGAGTATGTCCAGAAGCTCATGAAAGATGATCTTCAAGGGAAAATGGACGAAATGATCAAAGGTTACACTCACAATTACCTCCTTGACATTGTTCCAAAAGTTACAAAGGAGTTGTTCACCAAACAACTCTATCCGAATCTACTTCACCTGGCCAAGCAGACTATGAAATCAACACCGATGCACGTGAACATCAATCCAGTTGATCCAATAATATTCTCAGATGCTGAGTTAGTTTACCGGATGGTAGCTCAACTGTCCAAAAGATCTTCAACACTTGCCTCTCACGAAGGTAAACTGCTTGAAGCATTGCTGGAATATCAACTCAAAACAGCATGCCGAGAAGAAGCTGAAAGGCCAAAGCGTCCACGCGACGATGAAGATAAGGATCAGGATAAGAATGACGAGCATAAACGCTCGAAGAAGTCTGGTGAATCATCTTCTATGCAACCTCCACCCAAACGGACTCCAGCACAACAAAGGTCACCTCCTCGTTCTTCTGCTAAAAAACCTCAGGATTCTTCTGAATTACCACCCGAGACTCAGAAAACCGGTGATCACTTTGAGTATACGGGTGGTGACGATGAGGAAGTCCGTGAGCCCCTAAAAAACCCACCTCTCCCAAACAAGTTCAGAAACCAGAATCCTCATCTAGGTCTAAACAAAAGAAGAAGAAGGCGCCCATGGTTGACGTCGTATCATGGCTAGATGACGATAAAACAGAGGAATTTGAATGGTTCTCTACACTTGTTAACTCAACTCCCTACCCTGCTGAAGGTCAAGATCTGGTAGACGGTAATACATTGGAGCATGCTAAGATTCTGCAAGAAAAGTTCCATGTGAAGAAGATGACGAAATCCGAGTTGAAGCGAATCAAGGATGAAGCATTTCAACTTTTAAAAGACACCTCGGAAAGTGCCATCGAGGTCGAATATCACCTTGAGAACATTGCTCGAGCTATGTCTAACAACATGGATTGGCTCAACCCAGAAGCAAACATCGACTTCACCAAAAGGGACAACCCTCCATATTACACCGACTGGTCAAAACCACTACCGACAATTGGCCAACTAGATGAGCCAAGAATTCCATTCCGATATTTCTTCAACAGAGACTTGGATTTTCTTCTACATAGTGGCGATGGTTCAAGGAAATATGCTACATCTTTGACACTTCCATTCCCGGCAGCAATATACTCTAACTACATAGCCATCGAGGAAAGAGCTAACCACATGTTCTCTAACAATGTGGTAGAGTATGACCGTGATGCAATGTATGGGATTCACCATTGGCTGGAACGCCGAAGAATCTACTACAGAAGCTGCCAGATTCAGAAGTCTCAACATGCAGTGTTCAATTCTAAAAGTATCATTGCCATCAAACACGTTGATCTTTCGACAAAATGGGACTACACTTTTCTCAAGAAGATTGTGGTCAAAAGGCAAGATGAAAGGGATTATGCATTCTTTGAAGCTGACTTTGAGAATTTGTCTATCAACGACATTGAATACATGTACCTTGCCAAAGTACAGGGTCGCATGAGGCAATTTTCAACTGAAGTACAACGTGAATTCATCAAGTCACTACTCATCTTCATCAGAAGCATAGTCATCAAAGAACGTGTAGAAGATCTCCAGCTCGCAGTTGAATCATATCAGACCCGTGTCAACTTCACTCCACCTCAGCTTGATCTTCCCGACATCAACCAGCTCTCACAATATACACTCATCAGCAAACCATTCGGCGTCGTTTACCGCAGTGAACTTCAACGAAATTGCTTAATGGCGTGTAGTGATCTTCACAAGTTTGGGGATCACACTTTGAAGATGGTTAGGGATGGATTGGCTTATAGGTTGAAGGATATACGTCAAAAGATTGGGTCTCCTAAGTGATGGAATTCTCAGGATTGAAGGGATGTGAGGAGGATCATCAAAATGATTGATGAAAGGTTGTATAGAAGGGATCAGTTCAGAACATTGGAAAGCTTTGTTGGTGGTCGAACCAGGATGAACATCACCGGCTATCAACGCCCAGTTCGCACTCCTGGAAACATCACTGGACTTCCTGGTACCTCTTGAACTTCTTCTTTCATTATAAATTTGGATGTGTGATTATATATGTCAATGGCTTGTGCACACATAACAGTGTACAACCCGTAATTGTCAAGAAAGGACCCGGTGGTACGCTTCAGTGCCACAATCCTTATAAAAGGAGCGAAAGCTTCTTACTTTTGAGTAAAACCTATCAAACCTTTCATTTTTTAAGGTTTTGCTCAAAAGGACAAGTACTTCCCCGCATGATTTTCAAAACCTCAACCGTTTATATCACTTGTTGAGGGGGAGTATTTGAATTAAAACTTTGTTCACAAATTTTTCACAGTGATCATCTTCCCGCAACACTCAAAATGGTCATATTTATTCTCAACTTTTTAAAAATAACATTTTATATGCCATTTTTTAGGGGGAGAAAATATGTGATAAGAAATATGTTGTGTTTTGCTAGTTGAATCCTCGTATGAAAAGACTTCAATCCATGAATTGACGGGATCTAATAGTCTTACATTGAAAAGATTTGTCTTCCAAAGACTTATCCAAGTAAATTGTACCTATTTGAGACGCTCTTGATAGACATGAACTTTGACGGGTTTGACAACCTTTCGAGGTTTGTCCACACCTTCAAGGTAGTTATTAGAGCTAGTTGTCACCTAAAAGCTGACAATGTATCTCTTTAACTATGCAATGTAACCGTGTCCCTCGGGGAATTGTCTATCTTGAGTTGATCAATTCTTAAAGTGCGAGCTCTTTCCTCACTGTGTAGATTTCCGTAAAAACTCTTAAGCACATGTGGAGGGGGAGTATTTCTGAAAATCTAAAACTCTTGAAGTGTTCAAACATGTTTTTCATTTACAAACACTTTGAGAGATTTTCATGAAAAATGGTTTTATTGTAATGGAGTTATAAGGTGACTAAGGTTAGGAATAACCGTCCTATGATCCGCCAGAGCCGGAGGGATCTACCCAAGGACATCACAAATAGTTAGTACTTAGGTACGATTATAAAAAAGGAGAAAATGAGAATCGGAGAAAGAAGGAGTTGAAGAATTAAAAAGAAATGCAAAGAAAAGGGTGAAAAGAAATAGCCCTCCAAATTATTCAACTTAGGGCAGACACCGGGTTCAATTCATATGCTACTGGTTGTCACTTAGTGACGCCGGTATTGAAGATTAAAATTCGTCATGAACCCAGTGACGCATGCACTAAACCTTCTTAACCACTCAAGTTTCTCTAAACAGAAGCTTGTTTCATTCTCATAGGGAACCCTACGTAAACTATTGGCTTTCTCTTAGAGATCGCTGGTATTGAAGAAGGAGACCCTCTCCCTAGTCTTCGCTCAGGAAAACCAAAATGCACTATTGAGTCTAGAGCCACGAGATTCATCAAAAGATCTCTTAGGTACACTTGACATTTCATCACTCGATGTTCAACAATAAGAACATCAGTGGTACGTTATCGAGTCCTTCACAGATCTTAGCAATTTGTCGAGAACATTTATGAGAGGTTCACAACTGTGATCCTCAGTGATTGAATGGAAACTCCTGCCAGGGTCAACATCAAACAGCCCTGACAGCAGGTCACTTCGGTAACTCCCCGTGGATTATGCTTAGTGTGTCTCAAATGGTCTACAGTCGTGAGGTGATGTTTCGGTGTACCTCAGTGACTCATCTGAACTGTAGGTGTACTTCGGTACATCGCGTTATCTCACTTGTGGGACTCCAGTTCAGGAACGGCCTTTGTGAGAATTAGAGTTGTGTTTTCACACTATGTTGTTAACACTCTCGAAGTTTGAACCTGTAAGTGCCGGAATTCGCTTATTACTAACCGTTTTAAATGTTTTCTTCTTATGGAAGCTCCGGAGCGGGATGATCGTGCAAATTCTTCTCATGCTCACGCCAACATCATCACTCATGGAAGTTCTATCCAAAAGCAACACAACAGTCAGAATGATTCTTCGTCAAATCAAAGAATCTACAAAGTTAAAAGACTTAAAGAACTTCATCAGTACTGAATTCCAACGTCAAAGAGCGTGTGAGCATGTTGAAGAATGACGTGGAGACACTGTAGCAGCGAAGCAGACCTGAGGCAGACTTGATGCAGACAACAACATACTATCACTTTCATAACAAAGAACAATGATCAAAGAACAAAGTTAAAGATGACGTCAAAGCATAATTGTTCAAAAAAAACTATCTCTCTACACTGGGGAGATTGTTCGAATCAAGGCATTTCTTCTCACAAGAAAGAAGAATGTCAGAAGACGTCAAAGCTACTATTACATCAACGCCTTCACCGTTTTTCATCACCAACACTTGAGGGGGAGATTGTTGGAATCACTCCTAAACCTTAATTCAAGTGTTAGTTACTCATATGTAATAGGTAGCTTATTGTGGCCTTTATGTTTGTTTAAGGTGTAGCTTATGTAGAAGGCCCATAAGCTTAGGCCCATGTCCACTAAGGAAAAGGGAAGGAGTGGGAGTGTTGCCCTAACTCCTTGCCTATAAATAGTCTTGTATAACCCTCACTTGAGGGTTGGTTGTTCAATTTACTCTTTCACTCACCTCTACGCTTAACCTTTCTTTACTCATACGTGCGTGTGTGTGTGTGTAGTTGTTCAACTGACCTCTTCTCCCCTCTATCTCTTTCTATTAAGCTTGTGTTGTAAAACTAGTGACCTAACAAAGGCACTAAGAAGCTCTAGATGAATCTTGTGTTTGTTTGTTGATTCTTTGGTTGAATAAAGAGTTACACAAGGGTCTAGGGATAAGATTACATGGTTCATAAAAGCGTCTTATAAGGGTTTGAAATAATCTTCGGTAAAGAAATGAAGCAAGGTTTGAAGGCAAGGAAGGTTTAGGAGATTAGTTGTCCTTGGTTATTCTTGTTAAATTCATCAAATACTTGTAAGGTTTATGATTATTTCTTGTGTATTTCAATATGATTATAATAGCTAGATATATATTTTGATGTATTGTTTTTATGTAGGTAGTATATTTTATGATTTATAGGTTGTACACATGAGCTATATCCTTAAAAACCACCAAAACACGCCCTATATATGATTTGGAAAATTTAAAATTGAAACAACCCAATTGCACAATTTTTAAACAAAAATCGGTGAACCATAAAACTTAGAGAATATAATAGGATTGTAGAGCTATTCCTTTTGGTCATTTTGCCACAAATCCCACCCCGTAACTCATCCGTATGAATAAATTACAGACAAAACGGTAAAGGGTGTTAAAAACTGACTAACAGATTTTGTTGGGCAAAACGGGATAGTTCTGCTCATTTCTAAGTTCCGTCAAATGTAGCTATGACATAAAATTAACCGTAGAAAAAATCCCCATGTATTAAAGGGTTTGTAGAACTCAACATATGGCCATTTCCGCAGGACTACAAAAATCTTCCAAACTTTCTACTTTGAAACACAAGTTTAATTTTGTAATATGACTTATGTTTTGATATAATTAAGGCTATAATATCACTAAAATTTATATATACATTAAAATAAAACTCCAAAGACATAAAAACCCATTCATAAACATATGTGTTAGGGAATAACATAGACACAAAGTTGGAATAACTATATTTATAGAAACCGAAACGTGACAAAAAGTATAGTTTTGACATATAAGTTTGTATTAGAAATCTTAAATATGTTATGAAATGTTTAAAACTATTAGACTTGTAAGAATTATAAAAAGATATAAATACCTATTCGAGAGAATAAAAACTAATTCATAACCCTTTATGACCAAACATGACATACATTTTTCATAACCAAAATAACTTAATGAATAGAAACTTAACGTTAGCGACTAAATATAAATTGAAACCACTTGACCACATATACTTACAAATCGGAGTGGTAGGACCCACTATTGGAAAATAGACCCGTATACCTTACCATGAAACTAATAACTTAGACGTAATTAATTTCGGAATAGTGGACTAATAAAGGTGACGTAAACTCGAACATTAAACTAATTTCAAATAAGGGCTTGTTAATATTTTGAAAACTCAAACATTGAAACATATTTAGCTTTATAAATATATACAATATCTAAGTTATATAAATACTTATATAAAGCTTATTTTGTAAGTTCTTGTTTTATATAATAACCTAAGACTCGTATTATATCTTTAGGTTATCATTAAAGCTCGCAACTTCTCGATACATGTTATATCATTGTACACTACTGCTGATCACTACGGGGCGTTTATAGTCCCGTTTTTACTTAACTATATTATAACCTTGGAGGGAGATACACGCTAAATTGTTTTACATTGGAAAATTATTTACAAACGGTATGTTATCTGAATGTATTATTTGCCTAAGTACCCTATTGCCAGAAAGTGTTTCTATCATGAACCATTAATCACTTGTATGTGAGCACTAATATTATGGATAGGTTTATAGGGATTAACGAATCCCGTTTGTGTTTTTTAGATAGTTTAACCAAACGCACTATATTTGAGATTTACTAGGTAAATGGAAAATTACCTACACGAAGTCCATCTTACTTTTATCATTTTAATGATACTCTAGTTAAGTATTGTGTGTCATGAGCTTAAGGAAATTATAACTATTTTATCGATAACTGTAAACGTTTCAATTATTACTATAACTCTAAAACTGTTTGTCCATTACTATAATTTCAAACCTATGGATTCACTCAACCTTTGTGTTGACTTTTCTAGCATGCATTATCTCAGGTCTTTAAGGTATAAACTCACATTCAAGATGTATGAATATTTTGAAGAATTTGCATAACATTAACCATAAAACTTTTATGATGTATTTGTAAGTAATGTGAAAATTATTGGGACCTTGTATCAAAATCTGATATTTTGTATTATTCGAATGATAATGAATTTTAAAATGTCTCATCTAGTGTCATTTTCTGTATCTTGTAATGTGAACTAATATGTAATACCCCAGTGACATAATCTTCTGCTGTGATATTTTGAGGGTGTTACAAATTGGTATCAGAGATATAGTTATAGAGAAATAGGTCAAATTAAGACCTAAGCTATAACCACTTTTATACTAAAACATTTTATAGCCTTGCGCTCTCCATGCCTTACGCTTTTCGAAGGATTATGTGATGTTTTGAGTACCGTTACACTTATATATATAAAGATATTTATATACACATGTATTTATAAAAATATTTATATATGCGCACAAGTATATGAATATATAAAGGATATTTATATATACACTTATTATTATATAAAGTATATTAATATATTCATACTCGAAGTACTTTTGATAACTTTGTATAAACATTTTTTTTTGATATCGTATACCTTCTTATAGACATCATGTATGTACCCACATCTCCCAATCATCTTCCTACAATACTCGATCAGTTACCAGTCTTACCACATCTTCTCTAAAATAAGTTTTGAAGTCGTTAATCTACCCTTATATGAAATATTCGACTTCTATTAATTATAGTACCTTTATATGGTTTATAGAATATGCCACCAAAGAAAATAAGCAATGCTGCCATTGAGTGAATGATTAGTGATCGAGTAGCTACAACATTTACAGCTAAACAAGCAGCCGTAGTTGTTGAAGCAGCCACATCCTGTAACACCACCATAATTTGGTACAACGTAAGACTTAAACAAGCTTTCAGGGCGCTACTGGATTGGTACACAACAAAAGTATAGGAAAACAAGATAATCATAAATCATTCACAACCAATCCCATAGTTAATTATCTGGTTACATTTATTCCAAAATATCCAAAAGTAAGGCCCAAAAGAGGTCATAAAATAGGTCCACAAATTATTATCAGAGTCTAAAGTGAATCTCCAACCATGCCTCTTTTTCCAAGCCTACAAGGAACAAGTAGTCCAAACATCAGCTTAATTACCTCAGAAAACATGCTAAAAAAGTCAGCTAACGCTGGTGAGTTTATAGGTTTAATTATAAATTCAATAGTGGACCTGATAAATTTTATTTGCTATGCGAGACTAAGACAGATATACAATAAACATTCCAATCGCATTTCATCAATAATCGAGATCTCAGAAGGGGCCCAAGCGACTCTAGCTAAAAAGGTCAGCTAATGCTGGTGAGTTTATAGGTTTAATTATAAATTCAATAGTAGACCTGATAGAGTTTATTTGCTATGCGAGACTAAGACAGATATATAATAGACATTCCAATCACATTCCATCAACAATCGATATCTCAGTAGGGCCCAAGAGACTCTAGCCATGTACCATATTTATAGCAAAGTTGATCACAATGCTACCCTGACTAGGTCAGAGTAGACATCCTTGGTCACATAGTTATAGCAAAGGATTGCTACCCTAGACTAAGTCAATATCTACCACATATCTATCCTTTACTAGTCAACACATAAGCAAATGAAAAAGAGTAAAAGCAGGTCTAAGAAAAGAGTAGCATGCTTTCTCACCCCAATTTAGTCAAAACATAGATCAAAATGGGACTATGAAACTCACCTCGATCAAGCAAAGCATAAATAATCACTAGCAAAGCAGATAAGTAGCTAACACGGTTCGACATATACTGAATCTGCATAACCTATTAATATAAACCCATTCTTAACACATTTTTCAATTCCAATATTCTCTATCCCGAATATATTCCAATTCTAATTTCCAAAAAACATCTCGTTTCTCTATTTAATTACAAGTATTTGGTATCATCGTGTGAGGTATCGACTAGACAAGACTCCATGAATGCACTATATTTCTAACAATATGACTCACAACGAGACAATGCAACTTCTAAGCAAAAAGCCTTGTAGTTTAATAAGTTTCAAAATAAATCGTTAGATCTTATCGAATTCGTCAACTCGATAAACTCAACTATTTATTTATGTCACTTATTATCCCCAAAAACTAGTCACAACCTAACGAGTTATAAGGATAAGTTGTTCATTAATATCTTTATCCTACGCACATAACGGGTTCTTATTATATTTGTCAACCCAATAAGTTCGTTATCTACATGGGTTAAACCTATTAATGGCAAGTCATCCGCAATGCATGCATATCCCACAAGGGTTATTAAACACTCATAAATGACACATTTTGGTAAACGTGCCCTCAAAACATTTAATAACTCGTTATTATAAAACTTTCTATTTTTAAGGCATTAGTTCCCTTTTAAATATCGAATAACAGGGCGAGTCTTGTTACTAAATATTTAACACAAGAAATTACTATTTTCTATCTTTCTAGTTTATTTACATGTTTATATATATATATATATATATATATATATATATATATATATATATATATATATATATATATATATATATATATATATATATATGTATATATATATATATTACGTCAAGTTTCAATTCACATTTCGAGTTATTATCCGTCTCGAGTTCACAAGTCCAAGTCATAACTCTCGGCTTTTGATATGGCATATTGTCCAATAAATAATATAAGTCCATGTTACGGCGTTGTCGGGGTCAACCGAGACTAGAAAGTCACAGTAACACCGACATTGCGAAAAGCTCACATATATAATATCAAGTCCAAATAAACAATTCCAGTGGTTACCGTCCCTAAAGCTATGGCTCGGTAACGCATCCAACAATCTTTCATACAACTCAAATCGTTTCAGACATCCATCCAAGTATCAAACCCGTACCCAAAACTAATGTCGAGACCCTAATGGTCCCGACTTGGCCACGGTAAGACCACGCGAACCAAATGAACCCTAAAGGTCTTTGGCTCTCTCGTGTCTCGACCAAATACCACAGACCGGACCGACTTTGGTTCTGGTCACTCCTAACGCCAACAACAACTACAAAAAACTTACTACATCAACTAAAACCGGACCATTTTGGTCCTTGTGGGTCTCGGCTACATCTAACGCAATAGCAAACGGACCATTTGGTCCTTGGTGGCTCGCGGTCATCTCCCCAACGCAACACCAAACCGGACCCTCATGGTCCCGGTTACTTCCAACACCATCAACCCTCCATTCCAACAATAAACCCACAATAAAAATATCAATACAACAAATAAAAATGCATAAACACGAGACCCGACACTACACACTCGATACCAACTCGTGTTATCATGTTTTTATTAGTTTTAAAGCTAATTTATGTGTTTTGTCCATCTAAACCCAAACAAAACGAACGAATCGAGACCAAGAATTCTCAAACAAGGCAACACTTGTTCCATTTACCTTTCTTTTTCCCCGATCTATGTTCAAAACACAAAAACATGAACAAAAATGCACTTTACGCGTGTTTGGGGTGGCGAAATGGTGGTGTTGTGGCGCGTGCTATATACCAAAAGAAAGAAGAGAACAAGATGAATCTTTTTGTGGTGGTGGTGTGCACCCACACACGACGTGGTGGCGGTGGTTGGCCGGAGAAGGGGCGGCGGTGGCTAAAGGGTGTAGAGAGAGAAAGTGCAAGTTAGTGTTTGAGGTTGAGAAGATGTATATGTGTATGTATGTATGTGTGTGCGTTGTGGCTTATATATTTTTGGAGTGGGGACTAAATAATAATTATTTTTGGACAAGGGGGTCGTCGGCCATATGAAACAAGGGGGACCAACGTCGTAATTTTTGTAAACTTTCCCGAACTACTACTCACGGGCTCGTATATATTATAATTAATGTCCGACTATTTTTATTAATAGCGTTATTGTTTTTAATTACCTTTTTCCATGAGTTTTGATTGTTAACACACCTTATTCCTAAGTAATGAGTTAAATGTTCCTTTTTCTCTTGTTTTAGGTTTTTACTGTGCCTACTCAAGTAGTGCCTAACATTACGGGCCATATCATACCATAACTCATTCAGTACCAAAATCAATCATAAAAACAAATAAACAATACCAAGACAAGTCACGATTATCCGAAATAGCTCCTATAGGAAATCTACTCGATCTAACTAGCGTAATGTGGTTACCTAAAAGGGCTCCCTAATTTTCCAGTTGTCACAGCCTCCCAGCCTCAAAAGAAACCCTTATGCTCTAGTCTTTTCACTTCACGATCCACGATCTCAACCGGCTCCTCAATAAAGTTTAGACGCTCGTTGATTCGGATTACTCACGTGAAAGATATCATGTACACTGTTCAACTCCTGGGGTAGCTCAAGTCTGTAAGCTACTGGTCCGACTCTTTCCAGGATTGGAAAGGGACCAATGTATTGGGGGTTGAGTTTTCTACATTTGCTGAAGCGTATCACCCCTTTCCAAGGGGAAACCTTCAACATGACTTGGTCTCGCACTTGAAACTCCAGGGGCTTACGTCTCTTATCGGCGTAGCTCTTTTGTCTATCACGTGCGGCTTGCAAACAATTATGAATTTGGACTATTTTCTTTGTAGCTTCCACCACGAGTTGTGGACCGGTAAGCTGGCTGTCACCAACTTCAGCCCAACAGATAGGAGAATGTCATTTTCGACCATACAACGCCTCAAATGATGCGTCCTTAATGCTGCTATGATAGCTATTTTTGTATGAGAATTCGGCTAAAGGTAGGTACTTCTCCCAGGCTTTGCCGAAATCGATAACACAGGCACGAAACATATCCTCTAGCGTCTGGATGGTCCTTTCGCTCTGACTGTCAGTTTGAGGATGATAGGCAATGCTCGTATCAAGCTTCATTCCTAAAGCCGTCTATATTGACCGGCAAACATTTGACGTGAAATGGCTATCTCGGTTAGAAATGATAGATATATGATAACATCAAATAGTCCTGAATATTAAGTATCAATTTCCCCCGATAATGCTTGTAATTTATATCATTTATATGGATTTACGCTTGTTTTACATTATTTTCCACTTTCAGGTAAATTACGAGCATTGGAGCTAAAGAGACGCGGAACTGGAGAAATATCTAAAGATTTATCACAGTATGCTATTTTGAAGAAGTTACGGCGTAACTCGTCTCTCACAGTACGCCGTAACTATTGCGTGACTCAGAAAGCCAACTTATTATTAAGTTACGGCGTAACTCTTCCCAAAAGTTACGACGTAACTACATTAGGTCAAATGAGGTTCCACGCCGCTGATACTTACGCCGTAACTACTGCATCTATTACGATGTAACCGAGCTTATTGAAGACTACGGCGTAACCACTCTTTAGGTTACACCGTAACCAGCAGATCTAGTGCATTATTCGAAGAAATAGAAGGTTACGACGTAACTCCTATATTGGTTACGCCGTAACCCAGATCTGGCCTATAAATACCCCACGTATTCCAGCATTTCTATTCATTCCATTCCACACACAACACTCTGAGAACGTGGGAAAAAGCTCAAGGCAGGTCTAGAGGAGCATACGGAGCTGTCTCCAAGGGAGAAATCACTCCTCTACGATAAGCATTAGCGTTTTATATTTCTTTTACTTTCAATTCATGTATTTCGTACCTTTGAATATTGAATTGGTTTGCATGATTAATATGAGCGGCTAAGCACCTTTTGGTGCTAGCCTAGTTATGATTGCTTAATTGTTTTGTTTGCGTTTACTTTACTTTCGTACAATTATTTCTAAGTGTATGCATGCATAGTTTATTGGTAGCCACCCTTGGTTCGGTAGTTTTGAATGGCGATAGAGGCCAATTGCCTAGGAGATATGACCAACTGACCCTAGCTGAGCGGACTGAGACGGGAAGGGTAAGCTATGACCAACTGACACCTTTCTACTTGTGCGATTTGACCAACTGATCACCTATCGTTTGGATGAACTTAAGAATTAGGGGGTGAGTGTCTAAGTTCGTAACGGCCGGGCACTCACTATTATAAATCTAGCATGTAGCGGTACTTAATGACTCGGCTTAGGGGACCAGGAACAACAGGACTTATGACGATGCGCCTGACTTCTCCTGTGGTGGCATCTTTGCTGATAGGTTAGGGCGAATTGACCAAATGTTGTCCTCTCGACTTTGACCCCACCTGAAGTAATTGGAAGTAAGTAGACGTAGACATAATTAGCTAGGAGGATTAATTAGGTTAGCACCACTCTCCTCTATTGATTTCCCTTTATCCTTTATTTTCTTTTATTTGCTTTATTATGTTTTAGTAGTTTAATTAATTAAATCCCTATCGAAACCTTTATTAATCTGTGACACTAGACTTAGTAATAATCCATCCCACATAGCTCTTGGGACGACCTCGGCTTTACCGATTACTACACTACACACGACCGGGTACACTGCCTGTTAGTGCACTAGGGTAGACCATAGGTATAACGAGACACTATAAATATTAAGACCTGGTCAGTCAAACCTGCATCAAGTTTTTGGCGCCGCTGCCGGGGAGTTATATTCGGATTTTTATTTAAGTCTTTAAGTTTTGTTCTGATATTATGTCTCTTACTATGAATGATTATCTCACCACCTCTAAAAGCAAACAGGGGATCACCATTCCAGCTCTTGAAGAAAATGTAAAATTCAAATTCTGGGGACTCTGTCTTGTTGAACTAAAAAGATGCTGCTTTTACGGAACCAAAGATGAAGAAGCACACGAGCACATTGCTAAAGTCTGTGAGATCGCCGATTTATTCCATGCGCCTGGGGTCTCCAGAGATCATGTTATGATGAGGGCATTTCCTTTTACTCAAAAAGGAAGAGCTAGAGATTGGTAAAAGAAACTTCCATCTAGATCTATCATAATGTGGAATGCATTTAAGAAGGCCTTTCTTAAGGAATACCGAACCCCTGCAAAAATCCTCAAACAAGTTGATGAAATTAAGAGGTTTAGTCAACTCAATGATGAGCCACTATTTACAGCTTGGGAAAGATTTAACGAAACCATCCTAAAGTGCCCCGAGCATAAACTCAACAAACACGAGCAACTGCAAATATTCTACAACAGGTTGAACATTAAGACTCGGCAATTTTTAGACTCAAAAGAACCTATCCCGTTGATGACTGCTGATAAAGGATGGACAAGGGTTGAAGAAGTAGCTCTCCACTCGTCATCTTGGAATGAAGATCAGAATGAAGATCCTATCGAGATACAATCTGTGATAATGAATATAGAGAAATTTGAAGTAGATATGCAATCCCTGACTGAAGAAGTCAAGATGGTGAAACACAAGTTCGATAAACCCATTGATGGGAGAGCAACTGATCTTGAAAAGGCTGTGAAGATGCTTGTCAAAGAATCCATCAGAAAACAAGAAGAGAATGAAAAATTGGTTTGGAATATCAAGCGAGATTACGACAATGCACTGGGAACACAAGCAGCTGCTATAAGAATAGTTGAAAATCAAGTCGGAAAGCTCGCAGAATCTATCAGAGTGAGAGATGAAGGTGAATTCCTAGCACAACTGAACCAAATCCTCGAGATCTTGTTCATGCCATTACAACCAGAAGTGAATTAAACTATAAAGAGCCAGCTTACCCTTCAAAATCGAATGATCTGACTAATGAAACGCCTCAAGACAACAACAAAGAAACCGAGGAGGCTCAACCTACTATAAAAAAAGTCCGCCCCTACATTCCACCTATTCCATTTCCGGGAAGTTCATGGAGAAATTACAACAACTCAGCATTAATATTCCTCTTGTTGAAGCCCTGGAACAAATACCGAAATATACCAAATTCATGAAGGATCTCCTTACCCATAGAAGACTTTCTGATCGGACGCAGATAACGTTAAATCAAAGATGCTTTGCCACGCTTTTGAAAGATATACCTCTCAAAGAAGAAGATCCAGGGAGTTTCACCTTACCATGTACTATCAGGGAATTTTGTTCAACAAGGCCCTTGCCGATATTGGGGCAAGCATAAGTCTTATGCCATTCTCTCTCTATTCACGTCTGGAACTGGGGGAGCTGAAACCAACTAGAATGTGTATTGAGCTAGCTAACAAAACTACTCAATATCCAAAAGGAATCGCTCAAAATGTTCTTGTCAAGATCGATAAATTTGTCTTCCCGGTCGACTTCGTAGTCCTTGAGATGGAAGAGGATGATATCCCTATTTTGCTTGGAAGACCCTTTCTTGCAACCGCACACGCTATGATTGATGTCTTTAACAAGAAAATTTCAATAGAGATTGGAAACGATAAGATTACCTTCGATCTTAAAAAGTCAATGAGATATGCTTCTTTCACTGACGACAACCTTGATGATCTCGACCTTATCGAAGCTAACGCACAGAAACACGCTCAGGAATGCTTTCTTCCCGACCCTTTGAAATCATTGAAATTCGAAGATAATGATGGGACTCCTAGCGATGAAGAAAGCGAAACGGAGGAACTGGCCGCGAACAATCAAACATTATGTTCAGCAAATACCCAGAAGAAGCTGATATTACTCCAAAACTCAAGGAGCTACCTCCTCATTTAGAATATGCATTCATCAATGGGATCGTCATTTTCCTGTTGTGATTTCCTCTCTGTTATATGACGAAGAAAAGGAATCATTACTGCATGTTTTAAGCAAGCACAAGGGAGCAATTGCGTGGAAAGTCTCTGACATTAAAGGAATTAACCCTTAATACTGCTCTCACAAGATACTTATGGAAGATGATTTTAAACCTGTAGTATAGCCACAAAGGAGGTTAAACCCTAAAGTCCAAGATGTGGTAAAAGACGAAATCATTAAGCTTCTGGATGCGGGTCTAATTTACGCTATTTCTGATAGCCCTTGGGTCAGTCCTATTCATGTTGTGCCAAAGAAAGGAGGAATGACAGTGGTCACCAATGAAGATAATGAGCTGATATCGACTAGAACAGTCACTGGCTAGAGGATGTGCATCGATTACAAGAAATTAAATGACGCAACACGAAAGGATCACTTCCCCCTTCCGTTTATCGATCAGATGCTAGAGAGGCTCTCTGGGAATGAGCATTATTGTTTTCTCGATGGATTCTCAGGATACTTTCAAATTCCTATTGCCCTTGAGGATCAAGAAAAGACTACTTTCACCTGCCCGTATGGAACATTCGCCTACCGAAGGATGCCTTTTGGACTATGTAATGCTCCCGCCACATTCCAACGATGCATGACTGCAATATTCTCGGATATGTGTCAAGATTTTATGGAAGTCTTCATGGACGACTTCTCGGTTTTTGGTAACTCTTTCTCATCTTGTCTTAATAATCTATCTAAAATGCTTGCCAGATGTGAAGAAAACAACCTTGTCCTTAACTAGGAGAAATGTCATTTTATGGTTAAAGAAGGGATTGTTTTGGGGCATAAGATTTCCCAAACAGGGATCGAAGTTGATAAAGCTAAGGTTGACATTATTTCTCGACTACCTTATCCTACCAACCTAAAAGCCATTAGGAGTTTTCTTGGGCATGCAGGATTTTATAGACGTTTTATAAAAGATTTTTCAAAAACTGCCAAACCTATGACCCAACTCCTCATGAAAGATGCTAAATTTTATTTTCACAATGATTGCAAAAAAGCTTTTGATATTTTAAAAGAAAAATTGACTACTACCCCTGTTATTATTGCTCCTGATTGGGGGAGTGATTTTGAACTCATGTGCGATGCTAGTGATTATGCTGTGGGTGCAGTTTTAGGACAGAGGGTGGATAAAAAATTTAAACCCATTTATTACGCTAGTAAAACCTTAAATGAGGCACAAGAGCATTACACAACCACTGAAAAAGAACTCCTGGCTGTAGTCTATGCCTTTGATAAATTCATATCTTATTTAGTAATGTCAAAAACTGTTGTCTACACTGACCATTCTGCTTTGAAGTACTTATTCAATAAACAGGATGCCAAACCAAGATTGATAAGATGGGTGCTGCTGCTGCAAGAATTTAAAATTGAAATCAAGGATAAGAAAGGAGTAGAAAACTTAGCAGCTGGTCACCTCTCACGATTAGAAAACCCTGAGCTTGAAAAACTTAACAAAGAAACTATTCAGGACTCCTTCCCCGACGAGCATCTCATGGCAGTTAGAATTAAAGATTCCAGTTCCGAACCATGGTATGCAGATTTCGCTAATTACCTCGGGGCCAGAGTATTACCGAGCAACAAAACCTACGATCAAAAGAAAAAGTTCTTCTCAGATCTTAAGTATTACTTCTGGGATGATCCGTTCCTTTTTAAATCATGGCCAGATGGTATTATTCGAAGATGCGTATTTGGAGATGAGCAAAAACAGATTCTAGAACATTGTCACAACGGACCTGCAGGAGGACATTATGGGGCCGACAATACTGTTCGAACGGTTTATGAGGCCGAATTCTTTTGGCCTAGAATTTTTAAAGACTCCGCAAAACATGTTAGGGATTGTGACGCTTGTCAAAGGACATGGAACATCTCTTCTCGAAATCAGATGCCACTCAACAACATTATAGTATGTGAGGTTTTTTATGTTTGGGGTATTGATTTTATGGGACCTTTTACTCCATCAAAGAATAATAGTTATATCCTTGTAGCTTTCGATTACGTTTCAAAGTGGGTTGAAGCCGAAGCCCTGCAAACATGTGACGCTAGAAGTGTCATTCATTTTTTGAAAAGATTATTCTCCAGGTTTGGGATCCCCAAGACCATCATTAGTGATCGTGGAACACACTTTTTAATGCTATTATGGAGAAAGTTCTTAATAGATATGGGGTACTCTACCGAATGTCTACGCCTTATCACCCACAAACCAATGGGCAAACTGAAAACACCAACAGGGCACTCAAGCGAATTTTAGAGAAATCAGTCAGCAGTAAAATAAAAGATTGGTCCGACAAACTCGACGAAGCATTATGGGCATTCAGAACAGCTTTCAAAACTCCTATTGGAAGCACTCCTTTTAAGATTATTTACGGAAAAGCATGTCATCTTCCCGTAGAGTTAGAACATAAAGCATATTGGGCTCTCAAAAATGCTAACTTGGAGGCTGACGTAATCAAGGAACACCGATTTTCCCAAATAAACCGTTTAGCTGAGTTACGAGACGAAGCATATGTTCATGCCAAAGCATACAAAGACAGGACCAAAAGGTGGCACGATAAGCGAATCAAGGATAAAAGATTTGAAGTAGGACAAGAGGTTCTCGTTTTTAACTCAAGACTTAAATTATTCCCTGGAAAAATGAGATCTCGTTGGGTTGGCCCCTACACAGTAAATAAGGTATTCCCTTATGGGACTATTGAGGCTCATAACAAGGAAGGAGTATATTTCAAGGTAAATGGACACCGTGCGAAAATTTATTATGGGCAGGATGTTAGCAAGCTTTCGGGAGATGAGTTCTTCGCACCTGTCTAGAGCCCCGCGGCTCTGAGTCTAACTAAAAGACTCGTTAATAAAGAAAAGTGCTCTTTTGGGAGACAACCCGAAGTACCCCTTTCTTTTATTTTGTTTCCATTTCTGTTGGGTTTTGTGTTTTCTAACTATTTTTGCAGGAAACGAGGAACTAATTGCTGCTGCAGTTGCTGATCTGAACAGAGTTACAGCATAACTCATCTTGGTGATTACGCCATAACCAACCTTTTAGCAGCAGAATTCTTGACGCATTACCAATTACGGCGTAATACCATCTCTGTGGTTACGCCGTAACTACTCGCTTTGCAGCTTACACTAGGTTTTGCCATTTACGGCGTAACTCCCTAAAAAGAGTTACGACGTAACCTTCCTCTGCTTTAATTCTTTCATATTAAAACACAATAACTTTGTATTAGTATTTTAAATGAACTTTGTGGGTGTGTTCCCTGTAAACCCTCACGAGACTTCACTCGTCCACTTGGGACACCAGGTGGTTCAAAAGGCTTGTTGCATTCGCTAAATGCAACCGTGATTCCTACGAAAGTGAGTTAGGTTTGTTTTTCATTTTTTATTTTTCTTTTTAGAATTATGCTTGTCGGTAGTGTGATTTCAGGGATTGAAGTTTGTTCATGATGCTTATATGAAGGCATGTCCCTTTTTCGTGGGCCTTCCTTCTTTAAGGAGCAAATTTCAGGGAAGTTCTCGCTCTAATTCTACATTTCTCTTCACCTTTATTTAATGCCTAAAACAAATGGGACTTTGTACAACTCAAGTGGGGCGACGGGAGTAGAATTATCTCTTGAACTTTATTTCGCCCTCATTTTTCTAGTTTATTTTGAAAAATTAAGCTATTTTTTAAATTTTGACATGTTTTTCTTCACCTAACTAGATTAGACCTTAGCCGAGCACATACAACCCTTGATATTATATGGTGAGATTAGCCTTATCCGTTTCTATTATTTTACCCCAAATCCACCAAATTATGAGTGTGCCAGTAGCTTGTAAACTTTAGAACTTGGCCTTTGCATCATTTCGAGACCATAGACGAGGTATGTTGAGTTAGCTCGATGTATTTGGACTTTTCAGTTTTAGAAGGCAATATTATAGGATTATCACCCAAACAGCCTACCTTTGTAAGTCTATCGATTAGTTACCTCGACTTTTCGACCCCCATGTGAAACCCTTTTGTTGCACTCATCTTTAGTGCAAGATATCCCTAGATACACCCTTCTAAGACATTCCTTTCATTTTGTTAACCCGATATATTGTTTCGATACACCTATACACCTTAGCCTACCCTGTAGTCTTTATTTGTGATTGGGAAGTCATCATTTGCCTAAGTTCAAGGTTCGAGTAGAAAGGTTCAGAAATCACGCTTTTATCGACAACATTTCTGAAGATCATTGAAGACCCCCCGAATTCCCATTGTTGAAAAAAAAGAAAGAAAGTTGTTATGATTATGTAAAGTGCAATGTTATAAGCACTGTAGTATGAGCTTTATTGATTTAGTATCGAGGAGGCCACCTCGGCCACATTTGAAGATTGGAGTTGGTAGTTATGCCAACAGTTGGAGAAAAGGTAGTATGCCCATCACGACGTCCTCTAACGACACATATGCCTTGCATTTCATGATCCGGTTTCTTGACTTCAAAGCTTGAACTTTGGGCGGACGGTAAGTGGTGATGACTTGGTTATAGATTTAGACTACCTGCTTGTTTTTATTTTACACCAATTATATATCCCATGTCTTATCCTACCCTTTAGTCATGAAGCGTCTCTAGGTGATGCAACGAGCAATCTTTGGTGTCTTGGCCATGGTTTTGTCATGTATCATAGATTTTGTCCGCTTCACCGTGACATGTTAGTAATGACGAGTCACCCCTTAACCTTTGTCGTGTCTACCCATATTGCCTTCGATAATTGTTTAGCTCTTAACTCTAGTGGTGGAGATTTGTGTAACCGCCAAGCTTATGATAGAATACATGCTATGACTGTGCGATTGAGTGATCACCCCGAAATTGACACTTAGAATAGTTGAGAGATTTTAGTGTTTTGTTCTCCTTTCGTTAGGTGTTCGGCTTTCTTTTATTCTAGCATAAGGGATTTGTAAATTCATATTTTCCAGGTTATGGGAGATATCTTTTTAGGAATATTTCTAATAAGGTCTACTTGAGGGCAAGTAGAGTTCAAGTGGGGGGATATTTGATAACATCAAATACTCCTGAATATTAAGTGTCAATTTCCCCCGATAATGCTTGTAATTTATGTCATTTATATGGATTTATGCTTGTTTTCTGTTGTTTTTCACTTTCAGGTAAATTACGAGCATTGGAGCTAAAGAGACGTGGAACTGGAGAAATATCTAAAGATTTATCACAGTATGCTATTTTGAAGAAGTTATGGCGTAACTCGTCTCTCACATTACGCCGTAACTATTGCATGACTCAGAAAGCCAACTTATCATTAGGTTACGGCGTAACTCTTCCCAAAGGTTACGACGTAACTACATTAGGTCAAATGAGGTTCCACGCCGCTGATACTTACGCCGTAACTACTGCATCTATTACGACGTAACCGAGCTTATTGAAGACTACGGCGCAACCACTCTTTAGGTTACGCCGTAACCAGCAGATCTAGTGTATTATTCGAAGAAATAGAAGGTTACGGCGTAACTCCTATATTGGTTACGCCGTAACCCAGATTTGGCCTATAAATACCCCACGAATTCCAGCATTTCTATTCATTCCATTCCACACACAACACTCTGAGAACGTAGGAAAAAGCTCAAGGCAGGTCTAGAGGAGCATACGGAGCTGTCTCCAAGGGAGAAATCACTCCCCTACGATAAGCATTAGCGTTTTATATTTCTTTTACTTTCAATTCATGTATTTCATACCTTTGAATATTGAATTGGTTTGCATGATTAATATGAGCGGCTAAGCACCTTTTGGTGCTAGCCTAGTTATGATTCCTTAATTGTTTTGTTTGCGTTTACTTTAATTTCGTACAATTATTTCTAAGTGTATGCATGCATAGTTTATTGGTAGCCACCCTTGATTCGGTAGTTTTGAATGGCGATAGAGGCCAATTGCCTAGGAGATATGACCAACTGACCCTAGGTGAGTGGACTGAGATGGGAAGGGTAAGATATGACAAACTAACGACCCTTTCTACTTGGGCGATTTGACCAACTGATCACCTATCGTTTGGATGAACTTAAGAATTAGGGGGTGAGTGTCTAAGTTCCTAATGGCCGGGTACTCACTATTATAAATCTAGCATGTAGCAGTACTTCATGACTCGGCTTTGGGGTCCAGGAACAACAGGACTTATGATGGTGCGCCTGACTTCTCCTGTGGTGGCATCTTTGCTGATAGGTTAGGGTGAATTGACCAAATGTTGTCCTCTCGACTTTGACCCCACCTGAAGTAATTGGAAGTAAGTAGACGTAGACATAACTAGCTAGGAGGATTAATTAGGTTAGCACCACTCTCCTCTATTGATTTCCCTTTATCCTTTATTTGCTTTATTCTGTTTTAGTAGTTTAATTAATTAAATCCCTATCGAAACCTTTATTAATCTGTGACACTAGACTTCGTAATAATCCATCACACATAGCACTTGGGACGAACTCGGCTTTACCGATTACTGCACTACACACGACCGGGTACACTGCCCATTAGTGCACTAGGGTAGACCATAGGTATAACGAGACACTATAAATATTAAGACCTGGTCAGTAAAACCTGCATCAATATGGGCACACCATGACGAGATACTATCTCTTTGATGTACAGCCAAACAAGCTTGTCGATACAATCAACTTTGCTGATGGCCAAGAAATGGGCTGACTTAGTAAGTCCGTCCGTAATTAGCTAGATAACGTCACAACCGCTAACTGTTCTTGGTAATTTGGTGATAAAGTCCATCGTGATTTGCTCCTATTTCCAAACAGGGAGTTCGGGTTGCACTAGCAGTAATGACGGTTTCTAGTGTTCGGCCTTTACCTTAGAACATGTTAAGCACTTACTGACATACAGAGCTATGTCGGCTTTCATGTTCGGCCACCAGTAGAGTTTCTTCAGGTCATGATATATCTTGTCGGCTCCGGGATGAATAGAGTATTTTTATTTATGCGACTCGTGCATAATCAACTTGCAGATTCCACCATAAGATGGTATCCAGCTTCTGTCTCCGAAGCATATGGTTCCGTTAGAATGCTTTGAGAAGCCATTTTCACTCTCCACCATTCCATAGAGGTTCACTGTTGGACGGTTCTCTTCCTTCAACGCCTCGGCTTGAGCGGCTAATCTGAGACGGTAGCGGCGAACTAATCGTCATTCCTAAGGATCGGACTTGTAACGGAGGAATTCTTTCCTTCCAGCTAAGGGCATCTGCAACAACATTGGCCTTACCCGGATGATAATGAATATCACCATCGTAATCACTGAGTAGTTCCAACCAGCGTCACTATCTCATGTTCAGCTCCTTCTGGTCTAAGATGTGTTGCAGACTCTTGTGGTCGGTATACACTATACACTTAATACCGTACAGGTAATGTCTCCATATCCTAAGAGAAAACACCACAGCACCCAACTCCAAGTCATGGGTGTTGTAGTTTTTCTCATGCTTCTTTAGTTGTCGGGAGGCATATGCTATCTCCTTCTCCCGTTGCATCAGAACAGCTCCCAAGCCTTTATGCGAAGCGTCATAGTATATGACGAAATCTGCGCTTCCTTCAGGAAAGGGCTAAGATAGGCACACTACACAACTTCTCTTTCAGTAGTTGGAACGTATCTTCTTCCTTCTCTCCCAATTAGTACTAAACATTCTTCTGTGTCAGTTTGGTCACCAGCTTAGCTATTTTAGAAAATCCCTCAATGTACATCCGGTAATAGCCTACTGGACCTAGAAACTGATGAACTTCCGAGGGGGTTTTAGGAGTGGCCCATTCCTTGATGTCCTCAATATTGGCGGGATCCACGTGAAATCCTTGACTATCTATCACGTGGCCCAAGAATTGTACTGTTGAAATCCAAAATTCGCACTTAGAGAATTTGGCGTACAGCTGTTCTTGCCTCAATAACTCAAAGATGAACCTCAAATGCTCTTCGTGCTCCTCTCTAATCTAGGAGTATATTAGGATGTCTTCTATGAATACCATCACAAACTTATCCAGATAGGACTTGCACACTCGATTCATGAGGTCCATGAATACCGCGGGCGCGTTGGTCAGACCAAATGATATCACTTGGAATTCATAGTGCCCATAACGAGTTCTGAACGCCATCTTTAGGATATCTTCCTCCCGAACTCTGAGCTAATGATAACCGGATCATACGTAGATCTTAGAAAAGATACTAGATCCTTGGAGTTGGTCGAATAGGTCGTCTATCCTAGGCAGTGGGTATCGATTCTTGATCGTCAACTTATTCAACTCTCGATAGTCGATGCACATACAAAACGATCCATCCTTCTTCTTCACGAATACTACGGTTGCTCCCCACGATGCCGAACTTGGTCGTATGAATCCCTTCTCTAACAAATCTGCCAACTACCTTGACAATTCCTCCAACTCTCTTGGAGCAAGCCGATAGGGTTCCCGGGTTACAGGTACGGCACCAAGCATCAACTCGATTTGGAATTCCACTTGTCGGACAGGAGAAATCCCTAGCAAGTCGTTGGGAAACACGTCTGAAAAATCTTGAACGATGGGTACATCTTCAAGGCGTCTGTTACTCTTCTTCTTGTCTTTATTTTCCGAAATTCGAACCAAGAAAAGATAACCTCTTCTGTCTATGTACTTTTGTGCCTTTATACAAGAGATGATGCTCAACTTGGAGGGACCTCCACAGTCGTTCCGATCTCCTTGTATACTCAGGACTTTTCTACCGTACGACACACGCATGATTTTCTCATCGCAAATGATGTGTGCACCATTGTTCGACAACCAATCCATACCAATGATGACGTCGAAACTTCCTAAGGTAATAGGCAAGAGGTCTATGCTGAACGGGTGATCTAGGAAACTTAACGTGCAACCTTGGACTATAGTGTCTATCATTTCCCTATTTCCATTAGCTAACTCCACATCATAACTTAATCCTAAAGGTGTCGGGGAAATTCCTAGTAATGGCATAAAGGCAGTGGATACGAAACTCATATCAGCACCGGTATCAAACAGTATGGAAGCATAGCGGTTATTGAGAAGGAACGTACCCGTAACTACTTTCGGATACTCTTTGATCTCCTTTCCAATGAGGTACACTCGCGTTGCTCCCATGTCTCTCTGTTGATTTCCAACACCCTTGTTTCCTTGGTTCCCTTCAGTCCCTTGATTTTCCAAGGTTATGCCCATTACTTCCCGCACCTCGGTTCACCTGATTTCCTCTATTCTTAGGATTTCCTCTGACCCAGGGCTCTTGGCACTCAGTCTTGTAGTGCCCTTTCTTCCCACATCGAAAACAGTTGACAATGGCCTTCCAGTCCATTCCCTATGCGGTTTGTGCCACAGCGAGGGGTTGGGACCTATAGTCTCTGGCCATATGTCCCACCTTAGAGAAATTTCTACATGCCATGGCGCACTGCCCATTGTGGTGTCGATTGCAACGACCAAACAAGGGCTTACTTCTTCCGTAACCATTCTTCTCTCCATTACCGATAGCATACATCCTGGCAGTATCTCGCCGTTTTTTGGAGTTGCTATCACACTTAGCACCCTCATTCCTTTTTTCTTATCACTCTTTCTCTTGTCTGTTCCTTCCAGCACAAGGGAATCCATCAGACGTTGGGCTATGGTAACTGCCTCATGCAGGTTTGCCAGCTTCGCGGCGGTTACGTCATTCCTAGTAGCTAGGGGCAATCCGTTAGTGTACCGCTCAATCTTGAGAGCCTCGGTATGAACCATCTCTGGGCAAAACAAGGACAATTCTTGGAAGTGACAGTTGTAAACCGTCATGTCGTTTCCCTTCACCTTATGGATCCAAAACTCGATTTCTAACTTCTTAACTTCATTCCTAGGGTAGTAAGTCTTGATTAGCAAGGCCTTAAATTGGTTCCAAGTCATCGCGTAGGCTACCTCACTTCACACCGATTTGTGAAAGTTGTTCCACCAAGTCAACATTTTGTCCTTTAGAGTGACCGTCACATACATGACCTTGGCGTCCTCATCACAATTACTGACAGTGAACACTGATTCAGTTTTCTCTATCCACCTCGTTAGGTAAACCACTCCCTCGGTTCCTCCAAACTCGATGGGACCACAGAATCAGAACTTCTTATAAGTACAACCTCGATTTCGATTAAGCGGTGGGGTTCCAGCAGAGGTGTTTGAGTGATTTGACTCAGCTAGCAGCTCGGTGACACGCTGCGTCATGAGCTAGTCAATGTGGGCTTGATTCATAGGCGGATGGATCGGTGGGTGGTATGTGCTAAAACACATACCTTTTCATTATCAAAATAGACCCAAAATAACCAAGAAAGAGCCGTTTATTGCTAATATTTGCGTGTTTCTTGAGTTTTTGTATGTGCAGGTACGGATATGAGAAAACAGACAAAAGAAAGCCAAAACCGAAGAAAACCGAGCACGAGAGAAAGAAGAGTGCAAAAGCTGAGGCTAGGAAAGGAATTTGCAAGTTTGGACAATCACTTCTCAAAACGACAACTTTAGTCCCTGAAAGATTCAGATTTGGCAAACATGGTCCTTAGTTTATTTGAGATTGACAAGAAAGACCCTTGGAAGACATTTTCAGAATATACATGATTGGTCCCTGAAATTTCAGCTTGTACACTTTTGGTCCTTATAATAATACTTGGATCCTAAACTAGTCCTAAGTCCAAATTAATACAAAAGCCCAAATCCAACCACCTTGGCCCAAGAACCGGTTTACCCAACCAAATACCCGGTTTAACCATTTCACTGATATACCCGGTCCACCCATCCTTCCCACTTAACCATTGGTCAATTAGTCAAAACAGTAATAAAATATTAACTTAAAACCTTTACCCGCCCAAAAATACCCCCAATTTACCCATTCCCAGAAAATCACATGAACCCTAAAATCCCAAATACACACCGCGCTTCAATTGGCCAAATTAACTCTAATTGAGGGTAAAATAGTACTTTCTTCTGACACCCCACTGACACACGGATGCCAGCTTGGCAATCCGTGTGTCATTCTCTCAATTCCAGCTTTCTGATTGGTCAGTGATACGTGGAGGTGTTAATCCAAGGGTCAAGATGATGTGGGATTGATCTGATGGCTCAAAACGTTCAAGAGAAAGCACATTTTGCATCTTCTGGATCCTTCCATGACTCAAGCTCAAGTATAAATACCTCTCCAATTTCCACAGATGAATCGAAGTAGAGTAGGAGTAGTGTAGAGAGTAGCTTCTGAGTAGTTTTATAATTTTCAAATTCTTAGATTAAATTCAGCTTTGTTGTTTCTGATTTGTACTTAAATTTTATCAATAAAAATATTTTCAGCTTAAATCTTCATTAAATTTGAATCACTGTTTCGTTAATACATTTCAGCTTATTGATATTCTAATTGGTTACTTAAGCTCTTATCAAATCTATTTTAGTTTGCTTACTCAGAAGTTTCTCTCAATTCTTCATTCAGTCAACTAAAGTTAAACAACAGGCATAGAATTTTGTTGGTTCTGGATTGCTGAATTATACATGGATATGGGTTAAGTTTGGATCTGATATGGGTTGGTATAAGTTCTGATAGTAGTCATTGATTCTCAGTTAAGCAAGCCATAGTGGCTGGACGTATGTAAGTACTGTTTATCTGATTTCATAACTGATTGGCATTTTGATTCTGTGTTTGTTAGAGTTAGAATTATTGCATCATTTAGCTTTAAATTGGTCATTTAAGTTTGTTTGGATAGAAATCTTAGGATTAATCTGAGATAAAGAGGTGTTTACTTGCATTTCAGCTTCTAAAGTAGTGATTGGATCTAAGATTATATCAGTGTTAGAGGCTATTTAGGATTTGGAATTCTGTTGCATTATCTTAATCTAGGTTAATTGAGTATTATTGCTTCATTCATGTGCCTTTTAGAACACCATAAGTCAAATTTACTTTATAATTGCTCTTAATCTCATATCTGTTAGAATCAGTAAGCATAATCTTGCTTATAGGTGTGTTAGTAGTTAATATAGCTGGCATTAGGATTATTTAATCATTAGACTTCATTTTCATTAAAATTCAGAAGCTCAAATTTCATATAAGTCAAATAGCAAGATTTTCATAAAAAGTCAAATATCCCATTTTTGCTCAAACGGCTTCCACTTTTATATTTTTCATTCACTCACTTTAAGTCCAATTCAGTTGAAATTCTGGATTTAGACACTTTGGTTGGTAGTGGTTTTCATGGTGATTTTAGTTTATTTTTGTGATTTTTATAAGCTGGCTTAACAAGAGCTTAAAGTAGCCACTTAGGGCCGTTTGGCATTAGATAGTTTAGATTTGATTTAGAGCTTAAATGCCTCTTGCTTGAGCTTATCTGACCCAAATCACTTGCAGTAGCTTAGTTTTGGTTAGTTTAGGGTAGTTAGAACTTGTTGTATCATTCTAGTAGCTTTTAGCTTATTTCCATTAAGCTCTTCATAAGCAGTTCTAGCCCTAATCATAGTTCCTGTGATCATTAGCTGTTTCTGTTATTTTTCATGGATTCTCAGTAGCATTTTATACGTATCTGGAAGTTTTCATATTTTTCCCTTTTCATTTGCTATTTTTCTACATTTAATTTCAATTTTAAGGCTTTTTAATTAGTATTTAATGCAAATAATTCAGAAAAAGGTCTAAAAAATAAAATTTCAATTTTCATAGTTATATAAAAATCAAAAAGTGATAAAAAATATTTTTCCAGAATTTTCTTAGCTTAATTAGTATTTTCTAGCATTTTAATTAGTTTTTAATAGGATTAAATTCATAATAAATTGGGAAAAATTCAAAAAAATGTGATTCCAGTTTCTAAAATTCTTTTTAGTTAAATTTGATTTTTGAAAAATAGTTTTGCAATTTTCTAGCTTATTTTCCTAATTTTAGTATTTCAAGTCTATTTTAAATGTTTTAAATTAGTTTTTAATTCAAAATAAATCAAGAAAAATCCTAAAAATTAGTTTTAATTCTTAAATAGTTTTCAAATATCATTTTTAGTATAAAAATAATTTTAGATCATTTTTTAGGATTTAGTTTAGACGTATTTGCATTTTTTTCACATTTCATTTAATACGTTTTAGTTTAATTCGCGTATTTAGGATTCCCCGTAGTGTAATTTCCCTTTTATGCTTCCCTTGCCCCGTAGTTTAGAAAACATCAATTTATCCCCTTCTCTTATTCAAATCCCGATAATCGCGAAGTGAGTTGAAAATTCCATTCAACCCTCGTTCGGAACGATCTCGGTGCTCAAACCTAACACGTTTGAGTTACCCAAATACTACAAACTTCTATTATTGGTTTGCCGAGCGAATCAATTTTTGGCGCCGCTGCCGGGGAGGGCTTGTAGCGAATTTTCGTATTTCCGTCTCGAATCGCGTGCATTTGAAGATCCTTCCCTGAGTGAAGTTACCGTCGTTTTTGTAAATATATTTTTTTGAAAAGCCCAAAAAAATCTAAAAACACCAAAACATTCTTCCTAGAGTGTTTACAAAACCATAAAAATTAAAAAACCAACAAAAGAAATCGGAACGTCAATTGTTACGTCGGCTCACCTTAAAGGTACAACCTATACACGGGGTATAAGGAAAGTTTTGACATTAAATTGCAGACTGAAGAACGATCCACTCTTCGTTCCCGCTCCGCTGCGCGTACTTTTGAGAGCTACCGAGCACCGGTTGACGTGACGGTTACAAAAATATTGTGTTTTCTTAAATATAAAAACCCAAAAAGATTTTCCTTTTCAAAATTTATTTTCCCTTTTATGCTTGTTATTTATCAAAACCCAAAAATATTCTTCTTTACCTTCTAAACCGTCAATTCTTTATCTCTTTACCTTCTTGAACCGTTTAATTCTATCTTCTTTATCTTCTAAACCGATAATTCTTTCCTCTTATCCCTCTATATGTTTAATTCTAATGGCGGACACGCGTACGATGTCAGAATTGCTCCAAGTACCCACCGAGGGTTACGAAGATGTTGTTGTTGTACCGGAGATTCTTTCCGAAAATTTCGAGATACAAACCGGTCTAATTCAACTAATTATATCGAATCCATTCTATGGTTTCGAGAGGGACGATCCCTATACTCACATCCGATGGTTTGATAATTTAATTTCGACTATAAAATATAAGGATGTTCCTCATGACACAATTAAGTTGATGTTATTCTCATTTTCTCTCGAGGGGATAGCCCGGAATTGGCTCGATAAAGAACCCCCTCGATCGATCACTGCTTGGGAAGATCTCATTTCAAAATTTGTAAATCGTTTCTTTCCTTATTCTAAAACGAAAAACCTTAAGAACGAAATTACAAACTTCCAGCAGCGTTTTGATGAAAGTTTTGGTGAGGCATGGGAAAGATTCAAAGATCTCCTACGGAAATGCCCACATCATGGTTTTTCGGAATTACTTCAAATCGATATATTCTACAATGCTTTAACGCAAACCGATCAAGATTCACTTAATACAGCCACCGGTGGCAATATCTTGTATCGTACCCCAAGGGATATATTGGCGATCATCGAGAACAAATCGAAAGTTCCGACATCAAGAAATAAACCGGTTAAGATGGCTGAGCTTACCAATGATATTCGATGCATGAAGCAAAAACCAGAGCCCGTTGATACCGTTTCCAAAAGATGTGATTATTGTGGAGGTCCCCATCCTTTTTACGATTGTCAAGCCACCGATGACGACGTCTACAATGATACAACAGCCCAATATCGCAAGACTTTCGTTTTCGATGATGATGAGGATTCCATTCAAATGAAAGAATATTATGCGAGTTTGTCGGCTACAACCACTCTTGTTTCTGAGCCTTTCATCTCCGACCCTTCCCCTTCACTCACGCCGGTTGAGAGAAGTGACGTCCTTTTGGAAGAGGTCAATGATTCTATTTCTTCAAAAATTGTTGAACCCGTTGACTCTCTCATAATGGGGGATGAGCATCTTAGTACTATTTCGGAAACGGAACCGTCTAATGTTGAGATCCTTATCCCAATCCCAAGAGAGTCCGAGGTTGTTGATGATATTTGTGATGAGCCTTCTCTTGCTATTTCGAGTGATCATGTTGAGATGTTGTCTGATTCCAATGATGATTCTTATGGAGACATTGATTTCGTCGACGATTTACTTTCTGAGCCCGTTCACATAGAAGAAGAAAATGATTTTGAGCCAGAAGAAGAAGAGATTGAGCCCAATGATATTCAGATCGAGGATGAAGCATTACGAGAAACATTGTCGAATGTTTATATTCTCATTTCTAAGATTGAAGCCTTGAACGATAATTCAAGTTCGCATCCTATCTCCGTTAAAGATAGTGATTTCTCTCCCGAGCTTGAGACTTTCTGATTTGATGAAGAGATTAGTGGCAATCCCACTATCGCAGATGTTTATCCTCCGATTCTTGAGCGATTCTACTTCGATGTCGATGTGAGCAAAGTTATGAACGAAATTTCTGATATTCAGACGAATGACCCGATCATTGAGGATGTTGATTCATCTCTCACTATTGATGACTTGATACCACCGGGTATTAAGGATGTTATGAATAATCCCGAGGGGGATATGGTTGTTCTTGATAGTTTTCTTGACTCTCCCATCTCTGATGAGTCAACCATCACTTATCTTGATGAGCCCTCATGTGAAGACAAAATCTTTAAACCCGGGATATGCATTGATGAGTTTTATGTTAAAAACTTTTTTCGAGAAAAGGATCCTCCGATGGATGCCTTCAAGTTTGAGCCTACACACTTAATCCCTTACCATGAGCTCCCATCTTCTTTGGAGTTTTCTCTTATCGATCCGTCATTCCTTCGTCCACCCGCTAAACCACCGGACGATGGATCATCCTTTCATATGCCTTTTGTGAGTTTGGGAGGAGTTATCCTTTATGTGCTTGATCCCGACATTTTCTTCCCCTCCCAACCCACCCATTCTCTTTCCCTCCGGAGTGAGGATACCATCTTTGATCCGGGTATCTTTCCCGCTTGTTTCCCTAAGGAAAAATGAATTCGGGGACGAGTCAGGCTAGCGACTCGGTGAAGAAAAACAGTAGCGCTTCATGGGAGGCACCCCATGCTTATCTCTATCTTCTTTCTATTTTCTAATAAGTGACGTGAAGGGGTTAGCCTCTTCGATTTCTCGTGTTTGGTTGTTTGTGATGTTGTGTCTAGGATTGTCCCGATATGAAGACTCTCGTGCTCGAAGTTTATTTTTTCTCCACTCGAGTTTCATGATCGAGGCTGCTGGAAATCCGATATCCTAATCTTATTGACTAACGTTTATCTTTTAGCATACTTAATAAACGGCTTTTAGATTTTCGTTATTACCCTTGCCTTTAAACATTGAGGACAATGTTTCGTTCTAGTCTGGGGTGGGTAATCTTCGATTTGATTTGACCGCACTTGCTTATTTTTGTCGTGTACTCTCGCAACCTCGTTTTTCCTTAAAAAATGAAAAAATTGTGCAAAAATGAGAAAAATTTAAAATTTTTGTAAGCTTTTGTTAGTTTTATGATTGAAAAGTTCTTGCTAGTCTCTTAGAAGTTTCTTTAAATATGCGTTTTTCTTGAAATAGCCTTTGCTAATTTCTTAGACAAGAGACTATAAAATGCGATTCTAGCTCACAAGGCCAAGAATTTGCAAGTCTCCCTAAGTGATTTTAAATATGCGAAGCTTAAACAAGAATTTGCTAGTTTCTTATAAGTGACTTTAAAAATGCGAGACTTGAGATTATTTGACGAAGCAATTGCTAAGTTAATATATGTTTTGACACCTTGTTGATTTTCCGCTGGTGAGAGTAGGAATGGAATTCTGACTTGACCGGGCGTGTTGAGCCCTAGCTTGTTCCCTTAACCATAGGTAATCTAAAAAATTATCGGCTAAGCATCCGCGGATCTCATTATTTGGGATTTTAAATTTGCGGAGATCGAGAAATGATAGAGTTACTTATGAGTTTAGATGCTAAGCGTGGAGTAGTTGGTTCTCTTTAGAGCCCATCGAAGGTACTTATGGCTTTTTGTTCCCACAAAATTGTTTCACCCCATATATGTGAATAAATAATTAGAGATGTTGAGTTTTTGGCGATAGTCAGTTCTTTATCTTCTTAAAAGAATCTTTGTTTTAAAAATTGGGTACACATCAAGGATCCGTAATAAATAAATAAATAAGTAAAAAGTAATAAAGTTATGAGCTGCGGTGTCGAGATCGGACCCTTGGATCTTTAGCAGGGATTGAGTGAGGTCTTGGTCTAACCCACTGGGATCCTCATTTCATGAAGCCTATAGTCTTGGAATTACCCCGTGAAGCTCCGTGGTTCATAGCTCATATAATTAAAAGTATAAGTGAAAAAAAAAAAAAAAATTGAAGAAAAAAAAATGTTGATGAAAAAAAAAAAAAAAAGGAAAAATCAAAAATATAAGTGAATAAAAATTCCTTGATGTGGACCTCATTTTTGGAACAATGGTTTTTGAGAGAAGATGGATAACTAATTAGCAACTTAGCTTTATATCTTTATCGGATTAATTCTTATCGAAACGAGAAATTTGAAGAAATTCATTTCTCACAAAAATAAAAAAAATCTAGAGGAAAATAGGAAAATGGGAACAAAAGGTAATTACACAAGTAACTTCCATGGGTAGTGTTAGCATCTAGAATCATATTTAAACAATGATTTCGATTTTACGCTTAGTTTGGGGACTTGTGAAAAATCAGGGACGATGTATTCTATCCGTATGGTCACTTCACGCTGTGTTGTGTTTCCTATTCCGTGATCCTAACGTGTCGTTTGAAAAATGTTGGAGTTATTGATCGACATGAAAGTTCAACAAACCGTCATTCATAATCGGAATGTGCTTAATCGTAATATCTATACATGTGAAATAAAAGGTAAACGGGGCGTTTTTAGAATTAGGGATCTCTTAATCTCTTTTGAGGAATCTTTGCTACTTCTTCATAGGTTTAGTAGAAAGAGATTGAAATCCTTGGTTTTAGAAGCGTGAGTTGATTGCATTGCGTGAGGACACGACAATCGTCTCGTCTGGGGTATTTTGGTATGTGCTAAAACACATACCTTTTCATTATCAAAATAGACCCAAAATAACCAAGAAAGAGCCGTTTATTGCTAATATTTGCGTGTTTCTTGAGTTTTTGTATGTGCAGGTACGGATATGAGAAAACAGACAAAAGAAAGCCAAAACCGAAGAAAACCGAGCACGAGAGAAAGAAGAGTGCAAAAGCTGAGGCTAGGAAAGGAATTTGCAAGTTTGGACAATCACTTCTCAAAACGACAACTTTAGTCCCTGAAGATTCAGATTTGGCAAACATGGTCCTTAGTTTATTTGAGATTGACAAGAAAGACCCTTGGAAGACATTTTCAGAATATACATGATTGGTCCCTGAAATTTCAGCTTGTACACTTTTGGTCCTTATAATAATACTTGGATCCTAAACTAGTCCTAAGTCCAAATTAATACAAAAGCCCAAATCCAACCACCTTGGCCCAAGAACCGGTTTACCCAACCAAATACCCGGTTTAACCATTTCACTTATATACCCGGTCCACCCATCCTCCCCACTTAACCATTGGTCAATTAGTCAAAACAGTAATAAAATATTAGTACGTGTTTGGTATGTGGTTTTTTGAGGTGGGGCATGGCATCATGCCATAATTTTGTTGTTTGGTATTCTTTTTATGGACTCACCCGCTGGCATGATCCCTAAATCTAAATCCTGATACATATGCAAGGTTTTCTCTCTCTACATATTGTCAATTTTGTTTTCTTATGTCTTTAAAAATTTCCAGCCACACAAATGTGTCAACTTTTTTTGTTTTATTCGATTTTTTTATTTCTAAGTTAATATACATATTTAATTAATTTATAAAATAAATATTTATTTTCTCTCTCCTCATTTATTTTAAACCCAAATCCAAATCTAAATCCAAATTCAAATCCTAATCCAAATCTTAATCCTAAACCCATCAACAAACCAAACGGGCCCTTAACTTAAAACCTTTACCCGCCCAAAAATACCCCCAATTTACCCATTCCCAGAAAATCACATGAACCCTAAAATCCCAAATACACCCCGCGCTTAAATTGACCAAATTAACTCTAATTGAGGGTAAAATAGTACTTTCTTCTGACACCCCACTGACACACGGATGCCAGCTTGGCAATCCGTGTGTCATTCTCTCAATTCCAGCTTTCTGATTGGTCAGTGATACGTGGAGGTGTTAATCCAAGGGTCAAGATGATGTGGGATTGATCTGATGGCTCAAAACGTTCAAAAGAAAGCACATTTTGCATCTTCTGGATCCTTCCATGACTCAAGCTCAAGTATAAATACCTCTCTAATTTCCACAGATGAATCGAAGTAGAGTAGGAGTAGTGTAGAGAGTAGCTTCTGAGTAGTTTTATAATTTTCAAATGTCTTAGATTAAATTCAGCTTTGTTGTTTCTGATTTGTACTTAAATTTTATCAATAAAAATATTTTCAGCTTAAATCTTCATTAAATTTGAATCACTGTTTCGTTATTACATTTCAGCTTATTGATATTCTAATTGGTTACTTAAGCTCTTATCAAATATATTTTAGTTTGCTTACTCAGAAGTTTCTCTCAATTCTTCATTCAGTCAACTAAAGTTAAACAGCAGGCATAGAATTTTGTTGGTTCTGGATTGCTGAATTATACATGGATATGGGTTAAGTTTGGATCTGATATGGGTTGGTATAAGTTCTGATTGTGGTCATTGATTCTCAGTTAAGCAAGCCATAGTGGCTGGACGTATGTAAGTACTGTTTATCTGATTTCATAACTGATTGGCATTTTGATTCTGTGTTTGTTAGAGTTAGAATTATTGCATCATTTAGCTTTAAATTGGTCATTTAAGTTTGTTTGGATAGAAATCTTAGGATTAATCTGAGATAAAGAGGTGTTTACTTGCATTTCAGCTTCTAAAGTAGTGATTGGATCTAAGATTATATCAGTGTTAGAGGCTATTTAGGATTTGGAATTCTGTTGCATTATCTTAATCTAGGTTAATTGAGTATTATTGCTTCATTCATGTGCCTTTTAGAACACCATAAGTCAAATTTACTTTATAATTGCTCTTAATCTCATATCTGTTAGAATCAGTAAGCATAATCTTGCTTATAGGTGTGTTAGTAGTTAATATAGCTGGCATTAGGATTATTTAATCATTAGACTTCATTTTCATTAAAATTCAGAAGCTCAAATTTCATATAAGTCAAATAGCAAGATTTTCATAAAAAGTCAAATATCCTATTTTTGCTCAAACAGCTTCCACTTTTATATTTTTCATTCACTCACTTTAAGTTCAATTCAGTTGAAATTCTGGATTTAGACACTTTGGTTGGTAGTGGTTTTCATGGTGATTTTAGTTTATTTTTGTGATTTTTATAAGCTGGCTTAACAAGAGCTTAAAGTAGCCACTTAGGGCCGTTTGGCATTAGATAGTTTAGATTTGATTTAGAGCTTAAATGCCTCTTGCTTGAGCTTATCTGACCCAAATCACTTGCAGTAGCTTAGTTTTGGTTAGTTTAGGGTAGTTAGAACTTGTGGTATCATTCTAGTAGCTTTTAGCTTATTTCCATTAAGCTCTTCATAAGCAGTTCTAGCCCTAATCATAGTTCCTGTGATCATTAGCTGTTTCTGTTATTTTTCATGGATTCTCAGTAGCATTTTATACGTATCTGGAAGTTTTCATATTTTTCCCTTTTCATTTGCTATTTTTCTACATTTAATTTCAATTTTAAGGCTTTTTAATTAGTATTTAATGCAAATAATTCAGAAAAAGGTCTAAAAAATAAAATTTCAATTTTCATAGTTTTATAAAAATCAAAAAGTGATAAAAAAATATTTTTCCAGAATTTTCTTAGCTTAATTAGTATTTTCTAGCATTTTAATTAGTTTTTAATAGTATTAAATTCATAATAAATTTGGAAAAATTCAAAAAAATGTGATTCCAGTTTCTAAAATTCTTTTTAGTTAATTTTGATTTTTGAAAAATAGTTTTGCAATTTTCTAGCTTATTTTCCTAATTTTAAGTATTTCAAGTCTATTTTAAATGTCTTAAATTAGTTTTTAATTCAAAATAAACCAAGAAAAATCGTAAAAATTAGTTTTAATTCTTAAATAGTTTAGATCATTTTTTAGGATTTAGTTTAGACGTATTTGCATTTTTTTCACATTTCATTTAATACGTTTTAGTTTAATTCGCGTATTTAGGATTCCCCGTAGTGTAATTTCCCTTTTATGCTTCCCTTGCCCCGTAGTTTAGAAAACATCAATTTATCCCCTTCTCTTATTCAAATACCGATAATCGCGACGTGAGTTAAAAATTCCATTCAACCCTCGTTCGGAACGATCTCGGTGCTCAAACCTAACACGTTTGAGTTACCCAAATACTACAAACTTCTATTATTGGTTTCCCGAGCGAATCAGTGGGACATGACCATTATAACCTTAGTCATTGATGTTCTGATTCTCAGCTGTAGGGTTGTCGGTATTCTGATTCTCGACAGGTGGAGTCGGAGTCAGGCTCCGACCTCGACGAACAGGAGTGACCATAGCAGCAGACACTGCTCGGGTGGTCCTGGGCGGGTTTCGTCTTGGTGCCATTGATCTGAAGGATAAAACAATAGTTTCATAAGTTCGACACATCACATTTCATTAGATGGGGTTTGATTCCAAATATATTGGATACCGCACGAATATTGAATCAAGATAACAAGGATAATGCCACATCATAACGAAATAACGAAGGCTCGAAATGAGAAATCAAAGGATGCACTTTTATTGGCCATAACACATAGTTTTTGAAGTACAATAACATGAAAAGATAGAGAATAGTCTTAGACGATCCTACTAAGAAACTAACAGGATAACTAAGATAAGTCTACATCACGAACTAGGGACTCCTCAGTTTCAAGATGGAACAACACTATAAACCTAAGGCGATCTAGCCATGATCTGTATGGGTGACTCTCGTTGTCCTTCGAACGTCCTCAATCACTCTCCACAGTGAGGAAATCTCAAGACGCTGGGTGTCGTAATCTCTCCTCAGATCCGCAACCATGATCTGTATGGGTGACTCTCGTTGTCCTTCGGTATGCCTCTCGGGTTGTCATGAACCCTCTCTATAGGTCTCCTACCTGCTAATAAAGCTCTGACATACCCTTTCTCAAGGCCATAGTCCTCCTAACAACTGCCCCTATATCTCCCCTCAACTCCTTTAGACTAGCCATCGATACACCAACTAATCGGTCCGCTAAATGACTAAGCCTAACTCTCAGGGAAATAATCTGCTCCTAAATCAAACCCGTCTCTTCAGAATCCTCGGGCTCAGAATCTATCTCTGATGGGAGATCTGATCCTAGTGGGCTGCTTAACTCGGGCAACTGGGGAGGCGAGACAAAGTCAAACGGCTGCTCTGGTGAATCAGGATCAGGCGAGGATAAATGAGAGCCTGATCCTAGAGAATGCGCTGAATGCACAGACTTTGAATCAGCGGACTACCCTCATATGGGATGTCCTGCTCCTCCTCTACTGGAGGGTCCACATCATCCTCTACATACTTCTCCTCGTCCTCATAATCCTCCTCATCCTCATCAACTAAGTAGGAGTCCATGAGTCAACATCTTTGTGAAGGTTAATCATGTGGTGGTAAAGTAGGGGATCGAGGTCGTCGGTGGGATGGCGTTGAATGTCGTGATGACATGAGAGAGTGAGCTGATAGGTGCACATGTGTGACAACCCGTAATTTTCAGACTATTATTTAATACCTCATTTTTTCAGAAAATGCGAATTTTTATTTTAGAAATTATTATGAATTTAAAACGAGAAGTTGCCTAGTGTTTTCCGATGTCCCGGCACCACACGCATACCGACACCATGAGAGTATTGGCATGAAATTTTTTTTCTAATATCAAGATAATAATAATACCATATTATTTCGCTCGTCAAAACGTCCCCGAAAATATAAAATTTATAAAATATGGATACTCGGAAAGTACTTTTCATAGGATTACGTTATCGCATGCGGATCAGTTTATGCAGTACGGGGCACACTTAATACACTTAATAATAATTATATTAATAAATAAAAATTACCCTATCCCCAAAATCCGACCCATGTTCTGTCATTTTCTCACACCTTGTGAAACGTTGCTTTCTTTTTCTTCCTCTCTTTTCCTGGGAATGCACGAACAGCAAAAAATCATCACCAAAATAGATCAAAATTCATTCTTTTGACTTCACCCCATGAAAACACCTTTGGCACCTTCCAAAACTTATCCAAACTACTCCCTAATCGGCTTTCTAGGTGCCACACGTGGCTGAGAAAGATGTAAAAGGGTTCAATCTCATAAGGGTATTCATCAACTTGCATCTCAAACACAAAAAATTAGGGTTTCAGTAATTTAAAGGGTTTTTCAAAATTAGTTTAGGGATTTTGTTAAATGAGGCATAAGGAAGCTTGTGCAAGTGATTAATTGTACCAATTCGATCCCAGTCTCTTCGAATTGATTTTTTGTTGTTCGGTGTTCATAGCAATTCATTCTTTTCTTGAGTTCATTGTAAGAACAATTATCTTGTCAATCTTTTCAATTTTTTATGATGTAATTTTTGTTCATTCGAATCTATTATTATTATTATTATCATATTTTTGCTTCGTTTTATGTATGCCGATTGGTATATACAGGGGGAGACAACGATAGTTAACTATTAGTGTAAATTAAAATTTGGTTAATGTTTAAATGAGATGAAAAATAATTAAGGTTGGCTTGTGATAAGGATTTAAACGTACACTTTTAGGGGGTCATTTAAGCCCTATTTATGCATATTTTATATCAGTTACTGCTTAAAATCGTTCCTTTTCACTTTTTAGGTCTTTTGGAAGCAAAATGCTAGAATGAAGCATATTTGGACGAAAAGGAGCAAAAACATGAAGAAAATGGAAAAGTCAAGATCGAAGACACTCAAGGCTGATCAGCAGAACCCGATGGCTTCCTATCCAAAGGGCGACGTCGTCCCTCTATGAATACTTGATCAAAAAGTACACGCGACGGCTCAGTGGAAATTCTGGTCCTAAAGCCTGACGGCGTCACGCCTAATATATGTAGGACGTCACTCACACTTTTCACTCGAGATGACCCAGATCTAGAATTCAGACAACGTCGCAACTAAAGACTGACGGCGTCACAACTCTCAAGTGACTCCGTCCCATCGATGACTTAGCCCAGACAAAACCCTAATGACGGAGACTTGACGGCGTCTCTAGCAAAAGGCAACGCCGTCGCGATTGTAAATCTATATATATAATTTGATTTTTCTGTATTTTAAGAGGTAGAATATAGGAGAGCAAACCCTAACTCAGTTGTAGTCCAACTTGGACAGTATTCTAGGGTCTCATACCCCATTTTAAACATCAAGATAAGTTTTTTAATCCAATTTATCATTATGTCTACCCCATGTTCAATTGATTATGTGTATGCTTGCTTGTCTAACATGTCTAGCTAAATCACTTGTGTGTTTGCTTAGATCTATGAAACTTAGTTATTGGTTGTTGTTAGCTTGCTTCTTGTCTTAATTGATATAGGTTTAGGAGTGTAACTAGGCTTTCATTTTATTTAATGCATGAGTATGCTTGAGGACGATAGGGTAGTCGGAGGAAATAACATTGGTTTGTTGATCCCGTGAATCCTATAAGAGAGATAACCTCATAGAACTAGGGAATACGCCCAGCCTAAGACTAATAGGAATACAACGTGTTAAGATAAAGGACGTGACAATTCAACTGGCCAATAAAAGATAACTAGGGAGTAATAGTATCTAAGTGAACACATATTTAATCATCATACCGTTTTGGTACATAACAATTTGCGTAAGAAAAGTAGACTATTTGTTACAAATCCGAGCGAGAACGAGAAATAGGCGATGCACCATCCTTGCTGCTACGTACGTTGACCTTGACCCCGTTCGTAAGCTTTCCTAGAGCTTCCTTCACTCACTAAAAATCCTAATCCACTTAGTCGATTAGCTACTGGTAGTTCACACACCTCAATGAAACATAGCTATCCATAGTAATTAGTTAAATTAGATAATTAGTAGAAGTAGAGAAATGGGTAGAAGTACCACCCCCAATTATTTGCCCCGAGATTTTACCCTTACTTTCTAAAAAATATAAAAAAAGAATCATCCTCAACCCCACCTTCTCGTCATAAAAAAGAATCATCCTCCCCTAGAGAACGATATCAATCCCCGAGGCTTACCCCATACTACACTAGAACGATTAGCTTCACTGCCAAGAGAAAAACATGCTCGTAGAAAAGGAGGTTTCTCGACCCCAAACCCTTTTATCAAGTTTTTGGCGCCGCTGCCGAGGTATAGAATAGCTAGTTAGATTTCTATCTCGTTTAGGTTCCCTTGCTTGATTCCTATCATGTAATATTTTTTCTCATTTTCAATAGCTTCGTTGTAGTATATCCCCCTTCTTTGTTTTTTGGTTCATAATCTTGTCACTTATCACCATGGGTGACAATCGACCACTAAACGACAATCCACTACCACATCAACCACTTCCACTCAACTAACCACCACTTGACCCGCCAAGTGGCCGTACTCTTGGTGAATACTCTAGATCGAGCCATCAAGGCTATAGGAACACCATTGAACTCCCCATTCATGCTCAAAATACAACCTTACGATCCGAAACCATCCGGTTGGTTCAAAATGGATGTGCATTCCATGAACTTCGTTCCGAAGATCCTAATCAGCATCATAAGGATTTCCTTAAATTCGTTGACTCTACCGACCTTGATGCTACCACACGAGAGACCACGCACTTGCATCTCTTCCAATTCTCTCTATGGGACCAAGCTAGTAATTGGTTTGAGCGACTTCCCACCGGATCCATCTCAAGTTGCGATGATCTCACCACTCATTTCCTCACCCAATTTTTCCCATCGGGGAGAACTACCAAACTAAGGAATGACATCTTGATGTTCCAACAATGTCAAGGTGAAACTCTCTACGAGGCATGGACTTTATTCAAGGAATTGCTCCAAAAAGTCCCTCATCACGACATTGATCTTTGGCTTCAAGTCCAAATCTTTTACAATCATGTCAATCTTTCAACTAGGCAAACCATCGACAAAGCGGCCGGTGGTAAACTTAGTGAACTTACCGCGAAAGAGTCGTGGGGTATAATAGAGGACCTTGCCCTCTATGACAACGAATGTTGGAATGACCCCCGTGAGTTGCCTAAAACCATCAAGGCAATCTCCTTGCCTCCCATTGACTCACAACCTTCCAATCGTAGGATGCTCGAACTTTAAGATCAAGTCAAATTCCTAATGAGCTGCTACAAAACTCCTAAGACCTCACGCCAAGTGAACAAGGTCTCTTCCTTTTGTTAGTTATGTAGTGGTCCCCATGACACTCGTAATTGCACGAGACTCCTCGAACAAGATTTCGTGGACTACACATACTCGCGTACCAATGGAATGGGAGGAAGATTCCCTACAACACTCGGACCTAGGACTTTCAATGAAGCCCGAGAAGCATGGAGGGGCAAACCCGACTATAATTGGGGTCAAACCAAAGAATTGAACTCTAACGACTCCCCATGCCCCAACAACACAATCAAAGCTCTCATGGCCCTAGTCGACAAAACCTAGTAGGGATGATGCAACACCTAGTTACATCCCAAGAAGCCCAAATAGCCAAGCTTTCAGACCGCTTTAACCAACAACAAATCGAGATGGATAGGAAGATAGATAACCCTTTTAAAGCCATAACCAATAATTATAGGATGACAACCAAAAATGTTAATACCATCTCGACTCACTCTCTCGAAGCTTTGGTTGTTAAGATTAAGGACCCGAGCAAGTACTTTGAAACTAGGGACCCATCTTCATCAAATCATGTTCACTTCATCAATGCCATCACCCTAGTGAAACCAAATAGGAATAGTGATGAAGCAAACCATGAGACGGCAGTTGAGGTTAGTGAGACTCCTAAGGATGAATCAACCGAGAAATAAATGAAGTTGGTGATTAATACTTTAATAAGTTTCCTACAGATGAGGAACTTTCATGCCACCCACACCTAGTGCACGACCTTCGTCACATTTATACTAGGAGATGCCCATGAATAATCTTTGGAAATCCTAGAAATCTCAATATACCATGTTGCATAGGACATCTTTTCATGGCAAAGGCCTACATTAATCGCAAGTCCCCAATAAACATCATGACTAGCACATACTATAATTAGGTGATGAAAAAACCTATCCCAAATAGGCAAGACCCCAATGATCCTAGTGTTAGATGTAATTTCCTTGGTAGAGTTAAGGAATTACCCGTCTATGTAGGTAGTTTCACATACCTTGTGGATTTTGTGATCGTGGAGGATATTAGTACGGCTATAGATCCTAGCTTGTCCCGTGTAGTCCTAGGAAAGCCTTTCATAGATAGCACCGAGATGACTTATGATCCAACGTTACAGATAGTTAGATTCAAGGATGAGACCGATGACGTTGCCTATCAAATGCCATTTAAGATTAATAAATTTTCATCAGTATCCAATGATGAAAAGGAACTTAAGTTATCAGTCTACTATAGGTATGAGGAGGATAAGAAGAGAGGAGTAGACTATGTGATGAATGAGATATTTGGGTTCTATAAAGAGTGTGCGAAACTAGGACCAAAATATAGAACCAATTGGGGGCAAGATGACTTCTTAGAAAGATGCAGGATAAGACATAACTATGCCATGGAAAACCCCAATAGGGATCGTCATGAGGAAGAAGATGACGGTAAGGAAGTGACGTAGGAGCACGACTTCGAGTCTAGCTACAAGACTCATAAATAAAGAAAAGCGCTTCGTGGGAGGCAACCCATGCTTAATTGTTTGATTGTTTTGTTTTTAAATTTTTTTGTTTTATATCTCTTTCATTGTTGTTTATTCTCATGTTAGACTTTGTGAAAATGCATTATTTTGTTTTTAACCTCGTCTTAATTACATATAAAGGTATTTTTCAATAATATAAGTGTAGGAAGATCACATATGTTTTAAGAACATGAACAGGAGAATTACAATTATTGAAATTGATATATATGTATGTTTGTTAGAGTAAAATGTTTGTATTGAGTCATAATGGATATTTTGCAAGAATTTTTACAGGTTTTAGGGATGTAATTTTTCTAGAATTTTTCCAAAAAAATGCAGCAGACCACTTTCTGTCAGGGCAACCTGACGGCGTCAGAATTAAAGCCTGACGATGTCAGGCTATGTAAAAACAGGATAATAAATTTTCGTTTTCTGTGCAGTTTGTAAATTTTTTGAAATTCCCAAGTCTTAATTTTCCAAAAAAAAACTGCAAACATCTATTCCACATTCATTATATCTTACTTGCTTTCTAGTGTAGTTGTGTATCATATGTAGTTTTACCGCTGATTTTACGTGAAGGTTTCGTTGTTTTATTATAAGTGTGTAGGTTATATTGAACAAGAAGAAGAAACACACATTGGATGAAGCTTATTACTTATGCATTCTTCTTGGAAGATAATTTAACTGCTTCTTCACACATATTCTACCGAGCTAATTAGGAGAGTATTAGTTTCTTTTCCTTACTTACCTTCCTTTATCTTAACTTTGATGCTTTCGGAGAACATTGGGGACAATGTTCAGTTTAAGTGTAGGGAGAGAGAATAAAATGGGAACTTAGAAACTATTCACTTACTTGATCATTTGTCTTGTCCTTGGTAATTTGTGTAATAAACTATGAGAAATATTCGTTAGGGCAACTTTTGCACCAAATTTAAATTTTTTATGACATTTACGAGTAAAACTTTAGTCTTAATAAAACATCTCATGGATAAGAATTATATGACTAGCACAAAAACCGTATACCACTCAAATTCCACCCCAAAAATGTGAGGTTCGCCCCTAGATATTTAGGAATAAAAGCATTCACCTTTAATGCTTAGTGAGTGTACCGGTAGTATAATATATTCTAGAACTTGTTTTGTGATGCATTCCGAGATCGCTAGTGAGACTACACTTGTGTAGTTAGGAGTAACTAAATGATAAGAGGCATTAGGATAACCCTTGTTTGAAACCTGTATTATAATTACATATTTCACATCGGTTGAGTAATTACCCCACACCCTTGCGATGTACTCATCTTTAGTACACGATACCCCTAGTTAACCCCTCAGAGCCTATCCATTTCGCGGTTCTCGTGATGTTTCGGTTTTCCGAAATATCAATGAAGAGCATTGTTTACAATCCACCCCCAAATGTACACCCAAATTGCCTTAGCCTACCTTGTATGCATTCATCTTTAGTGCATTATTGTTATCACTACTAAACCCTTAGTTCAATTATCTAGTTACTTGCATGGTTGCTAAGTTGAGTCATATCTTTTGTAAATAGTTTTGAGACGATTGGGACTCCTGGATAAAAGTAATATTTTATGGAGTAACGGGAAAGAACGATAAATTCAAACTCCCTTTGTCTACGTAATTAAATACTACAAGTTTTTTGATCTTTTCAAATCGGGTCAATTAGTGTTGGGGATGATCCTATAAATCCCTTATATTTTGATGTTATCGTAGAGAATGGTTGAGTAAACAGGTATGAAAAAAAAAATCGAGAAAAAGAAGAAAAAGAGATGTCAAAAAAAATGAAAAAAATGAGAAAAACATACGGGCTACCATCCTACATCTATCTTTAGTTTATGTTTTTGGTTTATGTTTGTTTTGTTTCAAGTTATCTAGTGCTAGTGAGTCGATTCTTGGCTTAGCAACGCCATGCTTTACATGCTTGTAACATAAGATTTTTGACTTGCCACCACTAAATATCCCCTATCCAACAAAACCCTTTACTTCCCTACCCTAAGTCTACGTAAAGACCTCTTAGATAGTTATTCCTAGGTGCTTACGCTAAAGCGGTGGAGGTTTGAACTATTCTCAAGCTTATGGTAATCTATGTACTATGCAGGGTAATGAGTGTTTATCTTCCATTTCCATTCATATTATATTTCATATAAACCCAAGAGATGAGAGAATCCAAACATCACTTGTGAGGTGCTAGTGTATAATTTTCGTGCTTGTTATGACTATTGTGGTGCTTTTACTTGTTGCAAACTATTTTAAACCAATGTTTCATGCCCCCTAACTTATAAATTGATTGGTCAAAAGAACGTTTGCTTGAGAACAAGCAAATACCAAGTGTAGGGATATTTGATAAGGATTTAAAACGTACGCTTTTAGGGGGTCATTTAATCCCTATTTCGGCACATTTTATATTTGTTAGTGCTTAAAATCGTTCCTTTTCACTTTTTAGGTATTTTGAAAGCAAAATGTTGGAAAGGAGCATATTTGGATGAAAATGAGCAAAACCATGAAGAAAATGGCAAAGTCAAGATCAAAGACACTTAAGGCTGATCAGCAGAACCTGACGGCGTCCCATCCAAAGGGCGACACCATCTGTTGGATCGATATACTCTGACCAAACTAACTATATAGCTTGTAAGGGTTTAGCAACCTTGGATAAATCCTAAATTACTAACAATGAAACACTGATATAACTCTATTAACTATGCGGAAACTACTTCAATAAAGCTAAGAAGAATAACTTTAAACTTCAATGATTATATTAAAACTTTGAACCTACTTGATACACAGATTCACTAACAACCCGAATAACTCTAATATCGTACTTGCATGTAAGTCGTATCTCTAATATTCTCTAATGTTTACATTTTTTTAAGACCAATCTAGGAGTCCTTTTATAGGCATAAGGAGTACCCTAGTCGGTTTACAATTACAATCCTTGTACGACAAGTAATACTAATTCTAAACTAAGAATATTCTAGAATTACATAATAATCCTTAAACGAGTTTGCATAGCAGTCCTTTAGCCTTTGCAGTACTTTGTCACGAGCAGTACTTTGACTTTAATTAAGCAGTACTTTGACTTTCTTCAGTACTTTGTCTTTTATATCCCAACAATCCTCCCCTAACTTGAATTCTACTTGCTTGATTTAAAGTTCCTTTATATCTTTATCTTTAACATCTTTATCTTTAAGGAAACATTGTGTCTTTATCTTTAGATTTGTCTTGTACTCTATGTGCTTGTATTATTATCATCAAAGTAGTCTTTATAAGTAATCCTTTTCAGCAATCATTATCAGCAACATTCATCTTTTAAGCTTCTCAGTAACATATGGCAAATTGTACATCAGATCATAAAATTTCAGACTATTCTCATCACTTCCAGGTGTGTAAACTCCTGTGAAAGGTGAATCATTGAAAATTTAAAGGATTTTGATGTCTCTTTACCAAAGCCATTAACTCTGGAGTAGCCAATGTTTAAGTTTGTAAAACCATGGTACTCATTTGAATTTCTTGTTGCATGAGCCGTTCAAATAAAGATTCCAACCTTTGATTGTTTAACTTGAAGCCCCAAAAAGAAAGTTAATGCACCCATGGAACTCATTTGAATTCTTGTTGCATGAGCCGTTCAAATTCTTTCACCATTGATTGTTTTGTAGCTCCAAAGATAATATCATCTACATATACTTGAACAAGCATTATGTCCTTTTTGTCTTTCTTGATAAACAGAGTCTTATCAATTGCTCCTCTCCTGTAACCATGTTGTAATAAGAAAGTGGAGAGTCTGTCATACCAAGATCTAGGAGCTTGATGAAGGCCATAAAGAGCCTTAATAACTTTGTAGACTTTGCTTAGATATGCAGGATCCTCAAAACCAGGAGGTTGTTTTACATATACTTCCTCTGTAATTTTGCCATAAAGAAAGGCACTCTTGACATCCATTTGATAAACAGGAAAGCCCATATAAGATGTAAAAGCAAGGAATAATCTAATGGCTTCAATCCTTGCTACAGGAGCAAACACTTCATCATAGTCCACTCCTTCTTCTTTTCTATATCCTTGTGCAACTAATCTTGGTTTGTTCTTGATGACATTCCCTCTTTCATCTCTCTTAACTCTAAAAACCCATCTTGTACCAATGACTTTCTTTCCATCTGGTAGATCACATAGTACCCAAACTTCTTGAAGTTTGAATTGAAGAAGTTCTTCTTGCATGGCTTCAACCCAACTCTCTTTGGCTAAATCTTGAGCTACATTCTTGGGTTCTTCTTGAGAAATAAAGCAGGTGAAGAAGCATGTTTGTTGATCCTTATGATTCAGCCTGTTTTGTTTATACAAAATGCTAAGTAAAGCATTTTGTGGCTTAGAGAAACCTCTAGCTTTGGTTCTTGTGAGCACTCCAGAAATAGAAGGTCCAATGATTTGACCAGCAGGATAATCTTTATGAACTCTTAATGTAGGAGTCTGTGGAACTTCAAGATCATTGATCTGTGCTAAACAGTCAAGTCTAAAAGACTTAAAACAGCTTAAACACAAATGCAATGAAGATCAGAGAATATAGTGAATTCCCGGGTCGTTAAGTCCCACGGAGACTCAATGGTGTGTTAAACAAACTCAGAAGATAGAATGATCACTAAGGATAGTGATCTGTAAAGGTTATGATTAGAATTACTACACTACTGATTGATTGGAAAGGAATTGAGTACAGATTTGGAAAGCACAACAACCAGATGAGAAAAACGTAAACGTAAGTTTTAAAAACTACGTATACGCACAAAATAAAAAGTGAAAACTAAAAAGTAAAAGACCTAAAAATATAAAAATGACATTTTTGGAATCCTAAAAATAAAAGAAAATTATTAGAAAAAGAAAATTATTTTTAACACTATTTAATTAATTATTATTAATTAAAAACTAATTTAACTATTTAATAAATACTCTAAAATAAAAGAAAATACAAAATAAGGTTAGAAAAATAAACTTATGACTTTGAAAAATCTAAAATACTATAAAACTAATTTTAAAACTAAAAATATATTTTTCACACTTTTTATTTAATTATTACTAATTAATAACTATTTAAAATACACTTAAATACTAGAAAATAGAAAATAAACTTGGAAAAATAAAATTTTAACTTTGAAAAATCTAAAATATGATAAAACTAATTTTAAAACAGAAAATATATTTTTTAGACTTTTTAATTATTTATTACTAATTATTTATTATTTGTTAACTATTTATAATTATAATAAATACTAAAAAGATAGAGAAAAATCTGAAACTTTTTCTAAAAATCCTATAAGATGACAGAAACCTAAGAAAAAGAGAAAAACAAGATTTGCTTATTAATAAGTTGAAAAGAAAAATCAAAAAGCTAAAAAATCTTAAATAAACGCTATCACTATTTTTATATTGATGTTTTTGTGATTTTTATTTTTGAAAACTACTTATATACTAATAATATGAAACTTTAATAAAGACAAAAAATTTATAAAACACAAATAAGCTGATTTGAAAGCTTATTGATCCAACAGTGCTTAAATGGGCTTATTTAGTGGAAATAAGCTCTAACAAGCTTACAACTTGAAACAAAAGCTCAAAATAGATTTAAACAAGCTTAATAAACAGAAATGAGGCTAAATTATACAAAGAAGCACACTGATAAGCTAGAATTAAGCAAATAAGCACTTTGCTTTTTCACAAAAGTGGGACAAGCTTTAAGCTCTTAGCAGCCCTAGCTAACAAGCTCAAAAGTGAAAAACAAGACTTGATACTCCAAGAGGACCAGGTTGGCTTTCCAAAGAACTAGAGAACACTAGATTTGAAGAACTAATAAGCTCTCTATGAGCTTATCAATTTGGACCCAAATTCTGTGCACAGGACAGATTTCAAAACAGGTACCTCACAAAAAGCAGAAAAATAAGCACGCAAACAGCTGAGAAACTAAGAACTATCATTTTTGTATTTTTCTATACCAACTAGACTTTAAAAATCCAAAATCTTATAAACTGAATCCTACTAATGAACCCACAGTGAAATTCCAAGTTTTATTCAAAAACGACCTATTGAGATTTTGACTTTTTTAGAACAAGTAAAAAGTTGACCAAAGTGGATTTTGATCTAACTTTTAGCACTTAATATGATGTATTAAGGTAAGATAAGACTAACTTAAGCAAGGTTAACAACTTTTAAACACAAATCAATGATCCTATATCCTAAAAAATCCAACAGTAGCTCCTAAGATGTGATAACTTGAAATTTTGACTTTTTACTAATAAGGACTTGTTTTCTTGACTGAACTAAGTGGTTTAAACCAAGTTATGAAGATTTCCAACAAAGCTAAAGACTAGAGCACCTTTAAACACAACAAACCAAACACCCCTTTAGGCTAACTGTTATGAAGGTTTTACAAAGCAATTCTTGAATTTAAAACATGAGCTTAATTTCAGACCTTGTATAATCACTAGTTAAGACTTATGAAGCCTAAATCAACAATCAAAACAACATCAAACTCAGAATTAATGATTATACCATTTCCACAGTTAAAACTAAATTTATGCAAACTATAAATTGACAAGAACAAGCTATTGATTTTAAGGCTTAGAAACACTTAATTATGACTAAATATCACAAAGAAACAGAAATCTAAGATAATTAACTACTACAACAGTAAAACACCAAATTTATTAAAAAGCTTACAAATGCTTCCAAGCTTGGAACTGAGAACCAAGATCAATAAACACCCCTATAAGCTTACCAATAAGCTACTAACCCAAGGCCATCCACTATATACCTTGCTCCAGCTGTGATCACCATTTTCAAGTGATTTATGATTTTTGAAGTATTTAATTTGGATTTTTAGTGATTTTTGATTTTTTTAGTCTAAACTAATTTTTATTGTTTCTAATAGCTTTTATAAGCTATTTGGGAGCTTATGTGACCTATTCTAGTCCATACAAACAATTGAAAACAACATTGGAAACATATGAGAATTTGCATAAACTTGAGATTTTGCATAAACTTGAGAAGTGATTAAAACTTTAAATTGCTACTTGAAAAAGTCTTACAATACACTGAAATACTCAAAACAGAAGGCTTGAAAGCTTTTAATTACACTTAAACTTAAAAATACTTAAAACGACAACAATAAAATAAAATTTACTCTAGATACTTGATACAATGCATCATCTCCCCACTTTATAGACTTTTCCACATCTCTGAGGTACTCTGAATCTATCCCACCAAATTTGAGCCATTGGATCACTCAAAATGATCAGAACCGTCCACATAGCTTTTTGGCGCCAAATATTCAATTGAGCAGGTTTTAGCTTTAATTGGGTTTGGTTGAGCCAATTAAGAGATTTTGTTGTTTAGAAGAGGTGGAGGGGACATGGTATGGGAGGAGGGTTGAAAAATGGTGAAGAGGCACTGCTACAGTAGATGGTATATGGGCGCGTTTTTTCTCTGGGTTTGACTTTCTTTGACCGTAGCTATTAATAACAAAGGGTCCAAAATGGTTGTGGCTGGGGTCAAAAGTGAGTTGTGACCTGGGGCTCAAGGTTCAAGGGTCAAAGGCAGTTGGGATTGGGCTTGCTTTTGGATTGGGCTTAATATTAAAATAGGATCCGTTTGGTTTAGTTTAGTAAACAAGGACCAAAAGTGTAATTTGACCAAACTTCAAGGAATGATCATGCAACTTTTCCAAACTTCTCACAAGGACCAAATTTGCCATTCATTGATAATACAAGGGCCCTTTTTGCATAAAATCCATTTTTAAAGGTCCAAGGACTAAATTTGCAATTTTTCAAAGTTTAGGGACCTTTCTTGCCAATTGACCAAAGAATCATTCAAGGATCATTTTAAACAACTTAGAATACTTCAGGGACCTTGAATGATAAATTTCCACATTTTTGAATTCCAGGGACTAGATTTGACAACTTTTAAAACTTGGGGGACTAAAACTGCCAATTTTGCAAACTTGATACATTTTTCATCTGATTTTGATATTTTTGCAATTAAAACACATAAAACACTGATTTGTGATAATTTGATCATTTTGATGTGTTTCTGAGTGTTTTCAGATGTTTTTGCAGTTTAGATTACACAAAAATGATGAGTATTTGGACACTCATCAATCCCCCACACTGAGATATTGCTAGTCCCTAGCAATGATTTGAGAAAACTCGATGGATTTTATCTCTTTACCAAAAGCCATCACTTCTGGAGTAGCCAATTGTTTTGATTCAAGTAAGAATCTTGGTACAACGATAACCAGATGATTTATTGGCAAATCATAAACCATATAACGGATTTGATGTGTCTTTACCAGAAGCCGTACCCTTCTGGACTAGCCAACTCTTAGATAAATTATCAATATTATCTTTGGTGAGCTGATTACCAATTATGGATTTTCCACTGCCTTTACCACAAGCCATAATCTTGCGGGCTAGCCAACTCATTATCTTTTGAGGATGATGGGGAGCTGAGGAACCATACAATTTTGGGCAAATTGCAAGCCATATAAACGGATTTGATAAATCTTTACCAAGAGCCGTTTGCTCCTGGATTAGCCAATCCTTTAGTTTATCAAACATGGCGGACTGATAACCAAATGAGTAAGTGTAAAACACTTACTCCAAAAAAAAATTTTGGCCAAAAACGGGGGAATTGGGTGGATAATATATGAAATTCGTGAGAATTCCCCCCCACACTTTGAAATGAATATTGCCCTCAATATTCAAAGTACCGGCGGTTATGCCGAAACAAAGAACGTAAAAGGGAAATACTACGGCCATTATTTAGAAGAAGATTTTTTTTTTTTTTTTTTTTTTTTTTTTTTTTTTTAGAAAGAATGAGAATATACAACAGTGTGGGAAAACTCCCCCACACTAGGGTGGTAGAAAGGGGATAAGAAGACAGAATTATGGGTGAAAACCCATATGGTGCGTGCTAATGTTTTTGATTACCGAGTCATTAGCTTGACTCGATCCCCGCATTCATTGGTTCATGGGGAAAGTAACGTGGAAAACCAATCTCGATCGGACTTTCATTCACAATGTTAATAAACACATGAACATCAGAAAGTTCCACTCCGACGAGATACAACCGGTATTTTAATAGTAGAAACTATAAAGGATAATACCGGGGTCAAAAATGGTGTCCTCATTCCCGAAAGAGAAAAGGGAAAGAGCAACCACACTATGTGTGAAGAATGGAATGAATATGTGCATTACAATGCATGTCCATTCTTCATTAGAAAGAAGTAAATCACCATTCTTGACATTTTTAAGCTTAAACTTGAAGCTTGTATGGTGATTATCAAAGGAGTTTCCGGAAGGGAGGATTTGGGACGATTCTTCGTTTAATAAACTGTTAAGAAAAAGGATGTCCCCCTCTGAATCCAAGTAATTATCATCAACCCCTGTTGGGATTGATTCATCACTTAGAAAAGCATCGACTTCTTTCCAAAAATTATCATCTTCCTCATCCGGATTGAGGGAAGGAATGGAAAAGTCGGAAACAATTGGATTAGGGGATGAAATGGATGATGGATCTCCATGAAGCAACTTCTCAATGAGAAGTATGTCCCCTTCGATATCAATTGGAGCATGATCAATCTCCCAAGGAACAGAATCACTAGCCAAGTATGCTTCAATCTCATCCAAGATGGAGTCGCTTCCCTCAAACTGAGTGAGAGAAGGAGTAGAATTGGCTATGATATGTTGATTTTCAAATATGATTGGATCCTTGGAAGAGAATTCAGTTTCATCCACAGAGTTAACAAACTCAATACGACAAACTGATTCTGGAGGTGGGACAAGTGGTGTGCTCTTAGAGCTAGCAGTTTCCACCACTTTCGATGAAGTCTCCGACTCAAGATCATCATCATCAAGAATACTCCTGACATCTTTGGTACAACTTTCAAACCATTTGTTTGAACCAGGGTTGATTTTCATAGCTTTTAGCTCAGCACGTTTTTGGTGAACACTCTTAACCGTGAAATTTGAGAGTGTTGCATCGATTCTTTTGGATTTTTGATCGATTGTGGCAACACTATGTTTGTTCAGAGGTTTGGAGTTCTGGTTGATATTCAACGTGAGTTCTTCGTTATCAACCCGTAAAGTCAATTCTTCAGCGAATACATCGATTAGAGCACGGCTCGTTCTCAAGAAAGCTCTCCCTAAGATGAGGGGAACTCTTGGATCCGCATCAAAGTTTACTACAACAAAGTCAGTGGGGAAATGAAACTTCCCTACCTTTACCACGACATCCTCAGCTATTCCAAGTGGACGAGTTATTGTACAGTCCGCTAGCTCGAGAGTCATACAAGTAGGAGTAAGTTCAGGGAGAGAAAGTTTCTTCCATACTGAGAGTGGCATGAGGTTAATGCTAGCGCCAAGATCGGCCAAGGCGGAGCATTGAACCATCCCCAAGAAATCACATGGGATTAAAAACTTGCCAGGGTCTTCAAGCTTTTCGGGAAGCTTTTTAAGAAGGACCGCTGAGCATTGCTCATTGAGAGGGGTTTTAGCCATTTCAGATAACTTATCTTTGTTGCTTAGTAACCCTTTGAGAGTAGATGCAAATTTGGGCATTAGAACGAGAGCATCAACGAAGCTTATATCAAAGTGCAATTCATTGAAAATTTGGAAAAATTTTTCCATTTGCTCTTTGGTTTTGTCTTTAAGCTTCTCATCATGCATTCTAGATGGGTAAGGAAGAGAAGATTTGGATTTCTCAACAGGAGCTACAGGATGTTCAAACACAACTCCTTGATTGGGTTTCTGGACAACTTGAGGTTGGACTACCGAAGGTAGGACGTGTGCGGTACTTCGTGGGCTTGAATAATGCACCTTGTCCTTTGGATCCTTGGCGACTTGACTCATTGGCACAGGTGGAGGAGGCATTGGAGTCGTAGGTCCATTATGTTTTGGAGGTTCACTGTCCACTACCTCTGGAAGAGAAGAAGAAGAGGTAGTAGGAACAGCAGGTCCAATGTATGAAACACCACTTCGGGTTGTGATCGCCTTGGCATCGCCCCTCGGGTTAGCGATCGTGTTGCTCGGTAAAGTACCTGAGCCCGAGGGTCGATCATTTAAAGACTTCTTCAGATCAGCAATCTGACTGACCAACAACCGGTTCATTTCATCTTGGGATTTCATGAACTGCTTCAGTAACTCATCAGATGATGGTCCTGGAGGAGTAATGATGGGAGGAGCTTGAGGGACAATTTGAGGTCGTATGTTTTGATTATGACCAAAATTCCCTTGATTAGGATTCATATTCCCATGAAATTGATTCCCTCGATTGAAATTGTTTTGATGAGGGTTTCCTTGATGATGGAAACCTTGATTGGGTCCAGGATAGAAATTACCTTGGTTTTGATAACCTTGGTTCATTCTTGGTTGGTTCTGATTCCGGTTTTGCATGTTGTGATTTTGATTGAAACCGGGTGGTGCCTGATTAGTGTTAGCACGGTAGTGTGGTTCATTTTGAGGACGGTATTGATTACCTCCTTGCTGTGAACTACCGGCTAAAGCATTGGCTTCAAAAGGACTACCATCGGTGGCAGTACAATTGTAGTAAGCATGAGGACCACCACAAGTGACACAACTCTCAACTTTCTTCACTTCAGCATGTGTTGGAGTCTGAGTGAAGGAGACTTTCTTCTGGTTAGCAAGAACCAAAGCCTGAACAATGTCTGTGAGTTTATCAATCTTAGCATCGGTGCTAGATGTACTCACGGGGGATGAAGAAGAAGAAGGTCCAGCATTAGACTGATATGTCTTAGCTCTGAAAGGACGGACCTGAGATTTGTTCTCAATGATCTGCAAGGCCTCTTTGGTGGTCTTGCTCAGGAAATTACCTCCCGCGGAGGCATTCAAAGAGTCTTGATTGGCCTGATTGAGACCATTGTGAATGTATCCATTTGCATTAACTCGGTAAAACCGTGATGCGGACACTTGCGAAGCAATTCTTTGTAACGATCCCATGCCTCCCCAAATGATTCATCAAATCTCTGAGAAAATTTCATTATCTCATTCTTAAGACTTGTGGTTCGGGATGGAGGATAGAACTCGTTAACGAACTTGGTGACAAGATCTTCCCATGTCTCTATAGAACGAGGGGGTTGTTTCTCAAGCCAATTCCGGGCTTGTCCCTCTAGAGAAAATGGGAAAAGAAGAAGCTTGATAGCTTCTTGTGGGACATTCTTGTACTTGATGGTAGATGCTATCTTGTTAAACCATCGAATGTGTGCATGAGGATCATCCCGCTCAAAACCATAGAATTGGCTTTGGGTTACTAGATTGAGCAACCCGGTTTTGAGCTCGAAAGTGTCAGCCACGATGGCTGGAACAACAATGGCATCTCCGTAACCCTCGATGGGTGCTTGGAGAAGCTCATTCATAGGTTTGTCTTCTGCCATTTCGACAGGAGGTGGTGGTGGTAGACGTTCCTCAGTCACGGCTGAAGGAGCTGAATGTCCTCTACGTCTACGAGGAATGTTTCCTAGTTCAGAAAGTGGACTTGTAGAACTGGAAGAACGAGTGCGCATGCACTATGTATAAAAATCAATTTTCAAAACAAATGAGGCAAAACACAAGTGAACTTAACCAATAATCACAAATGAAATGGCTTCTTTGAAAAAGGTACACCAAATCACAAGTGACACAAAGGCAAGTTTTAAATCTGATGTTCGGGAACTTATTAATGGTCGCACCCCCAGTTAGGTAGTGCACTGCCTTGGTTTGCGGTGGTTGATTTTTATGTATTCAATTAAGTACCACTGAAAAGACGTAGGTAAGATTTGTGCAGATGGGTTTAAAAACTTTTGGACAATATTTTTGTTATCGTCCCGTTTTAACCAAATCGTATCTCTTTAAGAATCACCTTAAAAGAGAATACAAAATAGAAAACGTTCCGATTGTTTTGTTGTTTTATATTTTTTTGGTGTTTTAACACTTTAGGAAAAGTGTTAATGAACTTTTTGGTTTTCTTATAACTTTACAAAAAACTTTTTACAAATGATGGGTATGTGCAACAATGGATCTGAAAATGGCTAAACACACGCTAAAGCCTCCCCGGCAGCGGCGCCAAAATTTTGATCTGTGCTAAACAGTCAAGTCTAAAAGACTTAAAACAGCTTAAACACAAATGCAATGAAGATCAGAGAATATAGTGAATTCCCGGGTCGTTAAGTCCCACGGAGACTCAATGGTGTGTTAAACAAACTCAGAAGATAGAATGATCACTAAGGATAGTGATCTGTAAAGGTTATGATTAGAATTACTACACTACTGATTGATTGGAAAGGAATTGAGTACAGATTTGGAAAGCACAACAACCAGATGAGAAAAACGTAAACGTAAGTTTTAAAAACTACGTATACGCACAAAATAAAAAGTGAAAACTAAAAAGTAAAAGACCTAAAAATATAAAAATGACATTTTTGGAATCCTAAAAATAAAAGAAAATTATTAGAAAAAGAAAATTATTTTTAACACTATTTAATTAATTATTATTAATTAAAAACTAATTTAACTATTTAATAAATACTCTAAAATAAAAGAAAATACAAAATAAGGTTAGAAAAATAAACTTATGACTTTGAAAAATCTAAAATACTATAAAACTAATTTTAAAACTAAAAATATATTTTTCACACTTTTTATTTAATTATTACTAATTAATAACTATTTAAAATACACTTAAATACTAGAAAATAGAAAATAAACTTGGAAAAATAAAATTTTAACTTTGAAAAATCTAAAATATGATAAAACTAATTTTAAAACAGAAAATATATTTTTTAGACTTTTTAATTATTTATTACTAATTATTTATTATTTATTAACTATTTATAATTATAATAAATACTAAAAAGATAGAGAAAAATCTGAAACTTTTTCTAAAAATCCTATAAGATGACAGAAACCTAAGAAAAAGAGAAAAACAAGATTTGCTTATTAATAAGTTGAAAAGAAAAATCAAAAAGCTAAAAAATCTTAAATAAACGCTATCACTATTTTTATATTGATGTTTTTGTGATTTTTATTTTTGAAAACTACTTATATACTAATAATATGAAACTTTAATAAAGACAAAAAATTTATAAAACACAAATAAGCTGATTTGAAAGCTTATTGATCCAACAGTGCTTAAATGGGCTTATTTAGTGGAAATAAGCTCTAACAAGCTTACAACTTGAAACAAAAGCTCAAAATATATTTAAACAAGCTTAATAAACAGAAATGAGGCTAAATTATACAAAGAAGCATACTGATAAGCTAGAATTAAGCAAATAAGCACTTTGCTTTTTCACAAAAGTGGGACAAGCTTTAAGCTCTTAGCAGCCCTAGCTAACAAGCTCAAAAGTGAAAAACAAGACTTGATACTCCAAGAGGACCAGGTTGGCTTTCCAAAGAACTAGAGAACACTAGATTTGAAGCACTAATAAGCTCTCTATGAGCTTATCAATTTGGACCCAAATTCTGTGCACAGGACAGATTTCAAAACAGGTACCTCACAAAAAGCAGAAAAATAAGCACGCAAACAGCTGAGAAACTAAGAACTATCATTTTTGTATTTTTCTATACCAACTAGACTTTAAAAATCCAAAATCTTATAAACTGAATCCTACTAATGAACCCACAGTGAAATTCCAAGTTTTATTCAAAAACGACCTATTGAGATTTTGACTTTTTTAGAACAAGTAAAAAGTTGACCAAAGTGGATTTTGATCTAACTTTTAGCACTTAATATGATGTATTAAGGTAAGATAAGACTAACTTAAGCAAGGTTAACAACTTTTAAACACAAATCAATGATCCTATATCCTAAAAAATCCAACAGTAGCTCCTAAGATGTGATAACTTGAAATTTTGACTTTTTACTAATAAGGACTTGTTTTCTTGACTGAACTAAGTGGTTTAAACCAAGTTATGAAGATTTCCAACAAAGCTAAAGACTAGAGCACCTTTAAACACAACAAACCAAACACCCCTTTAGGCTAACTGTTATGAAGGTTTTACAAAGCAATTCTTGAATTTAAAACATGAGCTTAATTTCAGACCTTGTATAATCACTAGTTAAGACTTATGAAGCCTAAATCAACAATCAAAACAACATCAAACTCAGAATTAATGATTATACCATTTCCACAGTTAAAACTAAATTTATGCAAACTATAAATTGACAAGAACAAGCTATTGATTTTAAGGCTTAGAAACACTTAATTATGACTAAATATCACAAAGAAACAGAAATCTAAGATAATTAACTACTACAACAGTAAAACACCAAATTTATTAAAAAGCTTACAAATGCTTCCAAGCTTGGAACTGAGAACCAAGATCAATAAACACCCCTATAAGCTTACCAATAAGCTACTAACCCAAGGCCATCCACTATATACCTTGCTCCAGCTGTGATCACCATTTTCAAGTGATTTATGATTTTTGAAGTATTTAATTTGGATTTTTAGTGATTTTTGATTTTTTTAGTCTAAACTAATTTTTATTGTTTCTAATAGCTTTTATAAGCTATTTGGGAGCTTATGTGACCTATTCTAGTCCATACAAACAATTGAAAACAACATTGGAAACATATGAGAATTTGCATAAACTTGAGATTTTGCATAAACTTGAGAAGTGATTAAAACTTTAAATTGCTACTTGAAAAAGTCTTACAATACACTAAAATACTCAAAACAGAAGGCTTGAAAGCTTTTAATTACACTTAAACTTAAAAATACTTAAAACGACAACAATAAAATAAAATTTACTCTAGATACTTGATACAATGCATCATCTCCCCACTTTATAGACTTTTCCACATCTCTGAGGTACTCTGAATCTATCCCACCAAATTTGAGCCATTGGATCACTCAAAATGATCAGAACCGTCCACATAGCTTTTTGGCGCCAAATATTCAATTGAGCAGGTTTTAGCTTTAATTGGGTTTGGTTGAGCCAATTAAGAGATTTTGTTGTTTAGAAGAGGTGGAGGGGACATGGTATGGGAGGAGGGTTGAAAAATGGTGAAAACCATCTCTGGTTTTAGAGATTCAGTTGGGGAAGAGGCACTGCTACAGTAGATGGTATATGGGCGCGTTTTTTCTCTGGGTTTGACTTTCTTTGACCGTAGCTATTAATAACAAAGGGTCCAAAATGGTTGTGGCTGGGGTCAAAAGTGAGTTGTGACCTGGGGCTCAAGGTTCAAGGGTCAAAGGCAGTTGGGATTGGGCTTGCTTTTGGATTGGGCTTAATATTAAAATAGGATCCGTTTGGTTTAGTTTAGTAAACAAGGACCAAAAGTGTAATTTGACCAAACTTCAAGGAATGATCATGCAACTTTTCCAAACTTCTCACAAGGACCAAATTTGCCATTCATTGATAATACAAGGGCCCTTTTTGCATAAAATCCATTTTTAAAGGTCCAAGGACTAAATTTGCAATTTTTCAAAGTTTAGGGACCTTTCTTGCCAATTGACCAAAGAATCATTCAAGGATCATTTTAAACAACTTAGAATACTTCAGGGACCTTGAATGATAAATTTCCACATTTTTGAATTCCAGGGACTAGATTTGACAACTTTTAAAACTTGGGGGACTAAAACTGCCAATTTTGCAAACTTGATTCATTTTTCATCTGATTTTGATATTTTTGCAATTAAAACACATAAAACACTGATTTGTGATAATTTGATCATTTTGATGTGTTTCTGAGTGTTTTTAGATGTTTTTGCAGTTTAGATTACACAAAAATGATGAGTATTTGGACACTCATCAATCATCGTCCAAATTTGTGAAATCAGCTCCTTCATTGGATTTTGAGAAAATACCTTCATCATCTAATTCATCATCAGTGTCTTCTAACCCAGGCAAGTTAGGATCATTCAAATCATCAGAAGTACTGTCAATTGGCGCAACAATACTTTGATCCAAAGTACTGTGATCTAAAGTACTGTAAGAGTTCTGTAGACTTACCCTTTTTCATTGCTGCTTCATAAGATCTTCTTTGATCATCATCATAAGATTGTGCTATTGTTTCTTGAAAAAGCATCCTGTTAAGCTCATCTTGAAGCGCTTGATCTTCATCAGACAATGTGGATTTTGGTTCAACAGTACTTTTCTCCTTCTCAATAGATATAGGTTCTTCATCAGGAATAACATCAGGTCTAATATTGACTCCATGAACAATGTACTATAAATCTTCTTCTCTAACAAGAACATAGTTCATAGAAGGAGTCAAAACATCAAGATCAAACATCCAATCAGGACCTTTACCCTTTTGATTTTCTTGATCTTCTAAAAATTCAACATGAAGACAATCTTGAACCTTTTTGGTGACCTTGTTGTACACTCTAAATCCTTTGCTATTGGTACAGTACCCCAATAAGTATCCTTCATCTGACTTGCCATCAAATTTTCCCAGAGTATCAATAGTATTGAGAATAGTCAGAGGACATCCAAAAGGTTTCATAAAACGAATGTTGGGTTTGTTACCCATAAGCAACTCATAAGGTGTCTTCATCTGAGTTTTAGTGACTGATACTCTATTTAATACATAACAAGCAGTACTTACAGCTTTAGCCCAAAATTGAATAGGTAATAAAGAATCTGCAAGCATTGTTCTGGCTGCTTCTATCAATGTTCTGTTCTTTCTTTCTGCAACACCATTCTGTTGTGGAGTTCTAGCAATGCTAAACTACCTCTTAATCCTTTTCTTGGCACACAATTCATCCATAAGCTTGTTTTTGAATTCTGACCCATTGTCACATCTAACACCTCGTACTTTGAGTCTCAATTGATTTTCAAGGGCTATTATTAGATCATGAATAGCATCAAAAGTTTCATCTTTAAATCCCAAGAAAAAGTCCCAACTAAATCTACTGCAATCATCTGTTACAACTTAGCAGTACTTCTTCTTGTTTAAGCTTGCAACAGAAACAGGTCCAAACAGATCCATGTGCAACAATTCTAAAGGTTCTCTAATAGTTCTTTCCTCAATCTTCTTGCATGAAGCTTTGTGTTGTTTACCCTTCTTGCACGCCAAACATGAATGATCATTCTTGTATGTTTTAGAAGGTAAAACTCTAACTAAATTGCCTTTAACCAACTTGTTGATATTCTTGAAATTCATATGACCTAATCTTCTATGTCATAGATGTGCTTCTTCAAGTATTGCCTTTGCTACTAAACATGTTGCTCTTTTAGTAGAATTAAGATTCTTCAAATCTAGACTGTACACATCATTGGTTCTTGGTACTCTAAGTGTTAACAAGTGATCATCAACAAGCTTGAAATCAGGGGAAAGAATAAGACATTCTGTGTCAGTGAATAACCAAGGGTGCATCTTGTCACAGATCTGAGATACTGACAAAAGGTTGAACTTGAGCTCCTTTACATAGCAAACATTCTCAAAGTCTATGCTTCATGCTTTGATGGTTCCTTTTCCAGTAATTCTACCTCCACTAGGATCATTCCCAAATGCAACTCTTCCTCCAAAATAAGATCTAAAATCTGACAGAATCTCTTTGTCTCTTATCATGCTTCCAGAGCAACCACTATCAACAATTAAATGATCTTTAAGCTCCTCTTCTGGGTTGCCCTTCACAAAGATGAAAGAGTTAGTTAATTTTAGGAACCCAAGTAATTACTGACTTGTGTTCCCCTTATGGACTGACATACTTAAATTCTTTAAGTATGTAATCTCCACTGTTTTTGAAAGCATGATCAAGTATTGTCTTTTGTTCCAAAAAATGTGTTGGTTTTTCAATGAAACTCTCTTTTTCAACAAAAATCTCCTTTTCTTTTTCAACAAAACTTGCTGAAAGTACTGTTTGTTCGCCATCAGTACTTTCTTTCTTAACCCAGTTGGTTTTAACTTTTTGTGTAGATTTCTTTGATCTAGGTACTCTATTTGAGGTGTAGTTCCTTCTAGGTTGATAGTAATTGGATCTCCTAGGGCTTCCATTCCAAAGAGTGCTAGCAGTACCTTGATTCGGTGAAAATCTACCAGTACCTTGAAAAGTGCTTGCGGGTACTGGTGGTTTGAAAAAGGTCTTTTTGGGTGAGGGTACCTATAGTCTTTTGAGAAATTGCTATGGTTTACCCTATGTGAATGATTCCAAACTGGTTTATTCTCTCTTGACTTATGGTTGGTAGATGTAGTCTTTGGGAATTTGCTTAAATAGTCTGAGTGAAAGTCACAGTCCTTAATCAAATGATCAGGACTATAACAAACAAAACATAATTTTTGACCCATACTCCCAAAATTTCTTCCTTTATCTCTATGACCAAAACTATCCCAAAAAGATTTAGCAGTATTTTGAAAAGTTTTTTTGAAGGTACTGCGTAATGTCTAGCAGTACTTTGAGTTGAAGGTACTGCAGAAATCTTAACATTATCATCCTTAGGTTTCTTAACTGTTTCTTTTGGGGATTAAGAACTAGATGGACCTGAATTAGATTAACTGGTAAGCTTTTTCCTAAAAGGTTGAAAACTACCAGTTGGTGGAGGAACTGCATGATAACCCTTGTCTTTCTTAAATTCATGAGGTGTTTGACTAATTGATTCGTCAATACTAGATGTGTTCTCTTCTGAGCTAATGAGTTCATCATCACTAGTTGTTATCTCCTCTGAATCAATTTGTTCCTTATCACTAGGTGAGGTCTCTTCTGTATTGCTAAAATCCATACCAAAACCTAGGCATGTTTTAATGTGTGCTTTTTTTTGTTTTTTTAACAAAACTAACATGTGAAAGACTAGATTCATTCCAACTAGCAAATTTCTCTAACAATTCATCCCTTTCTTTAGTCATCTTTTCAAGTTCAGAAACCTTACATCCTAACTTCCATTCACTCAATTTTAATTGATAATCTTGTTGCTCATATTTTTCTGCCCAAGCCATTTCATTATTTTTATGAGTGATTATTTTGTCTTCCATTGACTCTAAAGTTATTTGATAACCAACTACCTCAGACCTAGCCCTTCTATAATTATCTCTTTCAGTCACATAATCTTTAAGCACTTTTTGATAAAAATCATTACACTTAGAACATACCTCAGAGATAGTGGGTGAACTTGGTGAAGTAGCTACCATAGCAAGCAAAACAGGTTCTTCTTCACTTTCCAAGCTCCAATCAAAGCTTCCAAGGCCATCTCTTGATTCTAAACCAGCAAATCCTGGTTCCTTATCAAAAGCTGTGCTCCAATCAAAGTCTTCCATTGCAACCATAGATTAGGTTACTCGTTCATCATCAAATTCAGCACTCCAGTCAACCTCTGATAGATTTTATTAAGCAACCATAGCTTTTGTGTTTGTTTCAGTAATAGGAATTTCCTTTAGTTCAAGCTTGGGTTTTTCAATCATTCTATTTGCTTGATATTTAGCAAACTTGCATTCTCTTGCAAACTGTCCAGGCCTTTGACAGTTAAAGCATTCAATCTTGGATTTGTCAAATGTGATACCCTGTTTGGGTTTGAAGTCAATGCCTCTTCCTGTTTTCTTCAAGAACTTCTTGATCCTTGCTGTGATCGTGGCGACTTGTCATCTTATATCTATTTCTTCTAAAGCATCCTCTTCAATTTGTGACAAATCTTCTTCATAAGTAACAGGTAAAGTGGCTTTTTGAGCGAAGAAGGAACATACAACTTCATCAGAGTGGATGGTGTTTATTGGTGATGATGTAGGAATAGGATAAGCAACAGTACTTTGAACAACAGTACTTTGAGCAGGATAAGCAGTACTTTTAGTGGAAGTACTGCCTCTCTTTTCAGAAGACACAAAAGCAATACTGTGAGATTTTGAACTTGTTTGGCCATTCATCTTATGCTCATATACCTTTAAATGGTTGTAGAGATCATCAAAGTCCATAGTGTCCAAACCAGGTTGTCCTCTAATCATAGTAGCAATCACATGCCATACGGATGGCAAACTTCTTAAGAACTTCAGGTTTGCATCTTCAACAGATACCTATGCTTTGTATAACTCTAGCATACTAAGAATATTTTGGAATCTGTCATAGGCAGCATCAAGACCTTCTCTTTCACCAACAGTGAATGTTTCAAACTATTGCTTCAACAGATTTCTATGCATTTTATTGGAAGCATCATTACCTCCAAATCTTGTTTTGAGAGAAGCCCATAGTTGTTTTGCATCCTTAGCATCATGAAACTTTAGCAGGTGACCATCAGGAATAGCAGACAGCAGTATGTTGAGAGCCTTCTCTTGATTTTTTTTTGTAGCTGCTATTAAGGTAGGCTTAGGTGGTTTAGGTTGTCCAGGAACTTCTACTGGTTCTTCAAGAACTTCATTACCATTGACAATCACATCCCATAGTACATGGTCTGTAATAGCAATGTACTGCCTCATCTTCATGCTCCAGAGATCATATTCTCCCTTCTTGATGATAGGAATTCTGAGTGAGGTGATGGATGGGAGTGGTGCAGCTTCAGTCGACATCTTTAGGGTTTCTTCTTAATCAGAGTTTCCACACAAGCTCTGATACCACTTGTTGGATCGATATACTCTGACCAAACTAACTATATAGCTTGTAAGGGTTTAGCAACCTTGGATAAATCCTAAATTACTAACAATGAAACACGGATATAACTCTATTAAGTATGCGAAAAATACTTCAATAAAGCTAAGAAGAATAACTTTCAACTTCAACGATTATATTAAAATTTTGAACCTGCTTGATACACAGATTCACTAACAACCCTAATTACTCTTATATCGTACTTTCATGTAAGTCGTATCTCTAATATTCTCTAATGTTTACATTTTTTTTAATACCAATCTAGGAGTCCTTTTATAGGCATAAGGAGTACCATAGTCGATTTACAATTACAATCCTTGTACGACAAGTAATACTAATTCTAAGCTAAGAATATTCTAGAATTACATAATAATCCTTAAACGATTTTGCATAGCAGTCCTTTAGCCTTTGCAGTACTTTGTCACGAGCAGTACTTTGACTTTCATTAAGCAGTACTTTGACTTTCTTCAGTACTTTGACTTCTTCAGTACTTTGTCTTTTATATCCCAACACCATCCCTCTATGAACACTTGATCAAAAAGTGCACGCGACGGCTTAGTATAATTTCTAGTCCTAAAGCCTGAGGCATCACGCCTAATATACGAAGGGCGTCACTCACACTTTTCACTCTAGACGACCCAGATCTAGAATTCAGACGACGTCGCAACTAAAGACCAACGGCGTCACAACTCTCAAGATACGCTGTCCCATCGATGACTTGGCCCAGACAAAACCTTAATGACGGCGACTTAACGACGTCGCTAGCAAAAGGCGACGCCATCGCGATTGTAAATGTATATATAGAATTCGATTTTTCTATATTTTAAGAGGTAGAACTTTGTAGAGCAAACCCTAACTCAGTTGTAGTTCGACTTGGATAGTCTTCTAGGGTCTGATACCCTATTTACACATCAAGATAAGTTTGTTTATCCAATTTATCATTATGTCTACCCCATGTTCAATTGATTGTGTGTATGCTTGCTTGTCTAACATGTCTAGCTAAATTACTTGTGTGTTTGCTTAGATCTATGAAACATAGTTATTTATTGTTGTTAGTTTGTTTCTTGTCTTAATTGATATAGGCTTAGGAGTGTAACTAGGCTTTTGTTGTATTTAATGCATGAGTATGCTTGAGGACGATAGGGTGCTCGGAGGAAATAGCCTTGCTTTTCCGATCCCGTGAATCCTATAAGAGAGATAACCTCATAGAACTAGGGAATACGCACACCCTACAACTAATAGGAATACAACGTGTTAAGATAAAGGACGTGACAATTCAACCGACAAATAAAAGATAACTAGGGAGTAATAGTTTCTAAGTGAACACATCTTTAATCATCATACGAGCACACCTCAATTAAACATAGCTATCCGTAGTAATTAGTTAAATTAGATAATTAGTAGAAGTAGAGAAATCGGTAGAAGTACCACCCCCAATCAATTGCCCAAGGATTTTACCCTTGCTTTCTAAGAATATAAAAAAGATAAAAAAGAATCATCCTCAACCCCACCTTCTCGTCATAAATTTCTTTTTAGCATTCCTATTCGCCTAGAGAATGATATCAATCCCTGAGGCTTTCCCCATACTATACCACAACAATTAGGTTCACTGCTTAGAGGGTTGAAAAGCTTGCTCGTAGAAAAGGAGGTTTTCTCGACCCCGAACCCTACTATCAGGTTGATGTTGTTGTTGTTACTGTACTGTCGAGAAGCAAGAGAAAAAGAAAAAAGATTTTTTTTTTAAGTTAAACTTGGCATATTCATGATAAAATTTTCAGACTTGTTTTGATTTCGTGATAGTTTGTTGTTTCGTCTAAATTTCCTGCTTAAGAACTTGTTATAATTCGACCACAGCTCTTGATTGTTTAAGTTAAAACTTTTCCTTCAACTAGTGAAATAAGTGTATTGGCAATTTATTTTGGGTTGTATCCCGTTAGTTTGAGCTCACTGTACTTAGGTAGTTTTCATTGTAAACCGAATCCTTGTTTTTCATGGTATTCACGTCGAGACGCAAGGCATGGTAGCCGAGGGTCTCGGCTCCATGAACCGTGACCCAAGCCAAAACCTTGGCTCGGTAAACTCCCTACCAAAAGGATGGCTTTGTAAAATACTGGTACAAATTTAAGCTAAGAACTTTCCTCCTAAAATTTTTTCTATAAATGTTTTATACATGTTCATAGACCATTCGGCCCATCTCAACCTTTGGCCCATCCGACTAAAATTAAGTGTCCGGTTTGGTTAACATAATGGGTCGCAGCCCATTGATTTTCTTATCCGATCCATGATGGTTAAAATTGGGTTTCGACCCAATAACTAGCCGTTGGTCTGCTCATTGTGATTCCGGCCACAGCCCGATCCCAACATTCCCGCTCATCCATTTTTTTTTCAACATTCGTTACCAGTATATAATATCAATGTCACAATATAATTACACATATAAACCTTTATAAACAACACCATAACATAAGTATTAATGATTTCAAAATGACAATTTAGTTTTACGTGACCCTATGTTTTAAAAATCGATTCAACCCAATAAATATTATAAACTTTATTCCGTATTGATTGCAAAATATGAAATTTCATTTTCAACAGCCATAACAAAATAATATAGATACATATACACCTATATATATTATGTACATTTTATCGATAAACCATAAACTTAACCGTTTTCGAAACGACTATAACTTATGTTCTTTTATAAAACTTAACATGTCGTCTTATATAGAGAGATATTTTTGTAAAGGTATATGTATGAAACTTTATACTTTCATAAAACTTTCGTCAGAACATCATATGTAACCCATTTCTCGCCGAAATATATATTTTTCAACATAATTTTCGAAGCAAGTTCTAATAACCAAAATATGCTCATTATTTTGAAAATGACATTTCTTAAACACTAACTTCGACACACAAACAACAACAATAACAACAATACTTGTAAATTAAATAAGGTTAGATAGACTTTATTTAACAAGAAATCAGAAACTAAGACTTGTCGTACTAATCTAGGTCACGTGTTGGTGCCACACACCCATATTTTCTAACTTGACAGACTGCTTTTTTGAGGTGAGTTTCACAATCCCCTTTTTACCGTTTTCCTTATTTGGGGTGAAATGCATGAACTTAAAACTTAAACTATATTTTTGTTCTAAATTATAAATTTATTTTGACTATTTGTTATATTTTGAACCCTTAGACTTAAGATTTATTTGAACCTGATGGACAATGCGTCCTTGACCTAAAGTCTCCCATGTTCGGAGTAGTGCCGAGTCTCCCATATTCGGAGCAGTCATTAATTGATAGTATATAATAGTTGTTATGATATACTGTTCGTACATTCACATTGTTAGTCCCCGATTGGTTTGTCGTTCGCACTCCAATTATACGTACCGTTCGTACGGATCCTCCTGTCTACGGAACGCAATTTATTTATTTTAGGGGCTTTGCCGCATACCTTATTATATACGAGGAATTATTGTTATAAATTGTCATGACTATATGTGTTTTAATTACCAGGCATACTACTTGAAATATGAGAATGTATGTGACTTACATGTTACAAGTCTTGTATGGGCAGGACTTGTAACATGGTGAGTTGACAGGACATTTTCTAGATGGACTTTCTAAAAATGCTTTTCGCACTACAAAAACCTGTGTACTCACCAACTATTTTCATAGTTGACCCGTTTTTCTCATGCATTTCAGGTGATCGTTGGTAAGCTTATTTTATGAAGATTTTAAATAAAGGAGTCATCACAAGTTATCCGGGTTGTAATGAAGTAAAATGTTATCTTTTGAAAGTCAAACTTTATGTTTCAATTGCCAAGGTCGGCTAAAAACTTATTGTAATGTTGTACTATTTCTTTAAATTTAAAATATGGTATTGTACTATATCTCTTTGCGATGTATATTGATTTTGTCATACCTCGCGTTTCCGTCTCTGGCTGGGTGTCACAGATTGGTATCAAAGGCCTGGTTATAGTGAATGCCGTTTTTTCTAAAATAAAAATCGCAACTATAACCAAAAATAAAGTTTTCTTAAAACACTAAACATCATACGAGTCGACTAGTACCAGCATTGCATCGTTACTCCTAAATTATGCATAGCCTGTACACCTATGCATAATTTAGGAAGAATCACACAATGATGGTATTAGTAGTATCGGATCATGTTGGTCGAGTCTTAAAGAGTCTGATCACCTAGAACTGCATTAGTCGCGTGAGTATGCATTGCATGTTTAGATGTTCAGTATACTTTATATATATTTTATATGCCCTCTCTTTGCTATATGTTTTGACCAGATAGGTTAGGCACGTCTTTGTTTCCATCACATTACACTCGCTACCTGTCGCCGTCTCGCACATCATCTGACATTGTCCTTGTATAACTCACAAAACCAAATGTTTTCGCCTATTGTAGACTCATGACTACAAGGAACACTCGTTCAAGAAGCATCAAAAACGAAACCCCAAGAGCCAGTGTTGCTGAATTGGCGGATCTCCTCACTCAGATTGTCGTACACATTGATGCTGGACGAGCCAATGAGGGAGCTGGTACCTCGACCAATGGCCACGGATGTAGTTATAAGACCTTCATGTCATGCAAACCAAAGGAATTTCATGGCACCGAGGGCGCCATTGGCCTGCTATCTTGGTTTAAGAATGTCGAGTCAAAACTCAACATTACTAAATGTCCTGAAGGAGACAAGGTTGAGTTCTCTGCGGGTCTACTCCAGGGTCGAGCACTGACCTGGTGGGACAACCAGCTGCAGACCAGAGGGAGAAAAGCTGCAAATGGATTATCGTGGGGAGAATTTAAGAAGTTACTAACTGAGGAGTACTGCAGAAAGGATGAAGTGAATAAATTGGAAGCAGAATTTTGGAATCATTCGATGGTGGGAGTACAAGTTGACAAGTACACAACCCGCTTTCACGAGCTGACCAGACTGGTCCCCTATATGGTCTCTACTGTGGAGAAACTGATTGATCGATAAATTTGGGGTTTGACCCCTGAGATCAGGAGAGATGTCACCTCATCTAACCCAACTACTTTGCAAGCCGCTGTAGGAATGGCATACCGCTTGACTAATGATGTGATCAGGTCTAGAGGACTAGCAAAAGCAAACGACAATGGACGAAAGCGATAGGAGGATCACCAGGGAAGCCGAGCCCAGGATCAGCAAGACAAGAGGCAACGAGTAACCAGAAACTATAAAGCAACGACTCAGGAACACAGAGGGTATGCAGGTCCACATCCTAAGTGCACTCGACGCAACCTCCATCACATAGGAAACTGCCCAAGGTGTAACGTATGCCAAAAGATGGACCATCTTAGTCGGAATTGCTCAGACAAAAATGGAAACCAAGGACGAAGGCTAACATGCTATGAGTGTGGAAGTCCGGATCATCTCCGGAACACGTGTCCTATGTTAAATAGGGCACAGAAGCCGGAGCAGGGTAACATGACTCTCGCCTTAGCAATTGATGGAGATAACCCAAACCGTGGAGGTAATGTCAGCCCAGCTCGGGGTCGAGCATTATTCTTGGGCAATAAGGAAGCTCGCTAAGACACAAGCACCATGACGGGTACATTCTTTTGATTACCTACTCTATTTATTATCTTTTAGTTCTAGTTCATGGCATCGATCAGTGTAGAACCTAGCATCTTGAGCCTTAGTTGAATTTTTAGCCTTCTCACTAATCTGAACCCACACTATTAGTTGAATTGATTGGTTTAAACGATTTCAAACTCGAGCCAAACTTTCAAAAGGCTTCTTACAAAGTTGAGAAACTATTTCTTTCTGACAACTTGTTTCCTAGCTTGATCTAGTGACAGTTCTTGTTTGATAAGTTACGAAAATCAAGTTAGAAACAAGTTGCTACCTAAACTACATAACTTAAACACATGACTACCCAGGTCGATAAGTTATGAGAAATCCACCAACTAAGAGTCTTTTGAAGGCAAAGCTCAAGAATGAGAAAGTTCAAACCATAAGAATGTACGCCTGTAGGGCAGACGGACTGAATCTTGATGACGAGATTCTTTTTAAGGATGGCAGACTGTGAAAACCCGTAATTTTTAGAGTATTATTTAATAAGTCATTTTGTCAAAAAATGCGAATTTTTATTTTAGAAATTATTATGAATTAAAAACGGGAAGTCGTCTCATGTTTTCCGTAGTCCCGACACCACACGCATACCGACACCATGAGAGTATTAGCACTAAATTTGTTTTCTAATGTCAATAGAATAATAATACCATATTATTTCGCTCGTCAAACCGTCCCCGGCAATATAAAATTTATAAAATATGGATACTCGAAAAGTATTTTTCGTGGAATTACGTTATCACTTGTGGAACAGTTTATACAGTACGGGGCACACTTAATACACTTAATAATAATTATATTAATAAATAAAAATTACCCTATCCTCCAAATCTGACCCATGTTCTGTCATTTTCTCACACCTTGTGAAATGTTGCTTTCTTTTTCTTTCTCTCTTTTCTAGGGACGCATGAACAGCAAAAATCGTCACCAAAATAGATCAAACTTCATTCTTTTGAATTCTCCTCATGAAAACACCTTTGGAACCTTCCCAAAGTTATCCAAACTACTCCCCAATTGGCTTTATAAGTGCCATACATCGCTGAGAAAGATGTGATGAAAGCTTAAAATCGGTAGAAACATGTTTTGAAGGTTCAAGAGGGTCACAATCATACTCCTAGTCTCTCATCTATAAAAGGGTTCAATTTCAGAAGGGTATTCATCAACTTTCATCTCAAACACAAAAAATTAGGGTTTCGAAATTTAAAGGTTTTTTCAAAATTAGTTTAGGGGTTTTGTTAATTGAGGCATAAGGAAGCTTCTGCAAGTGATTAATTGTACCAATTCGATCCGAGTCTCTTCCAATTGATTTTTTGGTGTTCGGTGTTCATAGCAATTCATCCATTTCTTGAGTTCATTGTAAGAACAATTATCTTGTCAATCTTTTCAATTTATTATGATGTAATTTTTGTTCATTCGAATCTGTTATTATTGTTATTATCATATTTTTTGCTTCCTTTTGTGTATGCCGATTGTTATATATAGGGGGAGACAACGATAGTTAACTATTAGTGTAAATTAAAATTTGGTTAATGTTTAAATGAGGTGAAAAAATAATTAAGGTTGGTTTGATGTTGTTGTTGTTGCTGTACAGTCGAGACGCAAGAGAAAAAGAAAAAGATTTTTTTTTTAAAGTTAAACTTGGCATATTCATGATAAAATTTTCAGACTTGTTTTGATTTCGTGATAGTTTATTGTTTCGGCTAAATTTCGTGCTCAAGAACTTGTTATAATTCGACCACAGCTCTTGATTGTTTAAGTTAAAACTTTTCCTTCAACTCGTGAAACAAGTGTATAGGCAATTTATTTCGGGTTGTATCCCGTTACTTTGAGCTCACTGTACTTAGGTAGTTTTCCCCGTAAACCGAGTCCTTGTTTTTTGTGGTAGTCACGTCGAGACGCAAGGCATGGTAGCCAAGGGTCTCGACTTCATGAACCATAACCCGAGCCAAAACCTTGGCTCGGTAAACTCCCTACCAAATTTAAGCTAAAAAATTTCTTGCTAAAATTTTTTTTTATAAATTTTTGATACATGTCATGGACCATTCGGCCCATCTCAACCTTTGGCCCATCCAACTCAAACTAAGTTTCCGGTTTGGTTAACTTAATGGGCCGCAGCCCATTGATTTTCTTATATGATCCATGATGGTTACAATTGGGTTTCGGCCCAATAACTAGCCGTGGGTGGTTGTGATTCCGGCCACAGCCCGATCCCAACATTCCCGCTCATCCGTTTTTTTTTCAACATTCGTTACCGGTATATAATATCAATGTCACAATATAATTCCACATTTAAACCTTTATAAACAACACCAAAACATAAGTATTAATGATTTCAAAATGACAATTTAGTTTTTACGTGACACTATGTTTTAAAAATGGATTCAAACCAATAAATTTTATAAACTTTATTATGTATTGATTGCAAATATGAAATTTCATTTTCAAAAGCCATAACAAAATAATATAGATACATATGCACCTATATATATATTATGTACATTTTATGGATAAACCAAAAACTTATCCATTTTTGAAACGACTATAACTTATGTTCTTTTATAAAACTTAATATGTCGTCTTTTATAGAGAGATATTTTTGTAAAGTTATATGTATGAAACTTTATAATTTCATAAAACTTTCGTCAGAACATCATATGTAACCCATTTCTAGCCGAAATATATATTTTTCAACAGAATTTTCAAACCAAGTTATAATAACCGAAATATGCTCATTATTTTAAAAGTGAAATTTCTTAAATACTAACGTCGACACACAAACAACAACAACAATACATGAAAATTAAATAATGTTAGGTAGACTTTATTTAACAAGAAATCAGAAAGTAAGCCTTGTCGTACTAATCTAGGTCGTGTGTCGGTGCCACACACCCATATTTTCTGACTTGACAAACTGCTTTTCTGAGGTGAGTTTCACAGTCTCCTTTTTATCGTTTTACTTATTTGGGGTGAAATGCATGAACTGAAAACTTAAACTATATTTTTGTTCTAAATTATGAATTTATTTGGACTATTTGTTATATTTTGAACCCTTAGACTTATGATTTGTTTGATCCTGATCGGTCGTACGTCCTTGACCTAAAGTCTCCCATGTTCGCAGCAGTGCATAGTCTCCCATGTTCGGAGCAGTCATTAATTGATAGTATATAATAGTTGTTATGATGTACTATTCATACATTCGCATTGTTAGTCCCCGATTGGTTTGTTGTTCGCACTCCAATTATACGTACGTTCGTACGGCTCCCTTGTGCGGAGCAGTAGGTAGTATGGATAGCGCTATTAGAGGTCGGCCAACCTCTCGTTCCCCTGTCTACGGAACGCATAATAATTATTTTAGGGGCTTTGTTAGGTCACCATATTAGTAACACAAGCATTAATATAAGAAAGAGATAAGAAGAGATCGGATGAACAACTACCAAACATTATGCGTATGAAATGGAGAAGAGTTATGCGTAATAGTGAAAGAGTAAATTGAACAACCAACCCTTAAGTGAGGGTTATACAAGAGTATTTATAGGGCAAGGAGCTAGGGCAACACATCTAGAGTCCTTCCCTTTTTATGGGCTTGGGCCAAGGCTTATGGGCCTTCTATATAAGCCTTAGCTAAATAACAAACATAAAGGCCATATTAAGCTAACTATTATATATGAATCACTAACACTTGAATTAAGGTTTAGGAGTGATTCCAACAATCTCCCCCTAAGTGTTATTGATGAATGATAGAGTGATAAACGATGTAGGTGCTGATGTAATAGTAGCTTTGACGTCTTCTGACATTCTTCTTTCTTGTGAGAAGAAGTGCCTTGATTTGAATAATCTCCCCAGTGTAGGGATCTTGTAACTTTTGAAGTATTCTGCTTTGACGTCTTTTGATTTCTTTGTTCTTTAGTTCTTTGTTCTTTGTGATGATAGTGATAGTATGTTGTTGTTGTCTGCATCAGGTCTGCTTCATTGCTCCAGTGTCTCCACGTCTTTCTTCAACATGCTCACACGCTCATTTAACGTTGGATTTCAGTACTGATGTCATTCTCTTAGTCTTTAAACTTTGTAGATTCTTTGACTTGATGAAGAATCATTCTTACTTTTGTGTTACCTTTTGAGAGAACTTGCATTAGTGATGATGTAGGTATGAGCATGTGAAGAATCTGCACGATCAGTCCACTCTAGAGCTTCCATAAGAAGAAAACATACACACGTTTAGTAATAAGCGGATTCCGGTACTTACAAGTTTGAATTTCGAGGGTGTTAACAGCATAGTGTGAAAACACATCTCTAATTCTCACAAAGGCTGTTCCTGAACTGGAGTCCCACAAGTGAGATAACACGATGTACCAAAGTACACCTACAGTTCAGATGAGTCGCTGAGGTACACCGAAGCATCACCTCACGACTGTAAACCGTTTGAGACACACTAAGCGTAATCCATGGGGAGTTACCGAAGTGACCTGCTGTCAGGGCTGTTTGATGTTGACCCTGGCAGGAGTTTCCATTCAATCACTGAGGATCACATGTGTAAACCTCTCATAAATGTTCTCGACAGATTGCTAAAATCTGTGAAGGACACGATAAAGTATCACTTGCGTTCTTATTGTTGAACGACAAGCGATAAAATGTCAAGTGTACCTAAGAGATCTTTTGATGAATCTCGTGGCTCTAGAGTCAATAGTGCACTTTGGTTTTCCTGAGCGGAGACTAGGGAGAGGGTCTCCTTCTTCAATACCAACAATCTCTAAGAGAAAGCTGATAGTTTACGTAGGGTTCCCTGTGAGAATGAAAAAAGATTATGTTGGGAGAAACTTGAGTGGCTAAGAAGGTTTAGTGCATGTGTCACTGGGTCCATGACGACTTTTATCTTCAATACCGGTGTCATCTAGTGACGACCAGTAGCATATGAATTGAACCCGGTGTCTGCCCTAAGTTGAATAATCTGGAGGGCTATTTCTTTTCACCCTTTTTGTAAAACCCTAAAATCTCAATCGCGTGAAATGACAATTTTGCCCTCAAACTTAAAATTTTGCAAACTCGGGAAACACTTCAACATCGTTTAACAAATTATCTCATTAATAACATATGCACATTATGAAGTAATAAACTTATGATATAAATTAAAAGACACATGAGTGATTAAATTCTAAGTGACAATTAAACATACCAAAATGTACACATATTAATTTGGACTACAAAGAGGACCAAGTACATGATTTGGAGATAAGAATGGAAGTTACAATTTTGGTCTTTTTTCCCCCCTATGACCGGCCCTCTTTACTCCTCCCATTAATTCTCAATCAATTTTATTTAAGTCTCATTAACCATTTACTCTTCATTTCAAAAATACCAAGAAACCCTAAAACTAATTTCTCTCATCCAAAGTGGCGGCTATCACTTTTATTCCATCATTTTGATCCGAATTTCTTCCAAACAAAAGGTTACTTGGAGGCTCGTGATAGTGTATGATCGATTGGTGGACGTGGTGATTTTGTTTGGTTCGAAAAGGAGCTTGGTCGTGTGGTTTATTTTGTGGCCGTAGGTTTGTGTAAGCCTAGGAGGCTTGGTTTGATTTTTGGTGCTTTGATTCTTGTTCCTTGTCACGTACACGCTACGAGGGTAACGTATCATCATCTCACATCTCTTCCTTTGTGTTTCTCATTCCATTCGTGGCCTTGGATGATGTTGTCTAGGGCTTGTATTTCGAATTATAAGACACATAAAATCATAAGTACTTGTTACATGAAATGGTAAAACAAGAGTACATAAAAACCTTGATTTTAATCTTTATAAATCGTATGATGTATGATATGTTAATATGAATTCAAAACTGATTTTGAGTCTATCTTTGTGTCGACATATAAATATTGGTTAAAGGGTTTAATGTGCTTGAGAAACTATACGAATACGTATGTGATTAATGGATTTGATAACAAATGATTTACGGGCTTGTTTTGGTTTAATCATGGGGCGTACATATATTTGTTTTGGAAGGGATGGTTCGAATTAAAAGATCATCACATAATGAGTCTTATAATCTTGTATTAATCGAGCTAAAATGGTTTAAAATGAATACGTGTTCATAATCTAAAACTATTCCTTTGCTATGATTTCCTTATGCTATGATCCTTTTGATATGATTCCGACATAATCCTTTGATATGATTCTGTTCGCTATGATATTCGTTGTTATGATTATGAACTATGATATGAACTTTGATATGAATTCTGATATGAACTTCGATATGAATTCTGATATGAACTTTGATATGAACTTTGATATGAACCCTTATGATATGATTATGCTTTGACCCTTCAGTTTGATACCCGAGCCAAATATATGTTTCCTATTCAGGAAGGTAACCTGACCGTGTCATTGATGCACCAATGGCATGACTCCAGTGTGCACGAGTGATGTTGCACACCGTCCCCCTTTTGATATGATTATGAGCTCACTATATGTATATGATTTGGCCATTATATGTTTTGGGGGCGTATGGATGCATCCTAGATATGATATGTTTCGAGGGATTTGATCTGATTGGAGCTTTGTCTGGTGAATGATGTCAGGTGCAATCCGCTTCTTCACATTTCTGGGAGCTAGCTACTCCATTTGTTACTGAGGTCTCCCCTCCTATTATGTATGGTATTCCGAGGTCACCCTCCGAATACAATGGCTACTTATGATATGATATGATATGATATGTTTCTGGGCTCGGGTAGATTTCTGATAACCCTTACACTTTTGAGATACCTATATTGTACCTTCTACATTCCCCAACGCACCATATTCTGTTTACCCTTATATGACTCACTCTACTACCAAGATATATATATTCCATTACTTTGATCTGTCACTCTCATTCCGTTAATTCCGATTATCGTTCCATTCACGTACCAGGTTATTATATGTTATTGGATTTGATTATGATATTCATGTTTATATGACTACTGATTTCTCTGTATGATATGTATGTATGCGATATAAGATTTACCTGTTGTCATCTGATGATATGCTATCTTACCGTTATGTGATCCTTTGGATTGTCTGGTAACCGTGCTTGTGTGAAATCGATTGTTGATCTGTTTATCTTTTGTACCTCGTTCGATTAATCTCATGGACTATGACCATTCATGGTGTCCTTATCTGCTTGTTGTTGACCTGCCATGTTCGCATTTCTGTTTATGCTACTGTTTGATTTGGTGGATGGTTCAACTTATGACGTCTAGCTTGTTAACTTGTTTAATTGCCCTGCTATGTATTTAATTCATTTAATTATAGTGTTCATACTGTATTCCTACGTGTTACTTGTGACTGCCATGTTTGATTACCGTTATGATACTGACTATGCCTTCATTTAAGAGTTTTGGCCTGTGTGAGTTGTCATGCTCACTGATTTATTTATCGCTTCCGCTTTCCTGTAGATATCTGTTTGGCTTGTATGTATTTTGATTTCCTGAATTGATTGTATGACTTATACGTTGTGTGGATGCTATGCCTGCTATGTTTGCTTATGTTTCAGTTCTTGTATGTCTGATTTGTATGTGCTTGTTTATATGTCATCGATGCTTTGTTTCGCTTCGCTCTCCTTGTTATCTGTTCGTTTTGGATATCTGTATAATTGTGTTCTGCAGGATCTTCTTTGACTCATTACTCTCATTTCGCTACGACTTGTTATCCGTTCCTTTGTTTCATTTGCATTTCAGATTTCGTTTAGCTTTCTCTTTGTTATATCTGTTCACTGGGCTTTTTAAGCTCAGCCGCATTTCTTTTCCTGCGGCAGGTTTTTAGGTTTGAAGATGGGCTTTGATTGGGCTGAGAGTTGGATTATCTGAGTGGACTAACCCTAGTTACCTTACTATTTGGACTTGTTTTGGCGGGCTTTTGTTTTGAGATTCATTTTATTTTAACGTTTGGATTTTGTAATTTCCCTTGTAAATCTTTGGTTATTATAACTTGGTACATTATTATTTAAAGACTTCCGCTTGAAAATTTTACTTGTATGTTCTGATATGACACCAGATTGTGACACTTCTACCCTTGTCGGGTTGGGGTGTTACACTTTTCTTTGCTTTTCTTTTTAATTCTTCAACTCCTTCTTTCTCTGATTCTCATTTTCTCCTTTTTATAATCATACCTAAGGACTTCTAAGTACTAACTATTTGTGATGTCCTTGGGTAGATCCCTCCGGCTCTGGCGGATCATAGGACAGTTATTCCTAACCTTAGTCACCTTATAACTCCCGACTAACCTATGTTGCCATAAAACCATTTTCTTGAAAATCTCTCAAAGTGCTTGTGATTGAAAAACATTTTATACCACTGTAAGAGTTTGATCATTTGCAGAAATACTCCTCCTCCATACGTGCTTAAGTGTTTAGACAGAAATCTGCACGGTGAGAGAAGAGTGCACACTTTTGAATTGATCGACTCAAGATAGACAATTCCCCGAGGGACTGGTTATGTTGCATAGTTAAAGAGTTACATTGTCAGCTTTTAGGTGACAACTAGCTCTAATAACTACCTTGAAGGTGTGGACAAACCTCGAAAGGTTGTCAAACCCGTCAAAGTTCATGTCTATCAAGAGCTTCTCGAATAGGTACAATTTACTTGGATAAGTCTTTGGAAGACAAATCTTTTCCATGTATGACTGTTCAGATCCCGTCAATTCATGGGTTAAGTCTTTTCACACGACAATTCCTTAGTAAATCAACATATTTCTTATCACAATAATTTTCTCCCCCTCAAAAATGGCATGTAAATGTTATTTTTGATAATGTTTTGATAATAAATATGACCATTTCGAGTTTTGTGGGAGGATTATCACGAAGAACAATTTTTTGAACAAAGTTTTAGCAAATACTCCCCCTCAACAAGTAATACTAACTTTTGAGGTTTTGAAAACGTAAGGGGAAGTACTTGTTCTTTTGAGCAAAACTTTAAAAAGAGAAAGGTTTGATAGGTTTTACTCAAAGGTAAGAAGCTTTCGCTCCTTTTATAAGGATTGTGGCACTGAAGCGTACCACAGGGTCCTTTCATTACAAGAACGGGTTGTACACTGTTATGTGTGCACAAGCCATTGTCATTAAATAGTCACACATCCAAATTAGTATGAAATTGAAACAGTTTAAGGGGTACCAGGTAGTCCAGCAATATCTCCAGGAATGCGAACAGGGCGTTGCTAGCCTGTGAGAGTAATCCTGGGACGACCACCTACAAAGCTCTCCAGAGTTCTGAACTGGTCCCTTCTGTACAACCTTTCATCAATACGAATGATGATCCTCTTCACATCCCGTCTTTCCTGAGAATTCCATCGCTTTGGAGACCCAATACCTTCATGTATTGCCTTCAACCTATAAGCCAAGCCGTCCCTGACCTTCTTCAGTGTGTGATCCCCAAACTTATGAAGATCTCTACACGCCATCAAGCAGTTGCGTTGTAGTTCACTGCGGTAAATTACTCCAAACGGTTTGCTGACGATAGTGTATTGTGGAAGATGGTTGATGTCAGGAAGTTCTAGCTGAGGTCTGGTGAAGTTGACACGAGTCTGATATGATTCAACAGCAAGTTGTAAATCTTCTACACGTTCCTGGATCACTATGCTTTTGATGAAGATGAGCAAGGAATTGATGTATTCACGTTGAATTTCAGTCGAGAATTGTCTCATTCTTCCCTGTACCTTGGCAAGATACAGATCTTCAATGTCGTTGAGAGACAAGTTCTGAAAGTCCGTTTCACAGAATTCATGGTCCCTTTCGTCTTGTCTTTTGACCACGACAGTCTTGAGGAAGGTGTAATCCCATTTAGATGAAAGAGTGACATGCTTAACAGCAACGATCCCTTTATCACTGTACACTTCATGTTGAGACTTTCAAACCTGGCAGCTTTTGTAGTAGATTCGTCGGCGTTCCGGCCAATGGTGAATCCCGTACATTGCATCAATGAAATACCTTTCCACGCTGTTGGAAAACATGTGGGTAGCCTTTTCTTCGATGGCTATGCAGTTGGAGTATATGGCTGCCGGGAACGGAAGTGTAAGTGATGTAGCGTATTTCTTTGAATCATCGCTACCGTGAAGAAGGAATTCCAAGTCATTGTTGAAGAAGTAGCGGAATGGAATCTTAGGTTCATCTGGTTGACCAATCGTTGGTAGAGGTTTAGACCAATCGATGTAGTATGGAGCCTTATCTCTTCTGGTGAAGTCGATGTTTGCTTCAGGGTTGAGCCAATCAATGTTGTTAGACATGGCTCGTGCTATATTTTCAAGGTGATATTCAACTTCAATAGCACTTTCCGAGCTGTCTTTGAGTAGTTGAAATGCTTCATTCTTGATTCGTTCCAACTCTGATTTCGTCATCTTCTTCACACGGAACTTTTCTTGCAGTAGCTTAGCATGCTCCAACATACTACCTTCTACCATATCTTGATCATCAGTTAGAGCGAGAGTAGCATCAACAAGTATGGAGAACCAATCATACTCGGTGTCGTCTTCGTCTAGCCATCAGACGACTTCAGCCTTGGGCGTCTTCTTCTTTTTCTTTGGCATTGATGAGGATGATGGTTTCTTTGTTGAAGCGGGAGAGGTGGGTTGTTGTTGCGGCTCAGGGACTTCCTCATCGTCACCACCAATATACTCGAAGTGATCACCGGTTTTCTCTGTCTGAGGTGGTAACTCAGAGTCCTGAGGTTCGTCAGTAGAAGAGCGTGGAGGAGATCATTGTTGAGATGGAGTCCTGTGGAGTGGAGGTGGCATGGAGGATGTTTCATCAGACTTCTTTGAACGTTTGGGTTCGTTATCTTTATCCTTATCCTTATCTTCATCGTCTCTTGGACGTTTAGGCCTTTGAGCTTCTTCTCTGCATGCTGCTTTGAGTTGGTATTCCAGCAATGCTTCAAACAATTTACCTTCGTAAGAGGTAAATGTTGCAGATCATTTAGACATTTGAGTTACGAGCCTGGAAACCAATTCAGCATCTGAGAACACTATAGGATCAGTAGGGTTAATTGTGACGGTCATAGGCGTTGATCTTATAGTTTGCTTGGCGATATGCATCAGATTTGGATAGAGTTGTCTGTTGAACATCTCTCTTGTCACTCCAGGAACGGTGTCGAGTAGGAACTTTTGAGTATAGCCCTTAATCATTTCATTCAGTTCTCCTTGGACATCACGTTGCATGAACTTCTGAATATACTCCCTTTCATTAGACATCTTTTCTATCTCGTCATTAAGATGTTGGATGTTGTCAGCGAGTATATCAAACTTTTTGTTGGTCACATTTTTCTTCCTGACCTGCTTGACAGCTTTAACAATCCTTGTCTTTGCCCGAGATATCCAAGAGTCGGTTGGTTTCTTGACAGATTTGGATGTGGATCTGGTTGTTCCTTTGGATGGTGGAGGCGAAGAGTGAGAAGACGAATCTGATGATGAAGAGTCGTGAGGTGATTCAGGGTCCTTAGGAGGTTCAGAAGTTTCCTCCTTAGGGTGAGTAGGACTGTCAAGAAGATAATCATCATAATTCACTTTGTCATCTTGTCCAGATTTAGCTGTCACAATTCTCAATTTCCGGTCATTTCTCAAACTCCATATTCATCATTTCATATCAATTTATTCATGATTTTTCATTTCACCTTAAACGCGTGAATTTTATATTAAATAAACGTTATCGCGTGAGTTATTATTTTGAATATTTAATCCGTTACTTCCAAAAATGATCCCGAGATATTTTTATACTTACATTTAGTTTATAAAAACAATATTTTGAGTTTACCTAGTGTTTTCAATTTATTTTGTATATAAGTCGTTAAATTTATATTATTACGACGCTTTTCTTAAAAAAAAAAAAAAAAAAACTACACGATAATTATTACACTCAAATTTTACAAGGAATGTATTTTTACAATTTTTATGATCTCATTATACTTTATTTTGATCTATTAAAAATTACTTTTACCTAAAATTTCCTTAAATACACTAATATATACAAAATCCTACAAGTTACATTTATCCTACACTTTCAAATGATTACTTACAAAATTATACAATATATAAAGATAAAAAAAAAATATATGTTGGAAAAACATCCCCCCTTGGCCGACCAAGGGGGATGGGATATTAATTGATTGGTATAAAATTTCAACTTGGATGAATCTACACTTCATCTTAACTTCACATCTCATTTATCTCATTTCACAAGTCAAGAAAGTTTTCTTCCTCTTTGTTTCTCCTCTCTTAACCGGTTCTACCAAGAGTGTTACAAGGGATCACAAAATTTTTCTCAAGCTCAAGTAAACAATCTAGATAACACTCTCATTAAGGTTTTGAAATAAAAACCTAGGGTGTTTAGGTTAAACCTTTGTTCTTTGCACCTCATCATTATAGCTTGTAAGCATATTTCTATCATTTTTCATCTTTTCTTATCATTACATATGTATCTCTTCATTTTTGGAGCAAACATGCAAGACTTGTGTTAGTTATACCATTTTTACATGATTTTAGAGTTATATATATATATAAAGTCATCCTATAATTATTCCCTTGGTATATATTGGTCTTGATGATGATTAGGAACCCATGACACCCTAAGAAGGTGTATGGTAGGATTAGATTAGCTTTGGAGTTGATTTGAAGGGATTGGAATATGTTTAGTACGAGAAAAACTATTTTCGATAAGTATAAAATGTGTTCTGTCCTTATTTTGTTTTTCTGGAAAATCCGACAGTAGGCACGAAATTTTGGCCTTGATATTTAGAAAATATACTTTAAAACGAATCCGTGGCCGCTTGAAAGGATTAAAACGGAGTTATAACGAAGAAGTTATGAATTTTTCAAGTTTGACGACGATATATACATTTTCAGAAAATTTCAGCAACATGTTTTTATTTTGTACGAGTTAAAAACGAGTCCTAAGCTTTACAAATTATTTCGACTTATCAAAATTATAATAGTATACTTTGATACGAAGCTAAGGACGTATTATACGTAGAAAACGGATTTGAAACGACTAAGATATGCACGTTTTCATAAAATTGCCGTAACTATTATTTTCAGAAAAACTATATTATTTTTACGAGACAAGTGTGACGGTAACTAAAACGACCATGTTTAAGGCTGTTTTTAACGAGGATGTGGAACTTTTTGGAACGAAATGTCTTCTAATAAAATCGAGATCACCAAGCATATTTTTCAAAACGATCAACCGTTTCTATAGCGGAATTGTAATAAATTATTTACGGATGCTTAAAATTGGCCGAAACTCACTTTTTACACAACAATTAGACAAAATCACCATCTTTAACCCTTATTATCTTTATGTTCGAGACCTTTATGTCGAAAACTCATGAACTGAAACTTTTAGATTTTGATACAAACTTTCCAAAACCATCGAGTTCGTTTCCTAACGTTCGACGTACACCATTTTACGACTAGTTTTTCGAAGCCATTTTTGTCACTTTCATGAATTTTCCGACGACATTATTTTACGACGAAAAGTGAAAATTTCACCATAAATCATTACGAAACCATTGAAGGATGACATTTTGACGTAAATACTTATAAAGTGATTTAAGAATGGTCAAGACGTCAAAAGAGTATTTTTCGACGATAAGTATTATTTTCAAAACTCGCAAATGGTATAAATAACATACGTAATGCATGCATATCATAACATTACATCATAACTCATTACATATCATATCATTCATAATAGGTCATTTTCGAGATTCACGCTACATTTCAGTGTACTCACTTTTGTCATCGCCTCATTTTACCAAGTGAGTTTTCATAGCCCCACTTTCTATTATTTAATTGTTTACAAACTTTTGGGGGAGATACATGCTCAACTACTTGTTTTTATAAATATAAATACTCAAAATATTTACACTTTTATGCTACGCTATACTTTTATACATGATTGCATAATACTTGATAACATTTATACTTAATAACATTTACACTTGATTGCATTATACTTGATTGTGTTACGCTAAACTTGAAAGTCTCCTTGGATAACACACGCATTTGGGTTTCGGAGATGAAGTAGAACCAATGCTATTACTTTCCTTGTGAGTTCATACCCCGCTTTTACTCGTTTAAATTCTTATAAACTATTTGGGGCGAGATACATGCTTATTTATCAAAACATTTAAACTCTATTGCCAAACAACATTACATATACTCTAGACTTGGTGCGTGTAGTGATTAGACTTAAACAAACATCCCAATATTTATATGTTGGAAGGCCATTAATTTGGATACAGCCCAACGTGCGTCGTTGGAGGAACATCCCAGCATTTATATGTTGGAAGGCCATTAATTTGGATACAGCCCAACGTGCGTCGTTGGAGGAACATCCCAGCATTTATATGTGGAAGGCCATTAATTTGGATACAGCCCAACGTGCGTCGTTGGAGGAACATCCTATCATTTATATGTTGGAAGGCCATTTATATGGATACAGCCCAACATGAGCGTTGGAGGAACATCCCAACACAAGTTGTTGGAAGACCCTTGTGGTGACATTTATACTTGTAACCATCTTAATGTGCATATACATGATTGTCATACTATTTTTAGCAGTGGGTTGTAAACACACAGGTTGCAAGTTTTGTATGGGCGGGACTTGGAACTGAGTGGATTTACGATGCCTTTGCTTTGTGAACTATTCTATATGACAAAGACTTAGACTTTGTTGCATGAACGTTCTTTAAAGGCTTTATATTTCAACACAAACTCTATGAACTCACTCAACCTTTGTGTTGACACTTTTTAGCATGTTTTATCTCAGGTACCTAAGGCATTCACTTCATGGCATGCATATGGACATATCATAGAGTCGTGGTGACGACGCGTCTCACTTGGGATTTATAAACTTTAAAACATCGTTTGGCTTGTAACAAACTTATTTCCGCACAAGTTGATTTTCATTTGAGACCAATACTTTGTAAACTCTGATTGTTTTAATAAATTAAACGATGTGTTTTCCAAACGACACTTTAGGTCGTTCGATATAACTGTAACTTTGATGCTATGACAGTCCTCCCCAAGGTATTCAATTCCGCTGCAAAACAGGTAATTTGGGGGTGTGACAGATTGGTATCAGAGCATCGGTTATAGAGAACTAGGTTGCATCATTGACCCTAGACTATAACCACATCATCATAGCATCTCATCATATCATTATAAGTGCATATTCTTTATACATGCGAACTTATGACTCAACACCAGACATCATATGAGTCGATTAGTCCAAGCATTGCATAGTTACTCCTAAATTATACATAGCCTGATCACCTATGTCTAATTCAGGAAGAATCATGCAATGAAGGGAGTAGTAGTCTCATATGAGTAAGCAATTCCGTAATCGAGCCAAATTTTCAAAAGATTTTCTTCAAACCACTTGTTTCCAGTTTGATCCGCGTGACAGTTCTTGTTTGATGAGTTGCAAAGATCAAGCTAGAAACAAGTTGTTACCTAAACCGATTTAGCCTAATCGTATGACAGTTCTTGTTTGATGAGTTGTGAGATTAAGTAAAAATCGGTTACCAAAAAGTCTTTTAAAAATTTTGCTCGAGAATGGGAAAGCCTGCCTTATCAAGCCTAGTCATAAGAGAGCATGTATTTAGGACGAGAAATGCTCACGATAGCACGGGAACGTACCTTGTTGGACGAGTAACTCATATGCATGAACATTGACATAATCATTTAGACCATACATGAGCATAAACTTTTAGAACCCTTGTCGCGTTTTGGGCCATAGTATCATTAATCGAATCACGAGGACGTGATTCCTCTGACATGGGAAGAATGTCACAATTCTCAATTTCCGGTCATTTCTCAAACTCCATATTCATCATTTCATATCAATTTATTCATGATTTTTCATTTCACCTTAAACGCGTGAATTTTATATTAAATAAACGTTATCGCGTGAGTTATTATTTTGAATATTTAATCCGTTACTTCCAAAAATGATCCCGAGATATTTTTATACTTACATTTAGTTTATAAAAACAATATTTTGAGTTTACCTAGTGTTTTCAATTTATTTTGTATATAAGTCGTTAAATTTATATTATTACGACGCTTTTCTTAAAAAAAAAAACTACACGATAATTATTATATCACTCAAATTTTACAAGGAATGTATTTTTACAATTTTTATGATCTCATTATACTTTATTTTGATCTATTAAAAATTACTTTTACCTAAAATTTCCTTAAATACACTAATATATACAAAATCCTACAAGTTACATTTATCCTACACTTTCAAATGATTACTTACACAATTATACAATATATAAAGATAAAAAAAAAATATATATGTTGGAAAAACATCCCCCCTTGGCCGACCAAGGGGGATGGGATATTAATTGATTGGTATAAAATTTCAACTTGGATGAATCTACACTTCATCTTAACTTCACATCTCATTTATCTCATTTCACAAGTCAAGAAAGTTTTCTTCCTCTTTGTTTCTCCTCTCTAAACCGGTTCTACCAAGAGTGTTACAAGGGATCACAAAATTTTTCTCAAGCTCAAGTAAACAATCTAGATAACACTCTCATTAAGGTTTTGAAATAAAAACCTAGGGTGTTTAGGTTAAACCTTTGTTCTTTGCACCTCATCATTATAGCTTGTAAGCATATTTCTATCATTTTTCATCTTTTCTTATCATTACATATGTATCTCTTCATTTTTGGAGCAAACATGCAAGACTTGTGTTAGTTATACCATTTTTACATGATTTTAGAGTTATATATATATATAAAGTCATCCTATAATTATTCCCTTGGTATATATTGGTCTTGATGATGATTAGGAACCCATTACACCCTAAGAAGGTGTATGGTAGGATTAGATTAGCTTTGGAGTTGATTTGAAGGGATTGGAATAGGTTTAGTACGAGAAAAACTATTTTCGATAAGTATAAAATGTGTTCTGTCCTTATTTTGTTTTTCTGGAAAATCCGACAGTAGGCACGAAATTTTGGCCTTGATATTTAGAAAATATACTTTAAAACGAATCCGTGGCCGCTTGAACGGATTAAAACGGAGTTATAACGAAGAAGTTATGAATTTTTCAAGTTTGACGACGATATATACATTTTCAGAAAATTTCAGCAACATGTTTTTATTTTGTACGAGTTAAAAACGAGTCCTAAGCTTTACAAATTATTTCGACTTATCAAAAATATAATAGTATACTTTGATACGAAGCTAAGGACGTATTATAGGTAGAAAACGGATTTGAAACGACTAAGATATGCACGTTTTCATAAAATTGCCGTAACTATTATTTTCAGAAAAACTATATTATTTTTACGAGACAAGTGTGACGGTAACTAAAACGACCATGTTTAAGGCTGTTTTTAACGAGGATGTGGAACTTTTTGGAACGAAATGTCTTCTAATAAAATCGAGATCACCAAGCATATTTTTCAAAACGATCAACCGTTTCTATAGCGGAATTGTAATAAATTATTTACGGATGCTTAAAATTGGCCGAAACTCACTTTTTACACAACAATTAGACAAAATCACCATCTTTAACCCTTATTATCTTTATGTTCGAGACCTTTATGTCGAAAACTCATGAACTGAAACTTTTAGATTTTGATACAAACTTTCCAAAACCATCGAGTTCGTTTCCTAACGTTCGACGTACACCATTTTACGACTAGTTTTTCGAAGCCATTTTTGTCACTTTCATGAATTTTCCGACGACATTATTTTACGACGAAAAGTGAAAATTTCACCATAAATCATTACGAAACCATTGAAGGATGACATTTTGACGTAAATACTTATAAAGTGATTTAAGAATGGTCAAGACGTCAAAAGAGTATTTTTCGACGATAAGTATTATTTTCAAAACTCGCAAATGGTATAAATAACATACGTAATGCATGCATATCATAACATTACATCATAACTCATTACATATCATATCATTCATAATAGGTCATTTTCGAGATTCACGCTACATTTCAGTGTACTAACTTTTGTCATCGCCTCATTTTACCAAGTGAGTTTTCATAGCCCCACTTTCTATTATTTAATTGTTTACAAACTTTTGGGGGAGATACATGCTCAACTACTTGTTTTTATAAATATAAATACTCAAAATATTTACACTTTTATGCTACGCTATACTTTTATACATGATTGCATAATACTTGATAACATTTATATTTAATAACATTTACACTTGATTGCATTATACTTGATTGTGTTACGCTAAACTTGAAAGTCTCCTTGGATAACACACGCATTTGGGTTTCGGAGATGAAGTAGAACCAATGCTATTACTTTCCTTGTGAGTTCATACCCCGCTTTTACTCGTTTAAATTCTTATAAACTATTTGGGGCGAGATACATGCTTATTTATCAAAACATTTAAACTCTATTGCCAAACAACATTACATATACTCTAGACTTGGTGCGTGTAGTGATTAGACTTAAACAAACATCCCAATATTTATATGTTGGAAGGCCATTAATTTGGATACAGCCCAACGTGCGTCGTTGGAGGAACATCCCAGCATTTATATGTTGGAAGGCCATTAATTTGGATACAGCCCAACGTGCGTCGTTGGAGGAACATCCCAGCATTTATATGTGGAAGGCCATTAATTTGGATACAGCCCAACGTGCGTCGTTGGAGGAACATGCCATCATTTATATGTTGGAAGGCCATTTATATGGATACATCCCAACGTGAGCGTTGGAGGAACATCCCAACACAAGTTGTTGGAAGACCCTTGTGGTGACATTTATACTTTTAACCATCTTAATGTGCATATACATGATTGTTATACTATTTTTAGCAGTGGGTTGTAAACACACAGGTTGCAAGTTTTGTATGGGCGGGACTTGGAACTGAGTGGATTTACGATGCCTTTGCTTTGTGAACTATTCTATATGACAAAGACTTAGACTTTGTTGCATGAACGTTCTTTAAAGGCTTTATATTTCAACACAAACTCTATGAACTCACTCAACCTTTGTGTTGACACTTTTTAGCATGTTTTATCTTAGGTACCTAAGGCATTCACTTCATGGCATGCATATGGACATATCATAGAGTCGTGGTGACGACGCATCTCACTTGGGATTTATAAACTTTAAAACATCGTTTGGCTTGTAACAAACTTATTTCCGCACAAGTTGATTTTCATTTGAGACCAATACTTTGTAAACTCTGATTGTTTTAATAAATTAAACGATGTGTTTTCCAAACGACACTTTAGGTCGTTCGATATAACTGTAACTTTGATGCTATGACAGTCCTCCCCAAGGTATTCAATTCCGCTGCAAAACAGGTAATTTGGGGGTGTGACATTAGCCTTTACTTCAGCCTGAGTCTGGGCCTCTTCTTCTGCTTTGGCTTGAGCTGCAGCCTCTTCATCAGCTTTTTCTTTCTCAGACTTTTCCTTCTCTGGTTCCTCAAAGTCATAATCAATAGAATCCTCCAGGCGCTTTTGTTGTTGCTCAAGAGTGGTGGCACCAGCTCCCTTATCTGGTTGATTAACCGCATCAGGAATAGGTGTAGATTGGACACCACCACTTGACCTTCCGGGGCCACGCATTTGTTGCTGTTCAAACTCTTTTGCCACGTGTTGGAGTCTAATGATTTTGAACTTCTTCCTGTAGTCAGTATCCAGTGGCTCTTCATCTGAGCTTTCTTCTTCATGCTCAATTACTGGAGTCTTCCCTTTGCCTTGGTCAGCTTCCTTAGAGGGAACTTTCCTTTTGAGTGGAGGTTTCCTCTTTGGGAACTTTCTTTGACTCTCAGTGCTTGTAACACTTCCTGCACTGCCTCTTCTGGTTTTCCTTGTAGGTGTACCAGTGGACTTTTCATCGAGAAAACCTACTTTGCCTTCTTCAACCGCTACCAGATATCGTTTGTACGAGTACAGTTGTTTGATATCATCAGTTATAAGGTGATCTGGCAGCACTGCACCTTGTTTCTTTGTTGTAGAGTCCTTAAATCTGACTGAGAGTGTGGGCTCATACAACATGTAGTGTTGTTTAGGGTCATCGAGTCTTAAGGGAATATCAGGATTATACCCTAGAGCTCGTTGGATCAACAGCTTGGTATATCTGACATACGGGATTTTGGTGCCAAGCTTTTTAAGGAATGACATCATGTCGTCCCATATCAGAGCTTCAACTTCAATGTGTTTATTGTTGACCAAAGCACAAAAGATCTGCAATTCCATGAGCTTGGGATGCTCATAGCGACTGTCACGTCCAGAAACAGATTTGGTGATGATGATGTAGAGAGTTCTCCATGGCTGAGGAATATTCTTAATATCCACGTATGAATGCTTAGTGATTACTCCTGTAGCTTCGTCATAACCAATGTCGATCATGAATTGTAGAACAGTCTCTTCAGTTGGTGCGGCATTGTATTCAGTTTGTTCGATGACAGGGATGAGAAGAATAGCCCTTAAGTCTGCAGGTGTGATGGTGACTTGTTTGTCATTGAGCGTCACTGTCACAGCATTTTGTCCTTTGATCTTTTGCATTGTATTCCAGAACTTGTGAATATAGATCTCAGGCACTGTAGCAGAATTGGTGAGCATGTTCTGATAAGGATGATTCTTCAGAATGTCCACAGCAATTAAACAAGAAGATTCCGAGGAGGTGAGAGTATCAAAATCAACACGAAGGTTGTTCTTTCCTATCTTCATCGGATAGCCATTAGGGAAGATATCAGCAATGGTGAGAACATTTGGTGCTTCCACATTCTGCAATTGAGCGTCCATGTCGTGATCTGAAAGATATTTAGCCAAAAGAACCAACATATCGAAATACATTATGTTAGTCAACCGATGGTTTTATTGTCTAATTATTGAATGTGATATGTCGATGATTGTTACGAGTCCAATGTCACTTGTTTATCCAATAGTCCAATGACTTCATGATAAGTTTCGTGAGTTGATTAACTTTAAGTTTTAAAGTCCATGTTTACACTTATTTTTTACAACTTATTAAACGTTTATGCTTATTAGTGACATTATTGGTTTCGTGGCATTATGATTTATTTATTTACAAGTTTGCACGCGTAACAATTCATAACTAAGGTTAAAACTAGGCTTAGGCGTAGAAATGGCAAGTTTATGCATAAACAAGAGTGGTATACGCGTAATCATAAGCTTATGCGTAGGTCCTTGACTTACGCGTAAGAAATATTGCGCGTAAGAAAAGAGGACTTTATGCGTAGAGCTTACGCGTAAGCGTATATGGAACCTTACGCGTAAGGCTTACTCGTAAGAGTCAACCTTATGCGTAGAGGTCACTGTTTACGCATATCCTTCACAGGATACGCGTAGTCCCTTTGTAGAACCTTACGTGTAAACGTTACGCGTAAGATTTCTCTTACGCATAACATGTTACGCGTAAGGTGATCCTTATGCGTAGATGGAAAATACCCTTGATTCTGAATTTCCACGCGTATTAAACCAGAAATAATTTCATCATAGCACCAATATTAACACATACATTCAGTTATTTTTCAGATCAAATCATGAATACTCATAGAACAGTTACGCGTAAGAAGACTTATGCGTAGACCTAAACCCTATGAATTACGACTAAGAATTCTAGCCATAGGAAATGCACAAAACTTGTTCTGGTAATACTAAGAAGTCAAGTGAGTTGTTTTGTCCAAGTTTTAACATCAAATTCTCAACGAATAAAAAATACCCAAATATCAAGAACATAAACCCTAATTTCTAATTAACTGTCAATTAGTGTTTCTGGGTTGATTCTAAACATGGATATGATCAATTCATCTTGTAAACAACATCACACAACAATCTTTTTAACCAAAAACGTTCACACTTGTAAACCCCCTAATATAAGCATAAACCCTAAATTCAAGAATCAATCAATTCGTATTTCTGGGTGAGTTTTAAAGATTGAGATGGTTTCAATATAATTAGATAAACGTTTTAACACAACCATTCTAACCAATAACACTCAAATAAAGAATTTGTGTTCTTATTTTACGCGTAGAACACAAATCTCCTTAAAACACGAGATTTAACCGTTGGATGTTTATTATATTAAAAACCTTTGTTTGTAATCATGTTAGAAACGTGAAAACACTTACAGTTTGATGATCACAAACACGGATTTGAGGATGAGTTTTTACGCGTAGGATTTGGGTGGTTGGGATATTAAATGTTGTAATAAATGAGTTAGGTGGGTATTTTTATTAAAATAACTTTAAGCTTTTGACAGTTTTAGCCCCTCCACCTTTTCCATTTACATCCAATGTCCATAACTTTCAATTTGGTTACCAAACGAAGGATATTTGGAAAGAATTTTGACGACACTCCCCCTTGGACTTAAGAAATAATGAAGTTTTATAAATTTTAGTCAGAAGGAAGTCAGTAAACCAGAAAAGTAACCATCATTTTTAAAGAAACAACCGTGATAAGATAACATGCAAGTACAAGGTTTTATGAAACCGAAAAAATTATTTGCATTCTCCCCCTCAACACTTGATCGAAAAAATACTGAATTTTGAAAGAATGGAGTGTTGACGGAAGAAATGTACTTGCAATGTTAAAAGAGATATAGATAGAAGAATATTTTTGTAGTTTTATCTGATTTTATAATTTTGTATTTTGTTTTTGAAAAATATTTACAAAAGAGGTTTTGGTGTTTGACTGGTTTTTAAGAATGTTTTAAGAGTTCATCCAGTTCCTCTTGAGTCAAACACCGCATACCAATCCGATAGACCAACTCAGTAAACCTAGCAGGAGCTAAGGCTTTGGTGAGGAGATCTGCCAATTGGTATTCTGTACCCACAAAGTATAATTTAACAGTACCCTGTTCCACGTGGTCCTTGATGAAATGATAACGAAGATCGATGTGCTTTGATTTCGAATGTTGAACTGAGTTGCACGAGATCGCAATAGCACTCTGATTGTCGCAGTACATCGGGATTCTGTCGAATACGTAACCATAGTCTTTGAGTTGTGTTCTCATCCAAATGACTTGAGCACAACACGCCGACATGGCTACATATTCTGCTTCGGTTGACGACAGCGATGTACAATCCTGCTTCTTCGATTGCCATGACACCAGTTTATCACCAAGAAATTGTAATACTCCTGAAGTACTTTTCCGTGAGTCTAAGCATCCTGCGTGATCAACGTCTGAAAAAGCTATTAGTTCAAAACCAGAATCCTTCGGATACCAGATCCCCAAGTTAATGGTTCCCTTGATGTATCGGAGGATTCTTTTAGCCTCAGAGAGGTGGGTTTCAGTTGGACTCGACTGATAACGGGAGCAAAGATATACGGCAAAGACAATATCAGGCCTGCTAGTTGTTAGATACATGAGAGACCCAATAATACTACGGTATTTGGTAGGGTACATCAATTTCCCATGTAAATCAGCATCTAGCTTCTTGGTAGAGCCATTGGTGTGGCATAGGTGTCACAGTTTTGCATTCCAAATTTGTTTAACAATTCAAGGGCATATTTGGACTGACTCAAGAAAATACCATGGGGTGACTGATGAACTTGCATTCCTAGAAAGAATGTGAGTTCACCCATCATTGACATTTCAAAATGTTTTGTCATTAATTTTGCAAAAGCATTTGAGTATTTTAAATGTGTTGACCTAAAAATGATGTCATCCACATAGATTTGAACGATTAAGATGTGAGCCCCGTGATATTGTATGAAAAGTGCAGGATCGACCAAACCTTTGGTGAATTTATTGGCAATGAGGAAGGATGATAACTTATCGTACCACGCCCGAGGAGCTTGTTTGAGACCATACAGAGCTTTGTTCAGTTTGTAGAAATGGTTCGGGAACTCGGGATCAACGAATCCTTCTGGCTGGCTGACATAAACTGTTTCTTTCAGTAGCCCATTCAGAAAGCAGTTTTGACGTCCATCTGAAAGACCGTTATATTCATATGAGCCGCGAACGCGAGAAAGATCCGAAAAGCCTCAAGACGAGCAACCGGAGCGAATGATTCTTCAAAGTCAATACCTTCTTCCTGTCTATAACCCTTAGTGTTAGGATCCAATATTTATGTTGTTTAGATGATTCGGGTGGTCTAGGATGATGATAGTATATGAATGCCATGGTTAGAGAGATGAAGAGAGTAGGGAGGGAATTCTAGAGAGATAAACCAAAGTGTAAAAGATTAGATTAGAACTTCTAACCCTCTACCTTGGAAGGTAGAGGGTATTTATAGGTTACAAACTAAACGACCTCCTGACGGTCTGTGGATCAGGTGTACAGTGGGTAATGACCCGTCCTTCCTCCACGGTGTTACACTATGCTAATCTAGGCTAATAACTAACTAATAAAAACAGTAAATAACGTAACTAACGATTTGTCTACGAGCTAACTTATGCTAGATAATATTTGGGGTGACCGACTCTTTACTATGGAATTTTCTAATTCTTAACAATCTCCCCCTAAGGGAGGTCACCCATGTTTTACATTTCGAATCCTAGAATTCTATTTTGTCTTCGGTTCTAAGCTCGTAGACTTTTATTCTTCAATGTCCGCATTCTTTGTGCTTTAGTAGTGACTCTTCAAAGTCTGATTATTTTGTACTTTCAGTGGAGGTCTTTGAACTGATCCACATCTTTGATGATCTTTGAGCTTTATGGTGATCATCAGTCACAGTAAATCTTTGGATCACCCTTTATTGTGTTGCCATCATGTGATGTTGTGACTTTTGGACCGACATGCTCACACTTTTGAATCATGACATCTTTCCATCAGAGTAGCGGAAGCTTTACTGGCTCATGATATTTGCAGAAGCATAGCAGAGACATAGTATAAAAATATCAGAGCCAGGTTTTGTAGATATGCACCAGTCATGATTTCTTCAATTAAGTGTGGATGCTGTGAGCATGCGGCTTTGGATTGACTCCTCAATTCTGATCAGCTGCAACCGTCCAAATGTACCTGCAAACAACAGTTAGCAATAAAACACACGAAAGTGTCTTTGATCACTTTCGTTGAATTGAGGTACACGGCCCACGGTTCCTCGTTGATCAGTACAAGTACTGCCTGTGATCAGGTAGGATTCCTTAGAATCTCCTTAACAAGGTTTCGCAGCTGTTCTAGCTGTTCTCAAACCGGAACGTCTCAAAGAAGACAACACGGAGTGAGTGAACCAACGAATTGAGATTCACTGATTGATGAAAAATGATTTGAAAAACAATCGCGTATTGCTTGATGAAAGAGTTTTGCAATACGACGAAGGTTTTATGAGAAAGATAAATTTTCAATCATAAATACTTTTTGTGTTTGAAAAGAGTACACATTCGATGTGCTAGAAGAAGAGATTCGCACATCAAACGGTTTTTCCAAAAGTATTTTGCAATCAAAGATACTTTTTGAATTTGAAAATGAATACACATTCGATGTGCTAGAGAAAAGAAGGTTTGCACATCGAACGGTTTTTCCAAAAGTATTCGTCAATACCATTCCTGGACCAAGGTTGATTCAAGAATGAATCTCCCCATTGTTTTTATCCAGTTGTCACAAGCTTTATCTTTTGGAAAGATCTCACATATCACCCACCAAGAGCTTCTTTGATGTTGGCTCTAGAAGGATTTCCATCTTCATCGTGAATATTTACATATCACTCGGATGTTCTGGCAAAACCACAAGGATAATGCGTAGGACTCTTAATATATACTTACTTTCCACATTGTGTGAAACAGCAAGTCATTATTAATTTTGTGTCCTAACGAGATATTATGGATGATCTCTTGGCTCTAGACTCAATAGTGCACATTTGGTTCCTATGCCGGAGACTAAGGAGAGGGTCTCCTTCTTCAATATCAACAATCTCTAAGAGAAAGTCTATAGATTATGTCGGTTCCCCGTGAGAATGAAACAAGCCCTTTTAAGAGGAACTTGAGTAGTTTGGGAAGTTGTAGTGCAGTGCGTCACTGGGTCCATGACGTCTTGTCTTCAATACCAGTGTTACCTTAGTAACCACCAGTAGCATATGTATTGAACCCGGTGTCTGCCCTAAGGTTGAATCATTGGAGGGCTATTTCTTTTCACCCTTTTTCACCTTCATTTCTTTTTCATTCCTCAACCCCTTCAGTGCTTACCGAGACTTCATAACTAGAACCTTGTTCGGTTTATTCCAGTACTAGCTCTGTCTCAGTCCGCACTCTTCCCATTTCTCATTTTTCTCCTTTTTTCATCATACCTAAGGACTCTACACTATCTAGTGGATTGTCCCTGGGTAGATCCCTCCGGTTCTGGCGGATCGTGGGAACTAATACCTAACCTCACCATCCTTATAACTCCACATAAAGTAAAATTGTCAGTCTTTTGGTACAGTTCATTCTTCGTTGAAACCAATTGAAAAATCATTTGGAAAAACAATCAAGGTACTTGTGATACGAGATCAAAGCATTTTGTACCTTAACAGTTTTGATCATTTAGAAAGCCTCCCCCTCAACATGTGCATATGATTTAGAAATTGTTTAGCACATGGAGGCAAGAGGACTTTGAAATGTTTTCTTTGATCACTATTTTCATAGGAAAAAAAAAACCATTTGATTTTCTTGGTAAAATTCTCCCCCTCAATATGTGCATAGGATATTTAAAAACATTTTATCACATAGAGGAAAGAGTTCTTTTGAAGCACATTCAAAATTACACAAGCCATTAAGAAACCATTTGCTCCCCCTCAATATGTACTTCGAGATTCGAAAGCGTTTAGCACATATGAGAGAGCAGCCTGCACATTTTCATCAAATCGATCATCATTTATCAAATTTCATTATTAAATCACAAATTCTCCCCCGATCAAAAATATCAAACCCTTTGAGATTTTGGATCTCAAGTGATTTAATCAGGTTTTTAAAACATGGAAGAAAATGTGGCCTGGTTTAAATACTCATCTTGTTTTTGGATAAATGCTCCTCCTCAACATGTGCATTGTATATTTCTAAATCGTTTGGCACATGGAGGCAAGAGTGTCTTTAAAGGACTAAAACCAATTCCATTAAACAGATTTGAGATTTAAATCACGATCTCTCCCCCGATCAAAAATATCAAACCATTTAAGATTTGTGATCCCAATTGATTTAAATCATTTAAAAGATTTTGGGGAAAGACGTGGCAAGATTTAATTTTGAAATTGACAGATAAGGACCATTTTAAGACATTAAAGATTGTTAGTGTCAGGTATGATAGTTTTAAGAGATCTTTAAGTAAAATAAAACAATTTCACAATCAAACAAGAACAGAAAAAATTTCATTTTGAAAGACCTTGATTCAAAAGAAAAATCATACCATGACATAACATTAAATCTTTAGATCACCACTTAATTATTGTACAAACGGACTTTTATGAAGAAATATTGTATGAAAATAATTTATTTTAAATCACTCTCCCCCTCAATCGATGACCGTAGTTGTAGATTGAGTGACTTAGATTTTGATAAAAATGGAGTCCGGTTATTTTCAAAGTTAAGTCCAATTAATTTTCAAAATAATATTTTCCATTTTCAAAACAATTTAATCAAATTTTTTTCAAAATCGTTTAAAAATGGTATCCTGTACAAAGATAAGTTAGGTGGTTGAGAAGCTTCCGTTGTTGTTGCTGTAGGGTTTGGAAGAAAACCATCTGCTGATGCAGTGAGACTTCTTTCGTTGCATTTTAATGCCAACTGAGGTCAAATTAAGCTCCGTTTCTTCATTTGCTGATGAAGAAAACCGTCTGCTGATGCAGTGAGACCTCTTACGTTGCATACATGCCAACTCTCCATGGAAGTCCAATTAAGCTCTGTTTCTTCATTTGTCAACCCAAGATCTAGTTACCCTTTCCTTTCGGCATCCAATCATCTTAGTTTGTGGGATCCGGATCGGGAACATTCTTATATACCAATATACCTGCATACGTTAGTGAACACACATACAAATATATGGTGGTCGACATCACCCAAACAACAATCGACTAATAAAAGTCAATCCAACATATCAATCAATTCATATATGGCATGGGAATAATGTGTTTATCAAACTCTAATCATCTAATCCTAACAATAATATCCTGGGCACCTAGTCCTTCAACGTAGGTTAACATCTTTTTCAATTAAGCATATAGGATAGTTAGATAATCTTGTTAGATGATATAGATTTGAAAACATTCTCCCCCTCAATCAATGGCTCATTTTATGAAAAGATTAAAAGCGCAGGAGTCATTGATTGAGTTTTCAATTTTTTACGAAAACTTTGAATCAGATTGTTTTTAAGCAACTCATTATCCACCATTTTGAAAACTCAACAAATATTTTTCTGAAGAATTTTAGACGGAAAAACATTTGTGTGGGAACAGTAGTCCTTCGACATACTTTCCTCATTTAGTTTTAGGATAAGTGCACGAAATATTTGAAAATTGGTTTAGCGTAGCACTTTCCTTTCTTTGAAGAACGGGTTGCTATCGGAAATAATAGCAAGCCATAGTTTAAGCTCGGGTTACAGTCTGAAATAACTGCAAGCCATAAGATTTGTAACATGTTTGGAAAAAGAATATTTACACCTTCTGCTCAAACTTCATCTATGGTCCCGTGCCATTATTGAATGAAATTTCTAAGACCGCAGATGTTATCGATACCAGAAGACATGTCTTGAGAAAACATATTTTTGGTATTTTTCAAATTTTTTGATTTTTATGGATTTTTGAAGGTTTTATATTTTTGTATTTGGTTTTTAATAAATATATACAAAGATAGAGAAGGTGATATAGTTAAAGAAGATGATGATACGAGTACCGCGATAAGGATATCGAACAGCCCCGTTGTATAAGATAGAAGTCATCATCTCTGAAACATCCACCACTAAAGCTTCCGAGGCTCCAGAGTAGAGGATAGAACATGAACCTTTGAGAAAGAGAGACTTTGGCAGCTTCCCCCCAAACTGAAAATCCTTATGTTGAGCAGATTCGAAGCTCTATTTCAAGCTTGCTTTAGCCAGGTGCACAAAGAAGCACACCATTATCATTGATCTTGCTTCTCTTTGTAAGAATAATCACTGTGATTCTTTGTTCGAGGTTATATCATCCAATAGAAGAACAACACCGTATCATCCCACACATAAAACAATCTTCTCAAATTTCTTTTATACTGGCGTCTGAAGCAATCCATTCCAAAAGGTATCAAGAGACCACTTCCCCCGAGTAGTTAAATTAATGCAGTCAGTCTCTTAGACTAGAACTCACGAACCCGAATACACATACCCGAAGACAAAGAAACTTATACCATCGAAGTAGCAGATTAAGTCTAATAGCCAAAGAATAACCCCGATGTATACTTTTCTCTCCCCCTAAAGAAAGTGTATGAAGCTCAAGAACCCGAAGTACCTGAATGCCCAAAGAGAGAATAACCGATAACATTGAAGAAGCAGGCCGAATCACTGATTATCTCTGCGGGTGACAATCTATGCGGATGTCAACACCGGAATAAGTGATTATATCTCTGAATCACTGATTAAACCCTCAAGTAAAACAGCTGAGCATCCCCAATGTACACAATTCTCTCTCCCCTGATGATTGCGATAACATCAAAATCATCACACACTTGTGTACCTCTTTTTTATCATCAGAAACTTTATTTTACATCACTTCCCCCACGTCGTTGGAATAATAACACTAAAAGCCTTGATGAGTAAAACCTTGAGTTTCTCTGCGGTCATGACATTTATTTTCCCGGGATATCTTCAATCACGTAGAAGTATTAAGCTCATCAAGTTTACTCGCCATGAGTCAAACCTTGAGTTTCTCTGCGGTAATAACATTTGTCTTCCCGGGATATCTTCAGTTAGTTAGAAGTATTAAGTTCATCAAGTTTACTCGCTTTGTGTTTAGATGTGTGTCTCCTTCCCACTTGCTGGTTTTGATACTTCAGAATCAGCAACTCATTGTAAGCCCATATACTCGAAATCTTTTGAGAAGAATACCATTAGCACAAATATATCTGTGAGAGTCAACTTGCTGAAGAATATGAGCAAGTCTAATTGGGGATTAATTTGACATTTCACCCTCCCCCAATTAGTGTTCTCCCCTAAACTGACAATCTGTTTGATAAATGCCCAGATTAAGAAGAAGTCTTTAGATCGTTAAATGCAACTCGTCTTTAGTCTTCTAACATGTAGCAGAAAATGTAGAACAGACTGTAGACTCGACCTTCTTCAAGATTGTCCAGTTGGGGATTAGATAGTTAACATCTTCAACTTACCAAAAACAAGAACATCACCAAAAAGCATCCCAATCAACTTACATCTTGCAAATCCCCTTAACTAAAATCCCTCCCAATCAAACAAGAACAGAGAGATGTTCATCAATGAAATCAGCAATCAGGCCGCAACGAACACACAAGATGGTAACACCAAACTACCAATCAGATCAAACAAGAACAGAGAGATTGTTCGGAATCATCATGTTGATGTATACGTAAAGCATTAACCGGAAGCACTTTGTCGATAAACTTATCAATCTGAGTGAAGATGTCAACCAACGGCTCTTAGAAGAACAACTCCATGTGAAGATGACCCGATAAGGAGAAGCTCGGTTCTTACATGAGTTAGGAGCCATATGACCATATATTCTAATAAGTCAATCAACCATGCAGAATTATCACACTTCTTCTCACCCTCAAGAATTGCATACGGAGTTGCCATTCTTGATTAAATAAGTGAAAATCATCCGAATGTTCTATTCACACTTCTCTCCCGTAAAATCAGCACATGATGTCGCCTTCTTATAATCGAGGAACTGGAATGAGAAAACAATCAGTGGTAGCCCGGTTCACTTGATGACTGAAGCGCATGGAAAAAGTATGAAGCATGTTGATGAGAATGGTCATAATAAGAAGATTTCTCTTCTTCAGAAGATAAAGCGCACTGACACGTACACTTTTCTTTTCTTTAGAGTACGAGGCATGAACTGTTGTGTTCATACGTCATAAATCTCTCTCTTTTCATCAACTCTTGGCAAACTTGTAATCAACCCCATTATCATTCAATAGGCTATTTGTCGTGACAGCTGATGGAGAAAACCCAATATGATGAATTTGACCCTTAAGTAAACTAACCTGAACTCGTGACTTATACTTGCACATATGTAACAAAGAGCGGTGCCGATTTCCATTAGCATCTCTAAGTACTCTCTATGTACTCTATACTCTTCAACCAACCAACCATCAAGTATAAGACGTACATTACCTCTTGAAAATCCACAATTGAATATGACACTGAGCACTACAGTAACTCCTTAAAGTGGTAGTTATTTTGTGGTGGTATGAGCCCAATTCCCCCAAGTGGTAAAAGAAAAGGTAAAAGACACCCAACAATAACTAGATTTCCAAGTCTTCATTTTTGATAATAAGCTCGAACAAGGATCATGAAGAATCTTCATCCATCCATCCCCGATACCTTCAAATACTAAGTACACTCGCCCGTGATATTTCACTTCAACCTCAAATAAACAATAGTGAATTAACTACGTTGTCACATCTTCTTGGTTAAAAGCTCAAATCTAGCCTCCTTTGACATTTTAAGTGAACTATGATAATGGTTTCATCCCGACCATGGTTAAAAGCACATAACCCCGTAAAACCATGTAATAACCAAACTACCATGACGAATATCCAAACACCCATCCAATTCATGAAGTATACCCTTTTATCCCTTCTTCGAAGTAGAAACCGTAGCACTAGCATCAGAAAGGATCCCTACCTACACTTTCCGTTCTCAAGGATGGTTCCATCATCACGGGATTTCACAATTCTATGATTTAAAACGAGAAATAGTTTCTTTCGCGTGATTTTACAAAACCAAGAATAAACCGTAAGATAGATCCGGAAATGCTCATTACTTTAACCAGGATGTTTTCATTGTCACGGGATTTTACAAGTCTATGATTTAAACCGAGAAATAGGTTCTTTCGCGGGATTTTACAAAATCAAGACAAAACCGTAAACAATGTCAGCTTGAATGAGTTATGACAACCTTGGTTTCGGTGAATATCTGTTTTAGGGGAACATGCAGCGGTTTATCAACGGTTCAAAAACCAATCATCATCAACCATCCAATCAACACTTTGGTAAACACATCATTCATGTATTATGTCGACTATTGTAGTGATAACATTGAGAAGTAAACCCGATATGCCAAACTTGATCATGAAGTGAAAATCCCCTGATTTGTTACTTAAACTTGTACTAATCCTTGTGAAGAAGAAACGGTGTACCCAATATACAAAACCTCTTGACATTCTCAACTGAATGAGACATCGAAGCGATAGTTACGTTGTGGGTTAAGCGAGAAAGAATCACAAATGCAACTAAATAGCCAAGTCTTTATCACACTCTATAAAAACTCAAAAAAGTCATCTTCGCGGAAGGGTAGAAAGAAAGAAGACGAAATAAGTAAACGCGCCCGGAAAACCTCACTTCAAATTCAAATAAGAAATACCGTCCGAACAACCCCGTAGTCAACATTTTCCAATCAACACTTCAAGCCGTAACAACATATTTTTCGTGAAAGTGTATATACCAAAGTGCTAAACCTCATAGCACACCAAATCTCATCATCACTCCAAGTCATATCGACAAGTCTCATCAACCAAGCTCAACATTAAATTACATAAATCCGAACTCATATTGAGAAGCCCATCTGACCATCATTCAAATCCAAGCTTCATGGTCCAATGTTCAAACGAACTTGCATATCAATCACTTATACTCACATTATGGTAAAATACATTTTTCAAACATTAAGCTCAAGCCGTGGATTTGCATTCACCGTGAAATATAATCATGACCACAATACCACTCATTACTCCAATGTTATCAAAATATTTTGGCAAAATTAAACATTATACCAAAAATTCGGATATCATATTTGTGAGTTCCTAAAATCGAATGAGTAGTCCATCATGCGGTTCAACATTTCAGCCCTAATAGTGAAGATATGATCCAAGCCCAAACCAACTTCACTCATGAAGACTCAATCCATTCCAATTTAAATCCTTTTTATCAAGTTAATAAAGCATGCATTTCAGCCCATGATCTCAATACTAACCCCGATGCTAACTCAACAAACAATCCAATATAGTAGAGATACTCCTTAATATGATATGCTCACAATTCGATAAATATAGTTTCGGAATAAACTTGAGCTTCTCAAACTCATCAATCATGAAGAACATTTGGCCCTCCTCATAAGTTTAGCATGTGAATGTGCAATGAACCAACATACATTCGTGGTCCTATATACAAAAGTGAACCCCACACTTGTTGATACCGTAAAATCACGAAAACGTAAAAACCAATTCTTATACCAATGTATTAGCACCAATTCTTATAACAATAAAACCGATTGGCCCAAGATGTGATCCCATACGAAATCCAATCCATCTTTACCAAATGTCATTCAGCCTAGGTCCAAGCCTACGAAAACCAGACTATCCAAGTCCTCACCAATACCCTAAAAACACGGGGTATTAAACCACACATTACTCTCATTTTAACCCTAATCCCCTTCACAAAATAACGCCCCCATCTTATCTCAGTTACACATAAAACTCCAAACCCTAATACATCATAAAAAGTAAACCCGCCTCTCTTTTCTGATCTAACACGCAAATCAGTCATGCAAGAGTGCTCCATTACTCAAACCGTTAATATCAAGTGTAAACTGATGTGCTCTTTGAAGTTACGACCTCGCCACAGGGTTAGCTTAGAGACGATGCCACAAGGATGGTTTTGAATCGAATATAACATGAACGACATGGAGTGTGCTTGTCGTGAATACGTAGGTGTTACTTTGTTCCCTTATGATTGTGTTTCTGTTTTTGTATGCAACGAATCAAGAAAAGGAATGTAACTTGTTAGTTATATATCCATTTCTTTTTGTTTCGAATATAAAAGAAGCATAGCTTATGAAATATAGATCGATGAAAGTTTATATTCATTTGCATTAGACCTTTAGTGATTGATGATGAATGAATAAAATGAGATCTTGTAATAATATATCATCAAATCGATTAAAGATCTGTGATGTGCTTGTTCAACGAGACTCTTTCAAAAGATGTATGATAATCGTTGAGACAAACTGAGATCAAAGAATGTTTTACTTTAAGATTCTGAAATAGGTGTAAATTGAGATGAGTTGCTAGTAGATGAAAGTTGATGATAGTATGATGTTTGTTGTTACAGCGTCTTTACTTCTCATATTCTTGAAACACCATGGACTAATGATATAAGAACTGAGGTCGAGATTGTTATTGGTATTTGGTGATGTTTGTGTAGGAGTTGGATTTTTGTTTTGAACCTGTTGAAGTTGTTTCTTTTCTTTATGATTTCTTCTTTTTCGTGTAAGAAACTGCATGGACTTATGATGGTGATAAACTGAGGTTCAAGTAGTCATTGGTACAAGGTATAATGTGGTATTAGGTCTGCTTTGTCCTCTCATTCTTCATTTCTGTCACAAAGTCGCTAATCTTCAAACACATCAAGTATAACTCGCATCTCTAACATATTAGCCAAGTCGCTTGTCTTCTGATTCAAGTTGCAACTTTTGTTACCATATCGCTTCAATGCCAAATAAACCATATGCGAGTTAACAACACGCATGAGTAACAACTCGCTCAAAAGCAGCAACTCGCTCAAAAGCAAGTGCCAATAAACCATATGCGAGTTAAGTAACTCGCATTAAAACAGGACCAGAAACCCAACTCGCATTTGACCATACCAACTCGCATTTGACCTGACAACTCGCATAGCATATTCACTGAATCTGGACACGGTGGCAACTCGCATAATACACATTGAATCTGGACAGTTTGTAAAGACAAACCGCATAGTAGCATAATCATACCAACTCGCATCATACCAACTCGCAACAGATCAACTCGCATCAGTTCACCACTGAATCAGGACGGTTTGTAAAGACAAAACTGACAACTCACATGTATGAAAACCAGTCAACTCGCATTTTAGAACATTGACACGAGTAGATTCATATCTTGACGACCAAACACAGATTAATCAGTACATAACAAAACAGTTTTGACAACTCATGAAACTGGATTCAAATGACAACAAGATATCAAAACTGCATAACCATCATCAAGAGAAATAACCAAAAACCCTTCGTATCAACCACATCCACATACACACAAACCGTATAACCCAAAAAAAACATGTAAAACCATACGAATCACCAAGACAACACAACCTGGCTCTGATGCCAATTTTTAGGATCCAAGATTTATGTTGTTTAGATGATTCGGGTGGTCTAGGATGATGATAGTATATGAATGCCATGGTTAGAGAGATGAAGAGAGTAGAAAGGGAATTCTAGAGAGATAAACAAAAGTGTAAAAGATTAGATTAGAACTTCCAACCCTCTGCCTTGGAAGGTAGAGGGTATTTATAGGTTACAAACTAAACGACCTCCTGACGGCCTGTGGATCAGGTGTACAGTGGGTAAAGACCCGTCCTTCCTCCACGGTGTTACACTACACTAAACTAGGCTAATAACTAACTAATAAAACAGTAAATAACGTAACGAACGATTTGTCTACGAGCTAACTTATGCTAGATAATATTTGGGGTGACCGACTCTTTACTATGGAATTTTCTAATTCCTAACACTTAGCCACCAGACGTGACTTGTTTCTGATTACGTTCCCTTCAGCATTCAATTTGTTCTTCCAAATCCATTTTAGACCAATGACGTAGACCCCTGTTGGTCTTTTAACCAGTTCCCATACTTCAAGACGCTTGAATTGGTTGAGTTCTTCTTGCATGGATTCAATCCAGTTGTCTTTTGTCATTGCGTCTTTAATATTTTTAGGCTCAGATTGGCAGACAGTGAGTGCATAAATGTAATGTTCACCATCTGTGTGAAGACGTTGTTTTGTAACGACTGCTGATTTGGGTTGCCAATAATGTTTTCAAGAGGATGGTCTTTTGTCCAACGATGTGTAGAGGGTTGATGTTGGTAGACATTGTGCAGATTTGGAGGATTCAAATGGTTTGTTGATGATTCTGCGACATCAGGTGCAGCAGTTTCATTGGCAAACGGGTTAAAGAATGAATTTGGATAAAAATCTGCAGGTGGGGGTACTTCATTAAGTACATCATCAGTTGGTTCAGTGTCGTTGGAAGCAGTTTGTTCAACTGTTGTTGTAGAGTCAACTGGTGGTGCTTCTTCAACAGTAGTTGTTGTAGCAGGTGTATCAGGTATAAGAGTATGATCAGGTTGAGCAGCGGAAACAGCGGATACACCTGGAGCACGTTCATCAATGTCATCACTAAACAGCGAAGCAAATAGCTTTTCCATTTGTTGACGAGTAAGCTGGGGGCTTGATTCAGCTGATGATGGGGTTTAAGGGAAGTTTAAACGGTTATGACCGGGTTCCAAGCTGTTATGCTCAGAAGCCATTTCTGTAAGTTCATCAAAATTAGCATGAATCGTTTCCATAATCTGCTTTGTACAACGATTCCAGATCCGGAAACCCTATGAATTTTCACAATATCCTATAAAGACTCCAATGTCAACTTTGGCTTTGAGCTTTCCAAAGTCATCACGATCATTATTTGGGTAGCAAAGGGATCCAAATACATGAAAGTGTTTGAGATTCGGTTTATGGTTGTGGATAAGCTCAAAAGGTGTTTTGTTGTGACGTTTTGTAATCATTGAACGATTTTGAGTATAGCATGCAGTTGATACAGCTTCTGCCCACAAGTACTCTGGAAGTTTAGCATTGATTAACATTGTTCTTGCAGCTTCCAGTAACGTACGATTTCATCTTTCAACAACTCCATTTTGTTTTGGTGTACATGCAATAGATGTCTAATGCTCAATTCCCACTTTCTCAGAAAATTCTCGAAGAGTTTGGTTTAGAAATTCAGTTCCTTTGTCTGTTTTGATTTGGCGGACGTTGTTCCGGAGCTGAACTTGAATTTTTGTGAGAAAGGTGATGATCATCTGTGGAGCTTGATCTTTACTTTGAAGAAAGTAGACCCAAGTCCATCGTGAGTAGTCATCGACAATTACCAAGATGTGGCATTTGCCATTAATCGTTTGCACGCGCATCGGGCCACACAAATCCATGTGAAGAAGATGAAGCACATGTTGAGAGATGTGTTCCACCTTTGAAGGAAAATGAGCACGAGTGCTTTTCCCTTGTTCACAAACTGAGTATAGGTGATCTTTGGAATATCGGAATCTCGGGAGACCTTCAACAAGTTTGTGTCGAGCAAGGTTGGTGATTGTTTGAAAGTTTATATGTGAGAGACGACGGTGCCATAGCCAGGATTTTGTTGATGTTGCTTTTGAAAGTAGACAGATAGGAGATCAAGCAACCATGTCTTGCATTGAGATTGTGTATAGACTAGAATTGCGAGAGCCAGACATTAGATCGTTTTCTTGTAGATCACGAATGAAACAAGTTTTCTCCCGAAAAGCAACTTCCAAATCTCCATCACAGAATTGACCGACTGAAAAGAGATTGTGACCGAGACCTTCCACATAATAAACCCTGCTAATTTCAATATTGCCATTGATATAATCTCCGTAGCCCATGATAGCTGCGAAGTGATCATTCCCGAATCTGACAGTGCCAATGAACTTTGCAATTAAGTTTGATAACAGTTTAAGATTGCCTGTCATGTGTCGGGAACATCCGCTATCAACAATCCAAAGGATGATCTGTATCACCTGTATTACACAGACGACACAGATGGAATAGAAGTAGATGTGGAACCTGAAGTTTTAGAGGGTTCCGAAGCAGTTATAGTAGAAATACACACATCAATGACTTTAGGCATCCATTTAAATCCTAGTGTATTATGTATCCATTTCTGCCATCTCCAACTAGTCTTAGCTTTAGTCTTAGTGAATGGACTAGGTGATACTACATTCCTTGGAGGTGATACTGGAACTACAGGGACATCAATGCATTTCTTAGAATCTAAGGAAGGCGGTTTACCAAGCACAGACTTAGAAGCATTAGTGGGCCTAGAGGTATTCCGATTCTTAGGATTCCTTAAACGAGACAAGATAGCTCTAGCAACACATTTGTCATGACGATCAGAAAGCATACTTCTACGACATATAACACAAGAAGCTTCAGACTGAATATCAAAAGTACTTAAAGGTTTTGCATTCGTTACAACACTTTTTCTATTACATTTGTCAGACGCAATATCTAAAGTGGGTGCAACTTGAGTCTTATTCAAAGTCCTAGGGTGTTCTTCTACTTAATCATTCTTTATTGATCTTTTCTTAGGTCGCAACTCCCTATTCTTCCTTGTATTGCTCCTAGGCTGTGAAGTGCAGACGTTTGAAAAAGAGGCAACTATTCCTGTTTCAGTAGAGGGAAGCACATTAGTATCTTGTGTTTTGTCAGTAGGGAATCTGGGTTCACGTTTGCGAAGTGTTACAGGTGCAATTTTCTTAATGATGCTAGGCTGAACTTTTTCATACTTTCCTAACATTTTCCCTTAACTTAATGATAGTGTGCACCAAATCTTGATTTTCAGAACGAAGATTTCCAGAAAAATTCATGACTTCTTTAGTGTGTGCAAGATAATGATCAAGTTCGTTTGATGCTTCATTCCGAGTCTGTTAGAGTAAATCAAATATGACACCATATTCTTTTTTAACTTTTGCAAGTTCTTGTTCATATTTTGAGATTTGATATTTCAAAGACACGTTTTGATCATCCAGTTGCTCAATTTTAGGATTAAACGTTTTTTATTTCAACTGGTGGATTTTGTTTTGCAAAGCAAGTTCACGATTTTGACAATCTTTTTGACACCATTGAAGACGACGTTTTAAATTTGAAATTTCGTTTAACAGTCGTTCATTTTCAACTTTTAAAGACTCGATCTGATGCACATTATCAGTATTCTCAACAATATCAACAGAATCAGCAGAGATATGATCAGATGCATATGCAACAGATTGTAGTAAAACAAGATTATTGATATCAGCACAGATAACATCTTCCAAGAGTCGATCAACATCTTTTCTCAACAATTTCTTTTTACGTTTAGTATTTGAAATCGATGTTTCTGAATTCTCGAAAACTGTTTTCATGAGACCGAGTTCCTTGTGAAAATCCCTTTCCCAATATAGTGCACAAGTTTTCAAATTTTTGACATGGGGTAAAAGTCTTTTCTGAAGAATGTCTCTTTGTTCTCGCGCCATTGGCGATTGAAAATGTTCAACTTTTATTTCAGAATGAAATTCAATCTCACGTTCCAAAATTTTGAGGTCAGATAAGAAAGTGTCAAAGTATTTTATAACGCGACAACTTTCGGCTTTTGTTTTAACTTCACTAAGTGAAGGTAAAGGACCATTAATTTGGTGTGATAACAAAAGGTTTGTTAGAAGTATCTTGTTGTGTGACAAAAGTTACGGCTTTTGAATAGTTAAATGATTTGTTATAAACGACATTTTCCATTTTTGACCGACTCTCATCATCTGCATTTAATTCCTCCATACGATTATATTCAACAACAGTCATAATTGAATCATCAATTCTATGTTCTGCACTATAAACTTCAGGATTTTGTTTGAATGCTCTGTTTGAAAACTTAGGTTTGTAATCAACAAGAATTGGTCTATATCCATTTGGATTTGGTTTAAAAGTAAACTTTTGAATAGTTGTAATTGACTCACCATGTTTATAAACAACATTTCGAAACTCTTTGATTTTGTGTTGTAAGTCGACAATTTCTTCAAGATAGTTATCTATTCGTTTCTTGGAATGCTGTTTGTACTCAGAAAACTGTTTTTGACAAGTTAACAACTCAGCCTTGGCTTTTTGAGTTTCCAAAGTAAGAGCTTTAAGTTGTTGTTTATGTTCATGTTTCAGTTGTTCTATTTGAGACAACAAAGCATTCTTGGAAGCGGCTAGATCACGTATCTATCGTTCTAATGATTTTTCATTTTGATGAGATTTAGCAAAAGCGACTTCAAAACCTTCTTCACGTTTTTCTTGAGTTTTAAAAAAGTTTATTTGTCGAATTAAGCATTCATTATCCCTAATTAACAGTGCATTTTTCTCTTTTAATTTCATGCAAATTTCCAAACGAGAGTGTTGGTCTTTAATTAAGGTCAGGAGCTCAATTTCTCTATTAGACATAAGCTCATCTTGTTCAACGTGAGTCTCATCATGATCATTATTTAGATCCTCAAATATAACCACATAGTCAACTTGATTATCAATATTAACTAAAAGGTTATCTTGATCGTCAAATATAACTACGGGATCTATTTGATAATCATCGGAATGAGATGTGGATGGCTCATGTTGAACACAATGATCCTTGTCGGATGGAGAAATTGGCGGAGATATCAGATCAGGGATGAGTATATTTTGATCTGGTACCTGAGACAAGCCATCAGTGTCATACACTGGGCCTGTGAAACTCATGTGTAGAGCTTGCATTTGTGCCATCAACATTACTGCTGCATTAGCCTGCAAGTCCTCCATATCATCATCAGAATCTGCATCTGCCATAAAGCTCTGTTCCTTGTTGGTAAGAGTTCCACCAGCTTCATCCTTAAGAGCCAAGAGCAACGCCTCTTTGTGATAAGCACTGCCTCTTGTCCTCGGCTTGGGACATGCATTATCCAGGTGACCCTTCTCATTGCAGTTATAACAACGAAGACCATTAACCCTTGACCACCTCCCATCTGACGACCATAACCAAGGTTCTGAACTTCAACGCGTCCATTGTTCACAACAGCTTGATTCCTTGTGTTGGATGAGGAATGAATGCGATTGTTGGATTTGTTTGTATACCGACTGAAGGCTTTAGCAATCATAACAAATCCTTGTTGCAATTCATCGAAAGCAGCAGAGTCCTCATCAGCTTCACTGTAAAGTGCTTGAGCATTGTTGTTGTTGTATGGAACCAATTGAGTTTGTTGTGGTTGTTGCTGTGACTGACCATATGGTGTGATGGTTGCAGTTGGTTGAGGAGCGGGTTGAGGAGTTGTTTGAGGAGGAAGACTAGTTTGAGCCCACAAAGCAAGTTGTTGATTATCAGGAATTGACTGTGAAGCCGAGAGTCCATGGATAGTCCTTTCTTTGTCAACTTCTTTTTGGTGAGGCTTCAAATAGTCGTACAACAATCCGTATGTAGCATGATGAAGATTCTTAGCTTGACGGAGAAAAATGACATACTTCTCCCATTCCGGACCAAGACTACTTAGGAACTTAGTGTTGACAGCAATTCGTGGCATGATGATGTTGTGTTTGTCCAAATCATTAATGATGTCTGAAAAGCGATGATGATATGACTCTAATGTCTCTCCTGGTTCAATCATGAAGTGTTCATAAGCCAAGTAGATTTTGGATTCCATGTCTTCCTGATTGTGTGATGTGCCTTCCATTAGAAGATGAATATGTTCCCACATTGCTTTAGCTGTCTTTTGAGCATCAACACTTCGAAGGATCGGATTGGGTAGTCCCAAAAGGATGTATTGCATTGCTAGTTCATCGGCTTCAAAGTGTAGAAGTTCATCACCAGTGAGGTCTGAGATAGTTGCAATGTTGGTGACAACATCTCTTGGTGGATTAGCATCTGGATCTGCGGGTGTAATAACAGTAGGCATCTGAAATGGACCTTCCAAAATGACCTTCTTTAAGAACTTTCCATGTGGCTTCTTTAGATCACAAAAACTAAAGAACCTTATCTCCCATTGATCATAATTACCAGGAGTGAGCATTGGAGGTCTATCAAGTGAGCCAGCTTCATGAATTGATTGTTGGATACTTAAGGCATCACACATCTTGCCAAACCATGTTGGTTCTTTCGTAGTACTCCTGGATGGATGTTGATTGTAGAAGTTTGTGTAAGGTTGTACTTGAAGACTAGGTGGTGGTTGAACCATTTGTGGTGGTAGAATGGCTCCAAGTTGTGGAGTATGTTGTTGATTAAATTGTTGTTGATAAATTTTTTATTGATGATTAAATTGTTGATGTTGTGGACTTAGTTGTTGTTGTTGTTGTTGTTGATAAGTGTAAGTAAAATAGTTAGAGTATGGTGGTTGTGACATGTTGAAAACTTGTGTTGTTAAATGGATCTTTGTAGTCGAGTGAAACTTTGTTGATGAAGTATCCTTAAGCGTAGAAACCAAGTTAAGGCAAAGAAAACTTAAGCGTAAAAACACCAATACTTAAGCGTAAAAGTGATATTTACGCGTAGGATTAGCTTACGCGTAAGAGTTGAAAAACACTAAAGTTAGGCGTAAACTGAAAGTTAAGCGTAGAAAACTTAGGCGTAGGATTAGCTTATGCGTAAGACAGAGCTTAGGTGTAAGATAAATCTTATACGTAATGAGTTCTACGCATAAGTTTGAGCTTATGCGTAAGATTAGGGTTTTGCCCAAAAGATCTTTTACAATATCACAGTGCAAAAGATATCCAAAGTCGAAGTGTTTTCAGGCTTATCCAAGCAAGAAAAACACTGAGTAATCCACGAAACTGAAGATCAAACCAAGGATTAGTAACACTGTTAGGTCACCATATTAGTAACACAAGCATCAATATAAGAAAGAGATAAGAAGAGATCGGATGAACAACTACCAAACACTATGCGTATGAAATGGAGAAGAGTTATGCGTAATAGTGAAAGAGTAAATTGAATAACCAACCCTCAAGTGAGGGTTATACAAGAGTATTTATAGGGCAAGGATCTAGGGCAATACATCTAGACTCCTTCCCTTCTTATGGGCTTGGGCCAAGGCTTATGGGCCTTCTACATAAGCCTTAGCTAAATAACTAACATAAAGGCCATATTAAGCTAACTATTACATATGAATCACTAACACTTGATATAAGGTTTAGGAGTGATTCCAATAGGCTTTGCCGCATACTTTATTATATACGAGGCATTATTGTTATAAATTGTCATGACTACATGCGTTTTAATTACCAGGCATACTACTTGAAATATGGAAATGTATGTGAAATTACATGTTACAAGTCTTGTATGGGCAGGACTTGTAACATGGTGAGTTGACAGGGCATTTTCCAGACAGACTTTCTAAAAATGGTTTTCGCACAACAAAAACCTGTGTACTCACCAACTATTTTCATAGTTGACCCGTTTTTCTCATGCATTTCAGGTGATCGTTGGTAAGCTTATTTTATGAAGATTTTAAATAAAGGAGTCGTCACAAGTTATCCGGGTCGTAATGTAGTAAAATGTTATCTTTTTTATTTTGTTGCACCTCACGTTTCCGCCTCTGGCGGGGTATGACAACAGGTGATGATGGAGGTCATACTGACATACGAGCAGTAGTACGATGAGTAAATCTGGGAACCTGGGCTCGTGCAAGAGCCTGATGTAATGTAAGCTTTCGTGAAGAACTAGGGTGATTAGATGAGGATGTTAACTGAGAAGTGAGTAAAGTCTGTGGCTCAGGAATGGCTGATGATGATGAAGCAAGATTAGGATATCAGACAATCACATAAGGATCGTCAGAGTCCATTCTCGAGAAGATGTAGGAGCAAGGATCTCCTCTGAAACATCATAAGCTAGTGAAGGCATGGTCATTGACAATGGCGTAGAGTAGGTATAAGTGTATGAAAATGACTAATTCTAATAGCGCATCATCATATCAAAACATCATACAATACATCACATAGTGGCAAGCTTTAAAAATAGAGGATACCGCATTACTCAAAACATGCATTAAAAAAAAGTACATAAGTTCTATTCAATCATATCATCCATACTTCATATAATTCCAAGACATACCAATCATATAGCAATCTCATAATATTCGAAGACCAATAAACATATCGCAAATCATAGCATTTCAATAATCAAGTAGCAATTCATTCCATACTCAATTCAAGAGGCTTTGGCTTGGCCGGCTGGCATGCGTCGGTCGAGGATCAAGTTTTATAAAAAGTGGTTATAGTTTAGGTTTTAATAAGTACCTAGTTCTTTATAACCTTGGCTCAGATACCAATCTGTAACACCCCCGAATTTTGGTACAGCGGAAGACTTAAACAACCTTTCGGAGCACTACTGGATTGGTACACAACACAAGTATAGGAAAACAAGATAATCATAAATCATTCACAACCAATCCCATAGTTAATTATCTGGTTACATTTATTCCAAAATATCCCAAAGTAAGGCCCAAAAGAGATCATAAAATAGGTCCATAAATTATTATCAGAGTCTAAAGTGATCCTCCATCCATGCCTCTTCTGCCAAGCCTCCAAGGAACAAGTAGTCCAAACATCAGCTTAATTACCTAAAAAACATGCTAAAAAAGGTCAGCTAACGCTGGTGAGTTCATAGGTTTAATTATAAATTCAATAGTGGACCTGATAGAGTTTATTTGCTATGCGAGACTAAGACAAATATACAATAAACATTTCAATCACATTCCATCAACAATCGAGATCTCAGCAGGGCCCCAAGTGACTCTAGCCAAGTACCATAGTTATAGCAAAGTTGACCACAATGCTACCCTGGAATAGGTCGGAGTAGACATCTATTATTAGCTAGGTCACATAGTTATAGCAAAGGATTGCTACCCTAAACTAACTTAATATCTACCACATATCTATCCTTTACTAGTCAACACATAAGCAAATCAAAAAGAGTATAAGCAGATCCAAGAAAAGAGTAGCATGCTTTCTCACCCCAATTTAGTTAAAAACATAGATAAAAATGGGGCTATGAAACTCACCACGATCAAGCAAAGCACAAATAATCACTAGCCAAGCAGATAAGCAGCTAACACGGCTCGGCAGCTACTGACCCGGCACATACTATTAATATAAACCCATTCTTAATACATTTTCCAATTCCAATATTCTCTATCCCGAATATATTCCAATTCTTATTTCCAAAAAACATCTCGTTTCTCTATTTAGTTACAAGCGTTTGGTATCATCGTGTGAGGTATCGACTCGTCAAGACTCCATGAATGCACTATATTTCTAACAATGCTACTCACAATGACACAATGCAACTTCTACGCGAAAAGCCTTGTAGCTTAATAAGTTTCGAAATAAATCGTTAGATCTTATCGAATTCGTCAACTCGATAAACTCAAGTATTTATTTATTTCACTTATTATACCCAAAAACTAGTCACAACCTAACGAGTTATAAGGACAAGTTGTTCATTAATATTTTTATTCTACGCACATAACGGGCTCTTATTGGATTTGTCAACCCAATAAGTCTGCTATCTATGTGGGTTAAACCTATTAATGGCAAGTCATCCGCAACCCATGCATATCCCACAAGGGTTATTAAACACTCATAAATGACACATTTTGGTAAACGTGCCCTTGAAACATTTAATAACTCGTTATTATAAAACTTTCCATTTTTAAGGCGTTAGTTCCCTTTTAAATATCGAATAACAAGGCGAGCCTTGTTACTAAATATTTAATACAAGAACTTACTATATTCCTTCTTTCTAGTTTATTTACATGTTTAAATATATATTACGTCAAGTTTCAATTCACATTTCAAGTTATTATCCGTCTCGAGTTCACAAGTCCGAGTCATGACTCTCGGCTTTTGATATTTCATATTATCCAATAAATAATATAAGTCCATGTTACGGCGTTGTCGGGGTCAACCGAGACTAGAAAGTAAAGGTAACACCGACATTGCATAAAGCTCACAAATGTAATATCTAGTCCAAATAAACAATTCCACTCGTTACCGACCCTAAACCTATGTCTCGATAACCCATCCAACAATCTCCATACAACTCACATCATTCCCGACATCCAACCAAGTATCAAACCCATACCCGAAACCAATGTCGAGACCCTAATGGTCCCGACTTGGCGATGTAAGATCACGCAAACCAAACGAACCCTAAAGGTCTTTGGCTCTCTTGTGTCCTGACCAAATACCACACGACCAGACCGTCTTTGGTCCCGATCACTCCTAACACCAACAACAACTCCAAAAAACTTACCACATCAACTAAACTCGGACCATTTTGGTCCTTGTGGGTCTCGGCTACATCTAACGCAACACCAAACGGACCATTTGGTCCTTGGTGGTTCATGGTTATCTCCCTAACGCAACGCCAAACAGGACCCTCGTGGTCCCGGTTACTTCCAACACCATCAAACCTCCATTCCAACAATAAACCCACAATACAACAAATAAAAAAGCACAAGCACAAGACACGACACTACACACTCGATACCAACTCGTGTTATCACATTTTTATTAGTTTAAAAGCTAGTTTATGTGTTTTTTCCATGTAAACCCAAACAAAACAAACGAATCGAGACCAAGAAGTCTCAAACGAGGCAACTGATGTGCCCGGTTGGTGCAAGTTTTAAATTTATAAAAGGTGAATTACCAATATTACCAATAACACATACGAGAAAGTATACTCGTCCGTTATAGCAAGATTATGAAGGTAAGTCGGGATCGTTCGCAGGGATTTGAGTGAATCTAAACACAAGTTTGAATTAACGGAGTCTATCCAAAACATATAACAAAGCAAATAGATATAATGAAATTCAGATGATTAAAAACTACACTTGCTTAAACTAGTTTCATATCATAGATTAATGTGATTGTGTTAACCTCTTAACATGTTGGTTGTGATAATTAGTTGGTGTGCTAATCTATTGTTCTTACAAGTTAAACTTTGATCAAGAGTTTAGTTTATAAAAACAAGCATTAAGTTTAACCAATCAATTCAAGATCAATTCAAGTTTCATAAGTCTACATACATAAACTTAAACACAAAAACATCCACTTGTTCATCAAATTGCTTAAGAAATGGTCAATACAAAAGGTAACCGATCATAGACAAAAGGCTACAATTGATTCTCAACAACTAATCTTAAGACCATTTAGATGTTTCCAACCAATCCAATTTGATAATCAAAAAGCGTTTCTATTACAACCACACCTTAGTTCCTTTGTGTAATCAAGAATAATGGGTAAAAACAATCATCCATAGACAAAATGATTATGACTAGTTGAATAAAACGAAGTTCTTTCGACCCCAACGATTATTGACAATTAGTCAAACTTGATTAACAAATGTCACTATGAAACTTTAACACAATTGGATCTTAGAATCAACTTGAAATTGAATTAAAACATGTTAACACAACCACTAACTAATCATATGATAATTAACATCATTTAAGCAAGTGCATAAAGAAACTAGCCACTCATAGCAAACATAAACATAAACTCATAACTTTGAACATTAGAAAACATGATTGAAAGTCTTACAATGCTTGGAATAAGATTACAATTGGTGTAGTAATGATTCCTCAAGTATTGGTGATGACTTCTTGATGGTTTGACCTCCAAATGATGACTTCTTGGACCTCCAAAGTTTCCTGGAACTTTATGAACGAATTAAGGCTTTAAGAGAGTAGTAGTGGTGGTAAGATAGGTGTGAGAGGAGATCTCTCAAGTTGTGGTGTATTTGGATGATGAAAACATACACAAATGAGTCCTATTTATACTACTCTCAAGCTTAGGGGTATTAAATGTTGAACTTGGCCTCCAAGGAGTTTAGAATGACCTAGAATACATAAAGGAAGGAACTAGAATCATTTGGAACAAGTTTGGAACCTTAGTAGTGAAAAAATAGCTGAAACAGGACCTCCAACCGGATCCGGTTGAGCTCCAACCGTCCGGTTGGTCTACGTGACCAATCTCCAACCGGATCCGGTTACGGGTCTCGACCGACCGGTTGGAGCAAAAATCATAAAAAGTCATAAACACGAAAGTTGTAGATCTTTCTCTTAGCTTTCCGTGGCCGCGAACGGGAGGTCAAACGGAGTCCGTATGCAAAAGTTATGGCCAAAATGGTGAAGGTGTGTCAGGAACAACGAGTCTTCCAATATGTCTTCGTTTAAGCTTCTTTTCTTCATTTCTTTCTCGTTTTCCTTCTTGAACTTTATTCTTGAGTCTTTGGACCACTAACTTGATGACTTTATCTTCTCGAATATACTCCGCAAGTCTTGCTTTGATCGGGAATTCTTCATATATGGAGAAATCTTCGTATTTTACTTCTTTTCCGTCTTTTTCTCCACTTTCCTGTACTTGGCTACAAATGAACTAGCAAACGCACTTTGATACGATTAAGCAACAAAAGCATATGATTATAACCAAATAACATACATAAAAACACGGATAACGCTACTAAAAACATGCACAATTTGAGCGTTATCAAATTCCCCCACACTTAAACTTTGCTTGCCCTCAAGCAAATCTAGGAAAAACATCCACCGATGCAAGATCGTGATTATGAAAATGTGATGCAAATCAACCAAGTATAAATACGAGAGAGGATTCATCAATTATGCTTTATAAAGGTGAAACATCAAGATGTTTGACAATATCCAATGATTTTCTTGCATGATAAACATTTCAGAACACCTCACGAAAAATGAACGTAATATAATTCACTCAATCACTCATTTTATTTAGAGATGGATAGTATTAAGGAATAGTACACTCATATTGCACAGTCATGATCTAAATATTACCATAGGCTTGTACAAGAAACAAAACTCCACCGACGTGGCGTGAGCACCAAGTAAAAACATCTAAAGAGGGCTTTTATTCGGGTTATAATGATATGGCTAAGGGTTAAGGGTATGGATAAGGCATGGGAATGTTTATGAAATTGGTGTTAAAATAAAAATGAAATCAAGTCTAATACCCATGTTGCTAGCTATCAAACATTCCACGAACCAAATAAACGATTATAGCTTTGCTTTCTTCTTTTTCACTTTCCACTGCTTTTCGCTTTGCCATGACAATTGTTCTTCGATCATAGCACATTGGCTATTATTTTCATACTTTCAACACAATTTTTTTTGATTTTTTTTTTATTTTTTTTTTTTTTTTTTAACATAACACATGGCTCAATCAATCACATAAGATGTGGTACTCATAATCATTTGAACAATCTTTACTTTCCAGGTAACTAGCAACAAACCGTTTAGACATTGATACGGGATAGGCTAAGGTTTAAAGTGTAAAATCTTTTTGTATTTTCTGGGTGAAGCAAAAAATGAAAGGGATGGCTCAGAGGGTGTAACTAGGGGTATCTAGTGCTAAAAATGAGCACTACAAATGGGTCCATGTGGGTGGTTAACTAACCAAAGTGGCTAGCTAATATATCATTAAATGTAAAATGGAAGGCCATTTGGGTAAAATCCTAAGGTGCCTCTTTATCACACGAATTCACTTATATCGCACGAATGCAATCTCACTGCGGTCTGGTAATGATTTACAAGCACAAGTTCTAGAATAAATAAAATCACCGGCACACTCATAGCAAAAGATCCAAGCATAAAAGATGTATGCTAATAAGAAATAGGCTTAAATCCTCACAATTTAGTGGAAAGGGTATAATATGTGTTAGCAAATGTTTATCGATCCCAGAATGGATTGCAATAGTAATCGGAACACATCTCGAAGTTTCAAATATTACCAGTTTTACCAGTGGAATGATCTAGTTATTCTAATAGATAATCCTAAAAGTGTGAAAACAACTAGATCACAAGGGCAAACAAAATTTTAAATTTAAGCATGAAAACTCTAATTTTTCCTATTCACCCCCCCACACTTAAGTTAGACATTGTCCTCAATGAAAAACGAACTTCAAAGTATAAAAATAGGGAAAATAGAGATGAAACCAGATATGTCAATGAGTTTATCAGCTTAAAATTTCTTTCTTCATTCCTGGCGTCCACTAGAGAAATCATCACCTGCACACAATCTTATAAACAAACAAAAGGTTTTATTAAAAGGATGGCACCCCCCCACACTTAAGTTCAACCGAAGGTTTAAACTTTGGGGAGTGACCACAGAAAATCAAATCTGAAACACACGGGTTGCCTCCCGAGAAGCGCTTGTTTTATTACCGAGTCATCAGCCTGACTCGAATCTTCCCCGGATTAGGATACTTTGACCATACGGTTCAAATGGGGAATTTCATCTCTTAAACGTTGAGGGTATGGAATCTTTGGTTTGTACTTCACAATGGATGGGAATACATTTGATTCTTTTGGTTTGACCAAGTGAAAGTCCCTCTTTGTTATCTCGAACATTTGGTCGATTTCATTAGAAATGAGGACAGGTGGCGGATCTTTATGATTTTTCGGAGGATCATCGGACTTTCCACTCCCAGTGAATATTGCATCCACATTCTCAAGGTGAGTTAAAGGAGGTGGCTTAGTCCTACCGTTTTGATTTAAAGAAACTGGATTTTGTTGTTCAGACCATTTGTCTATCTTTCTTTCCAGTTCTCCATTCCAGTTGCCTCCAATTTCGTTGAAAACCTTATCACCAACATGGTGTTCATAACTTTGTAATTGAGTGGTTGGGATATGCATGGTGCAATCCTCAAGAAAAGGTAACACGGTTGGTGAGTTAGACATGATTTGGTTCAGATTTGGCGTGGTTGGAATATGCTCGGTTTCGTCCTCTTTGATAAATTCATCCTCACCCTTATCGTTCTCGTATTGAATTGAGGGTGGTTTGTAGACAAACTCATGTCTAGAGTTGGAATCTGTGGTGTAAGGAAGAGATTCAACGTGATGGACTTCCTGTTCCTTACTTAATCGTTCTATCCTCCTCTCCAAGTCTTGGCTTATCGCTTGTTGGTTCCTTCTTCCTTGATCGACTTTATGTTCCAATTCAACCAACAGGTTCGTCATATTCTCATTGGCTTTTGTTTGACTGGCCATCCACTCTCTCATCATCTCCTCCGGTGAGGTTTTAGTTGTATTGAAATGTTGTGATGGATGAGGTATTGTATTCCCTGACTGATATCGAGGATATGTATGGGTTGGGTTGTGATATGGATAGGAGTACGAATTTCTGGAATTTTGGTGGTGATATCCTCCATGATATCCTTCATGTTGGACGTGGTTCTCTTCCATAGGATCACACATCGGCGTGTCATCCTCGGCATCGTGGTTTGAAGCGTGGTGATTATGTCGCAGTTCCATCATCTCCCTCCGTATGCTTATGAATTGGGTATCGATGTTTGTTGAGAGAGCTTCCAATTTTTCGATCAATGAGGCATGATCGGATTTGATGTTTCTTCCACCGGCGGAAACAAAGATATTCGGATTGGAATCGTTCGAGAAATTACTACTTGTGAAGATAGCGTTGACATATTCGTTTCTTGTTTGTGGTGGATGGTACGTCTTATCATTTGATGGTTTTGGGTTGGATTGGGTATTACTTGGCAATGAACCAGATGGTCTAGAGGAATGTTGGTCAGAAAATCTGCCAAACTTGTTTTCAAGATCTTGGATAGATGCTTGATGATTTTTCTGTCCTTGCTCAACTTTGGCTTTGAGATTGAAAAATTGATTTTTGATAAAATCATTTGCAGATTTTTGAGCAGCCACGAATTCTCTCATGGTTTTCTCGAATTCAGTTTCTTCCATCTTTTTGTCGGGATTTTGTGGTGGTGGATCGTCAGTTCGTGGTTGAGAATCACGGTTGTCATCCCTTGGTCGGCGATCTTGCCAATTTCCAGAATTTCCACCGTAATAACTACTACGATATCCTCCTCCACGGTATCCTCCTTGAGTGTAACTTGCTTCTCCTTCCTTCGGTCCACCCATAGGTTTATCGTCGCACTCGGACGATGGATGATTTCCTCCACAATTGTTGCATCCGTCTCGCATTTCCTTCATTTCATCTTTGATATCTTTGTACTGCGAGTCGATTTTTGAGGTTAACGCTTCCATCTTCTCCATAAGTTTTGAGGTATCGGTGTTTTCGACAAAAGCAACGGTTTTTCGGAGAGGTTTGGTTTTGGAATCTTTGGACCAATCAAGTTTGAGAAGTACTCGATCTTCGAGAAATTTATGTGCATCGTTGGGAGTTTTATAGAGAAAAATTCCTCCAGCATCAAGGATGCCTTGAGAGATTTCATCTAGTCCATGGTAAAAGATTTGGATAATGGTTCCTTTTGATAATCCATGTCCATGACAACTACGAAGCAAATCTTTCATTCGAAGCCAAGCTTCGACAAGTGATTCGTTTGGGTTTTGGTTGAAAGCACGAATTTCTCCCATTAATCGATCAAACATGGCAGGTGGAAAGAATCGGCTCACAAAAGCTTGCCTCATCTCCTCCCAAGTATTGATGATTCCTGGGGTTAATTCATTGTACCATACTTTAGCATCTCCGGCGAGTGATGATGGGAAAAGTTTGAGTTTGATGGCATTGACATCGGTGTCGCCATAACGAAACATTCCGCAAATTTCGATGAATTCGGCAATGTGCTTATGCGGATCGGCCCGCGCACGGCCATCGAATTGTCGGTCTTTGATCATAGAAAGGTGATGTCCCTTCACGGTGAAGTTGTCACCAAGATTGATAGAAACAATAGCACTTTCGGGTGTTGGTGCTACGGCTCGGTTGGTTCCCCACATGGGTTGATCGTCTGCCATGGGAAAAGGTAAATTGGTGAAAGGGTTGTAAACAACTTTGGCTTCTATGAGGTTATCAAATGGTGGGTTTGGTACTCTTGGTACACAATTTTCCAATGGTATGAAACGTGTTCTCCTTCTTCTTCGAATCAAACGTTCGGGGTTGGTGAGAGGTGTAATTGGTTCTATTCCCGCTGCTCGAGTGTTCATACAATGTCCTAGAGAATCCAGGCAATATCTAAACACACGGACAAACAACGAAAACAGTTCTTATGGGACAGAGTGGGTAACCGGATCGGTTGCGGGATGCGACCGATCGGTTAGATCAGTTTATTGAAGGTTAAAATCGTAACCGATTCGGTTGAGGAGCAACCGAATCCGGTTAAGGTTTCTGAGAATTTTTTTTTTTTTTTGGTTGAATCGACTTAGGGAAATTCAAAAACTTGTTGAAACACAATCAAATCCCCGGCAGCGGCGCCAAAAACTTGATGTGCCCGGTTGGTGCAAGTTTTAAATTTATAAAAGGTGAATTACCAATATTACCAATAACACATACGAGCAAGTATACTCGTCCGTTATAGCAAGATTATGAAGGTAAGTCGGGATCGTTCGCAGGGATTTGAGTGAATCTAAACACAAGTTTGAATTAACGGAGTCTATCCAAAACATATAATAAAGCAAATAGATATAATGAAATTCAGATGATTAAAAACTACACTTGCTTAAACTAGTTTCATATCATAGATTAATGTGATTGTGTTAACCTCTTAACATGTTGGTTGTGATAATTAGTTGGTGTGCTAATCTATTGTTCTTACAAGTTAAACTTTGATCAAGAGTTTAGTTTATAAAAACAAGCATTAAGTTTAACCAATCAATTCAAGATCAATTCAAGTTTCATAAGTCTACATACATAAACTTAAACACAAAAACATCCACTTGTTCATCAAATTGCTTAAGAAATGGTCAATACAAAAGGTAACCGATCATAGACAAAAGGCTACAATTGATTCTCAACAACTAATCTTACGACCATTTAGATGTTTCCAACCAATCCAATTTGATAATCAAAAAGCGTTTCTATTACAACCACACCTTAGTTCCTTTGTGTAATCAAGAATAATGGGTAAAAACAATCATCCATAGACAAAATGATTATGACTAGTTGAATAACACGAAGTTCTTTCGACCCCAACGATTATTGACAATTAGTCAAACTTGATTAACAAATGTCACTATGAAACTTTAACACAATTGGATCTTAGAATCAACTTGAAATTGAATTAAAACATGTTAACACAACCACTAACTAATCATATGATAATTAACATCATTTAAGCAAGTGCATAAAGAAACTAGCCACTCATAGCAAACATAAACATAAACTCATAACTTTGAACATTAGAAAACATGATTGAAAGTCTTACAATGCTTGGAATAAGATTACAATTGGTGTAGTAATGATTCCTCAAGTATTGGTGATGACTTCTTGATGGTTTGACCTCCAAATGATGACTTCTTGGACCTCCAAAGTTTCCTGGAACTTTATGAACGAATTAAGGCTTTAAGAGAGTAGTAGTGGTGGTAAGATAGGTGTGAGAGGAGATATCTCAAGTTGTGGTGTATTTGGATGATGAAAACATACACAAATGAGTCCTATTTATACTACTCTCAAGCTTAGGGGTATTAAATGTTGAACTTGGCCTCCAAGGAGTTTAGAATGACCTAGAATACATAAAGGAAGGAACTAGAATCATTTGGAACAAGTTTGGAACCTTAGTAGTGAAAAAATAGCTGAAACAGGACCTCCAACCGGATCCGGTTGAGCTCCAACCGTCCGGTTGGTCTACGTGACCAATCTCCAACCGGATCCGGTTACGGGTCTCGACCGACCGGTTGGAGCAAAAATCATAAAAAGTCATAAACACGAAAGTTGTATATCTTTCTCTTAGCTTTCCGTGGCCGCGAACGGGAGGTCAAACGGAGTCCGTATGCAAAAGTTATGGCCAAAATGGTGAAGGTGTGTCAGGAACAACGAGTCTTCCAATATGTCTTCGTTTAAGCTTCTTTTCTTCATTTCTTTCTCGTTTTCCTTCTTGAACTTTATTCTTGAGTCTTTGGACCACTAACTTGATGACTTTATCTTCTCGAATATACTCCGCAAGTCTTGCTTTGATCGGGAATTCTTCATATATGGAGAAATCTTCGTATTTTACTTCTTTTTCGTCTTTTTCTCCACTTTCCTGTACTTGGCTACAAATGAACTAGCAAACGCACTTTGATACGATTAAGCAACAAAAGCATATGATTATAACCAAATAACATACATAAAAACACGGATAACGCTACTAAAAACATGCACAATTTGAGCGTTATCAGCAACACTCATTCCATTTACCTTTCTTTTTCCTCGATCTATGTTTGAAAGACAAAAACACAAACGAAAATGCACTTTACGCGCGTTTGGGGTTGCGAAATGGTGGTGTTGTGGTGCGTGCTATATACCAAAAGAAAGAGGGTAACAAGATGAATCTTTTGGTGGTGGTGGTGTGCACCCACGCGCGGCATGGCAGCGGTGGTTGGCCAGAGAAGGGGCGGCAGCGGCTAAAGGGTGTAGAGAGATAAAGTGCAAGTTAGGGTTTTAGGTGGAGAAGATGTATGTGTGTGTATGTGTGTGTGTTATGATTTATATATATATTTGGAGTGGGGACTAAATAATAAATATTTTGAGACAAGGGGAGGCGTCGGCCACATGAAACAAGGAGGACCAACGTCGTAATTTTTGTAAATTTTCCTGAACTACTACTCACGGGCTCGTATATTTTATAATTAGTGTCCGACTATTTTTATTAATAGCGTTATTGTTTCTAATTATCTCCTCGAGTTTTGATTATTAACACGCCTTATTCCTACATAACTAGTTACATGTTACTTTTTCTCTTGTTTTAGGTTTTTACTGTGCCGACTCAAGTAGTGCCTAACATTACGGGCCATAATTCATACCATAACTCATTCGATACCAAAATCAATCATAAAAGCAAATAAACGATACCAAGACAAGTCAGGATTATCCGAAATAGCTCCTATAGGCAATCTACTCGATCTAACTAGCGTAATGCAGTTACCTAAATAGGGTCCCTAATTTGACATTTGTCACACATCCGTTGAAGCTGCCGCATCTGCTAAAGCCGCTAGAATTTTCATAGCTGTCGCAGGTTCTAGAGAACCCAGCGTTACGAGGCCAGTGGCTAAGAGCTGCTCATGCAAAGAATTTATGAGCTACAAACCCACTAATTTCAAGGGTTCTGAAGGAGCCGTGGGTTTGACTCGTTGGTTCGAAAGAGTAGAGTTCGTATTCTTGATCATCAAATGTGTTGAAAGAGATAAAGTTAAATATGCCACCAATACACTACTGGCTGAGGAATTATAGTAGCTCAACCAACATGCATCGAGAATGCTTATAAAATTTCATGGGTTGATTTGAAGAAGTTAATGATCAAACAATACTCACCCCATAGTGAGATACAAAAGTTGGAAGTGGAATTCTGGAACCACTTTGTTAAGGGTGTGGACATCGCAAGTTACAACCTACAATTTTAGGAATTGGTGATACTACGTCCAGCAATGGTTGGAAGAACAGAAAAACTATTAGATAGATACATCTGGGGAGTCCCACCTAGCATACAAGGGAACATGACTTCATTCGATCCCAAGTTACTTGACAAAGCTATTCGGATGTCCCGCAACCTCATGGATCAGGTTGTAGAAACTAGGGCTGCCCAAAACTAAACAACAACACCCACAACAACAACAACAACAACAACACCAAAAACAATAACAACTGAAACAACAACAACAAGTGACAATGGGATGACAACTAAAGAAACAATAACAACAACTACAAAGAAAACCCAAACATCACCCATTATAATTAGCAAAACCGTAGGCAAGCAAATGTCAGAAGCTATGTTGCTACTGCCCTAGCTGGAGGAAGAGGCTATGTAGGTAACTCTCCTTTATGTAATCAATGCAAGTTACATCACGAGGGTTATTGCACTGTTCAGTGTAGAAACTATCAAAAATTGGGCCATCAAACTCAAGACTTCAAGCGAAGGGTCCTTCTACTGATGGTAACCTACAACCAGTGATAACATGCTTCTAATGTGGAGGAAAGAGACACTATGAAAGCCAATGTCAGAATAAGAATGGAAACCAAGCTGAAGGTGCTCGCGACAAAGCTTATGCGTTCGGTAATAAAGATGTGCAGCTAGACCCAAATATGGTTACGGGCATATTCTTACTCAACAACCATTATGCTAAATTCTTATTTGATTCGGGTGTTGACAAATGCTTTGTATCTGCTACATTTGCTTCTTTACTTGACATTACGCCCACCACACTAGACACTACATTCACTATTGAGTTAGCTAATGGTAACCTAGTAGATACTAATACCATAATCCAAAACTGTACCCTAAATCTTCTAAATCATCCATTTAATATTGACCTTTTGCCCAGCGAACTTGGTAGTTTTGACATTGTTATTGGTAAGGATTGGCTCTCCAAGCACAATGAAAATATTATCTTTGGCGAAGGTTGTTCATATTCCTATCAATATCCAAGGAGATCAAAGCCGAACCTATTTAAACATCATCTCCTGCATTAAAACTCAGAAGTACATCCAGAGAGGATATCATGCTTTCCTAGCATACTTAACGGAGAAACAGTCAGAGGATAAGCAACTTGAAGATGTATCACTTACCCATGGTTTTCCCGAAGTCTTTCTCGAAGATTTACCCAGACTTCCACCAATGCGACAAGTGGAATTCCAGATTGAATTAGCAACAGGAGTTGCACCAGTTTCTCGAGCCACCTACCGATTAGCCCCTTCTGAAATGCAAGATTTATCCTACAAATTGCAAGAACTTGCGAATAAAAGGGTTTATTCGACCAAGTTTATCACCTTGGGGAGCTCTGGTATTATTTGTAAAGAAGAAGGACGAATTTTTTTGAATGTGTATAGACTATCGTGAGTTGAACAAATTAAAAATCAAGAATCGTTATCCACTTACGAGGGTCGACAATTTATTTGATCAGCTACAAGGTTCAAGTGTTTATTCCAAAATTGACCTACGATCAGGTTATCACGAGTTAAGAGTTCGAGAAGAAGATATTCCGAAGACGGCATTTAGAATAAGTATTGGCATTATGAGTTCCAAGTGATGCCATTTGTTTTAACTAACACACCGGCAGTATTCATGGACCTTAAGAATCGATTGTGCAAACCGTACTTGGACAAGTTTGGGATTGTATTCATTGACGACATTCTGATCTATTCGAAGAACAAAGAAGAACATGAAGAACATCTTCGAACAATATTGGGATTTCTCGAGAAAGAGAAATTATGTGCATAATTTTCTAAATGGAATTTTGGATTCAATCAATAAAATTTCTTGGGCATGTGATTAAAGCTAAAGGTTTACATGTTGATCTTGGTAAGATTGAAGCCATTAAGAACTGGGGAATACCGACGACTCCTACTAAAATTCGTCAATTTCTAGGTCTTGCCGGATATTATAGAAGATTCATTGAAGGTTTTTCCTCTATAGCTAAACCTTCAACCAAACTCGCGTAAAAAAACATGAAGTATGAATAGGGTGAGGATGAAGAAGAAGAATTCCAAATCCTAAAGAAAAAACTTTGTAGTGCGCCTATTTTAGCATTGCTAGAGGGAATCGAAGGCTTTGTAGTTTACTGTGATGCTTCGCATCAAGGTTTAAGAGCAGTACTAATGCAGAAAAAGAAAGTTAAAGCTTATGCTTATAGACAACTAAAAGTTCATGAGGAAAAGTACATGACTTATGATTTGGAATTAGGTGCTATAGTTTTGCCTTCAGACTTTGGAGACACTATTTGTATGGTACAAAGTGTACAATGTATAAGGATCATAAAAGGCTCTAACACAATTTGGATCAGAATGATCTGAACATGAGGCAACGCAGAGGGATAGAGTTATTGTGCAATTACGATTGTGATACGTTATCACCCGGGAAAGGCGAATGTCATAGTTGATGCATTAAGTCGAACGGAAAAGATCAAACCACTACAAGTTTTAGCTTTAGTCATGATTGTTCACTCTAATCTTCCTACAAAAATAATCAATGCTCAAGCTGAAGCTGTCAAACAAGAAAACTTTGAAGCTGAAGACTTAAAACTCGATCTAATGAAATTAAATGCTTGGAGAACATAATTTGGTTGCCACGTGTTGGGAAGTTAAGAGACTTGATTATGTATGAATCGTATAAATACAAATACTTCATTTACCCTGAGTCAGACAAGATGTATCTTGCCTTAAGCAACTATATTAGTGGCCAAACATGAAAGTCGACATTGCCATGTATGTCAGCAAGTATTTGACATGTTCTAAAGTCAAGGCTGAAAATCAAAAACCATCAGGACTACTACAACAACCCAAAATTCTCGTATGGAAATGGGAGCGTATCACGATGGATTTTCTCACTAAATTACCAAGACACCAAGTGTTTATGATGCTATTTGGGAATTAGTTGATCGCCTAGCTAAATCTACACATTCTATTCTCATCAGAGAAACTTATGACATGGACAAGCTGACCAAGCTTTACATCAATGAAATAGTTTCTAGGCACGGTGTGGCAATTTCAATCATCTCAGATAGAGATAGCACATTTACTTCTAACATTTCGCAGTCACTCCAGAGAGCTTTCGAAACTCAAATAGATATGAGTACTGCTTATCATTTGCAAATATATGGCCAAAGTGAAAGAACCATTCAAACCTTGGAGGATATGCTACGAGCCTATATCATAGACTTGGTTAATAGTTGGGAACATCATTTTCTTCTAGTCAAATTCTTGTACAATAACAACTATCATTCAAGTATTAAGGTCGTACCTTTCAAGGACTCTATGGCCGAAAATGTCAGTCTCATGTTTGCTGGAGTGAGGTTGGCAATGTTCCACTCACAAGTCTAGAAATTGTTCAAGAAACAGACTACAAGCTGTAAGAGATTGTCAAAAAAGCTACATCGATACAAGTTGTAAGTCTCGCCTTGGAAAGCCGTACTTCATTTTGGAAAGCGTGTTAAACTAACCCCCGATACATCGGACTATTCAAGATCCTAGCTAGGGTCGGTACAGTAGCATATAAACTTGAATTGCCACATGAGTTGAGTGATTTCATAAGACTTTTCATGTTTCATAATTGAAAAAGTGTTTATTCAATGAAAGTCTTGTCATACCATTAAACGAAATCAGACTCGACGACAAGCTACACTTTATATAAGAACATGTAGAAATTATGGATCACGAGGTCAAACAACTAAAACAAATTTGAATCCCTATACTCAAAGTTCATAGGAATTCTCGTTGAGGGCCTGAATTCACCTGGGAAAGAGAAGATCAAATTTGCAAGAAGTACTCCCACCTTTTTTCGGGCACGTCATCGATAAATAACAACTGAATCACGGGGCGTGATTCCTCTAATGGGGGAGACTTTAGTAACTCGTACATTTAAAGTTATTAATTTACTTATTTATTTCTATTTATGATTACGTTAATTTTTAAAGTGAACTTACTTTTGCGTATAATCACGAAAATTCAATCGCGAAAGCTCAAATCGTGACAAATACTATACTAGGATCGTTCTAGGTGTTCGATACATTTTATTTGCCCTAATAGTCATATTTTATATTTACTATTGCTATTTTACCATTTTTACATAAACCTTGTATGTTTTACGTTTAGGCGTATTTAAAACATTTCTAGGTTTTTGACAACGTTTATGCTATTTGTTGAACTTATCAATCATTTAATGTTAGTAGGTATTGGGACCAAATGACACTCCGTAACTCAGTTATATCACAAAAATCATACAATTAATCACCTCCCATTATCATGCTCGACATATGGGAGTGATTCACCAAGACTTTGACTCTTGATGATGAATCACCATTACACCCTGCAAAATTTATCAGGTAAGTCTTGTAAATATCTAGATATTTAGTCTTATAACTAGGCAAACAAACTCATAAAAATTTCTCATCTTTTCCTTTCTCTCCTCTTTACACACCCACCATCATCACCATCTACCATCCATCTTTGCAATTTATCCTTCAAGTATTACATAGAAGTTGAAGGCACTAACAAGCTCTACATGAATCTTGTGTTTGTTTGTTGATTGTTTGGTTGAATAAGGAGTTATTCAAGGGTCTAGGGCTGAGATTATAAGGTTCATACATGGGTTTTATAAGGTTTTGCTTGGGTAAAGACTTGAAGCAAGGTTTGAAGGCTAGGAAGGTTTAGGAGATTAGTTTTCCTTGGTTATTCTTGTTAAATTCATCAAATACTTGTCATTTATGGGACTCGTCGTAGTTTTATTAAATGTAGTTAAGACATAAACTTAACTGTGGAAAACTAGAAGGGGGTTGAATAGTTTTACCAATTAAAACTTCGTTTTAAACTATTTAGATCGACTTATGTCAATCTATTTAATGTGTGTGTTGGATGGTGATAGATAAACATATAAATAAGTAATGAAAGATAAAGAGTAAAGCAACACAAAACCACGACACGAGTATTTATAGTGGTTCAGCTACAAGGACACCTTCCTTTCCCTACTCCACTCCCCGAGTTCCCCACTCGAGAGTTCATAAGCACTACACAACACAAGCTCCTTAATGTGGCGGAGAAGCTTTCACAACGTTGCCTACTCTTTATCTGGTACAAGGCTAGACACTGGGTTCTTCCACGAGGTAGAACCAAACCTATCACAACGTTTCCTACACTTTATCCGGTACAAGGCTAGATACCGAGTTCCATTACAAAGGAGGAACTACTACTACCAAACACTACACCAATACACGACTACCCCAAAAGAGACATGCTCCTTATTACAACATCAAAAAGATATCAATATCCTTTAACCAAAACTAACTATCTTGTACATTAATGCACCATATCAAATGTACTCCCTTGGCACCTTTCCCTAATGCCATCGATACGACCCTTCGGCACCTTTCACTAATGCCTTCGACTTGACCATTTGGCACCTTTCACTAATGCCCTCAACTTGACCCTTTGGCACCTTTCACTAATGCCTTCAACACAACACTTCTAAGGAAGGAGGAAAGAACTATCAACAAGATAACTTCAGTAGTCTTGATGATGACGAAGCTTGGAAACTCATGGACTTGAGCTTGCATGACTTCAAGAGGTGGTAATCTCTCCTTTAAGAGGAACCTAGAGAATCACACAAACAAAAAACTACATAGAAAGATCCTTTAGATCTAAGGTTAGAGATATTGCAATACTAGAAGAGAGTATATGTAAAAGGGGTGAGTAACAAGATAGAAATGGCTAACTATTTATAGGCAAAATTCTCTACTGTTCCACGGTTTCGACAGACCCTCCCCAGAGGGATCCGGCTAGTGCAATCCAAGGGATCCGGCAGCTGGGTCAGCTTAAGTCCGGATTTTGGGTTGCAAACCGGGTTATGGGTTATGGGTTATGAACCATGGGTTATGGGTAATGAATTATGGATACCCAACAAGATGCAATGTATCTAGACATCGGGTCATGGGTCTTGGGTCATAGATCATGGATAATACGCAACATGACTTCATGCATGATGTCATAAAATGGGTCATGGATTATGGATCAAGCTCCATGGGTATGGGTCATGGATTTTGGGTTTTACCCAAAAACATTCATTGTACCTAGTCAATGGGTTAAGGACTTAGATTTTTACTCATTACATTACCCATTACAATATATATGCACATTTCCATATTATGTAAACACTAGTTGTTATACATATGCATTTCTATAAGATGTAAACAATATTACTTGTTTAGTGTTTTGTATGAAAATGTAAGTGTGTTAGTAAACTATTGGCTCAAACCATTTACGTATTTTATTTGTTTCGTTAAAATGATTTTACGTTTGTTATCGACAAAACATTAGAAGATTGTAAAATATAAATAAACGTTTTTATGGCTTATTTTTATTAACAATCCCCCCCTTTTTGTTGATGACGAAACATAAAATTATTTTAAAGAAAAACTAAAATTCATAAAAGTTTGAATTGGATTTTTTACTCGCTTCTCCCCCATTTTGTCGAAACAAAAAGAGCATCGAAAAGAAACTAACACATTGTTTTGAAAAAAACATGTGAAAAGTAATAATATGAAAAATAGAGAGTAAGAGAAAAGAAGGATTCTCGTCTTAGCTGCCCCTTGACGGATGCTTCCCTTTGGTGAGGACGTCAAGTAATTAGGAAGACTAAGCGAGTGTGTTGCAATTATGATTGCAAATGGTTTTGTCTTTTGACGAAATGCTCCCTCTTGACGAGTGCTCCCTTTTGAGGAAGACGTCAAGTAATAAATAAAGCCTAAGTCAAAGTATTGCAAGCGTTTTTGCAATTGCTTTGCTTTGGCGAAAGGCTCCCCCTAGTTGACGGTGTCAAAGTCTTCATGTGTATTTTGAAAATCTACAAAACCAAGGTTAGAAAGCAAGTATATGATGCATAATTTCCTGCAAATGATAATTAAATGAGTGATAAAAAGTGCTTCTGTTGCACGGATCCTACGGTTCCTCCTTGTGAGGGATCCGTCTAGGCAAAAGTGAGGGATCCGTATACCTGCATTCTCATGACAGCAATGTGGATGTGAAATGTGATGTTAACATCAAAACAAGTTATGTATTAAGGCTATAATCAATTTCTCAAGACCATATGGCATACAACATGTAATTTCATTCAATAAAACATGAGAAATGATATACATATCTCAAAAACTAAGAGAATGACACAAGCTTGTAGTATATTTTCTAATAATTCTAAGTTGTGCAAAAAACTAATAAAAAGAATCAATGTGCTAGTAATCTCAGGTTCTAAGGACGAGTAGATTTGTTGATTTGGTCAAATCGTTCAAGGAGATGATAAAACATGAAATGGAACTCATTTCGTACTTATTGAACTAAACCTTGGGTGAGTTGACAATTAAAGCAATTATTGTTATGACTAGGAGATGGAGGAGGTGGGATGTTTTGAGGAGGTTCCACAAAGGTTGGTGGGATTTGTGGAGGTGGGTTGAGCGGCATAGGTTGTGGTTCAAGTAAGAATGAAGGTGATGATGTATGGATTGGTGGTGGATATGGGAGGTTATCTATATGATTATGTCTTTTGTGATTCCTTGTTCCTAAGTATGGATTATTTGATGGCGAAGGTGATTGGAATACGGGTGTTGGTGATGTTTCATCATCAAAGTTTTGGTGTGAAGGTGGTTCCATATTTAATGAAAAGGACGGTGAATGAGAAGTCCTATGTGGCGAGTCTTCTAAAGAGTAGAGGTTTGGGTACTAAAGAGGCTCGGTAAAGGAGTGTAGTGTAGGTTCTAGAAATGAAGGCTAAGGTGTTTTAGTTGAGCTAGGTGTTTTTGGTTTAGAGGGTATGGTAGTGTTTGATGAAGGCCTTTCTAAATCAAAAGGTCGAATACTAATTCTAGCGGTTCTGTCTAGCTTTGGTTGGTTGAGTTTGTTGAGCAGGTATTCTAGTATTTGAGCCCTTGACGGGTGATGACTCGGTTGAGGAAATCTCATGAACCATATGAGCATTTTTCTTGGAGGAACCTTTTGATAACATCAAATTATCTCAAATATTAAGTGTCAATTTCTACCGATAATGCTTGTAATTTATTGTTAGGTTCCCATATTAGTAACACAAGCATCAATATAAGAAATAGAGAAGAGAATGATCGGATGAACAAGACACAACACTATGCATATGATTATGTGAAAGGTTATGCGTAAAGTGTAAGAGTGAATTAAACAACCAACCCTCAAGTGAGGGTTATACAAGAGTATTTATAGGGAAAGGAGCTAGGGCAACACTTCTAGCAACCTTCCCTTCTTATGGGCTTGGGCCAAGGCTCATGGGCTTTCTACATAAGCCTTGGCATGATTACTAACATAAAATCCATATTAAGCTATCTATTACATATTAATTACTAACACTTGAAATATGGTTTAGGAGTGATTCCAACAAATTCCCCCTAAGTGTTAGTGATTGATGATATAAACGTTGAAGGTGCTGATGTAATAGTAGCTTTGACGTCTTCTGACATTCTTCTTTCTTGCGAGAAGAAGTGCCTTGATTCGAACAATCTCCCTAGTGTAGAGAAATTGTTTCCTTGGAAAAGATATGCTTTGACGTCATCATTTTCTTTGTTCTTTGATCTTTTGTTCATGTGATGGTAGTGATAGTATGTTGTTGTTGTCTGCATCAGGTCTGCTTCGTTGCTTCAGTGTCTCCACGTCTTTCTCCAACATGCTCACACGCTCTTTAACGTTGGATTTCAGTACTGATGTAGTTCTCTTAGTCTTTAAACAGTGTAGATTCTTTGACTTCGATGAAGAATCATTCTGACTTTGTGTTGCCTTTTGAGAGAACTTCCATTAGTGATGTTGTTGGTCTGAGCATGTGGAGAATCTGCATCATCAGTCCGCTCCATAGCTTCCATAAGAAGAAAACATAAGAATGGTTAGTGATAAGCGGATTCCAGCACTTACAAGTTTGAACTTCGAGAGTGTTAACAACATAGTGTGAAAACACAACTCTAATTCTCACAAAGGCTGTTCCTGAACTGAAGTCCCACAAGTGAGATAATGCAATGTACCGAAGTACACCTACAGTTCAGATGAGTCGCTGAGGTACACCGAAGCATCACCTCACGACTGTAGACCGTTTGAGACACACTAAGCGTAATCCACGGGGAGTTACCGAAGTGACCTGCTGTTAGGCTGTTTGAAGTTGACCCTGGCAGGAGTTTCCATTCAATTACTGAGGATCACATATGTGAACCTCTCATAAATGTTCTCGACAGATTGCTAAGATCTGTGAAGCACACGATAATATATCACTTGCGTTCTTATTGTTGAATGACAAGCGATGATTTGTCAAGTGTACCTAAGAGATCTTTTGATGAATCTCGTGGCTCTAGACTCAATAGTGCACTTTGGTTTTCCTGAGCAGAGACTAGGGAGAGGGTCTCCTTCTTCAATACCAGCAATCTCTAAGAGAAAGCCGATAGTTTACGTAGGGTTCCCTGTGAGAATGAAACAAGCTTCTGTTGGGAGAAACTTGAGTGGCTAAGAAGGTTTAGCGCATGCGTCACTAGGTCCATGACGACTTTTATCTTCAATACCGGTGTCATCTAGTGACGACCAGTAGCATATGAATTGTACCCGGTGTCTGCCCTAAGTTGAATAATCTAGAGGGCTATTTCTTTTCACCCTTTTCTTTGCATTTCTTTTTAATTCTTCAACTCCTTCTTTCTCCTATTCTCATATTCTCCTTTTTATAATCATACCTAAGGACTTCTAACTACTAACTAGTTGTGATGTCCTTGGGTAGATCCCTCCGGCTCTGGCGGATCATAGGACGGTTATTCCTAACCTTAGTCACCTTATAACTCCATGACTAACCTATGTTGCCACAAAACCATTTTCATGAAAATCTCTCAAAGTGTTTGTGAATGAAAAACATTTTGTACCACTGTGAGAGTTTTATCTTTTTGTAGAAATACTCCCCCTCCACACGTGCTTAAGTGTTTAGACAGAAATCTGCACGGTGAGAGAAGAGCGCACACTTATTGAATTGATCGACTCAAGATAGACAATCCCCTGCGAGACACGGTTACGTTGCATAGTTAAAGAGGTACATTATCAGCCTTTAGGTGACAACTAGCTCTAATAACTACCTTGAAGGTGTGGACAAACCTCGAAAGGTTGTCAAACCCGTCAAAGTTCATGTCTATCAAGAGTTTCTCGAATAGGTACAATCTACTCGAATAAGTCTAGGAAGACAAATCTTTTCGATTTATGACAGTTCAGAGTTTGTCAATTCATGGGTTAAGTCTTGTCACACGAAGATTCAATAGCAAATCAACATATTTCTTATCACAATAATTTTCTCCCCCTCAAAAATGGCATATAAATGTTATTTTTGATAGCGTTTTGATAATAAATATGACCATTTCGAGGTTTGCGGGAAGATTTTCACGAAGAACAATTTGCGACCAAAGTTTTTTAATTAAATACTCCCCCTCAATAAGTGATATAAACTTTTGAGGATTTGAAAATCATAAGGAGAAGTACTTGTTCTTTTGATCAAAACCTTTTAAAAGTGAAGGTTTTGATAAGTTTTACTCAAAAGTAAGAAGCTTTCACTCCTTTTATAGGGATTGTGGCACTGAAGCGTACCACAGGGTCCTTTCATTACAAGAACGGGTTGTACACTGTTATGTGTGCACAAGCCATTGTCATTAAATAATCACACATCCAAATCAATATAGAAAATGAAACAGCTTAAGAGGTACCAGGTAGTCCAACAATGTCTCCTGGGACGACCACCTACGAAGCTTTCCAAAGTTCTGAACTGGTCCCTTCTGTACAACCTTTCATCGATCCGAGTGATGATCCTCTTAACATCCCGTCTCTCCTGAGAATTCCATCACTTTGGTGACCCAATGCCTTCATGTATTGCCTTCAACCTTTAAGCCAAGCCGTCCCTGACTTTCTTCAGTGTGTGATCCCCAAACTTATGAAGATCTCTACACGCCATCAAGCAGTTGCGTTGTAGTTCACTGCGGTAAACTACTCAAAACGGTTTGCTGATGAGAGTGTATTATGGAAGATGGTTGATGTCAGGAAGTTCTAGCTGAGGTCTGGTGAAGTTGACACGTGTCTGATACGATTCAACAGCAAGTTGTAAGTCTTCTACACGTTCCTGGATCACTATGCTTCTGATGAAGATGAGCAAGGACTTGATGTATTCATGTTGAATTTCAGTCGAGAATTGTCTCATTCTTCCCTTTACCTTGGCAAGATACAGATCTTCAATGTCGTTGAGAGACAAGTTCTGAAAGTCCGCTTCACAGAATTCATAGTCCCTTTCGTCTTGTCTTTTGACCACGATATTCTTAAGGAAGGTGTAATCCCATTTAGACGAAAGAGCTACATGCTTAACAGCAAAGATCCCTTTATCACTGTGCACTTCATGTTTAGATTTTCGAACCTGGCAGCTTTTGTAGTAGATTCTTCGGCGTTCCGGCCAATGGTGAAGCCCATACATTGCATCAATGTCATACTGTTCCACACTGTTAGAAAACATGTGAGTAGCCTTTTCCTCGATGGCTATGCAGTTGGAGTATATGGCTTCCGGGAACGGAACTGTAAGTGATGTAGCGTATTTCTTTGAATCATCGCTACCGTGTAGAAGAAATTCTAGGTCATTGTTGAAGAAGTATCGGAATGGAATCTTCGGTTGATCTGGTTGGCCAATCGTTGGTAGAGGTCTGGTCCAGTCGGTGTAGTACGGAGCCTTGTCTTTTCTGGTGAAGTCAATGTTTTCTTCAAGGTTGAGCCAATCAATGTTGTTAGACATGGCTCGTGCTATATTTTCAAGATGATATTCAACTTCAATAGCACTTTCCGAGCTGTCTTTGAGCAGTTGAAAAGCTTCATTCTTGATGCGTTTTAACTCTGACTTTGTAATCTTCTTCACCCGAAACGTTTCTTGAAGTAACTTAGCATGCTCCAATGTTCGACCTTCTACCATATCTTGATCATCAGTTAGGGTGGGCGTAGCATCAAAAACTGTAGAGAACTAGTCATACTCGGTGTCATCTTCATCTAGCCATGAGACGACATCAGCCTTAGGCGACTTCTTCTTCTTCTTTGGCCTAGATGAGGATGCTGGTTTCTTTGTTGAAGCGGAAAAGGTGGGTTGTTGTTGGGGCTCAGGGACTTCCTCATCGTCACCACCAGTGTATTCGAAATAATCACCGGTTTTCTCTATCTGGGGTGGTAACTCAGAGTCCTGAGGTTTGTCAGCAGAAGAGCGTGGAGGAGATCGTTGTTGAGATGGAGTCCTTTGGGGTGGAGGTGGCATGGAGGATGATTCACCAGACTTCTTTGGACGTTTAGGCTCCTTATCCTTATCCTTATCTTTATCGTCTCTTGGACGCTTAGGCATTTCAGCTTGCTCCTTACATGAAGTCTTGAGTTGATATTCCAGTAATGCCTCAAATAGTTTACTTTCGTCAGAAGTGAAAGTTGCAGAATGTTGAGACATTTGTAGAACCAGCTTAGAAATCAATTCTGCATCAGAGAGAACTGCAGGCTCCATTGGATTGATCGTCATTGTCACTGGAGTGGATTGCATTGTTTTCTTGACCAATTTCATGAGATTTGGATAGAGCTGTCTGGTAAACATCTCCCTTGTAACACCAGGAACAGTTTCGAGTAGGAACTTGTGAGTATAGCCCCTAATCATTTCGTTCAGTTCCCCTTGGACATCACGTTGCATGAACTTCTGAATATACTCCCTTTCACTTAACATCTTGTCTATCTTATCATTTATAAGATTGGTACTGTCAGCTAGTTGATTCAACTTCTTGTTGGTCACGTCTTTCTTCCTGACCTGCTTGACAACTTTGACAATCTTGGTTTTAGCCCGGGATATCCAAGATTCAGTTGGTTTCTTCACAAATTTAGATGTGTATCTGGTTGTGCCTTTGGATGGTGGTAGTGAAGAGTGAGAAGACGAGTCTGATGATGATGAGACATGAGGAGACTCAGGGTCTTTCGGCTGCTCAGATGTTTCTTCCTTGGAGCGTGCTGGGCTATCAAGAAGAAAATCATCATAATCAAGATCTTCAGCATTTCCAGTCTAAGCCGTTTCATCAGCCTTAGTATCTTCACTAGGAGTTTTCGCAGTCTTTTCCATGTCTGGTTCCTCTAAGTCAAAGTTGATGGAATCCTCAAGTTGCCTTTGTTGTTGTTCGTGGGTGATGGTGGTACCAGTTCCCTTATCGGGTTGATTAACCGCATCGGACACTGGTGTGGCTTGAGTTCCACCACTTGACCCTCCAGGGCCACGAGTTTGAGCCTTTACGAATTCATCGGCAAAGTATTTTTGTCTGAGGTTCTTCAACTTCTGTTGATATTCTCTTTCCTCATCAAATGGTTCTTCTTCAGAACTTTCCTTATCATGCTCAAGCACAGGAGTTTTCCCTTTTCCTTTATCAGCTATTGGACTGGGAGGCTTAGCTACTGTTGGAGTGTCATCAATTGCAGTTTCAGAGTAGGTGACCTCTTCGTCTGATTCAGTTTCCTCAGAGCTTTCATCCAGTAGCTTACGTTGCGGTTCAGGCTTGGGAATAGGAATAGGAACAGCTTCCTTAGAGGGAACTTTCCTTTTGAGTGCAGGTTTCCTCTTAGGGAGCTTTCTTTGACTCTCAGTGCTTGTAACACTTCCTGCACTGCCTCTCCTGGTTTTTCTAGTGGGTGTACCAGAAGATTTTTCATCAAGGAAGCCTACTTTGCCTTCATCAACTGCTACCAGATACCTTTTGTATGAATAAAGTTGTTTGACTGCATCAGTTAGAAGGTGATCTGGCAACACTGCACCCTGTTTCTTTGTTGTTGATTCCTTAAATCTGACAGTGAGTGTAGGCTCATACAACATGGAGTGATTGTTGGGATCATTGGTTCTTAAGGGGATATCAGGGTTATACCCTAGAGCTCTTTGGATCAGCAGTTTGGTATATCTGATATATGGGATCTTGGAGGCAAGCTTTTTGAGGAAAGACATCATCTCGTCCCATATCAGAGCTTCAACTTCAATATGTTTCATGTTGACCAAAGCCCAAAAGATCTGTAGTTCCATGAGGTGGGATGCTCATAGCCACTATCACGTCTAGAAACAGATTTGGTGATGATAATGTAGAGGGTTCTCCATGGCTGAGGAATATTCTTAAGATCCACGTATGAATGCTTTGTGATTACTACTGTAGCTTCGTGATAACCAATGTCGATCATGAAGTGCAGAACAGCCTCTTCAGTTGATGTGGCATTGTATTCGGTTGGCTCGATAACAGGAATGAGAAGAACAACCCTTAAGTCTGCTGGTGTGATGGTGACTTGTTTGTCATTGAGCATCACCGTCACAGCATTTTGACCTTTGATCTTTCGCATTGTATGCCAGAACTGGTGAATGTAGATCTCCGGCACTGTAGCAGAATTGGTAAGCATGTTCTGATAAGGGTGATTTTTCAGAATGACCACAGCTATTAAACAAGAAGACTCTGAGCACGTGAGACTATCAAAATCAACACGAAGGTTGTTCTTTCCTATCTTCATTGGATAGCCATTAGGGAAGATATCTTCAATGGTGAGAACGTTTGGTGCTTCCAGGTATTGCATTTGAGAGTCCATGTCGTGATCTGAAAGATATTTAGCCAAAAGAACCAACATATCGAAAGACATTACGTTAGTCAACAGATGGTTTTATTGTCTAATTATTGAATGTGATATGTCAATGATTGTTACGAGCCCAATGTCACTTGTTAGTCCAATAGTTCAAAGACGTCGTGAGTTGATTAACTTCAAGTTTTAAAGTCTATGTTTTCACTTATTTTTCACAACTTATTAAAAATTTAAGCTCATTAGTGACATTATTGGTTTCGTGGCGTTATGATTTATTTATTTACAAGTTTGCACGCGTAACAATTCATAATTAAGGTTAAAACTAGGCTTAGGCGTAGAAATGGCAAGCTTATGCGTAAACAGGAGTGAATATACGCATAAACATAAGCTTATGCGTAGGTTCTTGACTTACGCGTAAGAAAAGAGGGCCTTATGCGTAGAGCTTACGCGTAAGCGTATATGGAACCTTACGCGTAAGGCTTACTCGTAAGAGTCAACCTTATGAGTAGAGGTTACTGTTTACGCATATCCTTCCTAGGATACGCCTAGTCCCCAATGTAGAACGTTACGCGTAAGATTTCTCTTACGCATAACATGCTACGCGTAGGTTATCCTTATGCGTAGATGGTAAGTAACCTTGATTCTGAATTTTCACGCGTAGAAAACCTGAAATAACTTCATTATATCACCAATCTTAACACATACATTTAATCTTTATCAGTTCAAACCATGAATACTCATTAAACAGTTATGCGTAGAAACAGGTTACGTGTAAACATAAAACCCTAAAGTTCATTTTTTTACGAATAAGTGTTCTAGCCATAGGAATTGCACCAAAGTTTTTCTGGGATGTATAGGAAGCATATAGAGTTGTTCTATCCAAGTTTTAACATCAGAATCTAAGCGAATCAAAAATACCCAAATCCTTATGAACTTAAACCCTAATTTCCAATTAAAGATCAATTGGTGTTTCTGGGTTGATTCCAAGCATGATTATGGTCAATTAGCCTTGTAAACAACATCATATGACAGTCCTTTTAACCAAAAACATTCACAATTGAAAACCCCCAAAGTTGCGCATAAACCCTAATCCTTAAAACATCATTAAAAACGTTTTTTGGGTAGAATTTTAAGTTGAAAATGTTTATAACACATGTTTTGAAGCATTTAGACACAATTGTTTCATCATAAACATCATTTGATGATTTCGTGTTCATACGCTTATGCGTAGAACACCAAATCACTCCTAACTTAAAATCAAGTCGTTGGTTGTTTATGAAATTAAAAACCAATGTTTGTAAACGTATTAAGAACATAAATCAACTTACAAATCAGGAGTTTAAAGCACGAATTCGAAGTTTGATTCTTAGGCGTAGGATGTTTATGGATGAGAGTAATAAATGTGTTAAGTGTGTTAGGTGAGGAGATTTTATTAAAATGAGTTTAACCTTTTGACAACATTGGTCCCTCCACCTTAACCATTTACATCCAACGCCCATATCTTCCATTTTGGTTATCAAACGAAATGATATTGGAAAAGAAACTTGACAACACTCCCCCTCGACTTAAAAAATAATGAAGTTTTATAAAATTAAGTGCGAGGAGTGTCAGTAAACCAGAAATGTGACCACTATTATTACAGAAACAACCGAGATAAGATAACATGCTAGTACAAGGTTTTATGAAACCGAAAAAATATTTGTTTTCTCCCCCTCAACACTTGATCTAGAAAATACTGAATTTTGAAAGAATAAAGTGTTGACGGAAGGTTTGTACTTGCCATGTTAAAAGAAATATAGATAGAAGAATATTTTTGTTGTTGTATCATATTTTAAATTTTTGTATTTTGTTTTTGAAAAATATTTACAAAAGAGGTTTTGGTGTTTGACTGGTGTTAAGAATGTTTTAAGAGTTCATCCAGTTCCTCTTGAGTCAAACACCGCATAACAATCCGGTGGACCAACTCATTAAACCTAGCAGGAGCTAAGGCTTTGGTGAGAAGATCTGCCAGTTGGTATTCAGTACCCACAAAGTATAATTTAACTGTACCCTGTTCCACGTGGTCCTTGATGAAATGATATTGAAGATCGATCTGCTTTGATTTCGAGTGTTGAACAGAGTTGCACGAGATCGCAATAGCACTCCGATTATCGCAGTACATCGGGATTCTGTCAAATACGTAACCATAGTCTTTGAGTTGTGTTCTCATCCAAATGACTTGAGCACAACACGCCGACATGGCTACATATTCTACTTCTGTAGAGGACAGCGATGTACAATCCTGCTTCTTCGATTGCCATGATACCATTTTATCACCAAGAAATTGTAATGCTCCTGACGTACTTTTCAGTGAGTCTAGGCATCCTGCGTGATCAGCGTCTGAAAAAGCTATTAGTTCAAAACCAGAATCCTTCGGATACCAGATCCCCAAGTTAATGGTTCCCTTGATGTATCACAGGATTCTTTTAGCCTCTGAGAGGTGAGTTTCAGTTGGTCGCGACTGATAACGGGAGCAAAGATATACGGAAAACACAATGTCAGGCCTGCTAGCTGTTAGATACATGAGAGACCCAATGATACTATGGTATTTGGTAGGGTCCATCAATTTTCCATGTAAATCAGCGTCTAGCTTCTTGGTATGAGCCATTGGTGTGGCATAGGTGTCACAGTTTTGCATTCCAAATTTGTTCAACAGTTCAAGGGCATATTTGGACTGACTCAAGAAAATACCACAGGGTGATTGATGAACTTGCAGTCCTAGAAGGAACGGAAGTTCACCCATCATGGACATTTCAAAATGTTTCTTCATTAGTTTTGCAAAAGCGATTGAGTACTTTTTATGTGTTGACCCAAAAATGATGTCATCCACGTAAATTTGAACAATTAAGATATGTGCCCCGTGATATTGTATGAAAAGAGTTGGGTCAACCGAACCTTTGGTGAAATTATTGGCAATGAGAAAGGATGATAACTTAACGTACCACGCCCGAGGAGCTTGTTTGAGACCGTAGAGAGCTTTGTTCAGTTTGTAGACATGGTTCGGGAACTCGGGATCAACGAACCCTTCTGGCTGGCTGACATAAACCGTTTCTTTCAGTTGACCATTCAGAAAAGCCGTTTTGACGTCCATCTGAAAGACCGTTATATTCATATGAGCTGCGAACGCGAAAAAGATCCGAACAGCCTCAAGACGAGCAACCGGAGCGAATGATTCTTCAAATTCAATACCCTCTTCCTGTCTATAACCCTTAGCCACCAGACGTGACTTATTTCTGATTACATTCCCTTCAGCATCCAATTTGTTCTTCCAAATCCATTTGAGACCAATGACGTAGACCCCTGTTGGTCTTTCAACCAGTTCACATACTTCAAGACGTTTGAATTGGTTGAGTTCTTCTTGCATGGATTCAATCCAGTTGTCTTTTGTCATTACGTCTTTAATGTTTTTAGGCTCAGATTGGCAGACAGTGAGTGCATAAATGCAATGTTCACCATCTGTGTGAAGACGTTGTCTTGTTACGACTGCTTGATTCGGGTTACCAATAATATTTTCAAGAGGATGGTCTTTTGTCCAACAATGTGTAGAGGGTTGATGTTGATATACATTGTGCAGATTTTGAGGATTCAAATGGTTTGTAGATGATTCCGCAACATCTGGTGCATCATTTTCATTAGCAAACGGGTTAAAGAACGCATTAGGATCAAAATCTGTAGGTGGGGGTACTTCATTGTTTAGAACATCATCAGTTGGTTCAGCGTCGTTGGAAGCAGTTTGTTCAACTGTTGTTGTAGAGTCAACTAGTGGTGCTTCTTCAACAGTAGTTGTTGTGACAGGTGTATCAGGTATAGGAATATGATCAGGTTGAGCAGCGGAAACATTGGATACACCTGGAGCACGGTCATCAATATCATCACTAAACATAGGAGCAAATAGCTTTCCCATTTGTTGACGAGTAAGCTGGGGGCTTGGTTCAGCTGATGATGTGGTTTGAGGGAAGTTTAAACGGTTGTGACCGGGTTCCAAGCTGTTATGCTCAGAAGCCATTTCAGTAAGCTCATCAAAATTTGCATGATTCATTTCCATAACCTGATTTGTACGACAATTCCAGATCCGGTAACCTTTAGAATTTTCACAGTATCCAATAAAGACTCCAATGTCAGCTTTGGCTTTGAGTTTTCCAAAGTCATCACGATCATTATTTAGGTAGCAAAGGGATCCAAATACATGAAAGTGTTTGAGATTCGGGTTATGGTTGTGGATAAGCTCAAAAGGTGTTTTGTTGTGGCGTTTTGTAATCATTGATCGATTCTGAGTGTAGCATGCAGTTGACACGGCTTCAGCCCATAAGTAATCCGGAAATTTAGCATTAATTAACATCGTTCTTGCAGCTTCCACCAACGTGCGGTTTCATCTATCAACAACTCCGTTTTGTTCTGGTGTACATGCAATAGGTGTTTGATGCTCAGTTCCCACTTTCTCATAAAATTCCTGAAGAGTTTGATTCACAAATTTAGTTCCTTTGTCTGTTCTGATTTGTCGGACTGTGTTCCGGAGCTGAACTTGTATTTTCGTGAGAAAGGTGATGATCATCTGTGGAGCTTGATCTTTGCTTCGAAGAAAGTAAACCCAAGTCCATCTTGAGTAGTCATCTACGATTACTAGGATGTAGCGTTTGCCATTAATTGTTTGCACACGCATCGGGCCACACAAATCCATGTGAAGAAGATGAAGCACGTGCTGAGAGTTGTGTTCCACCTTTGAAGGAAAATGAGCACGACTGCTTTTCCCTTGTTTACAAGCTGAGCAAAGGTGATCTTTGGAATATCGGATTCTCGGGAGACCTTCAACAAGTTTATTTCGAGCAAGGTTGGTTATGGTTTGAAAGTTTAAATGTGAGAGACGACGGTGCCATAACCAAGATTTTGTACATGTTGCCTTTGAAAGTAGACAAATGGGAGATGAAGCAACCATGTCTTGCATAGAGATTGTGAACATACTAGAATTGCGAGAGCCAGACATAAGATCGTTTCCTTGTAGATCACGAATAAAACAAGTTTTCTCCCGAAAAGCAACTTCCAAATCTCCATCACAGAATTGACTGACTGAAAAGAGATTGTGTTAGGAATTAGAAATTCCATAGTGAAGAGTCGGTCACCCCAAATATAATCTAGCATAAGTTAGTTCATAGACATATCGTTATTTACTGTTTTATTAGTTAGTTATTTAGTTTAGAGCAACACCGTGGAGGAAGGACGGGTCTTTACCCACTGTATGCCTGATCCACAGTCCGAAGGAGGACGTTTAGTTTGTAACTATATATACCCTCTACCTCTCAAGGTAGAGGGTTGGACCTTTCATTCATCTTAATCTAACCTTCTATGTTTTCTTTCATTTTCTCTCTCTAGAAAGGCTCCCACTTTCTCTCTCTAAAACCTCTAAATAATTCGACCATATTATTGTTTGTTATGTGTTTATGAAATCCAATATCTAACAATTTGGTATCAAGAGCCATGGTTAGATCATATCTTGCACATCTTTGGATTTCTAGTGGTTTTTAGGTGGTTTTTGAGTTTGAAAAAGTTTAGTGGTTTTTGCATCATTTGGTTGATCTCTTGTGTTAAAGTTTGAATTTTGTTAGTACTTTCATGTTTAGAATCATCACAAGTGCTTAGGTTTTCATTTGGTAAGCTTGAATCATCTTGGTTGGGTTGTTTTTGGATTGAAAAGTGAAGTTTATATGGTTTTTCATGCTAGCGACTTAGTTCACGGATAACTTTCTTCCTAGCGACTTGCTTCACAAAATTGTAGCGAGTTACAGTTTTAATCCTAGCGAGTTAGATCTAGCGAGTTAAAGTACAAGTAGTGGACTCTCCACTACGAGTAGCGACTTGGTGGTAGCGACTTGGTCTGTAGCGAGTTGCTCTTTAGCGACTTGTATTTCTAGCGACTTGGGTAGCGAATTACTGCCAAATTTTTGCTAGCGACTTGAGGGGTAGCGAGTTACTACTTAGCGACTTGCTTCGTGTCTAGCGACTTGGGACTCTAGCGACTTAGTTGGCTAGCGAATTAGTTGTTAGCGACTTGGTTCAAGAATTCGTAGCGACTTGGTTGATTTTTCCCGTCAAAACTTCAAACGGCCATAACTTTTGAACCGTAACTCCGTTTTCAGCGTTCTACCCATCAAAACGACCGTGAGAACGAGGAGAATGGCACGCCGAATGAACTTCATTCGGGTCAACCTTCGAGGTCTAAATCCGCTCCGAACAGAAGTTATTGAGGTTTTTAAGTTTTTAGACCTTAATTTCTCAGGAAAAACGGGCATAAACCAATCCAAATCACAACCAAACAACATCTCTGCTAATCCTACAAACAATCATATGTCCTATCACACAATTGTCTATAATTCCATTGGTCATTGCTAAACGGTTTGGTCTTGATTTTAGTAAAATCCCGCGAAAGATTCTATTTCTCGGTTTGAATCATAGACTTGTAAAATCCCGTGCATTCTACCACATCATGTCTTACTCTACTGACCCAGTGATTTCAGAAGTGCTTAAATTGTATGATGATGTAGTCAACCCTGAGAATGTTAGCTACACTGAACGATTAAAGATGATTGAATCAATCAATGAGGATGTGATATCTCCGGGTTCAGACTTTGAAAAGACTGAAATGCACCAGTCAATGCTACAAAATGCCATGCTAAAGGAATGTAACATTGAGCCCTTTCAACTACTTTATCAGCACCTCAAACTACTTTTATCTACAACTATGGATCGAACAAGCAGTGCTCTCCTTCGTCAGGATTTTCCCATCTTGACAAGAACTGTGCTACTAAACTTAGAACAACTGAGGTTTCAAATTACTAAAGAGAAGTTCTCAACTGATGAATCTAATGCAGCTCTTCAAGTAATCTTCGATCAATTTCAGCCATTTATCCGGGGGGAATATTCCTCAGATTTTGATGATGAAATGACTGAAGTGTCTTTCAAGAAACACACTGGAATGGAAATTAGCGTGTTCATTGAGACATTCATACAACTCATGGATAATGTGGAGAAGTACATTGAGGAAGTTACACAAAAAGATGAAAACGTGAATGAGTGTCAGGTGCAGTTGAGAAATAGTTGTGATAAGTTGGGTAATGTATCTGTTAAAGAATCGGGTGTTGTTGAATACAGAATGTCAGAGTCAACATATAATGATGAGTCGGGTAAAACACCAGATGATGGATCAGTTGGCACTGAATACAGAGGCTCAGAGATTGATAAGCTTGACACATCCAGCGGTCCAGTGACTCTCGTTACACATGTTGTGGATGCAGATAACAGACCAGAAATTGAGCAGGTGTCATGTAATGAGGTACCCTTTACTGTTCAACATAGTGCATCTGCTAAAGCACTTAAACAAACTGATCATAATGTTGAACATGTCTTTCATAAATGTTCTGTTACTGAGGCTGAGTCTGAGATTAAGTGTTTCAAAACAAAAGATTTGGTTGATAAGAAGGCTTTTGATGAACTTTCAAACAAATTCTCAAATCTTGAAAAATATTGCATTTCACTTGAAATCGCGATTCAGAGTAAAGAAGAAAGTTTTCAACTTAACAAACCATGTAAAAAACCGGAACTTCCTGAATTCCGTGAACTTTTTGAAATTAACACTTTGAAAGCTCAGCTTCAAGACAAAGAGTCAACCATTTACAATCTGAAGAAACATATTTCTGTCTTGAATGAGAAAAGTAACTTAGTCATGAATACACAAGACATTGATGCTATTATAACAAGAAATAATGAACTGTCAATTTATGTGGCTAAATTACTAAATGAAAATGAGTCTTTGAGAAAGCATCACGTAGAACTTAGTGAGTCTGTCAAAGAAGCTAGAACTAAGTCAATGGAACAAAACTCTTTGATAGCAAAAATTGATGAACTCAAAGCTCAACTTCAGGAAAAGAGTTTCGCTATTGTTGCCTTAAAAAATGAGCTTAGGAAAACTCTAGGGAAAAGTGTGAACACTAAGTTTACAAAACCATCAACCTTGGGGAAACCAGTTTCTCATCCCATTAGAAACCGGTCCATTGTTAGGCAGCCTACTGCGTTTATATCCGAAAGACCAAAATTTTCAAAAACACGGTTTGCCTCCCAAGTTGATGAGAAACAAGTTTTGTCAAAACCAGTCACTTCACCTGAGTTGCCTAAGAATTATGCTTCTAGTTCCTCTAAACCTCAACAAGCATCTACTTCTACTCCCAGCACCTCTAGGATTAGTTCGAAAACAGTGTCAAAATCAAGCATTAAAACCCATAATTCATATGATATTAATGACTTGTGTAAGAACTATTATCTAGAAAAAGCTAGAAAAAAGGCACAGATTCGAAAAGACGGAATTTTAGGTGCAAGACCTAGGGTGATGAATTCTACGAGATTTCAAGGCACTGCTAGTAGTTGTAAACCACTACCTAGGAACACTCAAAAGACTAGGGATTGGCGTGCAGCTAAGAGTAGTTATTTGCATAAGAATGCTAAGCATGTAGAAAACAAAACTAGAAATTCTGAGTCTTTTCCACATAAGAAACAGTTTCCTAATTCACATGCCAAGGTACTATCCACTAAGACCACTATCGCGACTAAGGTTCAACATGTTGTGAAACAATACAAACCAAAAACTTCGCCTAGATGGATACCAACTGCTAAATCTTTGGAAACTAGGATTAAGGATAAGTCTTCCACTGTGCATAAGAAGCCTTACAATCCTAGACCTTGCCATAAGTGGATACCGTCTGGTAGAATGTTTAAGGATGCTGGACTTAGGTGGATTCCTACCGGAAAGCTGTTTTCTGATGAAAAAATCAAGGTTGACCGTGAAACCCCAAAGAGTTTGGAAACTAATGTCACTAACCCATATATATGCAATCAAGCTTGTAATGTTAGTACAGGTACTCCTTGCTCAGTTGCAGATACTTCGATCCTTCAATACATGGACTGGCTTAAAGTATGGATTACAAATGGATTGATATCTCATAATTCACGGGTTCTAGTTACTCAACATTGATATTCAATCGGCTATGACGTCTGTTCACTTCAGTTCAGGCCTCGTACTTCATCATTATGGCATCTGCAGATAACACTTCAGGCCCCGTTCCTCAAAGAAAAGAAAGGTGTACGCTTCAGTGCGCTTTATCTTCTTAAGAAGAGAAATCTTCATGTTTATGACCATTCTCATCGACATTCTTCATCAACATGCTTCATGCTTTTTCCATGCGCTTCAGTCATCAAGTGAACCGGACTACTGATAATTACTCTTACTCCTCTTGCTCAATATAATGAAGATGGCGACATCATGTGCTAATTTTGTGGGGGAAAAGTGTGAATATAATACATTTGGATGATAATCACTTGGTTAATCAAGAATGGCATCTATGTATGCAATTCTTGAGGGGGAGAAGAAGCGTGAATTTTTTGCATGGTTGACTGATATTTGAGAATATATGGTCAAACGGCTCCTAACCCATGTAAGAACCGAGATTCTTCTTATCGGATCATCTTCACATGTAGTTTCTTCTAAGAGCCGTTGGTTGACATCTTCACACGGGCTGATATGATTAAATGACAAAGTGCTTCTAGTTGCTGGGCTGATTTCTTTGATGAACATCTTTCTGTTCTTGTTTGATTGGGAGGGATTTTAATTAAGGGGATTTGCTATTTACAAGTTAACGGGAATGCCTTTGGTGTGAAGAAGATGTTAACTGTCTATTTCCCCATTCGGATAATCTTGAAGAAGGTCGAGTCTACAGTCTAATCTACATTTGAAAGCTACATGATTAGAAGACTAAAGACGAATTGCATTTGATGATCTAAAGACTTCTTCTTAATCCGGGCTGAGAAGAACACTTGAAAATCTTCGTCAGTTTAGGGGAGAGCACTAATTGGGGGAGATTGAAAAGCCAAAATTTAATCCCCAATTAGACTTGCTCAGATTCTTTAGCAATGATTCATTGCTTGATTTTTGATGACACTCCTCCAACGCCTAATGCTTCAATTACTAAGGATAATTGGGATTCATTTTTTGGGATTCATTGTTTTCAAAGATATGTTTGATGAGTACTTCCAACCTCTAACGATTGTTGATCATCCAGCTTCTGAAGCTCATGCTCCGGTTTCTACTGACTCAACTAGTTCACCATGTAAGAAGTACTTCTCAGAACTCTCAAGAAACCCAATCTCCAGTTACTCCTCAAGGCGTTGATAATGACTATCATAATATTGTTGTAGCACTCATGAATAATGATCCGCTCTTTGGTATTCCTTTACCAAATCTTCACGGATTATTGTTCATGAATAATGATCCACTCTTTGGTATTCTTTTGCCAAATCCTCACGGATTATTGTTCCTCTCATGGTGCACGTTATAAATCAACCACATGAACATTAAGGAAAATGACTACCTCATCCGCTCGAAAACATTATTGGTGAATCTTCCAGATCAGTTTCTACATGTATACCCTAAGGAAGAATGCATTGATGTTGAGGAATCATTTGCTCCGGTTCATTCAGTGGGACAATGTACATCCGATTGTATGTTTGTTCACGTGTTGGACATTTGACACAAGTTGATTACTTCAGAGTTAATCATTTATCACTTATTTGAGATTGAAGTTGACGTTCACAAAGGCGTGTTCTTATTTGATAACTTGCTCGGGCTTAAGTATTTGAGTTGAAGACTTGGGTTATCTAGTTACCAGCAGTCGAGGTGGATGATTGAAGACCTGGTTAACTATCACTATTAGGAGTTACTTTGTTTTACTCAGTGTCACACGCATATGACGGTGTGGATAATCGCAAGAGGTGTTAATGTCTCATACTTTGTTTGAGTAGTGAGTACTTAGAGATTTGCTTGAAGCATAGATTCTCGACACCGTTCTTCCATCTTTAAGTGCAAGCTTAAGACACAAATGCGGGGAATTCGACTTCAGTTTCAAGTTTGGTATATCGGGTTTTTCTTCAACAGTGGTCACTTCAAATTGTCTACATATGGGTTGATAAAGATAGTCAGAGAGAGTTTATGTAGCAGTTGATTCTCACAGGATTCACTTGGGCTATTTGAGTTCTTCTCACAAGATTTCAAGTTTATGGATATATTATGTTTTGCTGATTCTGAGGTATCAAAACTATTTGGGGGAAGGATATATTATTCCAACTATTTGGGGGAAGTGGTCTCTGGAGACCTTTGGTTTTTGTTACTTCAGTGTTCAGTTGGAAGAAATGTGAGAAGAATATTTGGAACGTGAGATGATACTGCCTATCGACATCTTATATACGGTTTATGATAAAGTGCTTCCGGTTATATGCACAACATGTTCACTTGATCGAGCTAATTCAGTTATTTCAGAGTTGACATCCACAGAGATGATTAGTGACTCATGATGTTACATGGATGTCATCGTCTCTACTCGTGTTGGGTACATGTGTACATTATGTGCTGATTGGTTATGTGTTAAATAACTGGAATGCTCTTGGTAAAATGAAGATGTTGATATATTGTTCCCCTAAATTGACAATTGGTCAATCTCGAAGAGTAAGGTGTACATCGGGGATGCACAACAGGTTCATGTGATCGGTCGTAATCAGTTAATCCGGATTTGATAACCATTGAGACGATCAATGTTTCAACTTGTTACTTCGGTGTTCTCGTGTTCTTCAGGGTGCTGAGCTTCAATCAATGAGACCGCTTTGTATTCAACTCTACTTCTTAGGGAAATGGTCTTTATTCGATGTTTGTCGGTTTGGGGGGAAGCTACCAAAGATTCAAATTGAGAAGGCTCATGTTCAGACGATTTTCTTAGAAGCCTCAGATGCTTTGGTGGCGAAAGTTTAAGAGATGTTGATTCCTTTCTTCTACAACGTGCTGAACGATATCTTTATCTCGGTACTCATTTCATCATTCTCTTAAACTAATTTATCTCTTGTAAATATTTATTCGAAAAACAAAATACAAAATTATAAAACTTACAAAAAGAAAATAGAAAAATATAAAATCTTCAAAAATCCATAAAAATCTGAAAATTTGAAAAAGACCAAAAATATGTTTTCTCAAGACATGTCTTCTGGTATCGATAACATCTACGGTCTTAGAAATGTCATTCAATAATGGCACGGGACTTTAGATGAAGTTCGAGCAGGAGGTGTAAATATTTCTTTTTAAACATGTCTCAAAAATATGGCTTGCAGTTATTTCGGACTGTAACCCGCGCTTAAACCATGGTTTGCTATTATTTCAGATAGCAACCCGTTCTTTAAAGAAAGGAAAGTGCTGCGCTAAATCAATTTTCAAATATTTCGTGCACTTATCCTAAAATACATTGAGGAAAGTATGTCGAAGGACTGCTGTTCCTACACAAATGTTTTTCCGTCTAAAATTCTTCAGAAAAATATTTGTTGTATTTCAAAATGGTGGTAAAATGAGTTGCTTGATAAATCAATCAGGATCAGAGTTTTTCGTATTAATTCGCAAAAACTCAATCAATGACTTCTGCGCTTTTAAAATGTTTCAAAAAAAAAAATGAGTCATTGATTGAGGGGGAGAATGTTTTCAAATCTATATCATCTAACGAGCTTTCTTAATTATCCTACGTGCTTAATTAAAAATGATATTTGCCTGTGTCGAAGGACTAGGAATTTAGGATATGATTGTTAGGTTTAGATGATTAGAGTTTGATTAACACATAAACCCCATGCCTTATATGATCTGATTGTTATGTTAAATTGACTTTAATTAGTCGATTGTTGTTTGGGTGATGTCGACCACCATATATTTGTATGTGTGTTCACTAACGTATGCAGGTATATTGGTTATAAGAATGTTCCCAATCCGGATCCCACAATTGAAGATGATTGGATGCCGAAAGGAAAGGGTAACTATATCTTGGGTTGACAAATGAAGAAACGGAGCTTAACTGGACTACGATGGAGAGTTGGCATGAAATGCAACGTAAGAGGTCTTACTGCATCAGCAGATGGTTTTCTTCAGCAAGTGAAGAAACGGAGCTTAATTGGACCTCAGTTGGCATTCTAAATGCAACGTAAGAAGAAGTCTCACTGCATTTGCAGACGGTTTTTCTTCCAACCCTACAACAACAACAACGGAAGCTTCTCAACCACTAACGTATCTTTGTGCAGGATACCATTTTTAAACAATTTTGAATTAATTTGAATAAATTGTTTTGAAAATGGAATATATTGTTTTGAATATATATTGGACTAAATTTTGAAAATCACCGGACTTCATTTTATCAAAACCTAAGTCACTCAATTTTTGACTTCTGTCATGGATTGAGGGGGAGAGTGATTTAAAATAAAATATTTTCAAACAATATATCTTCCAAAGAGTCCGTTTGTACAAAATTTGTGGTGATCTAAAGATTTAATGTTATGTCATGGTATGATTTTTTCTTTAGAATCAAGGTCTTTCAAAATGAAATTTTTTCTGTTCTTGTTTGATTGTGAAATTGTTTTATTTTACTAAAAGATCTCTTAAAAACTATCATACCTGACACTAACAATCTTTAATGTTTAAATCTGCTCCTATCTGTCATCTTTCAGAATTAAATCTTGCCACGTCTTTCCCCTAAAATTTTCTAAATGATTTAAATCAGTTGGGATCACAAATCTCAAATGGTTTGATATTTCTGATCGGGGTAGAGATCGTGGTTTAAATCTCAAATCTGTTTAAATGGAATTGGTTTTAGTCCTTTAAAGGCACTCCTGCCTCCATGTGCCAAACAATTTCATACACAATGCACATGTTGAGGAGGGGGATTTATCCAAAAACATGATGAGTATTTAAACCAGGCCACATATTCTCCCATGTTTTATAAACCGTATTAAATCACTTGGGATCCAAAATCTCAAAGGGTTTGATATTTTTGATCGGGGGAGAATTTGTGATTTAATAATGAAATTTGATAAAAGGTGATCGTTTGGATTCAATTGTGCAGGCTGCTCTCTCGTATGTGCTAAACGCTTTCGAATCTCGAAGCACATATTGAGGGGGAGCAAAACCATCGAGGTACAAAAGTTTTTTAAAAGAGATTATAAAGTACCTTGATTATGTTTTCAAATGGTTTTCTTAATGGATTTTGTGATTGTGGATGTGCTTCAAAAGAACTCTTGCCTCTATGTGATAAAAAATGTTTTCAAATATCCTATGCACATATTGAGGGGGAGAATTTACCAATGAAAATCAAATGGCTTTTTTTCGTATGAAAATTGTGATCAAAGAAAATATTTCAAAGTTCTCTTGCCTCCTTGTGCTAAACAATTTCTAAATCATATGCACATGTTGAGGGGGAGGTTTTCTAAATGATCAAAACTATTAAGGTACAAAATGCTTTGATCTCGTATCACAAGTACCTTGATTGGTTTTCCAAATGATTTTTCAATTGGTTTCATGAAGGAAAGAACAATACCAAAAGACCGACCAATTTACTTTATGCATGGAGTTATAAGGATGGTTAGGTTAGGTATTCGTTCCCACGATCCGCCAGAACCGGAGGGATCTACCCAGGGACAATCCACTAGATAGTGTAGAGTCCTTAGGTATATTGAAAAAAAGGAGAAAAGTGAGGAATGGGAAGAGTGCAGACTGAGACTGAGCTAGTACTGGAATAAACCCAACAAGGTTCTAGTTATGAAGTCTCGGTAAGCACTGAAGGGGTTGAAGAATGAAAAAGAAATGAATGATAAAAGGGTGAAAAGAAATAGCCCTCCATCAATTCAACCTTAGGGCAGAAACCGGGTTCAATTCATATGCTACTGGTGGTTACTAAGGTAACACTGGTTCTCAAGACAAGACATCATGGACCCAGTGATGCACTGCACTAAACTTCCCAAACCACTCAAGTTCCTCTTAAAAGGGCTTGTTTCATTCTCACGGGGAACCGACATAATCTATCGACTTTCTCTTAGAGATGGTTGATATTGAAGAAGGAGACCCTCTCCCTAGTCTCCGGCAAAGGAACCAAAAATGCACTATTGAGTCTAGAGCCAAGAGATCATCCACAATATCTCATTAGGATACTATTCTTGAAGACTTGCTGTTTCACACAATGTGGAAAGTAAGAATATATTAAGAGTCCTACGCATTATCCTTGTGGTATTGCCAGAACATCCGAGTGATATGTAAAAATATTCACAATGAAGATGGAAATCCTTCTAGAGCCAACGTCAAACAAGCTCTTGGTGGGTAACATGTGAGATCTTCTCGTAAGATCAAGCTTGTGACAACTGGATAGAAACGATGGGGCGATTCACTCTTGAATCAACCTTGGTCCAGGAATGGAATTGACGAATACTTTTGGAAAAACCGTTCGATGTGCAAACCTTCTTTTCTCTAGCACGTCGAATGTGTATTCATTTCAAATTCAAAAAGTATCTCTGATTGAAAAATACTTTTAGAAAAACCGTTCGATGTGTGAATCTCTTCTTTTCACTAGCACATCGAATGTGTACTCTTTTCAAATACAAAAGGTATTTTTTGATTGAAAATTGATCTTTCTCATAAAACCTTCGTCGTATTGCAAAACTCTTTCTTCAAGCAATACGCGATTGTTTTTCAAATCATTTTTCATCAATCAGTGAATCTCAATTTGCTGGTTCACTCACTCCGTGTTATCTTCTTTGAGACGTTCCGGTTTGAGAACGGCTAGAGCAGCTGCGAAACCCTGTCAAGGAGATTCTTAGGAATCCTACCTGATCACAGGCAGTACTTGTACTGATTAACGGGGAACCGTGGGCCGTGTACCTCAATTCAACGAAAGTGATCAAAGACACTTTCGTGTGTTTTATTGCTAACTGTTGTTTGCAGGTACATTTGGACGGTTGCAGCTGATCAGAATTGAGCGGTCAATCCAAAGCCGCATGCTCACAGCATCCACACTTAATTGAAGAAATCATGACTGGTGCATATCTACATAACCTGGTTCTGATATTTTTATACTATGCTTCTGCTACGCTGCTACAAATATCATGAACCAGTAAAGCTTCCGCTACTCTGATGGAAAGATGTCATGATCCAGAATGTGTGAGCATGTCAGTCCGAAAGTCACAACTTCACATGATGGCAACACAATAAAGGGTGATCCAGAGATTTATTGTGGCTGATGATCTCAATTAAAGCGCGAAGATCATCAATGATGTGGATCAGTATAAAGGCCTCCACTTAAAGTACAAAGTTATCGGACTTTAAAGAATCACTGCAAAAGCACAAAGATGCAGATGTTGAAGAATTAATGTCTACGAGCTCAAGACTGAAGATTAAATAGAATGCTAGGATTCGAAATGTAAAATATGGGGTGACCTCCCTTAGGGGGAGATTGTTAGGAATTAGAAATTCCATAGTGAAGAGTCGGTCACCCCAAATATAATCTAGCATAAGTTAGTTCATAGACATATCGTTATTTACTGTTTTATTAGTTAGTTATTTAGTTTAGAGCAACACCGTGGAGGAAGGACGGGTCTTTACCCACTGTATGCCTGATCCACAGTCCGAAGGAGGACGTTTAGTTTGTAACTATATATACCCTCTACCTCTCAAGGTAGAGGGTTGGACCTTTCATTCATCTTAATCTAACCTTCTATGTTTTCTTTCATTTTCTCTCTCTAGAAAGGCTCCCACTTTCTCTCTCTAAAACCTCTAAATAATTCGACCATATTATTGTTTGTTATGTGTTTATGAAATCCAATATCTAACAGATTGTAACCGAGGCCTTCCACATAATAAACCCTGCTAATTTCGATGTTTCCATTGATGTAATCTCCGTAGCCCATGATAACTGCGAAGTGATCATTCCCGAATCTGACAATGCCAATGAACTTTGCAATAAAGTTTGATAACAGTTAAAGATTTGTTGTCATGTGTCGGGAACATCCGCTATCAACAACCCAAAGGATGATCTGTATCAGCTGCATTACACACAGACGACATAGATGGAATAGAAGTAGATGTGGAACCCGAAGAGTTAGAGGGTTCCTAAGCAGTTATAGTCGAAATACACACATCAATGATTTTAGGCATCCATTTAAATCCTAGTGTATTATGTATCCATTTCTGCCATCTCCAACTAGTCTTTGCTTTATTCTTAGTGAATGCACTAGGTGGTACTACATTCCTTGGAGGTGATACTGGAACTACAGGGACATCAATGCGTTTCTTAGAATCTAAAGAGGGCGGTTTTCCAAGCACAGACTTAGAAGCATTAGTGGGCCTAGAGGTATTCCATTTCTTAGGATTCCGTAAAAAAGGCAAGATAGCTTTAGCAACACATTTATCATGACAATCAGAAAGCATACTTTTATGACAAATAACACAAGAAGCTTCAGACAGAATATCAAAAGTACTTAAAGGTTCAACATTGGTACAACACTTTTTCCATTACATTTGTCAGACGCAATATCTAAAGTGGGTGCAACATGGGACTTATTCAAAGTCCTAGGGTGTTCTTCTACTTCAGCATTCTTTATTGTTCTTTTCTTAGGTCGCAACTTCCTATTCTTCCTTGTATTGCTCCTAGGCTGTGAAGTGCGGACTTTGGGAAAAGAGGCAACTATTCCTGTTTCAGTAGAGGGAAACACATTAGTATCTTGTGTTTTGTCAGTAGGCATTATGGGTTCACGTTTGCTAAGTGTTACAGGTGCAATTTTCTTAATGATGCTAGGCTGAACTTGTTCATACTTTCCTAACATCTCCCTTAACTTAAAGATAGTGTGCACCAAATCTTGATTTTCAGAACGAAGATTTCTAGAAAAGTTCATGACTTCTTTAGTGTGTGTAAGATAATGATCAAGTTCGTTTGATGCTTCATCATGAGTCTTTTTGAGTAAATCAAATATGATACCATATTCCTTTTTAACTTTTGCAAGTTCTTGTTCATATTTTGAGATTTGACATTTCAAAGACACGTTTTGATCATCTAGTTGCTCAATTTTAGGATCAAAAGAGTTTGAGCACAACTGAGTGATTTTATTTTGCAGAGAAAGTTCACGATTTTGACAATCTTTTTGACACCATTGTAGACGACGTTTTGCATTTGAAAGTTCGTTTAACAATCGTTCATTTTCAACTTTTAAAGATTCGATCTGATGCACATTATCAGTATTCTCAACAATTTCAACAGTATCAGCAGAGATATAATCAGATGCATACGACAAAGAATGCAGTAAACAACATTATGGTTATCAGCACAGATAACATTTTCCAAGAGTCGATCAAAATCTTTTCGTAACATTTTCTTTTTACGTTTTGTATTTGAAATTGATGTTTCTGTTTGTTCGAAAACTCTTTTCATAAGTCCAAGCTCCTTGTGAAAATCCCTTTCCCAATATATAGCACAATTTTTCAAATTTCGGACATGAGGTAAAATTCTTTTCTAAAGAATATCTCTTTGTGCATGCGCAAGAGGCGATTGAAAATTTTCAATTTTAATTTCAGAATGAAATTCAATTTCACGTTCCAAAAGTTTGATGTCCGAAGTGAATGTTTCAAAATATTTTATGACTTTACATTGTTCGACAAATGGTTTTATTTCACTAAGTAAAGGTAAAGGACCATTAAGTTGTGCATTATTGGAAAGGGGACCCTCAGAAGTAGGTGTGATAACCCAAGGTGTGTTAGAAAAATCCTTTTGTGCAACGAAAGTGACGGCTTTTGAATAGTTAAATGGTTTGTTATAAACAACATTTTCTAATTTTGATCGACTCTCGTCTTCTGCATCTAATTCCTCTTGACGGTTATATTCAACAACACTCATAATTGAATCATCAACTCTATGTTCTGCACTATAAACTTCAGGATTTGGTTTGAATGCTCGGTTTGAAAACTTGGGTTTGTAATCAGCAAGATTCGGTCCATATCCATTTGGATTTTGTTTGAAAGTAAACTTTTGAATAGTTGTGATTGATTCACCATGTTTATAAACAACAGTTCGAAACTATTTGATTTTGTGTTGTAAGTCGACAATTTCCTCAAGATAGTCATCTATTCGTTTCGTGGAGCGCTTTTTGTACTCAGAGAACTGTTTTTGACAAGTTAACAACTCAGACTTGGATTTTTGAGTTTCCAAAGTAAGAGTGTTAAGTTGTTTTTTATGTTCATGTTTCAGTTGTTCTATTTGAGACAACAAAGCATTCTTCGATGCGGCTAGATCACGAATCTGTCGTTCTAAAGATATTTCGTTTTGATGTGATTTAGCAAAAGCGGCTTCAAAACCTTTTTCACGGTTTTCTTGAGTTTTGAAAAAATTGAGTTGTCGTTTTAAGCATTCAATATCCCTGGTTAATAGTGCATTTTTACTGTGTAATTTCTGATTTAATACATAACATTCATCCATTCGAGATTGTTGGTCTTTAAGTAAGAGATCAATATCTGGACTAGGCAAAAGTTCAGCGTGTTCAACATGAGTCACAACATGATCACTATTCTGATCCTCAAGTATAACCACAGAGTCAATTTGAGTATCAAAGGTAATCATAAGATCATTTTGATCTTCAAATGTAACTACGGGGTCTAGTTGGGAATCGTCAGGATGAAATGTGGATGACTCATTTTGAACATTCTGAGCCTCGCCGGATTCAGATGTTGGCTGAGATATTAGATCAGTGATGAATATGGTTTGTTCGGGTACCTGAGACAAGCCATCAGTGTCATACACTGGGCCTATGTCACTCATGTGGAGAGCTTGCATTTGTGCCATCAACATCACTGCTGCATTAGCTTGCAAGTCCTCCATATCATCATCTGAGTCTGCATCTGCCATAAAGCTCTGTTCTTTGTTTGTGAGAGTTCCACCAGCTTCATCCTTAAGAGCCAAAAGTAAAGCCTCCTTGTGATAAGCACTGCCCCTAGTCCTCGGCTTTGGGCATGCATTAGCCAAGTGTCCCTTCTCATTACAGTTGTAGCAGCGAAGACCATTTATCCCATTATGAGCATTACCCTGTTCAACCACTTGAGCTCTCTGTTGTTGTGGAGCACCCATGTTATTCCTTCCCATAGCATTAAACCCTTGACCTACTCCCATCTGACGACCATAACCACGATTCTGAACTTCAACACGTCCATTGTTCACAACAGCCTGATTCCTTGTGTTTGATGAGGAGCGAATGCGATTGTTGGATTTGTTTGTATACCGCCCAAAGGCTTTAGCAATCATAACAAATCCTTGTTGCAATGCATCGAAAGCTTCGGAGTCCTCATTAGCTTCACTGTAAAGTGCTTGATCATTGTTGTTGCTGTATGGAACCAATTGAGTTTGTTGAGATTGTTTCTGTGACGGATCATATGGTGTAATTGTTGCAGTTGGTTGAGGAGCGGGTTGAGAAGCGGGTTGAGGAGGATAACTAGTTTGAGCCCACAAAGCAAGTTGTTGATTATCCGGAAGTGAAGGTGAAACAGATTGGCCATGGATAACCCTTTACTTATCAACTTCTTTTTTATGAGGCTTCAAATAGTCGTACAACAATCCGTATGAAGCATGATGAAGATTCTTCGCTTGACGGATGAAAATGACATACTTCTCCCAATCAGGACTAAGACTACTTAGGAACTTTGTATTGACTGCTATTCTTGGCATGATGATGTTGTATTTATCTAAATCATTGATGATGTCTGAGAATCGATGATGATAAGACTCTAGTGTCTCTCCAGGTTCAATCATGAAGTGTTCATAAGCCAAGTAAACTTTGGATTCCATATCCTCTTGATTGAGTGCAGTGCCTTCCATGAGAAGATGAATATGTTCCCACATTGCTTTTGCAGTCTTTTGAGCATCAACACTTCGAAGAATTGGGTTTGGTAATCCTAAAAGGATATATTGCATTGCTAGCTCATCAGTTTCGTAGTGTAGAAGTTCATCACCAGAAAGGTCAGCAAGAGTTGCAATGTTTGTGAGATCATCTCTTGGTGGAACAGCATTTGGATCTCCGGGTGTAACAACAATATGCATCTGAAATGGACCTTCCAAGATAACCTTCTTTAAGAACTTTCCATGTGGCTTCTTTAGATCACAAAACCTAAAGAACCTAATTACCCATTGATCGTAGTTACCGGGAGTGAGCATTGGAGGTATATCAAGTGATCCTGCCTCATGAATGGATTGTTGGCTACTTAAAGCTTCACACATGTTTGCAAACCAAGTCGGTTCCTTCATAGTATTCCTGGATGGATGTTGATTGTAAACGTTTGTGTAAGGTTGTACTTGAAGACTAGGTGGTGGTTGAACCATTCGAGGTTGAATTGCTCCTTGTTGTGGATAATGTTGTTGATAAATTTGTTGTTGTTGATTAAATTGTTGATGTTGTGGACTTAGTTGTTGGTGTTGTTGATTATAAGTGAAAGGAAAATAGCTAGAGTATGGAGGTTCAGACATGTTGAAAACTTGTGTTGTTAAATGGATCTTTGTAGTCGAATGAAACGTTGTTAATGAAGTATCCTTAGGCGTAGAAAAACCAAGTTTAGGCAAAGAAACACTTAGGCATAAAAACACCAAACTTACGCGTAAAAGCAGTATTTACGCGTAGGATTAGCTTACGCGTAAGAATTGATAAACACTAAAGTTATGCATAAACTGAAAGTTAACCGTAGAAGACTTAGGCGTAGGATTAGCTTATGCGTAAGATAGAGCTTAGGCGTAAGAAAAATCTTATGCGGAAAGAGTTCTGCGCATAAGTTTGAGCTTATGCGTAAGATTAGGGTTTTGCCCAAAAAATCCTTTACACTATCACAGTGTAAAAGATATCCAAAGTCGAAGTGTTTTCAGGCTTATCCAAGCAAGAAAACACTGAGTAAACCACGAAAACTGAAGATCGATCCAAGGAAAAATTACGCGTAAAATTAGGGTTTTGATACGCGTAAAACTTGACCAAAAATGATTTCTGCCCAATGATGTTTCTAAACCAGATTTTTGTGATGAAACAGCTTCAATATCACCAAAATAACACAAAAGTGTGAAACTTGATGATCCAAAACTTCTAAACACCTTATGCGTAGAAATAAACCCACGAATAAAACCAAGCTTAAAAACAATGATCCACACGTAAAGTTTGAAACTTTTTGCCAAAAACAGATATTTTAACACCTAAAAACATTGAGAGTGCAAGAATCTTGGATTAAAAAGTGTAAAAAATAAGTTTTAAGCGTGACAAAGTGAGAAACCGTTTTACGCGTAAGACCAAAAAACACTAACTTCAAAAAACAAAACCTTTTCACCCAACTATTTGGTAAATGATACCACTGTTAGGTTCCTATATTAGTAACACAAGCATCAATATAAGAAATAGAGAATATAATGATCGGATGAACAAGACACAACACTATGCGTATGATTATGTGAAAGGTTATGTGTAAAGTGTAAGAGTGAATTGAACAACCAACCCTCAAGTGAGGGTTATATAAGAGTATTTATAGGGCAAGGAGCTAGGGCAACACTTCTAGCATCCTTCCCTTCTTATAGGCTTGGGCCAAGGCTCATGGGCTTTCTACATAAGCCTTGGCATGATTACTAACACAAAAGCCATATTAAGCTAACTATTACATATTAATTACTAACACTTGAAATATGGTTTAGCAGTGATTCCAACATTTATATCATTTATATGGATTTACGCTTGTTTTCCATTATAATCCACTTTCAGGTAAATTACGAGCATTGGAGCTAAAGTGACGCGGAATTGGAGAGTTTACTGAAGATTTATCATAGTATGCTCACTTTGAAGAAGTTACGGCGTAACTCCTCTCTCACTTTACGCCATAACTAAAGTGTGACTCAGAAAGCCACCTTATCAAAAGATTACGGCGTAACTCTCCCAAAAGATTACGACGTAACTATATTAGGTCAAATGAGTTTTCGCGCCGCTGATAACTACGCCGTAACTCGTGCATAAACTACGGCTTAACCAAGAATTATTGAAGATACGGCGTAACCCCTTCTAAGGTTACACCATAACCAGCAGATCTAGTGCAATTTATGAAGAATTAGATGATTACGGCGTAACTATTTTATTAGTTACGCCGTAACCAAGATCTGGCCTATAAATACCCCACGATTTCGAGCATTTCAAAGCATCCCATTTCACACACAACAACCAAAGAACGTGGGAAGAAGCCAAAGGCAGGTCTAGAGGAGCATACGGAGGTATCTCCAAGGGAGAAATCACTCCCCTACAATAAGCATTAGCTTTTAATCTTTTCTTTACTTTTGATTCATGTATTTCGTAACATTAAATATTGAATTGATTTGTATGGTTAATATGAGCGGCTAAGCAGCTCTTGGTGCTGGCCTAGTTATGATTCCTTAATTGTTTTGTTTGCGTTTATATTACTTCAGTATAATTATTTCTAAGTGTATGCATGCATAGTTTATTGGTAGCTTCCCTTGTTTCGGTAGTTTTGAATGGCGGTAGAGGCTAGTTGCTTAGGAGATATGAACAACTGGCCCTAAGTGAGTAGACTGAGACTGGAAGGGTAAGATATGACCAACTGACGACCCTTTCTACTTGTGCGATTTGACCAACTGATCACCTACCGTTTGGATGAACTTAAGAATTAGGGGGTGAGTGTCTAAGAGGTTAGCGCCCGGGCAATCAGTATTATAAGTCTAGCATGTAGCAGAACTTAATGACTCAGCTTAGGGGACCAGGAACAATTGGACTTATGAGGGGACACCTGACTTCTCCAGTAGTGGCATCTTTGCTGATAAGGAGCATGTAATGGGAAGTAATTAGGCGTAGGCGTAGACATTACTAGCTAGGATAAATAACTAGGTTAGCACCACTCTCCTCTATTGATCACATCTTTGCCTTTATTTGCGTTAGTAGTTAATTAGTTAATTCGATATCAAAACCATCTTAAAATATGTGACACCTAGACTTAGTATTAATCCAACACACATAGCTCTTGGGACGACCTCGGTTTTATCGAATACTACACTACACACGACCGGGTACAGTGCCCATTAGTGCATTAGGGTAGACCATAGGTATAACGAGCATTATAAATATTAAAACCTGGTCATTAAAACCTGCATCAAGTTTTTGGCGCTGCTGCCGGAGAGTTATATTAGGATCGCTATTAAGTCTTTCATTTTTGTTTTGTTTTAAAATTTTCAAATTCTCACGATCACTTTTCAAGTTTTCAGGTACCATAGAAGTTGTCAACATTGATGACCTAACTCTTGAGGAATATTTGGCGTTGACAAGAGCAGGACAAGGGCTGGGGCTCGTAAGACCGACAATTGGAGTTGATGTCCGTTTCGAAATTAAAGACCAATTTATGAGGGAGCTTCGTGCTAACCCTTTTTCTGGAAACATGGACGAAGATGCGTATGAGCACGTTGAAAATTTCTAATACATCGCAAGCCTTTTCAACATTCCGGGTGTGTCTTATAACGCTGTTATGCTAAGGGTATTCCCCATGACTCTTACTGAGGCTGCCAGAAGATGTATCGAAAGATTGCCCTCCAAGGCAGTTAATACTTGGGCTCTACTAAAGAAGCACTTCATCCAAAGGTATTGCCCTCCGTCGAAGATTTCTAACCAGCTCTTAGAGATCCATAATTTCAAGCATGAAGACGATGAAACATTGTATCAAGCTTGGGATAGATACAACGATCTCCTTTACAAGTGTCCTACACATGATCTGAACAACCAGCAAAAAGTCAACATCTTCTACAAGGGAATCAACGTGACTACAAGACATATGATGGACTATCAAGGACCAATCCCGAACATGACTCCTACTTTAGCAATTGAAACCATTCAAAAAATGGCTGATCACTCCCAAAAATGGCACGATGGTGCAAAAAAAAGAAACCAAGCTGGAAGTTTTGACGGAATTGCAGCCATCGCTAGCAAAATTGAAAATCTAAGTCAAGATATGCTAAAAATTAGAGAAACCGTTCATGCTATCCAAGTGGGTTGTGAAAGCTGTGGGGGAGGACATCTCACCAAGAATTGTCCTCACAACAATGATGAAAATATAATCGAAGAAGCTATATATGGAGAAAATTGACCGTTTTACGAAGATAATCATAATAATAATGGTTTTCACGAGGATCTGCTGGAAACTACAATCGTGGGCCTTATGGAGAAAGAAAGCCCAACCTTGAAGAGACAATAAACAAATTCCTGGAAAGTTCAGCCCAAAGACAAAAGGAACAAGATGAATGGCTAAAAGAATTCCAGGAAAGCACTGACAGAAGTCTTTCCAATCACGACACAACCCTAAAAAACCTTGAAACCATGGTGGAAAAGCTTAGTGAGAAGGTAAGGAAGAATAACACTAAACCGGAAGGAACAAAACCCACAATGGAATGTAAGGTGATTTTTGTTGATAATAACTCGAAGATACAAGCTAATTTTCACATCGAAAATTCGGATTCTAGTGAAAATTCCGGCGACAGATTGGAGTTACGTCGTAACCTGTCTGAAGAGTTACGACGTAACTATGTTTTTGACAGCGATCGTGGGGTTATGAAAGATATTGATAAGGATGACTCAAGAGAGTTACGCCGTAACCAAACATCACAGTTACGGCGTAACTGGGATACATGGGCAGACAGATTTCTCGAAGTGGACGAATCAGGAACACAAGTAATTAGCGGATGGTCCCACGACATTAATTTATGCCCTATGTCCCCATCTAAAAATAAATATCACTGGTGCAAGAAGATCCCTGTAGCTAAGGGGGACTGGTATTATCTATAGGCTTCGTGTAACCCTAGAAATGAAATTTGCGATGGAGGAAGCGATAAGGATAGGGTCAAAAATAACAAATTTATGTGGGCTGCATATATTGATGAAGAAAGATTGGAAAAATTCTGTTGGGAATTATGTGAAGTATGGAATATGCTGAACTTACTGCTGAAGTAGTGTGGATTCTACCGAAGACATAATTCTGCTGAAGTTTTATAGTTATTAGTTTGTTTCTGCGGAAGTTGTTATTCTGTGTTTAGTATATTTAGTTTAGATATACATGAGCTTTATTAGGAAGTGATTGTGTATATCTTATTTAGTTTTATGTTTATACGTTTCTTGGGAAACGGTTTAGGGTTTTGTTTAGGGTTCCTTGTCTATAAAAGGAACACAATAGTATGAGTTATGTACCGATTGGAAAAACAAAGTTTTAGTTAAAAAAAGATCCATAGAGGATCACAGAGTTCTTAGTTATTTGTGTTACTTGTGTTTATATTCCGCTACTAAATACAAGTTGTAGAGATTGTCTTTTACTGTGCTTGTAATTACATAGGCATAGCTAACGATCCACGAGCTCAAGATCTATCAAGGTCTGCTAGTTTCAACAAGTGGTATCAGAGCCTCGTGAGAGTCTCTACGATACTAAGAGCTGTTCTTTGCTTTAATCCTTTCAATCACTACATTCTTCATCATGTCTGGAGTTGTGGACGATGTTGAAGTTGCCAACAACAATAACGGTGCCTCCCTACAACAGCTTAGTCTATCCAACAGCAATGCTAAATTCCCATACTTGAAGAGAGAAAAGTATGACCTATGGGCCATGCAGATGCAAAACTGGATTTCCAACATTGATTGGAATCTCTGGTCAATCGTGCAGAACGGAAACAGCTTAAAAAGGACAACCACTGATCCTGATGGTACTGTTGTTATTGTTCCTCCAAAATCTGCTGATGAGATTATGGCAGTTCAAAGAGAGCACAAGGTGAGAACTATACTCCTTCAGGCAATACCTCAAGATCACTTGAGTGATTTTCATTATATGGGAGATGCTAGGGATATATGGTTGGCGATCAAGGCTAAGTTCGGAGGGAATGAGGAGTCTAGGAGAATGAGAAAGTCCATGCTGCGACAACAGTTTCAAGACTTTCAAATCTCTGAAGAGGAAGGAATTCACAAGGGCTACGACAAGTTTCACAAGATCTTAAGTCAGTTAAGTCAGCTACAGGCAAAGCCAGATAATGATGATTGTAATTCTAAGTTTTTGAGGTCATTACCTTCATCCTGGCTACAAGTAAGCATTGCTTTAAAAGCTAAAGGTGGTTTGGATATGCTTACTTTTGATGAGTTGTACAACAAACTTAAAGCTCTTGAACATGATGTAAGAAGTCCTTATCGGTCATCATCCACTACTAGTCACACAGCCTTTGTTGGGGCATCTACCCCAAAGATGATCCATGCTCCAAATCCAACAGAGTATTACTCTTCATCATCTTATACTGGTGCTTCATCTAGTTCTCAACAAAGAACTAGTGGGGTAATGGAAGATGTACTTGGATCCTTCTTTGCTGATTATGATCCTCAGCAGCAACTTACATATGAGGATTTCGATCAGGTGGATCCGCTGGAGATGGAAGAAATGAAGTTAAAGTGGCAGGTTGCTATGCTTTCTATGGACATCAAAAAATTTGAAAGAAAGGCTGGAAGGAAGTTCGGCTTTCTGGGAAGAGATCCAGCTAGGTTTGACAAAAAGAAGGTCAAGTGCTTTACATGTCATCAAATGGGTCACTTCTCCAGAGAGTGCAAGGACAGAAAAGCTGGTGATGAGGTGAATTACTCTTCCTATCAGCAGAATCAGAGGGATGCTGGAAAGGCCTCAGCAGCTTTGGTTACTCTTGATAAAACTGTGGACTGGACGCAACATGAGCAGGAAAATGACGATGGTCTTGGTGGTAACAATACTGGGTTGTTTGCAAGTTGTACTTCAGAGGACAGGCATGATCAGATTGCATTGATGGGCATCTCTCAGGTACAAAACTGTGTGTTTGGTTGTAGTGAGCGTTATAATGAACTCAAAGAAGCTTATGATACTTTGAAACCTAAATATAATGAATGCTATGTTGAGGTTGATGCTTATAAACATGCTTTAAAAATATTAGAAAGACAAAAGGTTTGGTTTCAGAAGAATCAAATAGCTTATGATGAAAAAATTAGGATATTAGAGAGTGATCTTGAATGTTCTAATAATGAGTTAAAAAGGTCTGAGAAGTTGAGAGCAGATGTAGAGTCAGAGAATCTAGAATTGAAAAAGAAACTTGATGAGGAGATAGCTAGGCATAATGAATGGCAAATGAATGGGAACAAACTAGCCAGTCACATATATGGTAGTCAATCTGTGACTTCTACAATAGGTTTAGGTTTTCAAAAGTATGTAGGGCTAGAAGCTAGGAATGATGGGCGTAAATCTACACCAGCAGGCTTAGCTAACTTTGTCAAAGAAGGTGACCTACATTCTGTACGTGGTCCTATTAGAGGTGAGCACATGCCAATTGACATTTCTATTTCTACTGACTTTGATGGATCACACCATCTCTATGGCAAAAAGTCAAAAGACTTGCCAGACCCTGAAACATCTTCTAATGACTTTGTCTCTTGTGTTAACAGTGACAAGTCCTCCGAGCAAGGGTCCACAGAGTGTGATTCAAATGACAAGTCTGACCTTCCCAAGTCTTCACCCCTGCCTGCACCCAAGACTACCTATAAGCATGTCAGAGTTGCTGCCAAGGAATCAACTTCCAAGACAGTTCCCTCTGAAGACCTGTTTTCTAATTCTTTGCATAATAATTTTGTTAAAAACAATTCTTTTCATGGTTCTGGTTTGAATACTTCTGCTTGTAATAGAACATCTTTTGGTTTGAATAAATCTTCTAAACAGAAGACATGTTTTGTGTGTAGAAGTAAATTTCATTTAATTAAGGATTGTGATTATCATGAGCAAAGAATGAGTAGGTGTGGTGATTCTAGGACATCTAGACCAATGTGGACCAATGTTAATGCTATACCACCTTATGTTCCACAAGCATCTTATACTGATTCTCCTTTTACTTGGAGAAGATCTTTTGCTAAACCATATGTGCAACCAACAAGTTCATATTTTAATAATGGTTTTTGGCCTGGATATGTTGACAATATGAATACTGGGAAAGGGTATTGGGATACTGCTGTCAAGTCCTCAGCAGGTTGTTCTTGGAATCAAAGGGGACCTAAATTTCAATGGAAACCCAAGAACAATAGTGGATCTTTTACATCTGCTTGGCATAAATCAAATGATCCACAAGGCAGGTTCAAGTCAGCAATGACTTGAGCCTCCATAGTGTACTAATATTTTGTATATTTTTGTTGTTTTAGGATCATCCCCTTAAGCATAAGGATATTGGAATTGTTGACAGTGGTTGTTCAAGGAGTATGTCTGGAAACAGGGATTTAATGCATAACTCTGTACCTATAGAAGGTGGAGGCAATGTGACCTTTGGTGGAAGTGATGGGAGAATTACTGGAAAAGGAACCATCAAAACACCTCAACTGGATTTTGAGAATGTATACTTTGTCAAGGAACTCCAACACTTTAACTTGTTCTCAGTCTCACAAATCTGTGACACCAAGAACAAAGTACTCTTCTCAGAGGATGAATGTCTTGTGTTGTCTAAAGACTTCAAACTCCCAGAAGAAACCTCAATTCTGCTGAGAGTTCCTCGAAATCACAATCTTTATACATTCAACTTAACTGATGTTAAACCAGAAGGTGACTTAACTTGTTTGGTGGCCAAAGCATCCCTGGATGAGTCTACCAAATGGCATAGGAGGATGGATCATGTGAACTTCAAGACCATAAACCAACTCTCTAAACTGAGTCTTGTTGAAGGTCTTCCTTCAAAAGTTTTCACTAATGATCATAATTGTGTTGCCTGCAACAAAGGAAAGCAACACAGAGCCTCATTCAAAGCTGTTACTGCTGTGAGCATCATTTCTGAACCTCTTCAGCTGCTTCATTTGGATCTTTTTGGTCCAACTCAAATAAGAAGCATAGATTACAAGTATTTTTGTTTGGTTATCACTGATGGCTATAGTAGATTTTGTTGGGTATTCTTTCTGAGGACTAAAGATGAAACATCTCAAGTGCTGAAAGACTTCATTACCCTTGTGGAAAATCAGTTAAACAAGAAGGTTAAAGGAATCAGGTGTGATAATGGGACAGAGTTCAAGAATGTTGTACTTATAGAACTCTGCAGGTCTAAAGGTATTAAAAGGGACTATAGCACTCCAAGAACCCCACAACAAAATGGGGTAGCTGAAAGGAAAAATAGGACCTTGATAGAGGCTGCAAGATCTATGCTAGCAGACTCTAAGTTACCCACTATGTTTTGGACTGAAGCTGTTGGCACAGCTTGTTATGTGTTGAACAGGCTATCCATTACTAGACCTCACCTCAAAACACCATATGAACTTTTGTTTGGGAAAGTTCCTGCTATCCATTACCTCAAACCGTTTGGTTGTCAAGTGACAATTCTTAATACCAGTGATCCACTTGGTAAATTTGATGAGAAAGCTGATGATGGTTATATAGTGGGCTATTCAGCTCATAGTAAAGCTTACAGAGTCTATAACTTGTCTGCTAGGAAGATAGAGGAGACTTTGAACCTGAGATATCTTGAAGATAAGCCTAATGTTCAAGGACAGGGTCATGTGTGGTCCTTTGACCTTGATTACTTAACTGATTACCTGGGTTATTCTAGACATATGGCTAACCAAAATGCAGGTTCTCAAGAGTCTCCTACTAACAATGCAGGTACATTGGATGCTGATTCTGACAGTGAGCATGAAGATGGTGAACAACCTATTACTATGCCTTCTTTCTCCACGAACAATTTTGCAGGAAATTCTTCAAAAGATGGTGCTGATAAGAGTGATGATGATTCACAATATGCTGAAGACCTTGCTAGGTTAAAGAAACAGGAGTATGCAGCTAACCTAGAGGCTGAGAGAAATGTTGAGGAGAGTGCAAGAGAAACCATCAGTGGAAACAATCATTCTGCTGAAAGTAATTGTAAAACCCTAAAATTTTAAAACCTTTGAAAAGACCATTATACCCTCATATTAATATTTGCAAAATACGTATATTTCGTCAACTACGTTCTAACTCAAATAAGAAATGAATAGACTACGCAAGATAATAAATTAACTCTCAATTATGTCTAATATATAAATATAACACACATGAGATACATAAAAATACTAATTATAAATAATTAAACCAAATGAAAACATGCAAAATGGCAATAAAGGAAAGTAAATAAAAGTTTTGATACCCTCCTTGTATTGCGTCTAAATCATAACGCCTCACTCCAAGAATTTCGTTCCAAGTAAATCTCTCCATAACTCTCCTTTAATGCCTCCCTTATCTCAGTCCAAATAAAACACAAGAAACCCTAACTCCATCTTCACAAGTGACGGCTTTTCTTTCCTCCATCTCTGTCGACATCAAGGACTCAAGGAAATTCATAGGTGGTCGTAAAAGGGCTGTGATCGTAGGATATTGGTTCGAAAGGATACCTTGCTTGTCGTGGATTTACTTGCTGCTGTCGTGGAATTCTAGGCTATTAGGAGGCTGTCGTGGGTTGTGTCAAGCCTTGGTTGTCATCTCCTTTCCTCACACACGCTGCAAGGTAACACGTTGTGCCCTTATCTCATCTTTTTCCTTGCGTATGGCTTTTCGAGCAGGTCGTGTGATTTATTTTCCGTTTTGCTGTTTTGAAAGCCCAAGTAATCGACATATTTGATGCATGCATGAAAGCAACTAAACCATCCTTTTAATCAGTAACTTGTTCGCTTGTTATCACAAGTAGGTCCATATAATTTGAAACAAGAATAACCTGTTTTATGTCACGTAAGGTGTTTAAATCAAGGTCATAAAATCATGTGTAAATACTGTGTATGTGTCGATCTCAAATGCATGGACCTGGTCCCTTGAATCATTTTTGTAAGACTTGATCATGCTCCACAAAAAGATAACATATGTGTCAGTTTTGGTCGTGTGGTTTTGAGCCATAAAACCATGCTTCGTTTAATGTTAAAACAAGGATATAAAGTACCTCATATTAAGTGGCATACAATCATGAACTTAACCTATATGTGTCTCGCCTAAAGTGTAATAAAACTGGTCCAGATTCTGCTTGGAAAACACCCTCTCGATATGATTAAGAACTTGTGTAATTGTCGCGACAAAATGGGTATAAAACTTGTGTATTGGTTTGGTATTGATTTGAGTCGTATGGTGTTTTAAAGAGGGGTTGTGGGAACTGAGTCGGGAGTTAGTCATTTGGCATGTTTGCTTGGTCGTAAAAATAAGTGTTTTGGACCGCAAGCGAGCTTATTTATGGGTCGATGTGGTACTTTGAAAATTATGTGAGACATATTTCATTTTTATCTAGCATGCATGTATAATGATAAAATAAAATAAACAATTAAGATAATTACATTATAAACCTTATACTTTGAGAAAATTACCATGCAAACCCTATATTTTTAAGTGTTATCTAATAAAGCCTTAAAATAGGAAAATTGTCTTATTAAACCTTTAAGCTACCATTTATAAATTGTAACCCTTAATTTTGGCTAATTAATGATTATCACCCTAAAGTATTTTAATTCTGTCCATTACTAAAAATGAGAATACGCTTATATAACTATAAAAATATTTACGATTAATCCGTTATGACTTAAATGAGCTAATAAGTAATATACGAACCGTAATCCGTGTAGATTCATTGAGAAAGGCGTGACGTTGTGTATTCGTATTCATTCATTCGTTTGCTTTCCTTTTATTGGCGTTAAGGTACAGATATTCTATCCCTTTTCACTAGGGGTTTCTCATGACTTTCTGATCATTTGACTTTGTTCGCTCATGATATTCATTGGTATGATTCCTTTGCTATTGACTCTCTGATATGAACCTTTGCTATTGAACTTGATATTGAACCAATTGCTATGAACCTCTGAATTGTGAACTATTGATATTGAACCTTTGATTATGATGACTTATATATTGCTACACTTGGACCTTTGCTTTGACCTGTCAGTTTGAGACCCGAGCTATCACTAGGCATGGGGGTTCCATGTCCGTGTCGTTGATGCACCAGTGGCATGACTCTAGTGTGTACGAGTGATGTTACACACCGTCCCTTTCTGTTATCTGATTATGAGCTCGATATATATTGTATGGCCACTATTTGTCTGCAGGGGCGTATGGATGCATCCTAGATTTGTTCTGTTATCTGATATGTTATGATTTGTCTGGTGAATGATGTCGTGTGCAATACGCGTCTTCACAATCTGGGAGTTGATCACTCCATGTCTGTTATATCTGTTATTGTTACTAATTGTTACTACAGGCTGCTATGGATATATGATTTGATTTGTTTTGTTGGCTCGTGGTGGATAACTGACCCCTTTTATTATGTTTCATTTACCCTACTCTGTTCCTTTGATATACCAGATTTATTGACTGATTTCCCTTACTTTGTTCTCAGTTCAGTTTTATTATTATTGTATCGTTATATCTGTTCACTAGGCTTTTTAAGCTCAGCCGCATTTCTTTTCCTGCGGCAGGTACATAAGCTAGGAGCTGGGGATGGTTTGGGGTTGAGAGATGAGCTGATATAGAGACCTTGCCTAGTCATCTTAGACTTCATTTGATTTTGTTATTATATTTTCTTTCGGAGTTTTCCTTTGGTATCTATGTATTGATAAGTCTTGTTGACTTAAATTTTTGATTTATTTAATTAAGACTTCCGCTGTGTGATTTATGTTCATTATGTATGTTCTGATATGACACCATACTGTGATACTTCTACCCTTATCGGGTTGGGGTGTTACAATTATGGTATCAGAGCCCAGGTTTACGACTTGTAGTCAGGACCTGTGACATATGGACCCTAGGATTTGACCCGTAGAGCTTAGGTTTGACCTGTGAGGACTTGGGTAGACATTAGGTTTCCGTTTGTTTCGATCTTTTCCGATTCTTTTGATTTTCATCCAGGTTTGACTTCGATGTTCTTTTGTCTTCGCGGATTCAACCTCCTTCTTTTCGCATTTGATTTTGTTATTCTATCTTCGCGCATTCATTTATCGATCGTTTAGATGGAGACTACTCATGGAGTCGAAGATGATGGTACCGACCATGTGTTGGCGCAACCGTTTCCTTAATTGGAGAGGTCGTGTAGCATAAGCCGCACCCGACTGCAATGCTGCTGGAGGGAGCTGGACGAATCAACCAGAGGCGCAAAGACGGAGACGTGATTCAACTGGTGGACACTTGGAAGGCGTATGAACAGAAGAAGTATGACCGGCATACCTTAGTCATGTGGTGAAACTACTACCAAGATTCGGACATATTGTGGTCAACAGTCCAACCGGTGAGATGCTGAGGAGATTCATCTGCTTCATATGATTGGGCGCGTTTGGATGACGGAGTCCTAGGGCTTGATTCTTCGGTGTTACTATAACCTCGTGTTGTGTTCTAAATCCCTTGAATAAATTTTGTTCTCTTTGAATGATGTTCCGTTCTGTATAAATTTTGTGTATTTTGGATGATTGTTTTGTTCTGGAAGATTCGACAAACTGTGGAAGACCTGATGCTATTTCTGACGCGTTTCAGTTCGATGGTACTTGCTATGTTCTGTTACGTTCCTTATATGTTCTGCTTCTCTGATTTCGAATTTATTAGTGATGATTGTTTTGGACCAACCCTAAGATGTAGAATGGACCGTTAGGTGGTTGATAGGATTGATTTTCACGACTCGAAATAAAGTATGGTCATCATGAAGGTATACTCATACGATGCTGGTATTATGACGCTTGGCCAACGTGATAATACTTACATCATATGACGTACCCTCATTGTGATCATAGGATGTCTCGAGGAGTGCCTTAGAGCTTAGATATTCTGGCACCTGATTAAGATTGTCTGAGTTAGCAAGACCTTGGGATCTTTATGCCTATACGTTTGATCTACCTTCATCGATATACAATTGAGACGTTTGAATTCTCGACATGCGCTCATATCTGTGAAGTTTCTACCGTTTGATCTTTGTTACCCACATTTCGTTTGAAATCTGGTATGTCTCCATTTGTTTTCATTTATGCTCACTTCAATTTTCAAGGACGAAAATTTTTCTTTTAGGGGGGAAGAGTTGTAAAACCCTAAAATTTCAAAACCTTTGAAAAGACCATTATACCCTCATATTAATATTTGCAAAATACGTATATTTCGTCAACTACGTTCTAACTCAAATAAGAAATGAATGGACTACGCAAGATAATAAATTAACTCTCACTTATGTCTAATATATAAATATAACACACATGAGATACATAAAAATACTAATTATAAATAATTAAACCAAATTAAAACATGCAAAATGGCAATAAAGGAAAGTAAATAAAAGTTTTGATACCCTCCTTGTATTGCGACTAAATCATAACGCCTCACTCCAAGAATTTCGTTCCAAGTAAATCTCTCCATAACTCTCCTTTAATGCCTCCCTTATCTCAGTCCAAATAAAACACAAGAAACCCTAACTCCATCTTCACAAGTGACGGCTTTTCTTTCCTCCATCTCTGTCGACATCAAGGACTCAAGGAAATTCATAGGTGGTCGTAAAAGGGCTGTGATCGTAGGATATTGGTTCGAAAGGATACCTTGCTTGTCGTGGATTTACTTGCTGCTGTCGTGGAATTCTAGGCTATTAGGAGGCTGTCGTGGGTTGTGTCAAGCCTTGGTTTTCATCTCCTTTCCTCACACACGCTGCAAGGTAACACGTTGTGCCCTTATCTCATCTTTTTCCTTGCGTATGGCTTTTCGAGCAGGTCGTGTGATTTATTTTCCGTTTTGCTGTTTTGAAAACCCAAGTAATCGACATATTTGATGCATGCATGAAAGCAACTAAACCATCCTTTTAATCAGTAACTTGTTCGCTTGTTATCACAAGTAGGTCCATATAATTTGAAACAAGAATAACCTGTTTTATGTCACGTAAGGTGTTTAAATCAAGGTCATAAAATCATGTGTAAATACTGTGTATGTGTCGATCTCAAATGCATGGACCTGGTCCCTTGAATCATTTTTGTAAGACTTGATCATGCTCCACAAAAAGATAACATATGTGTCGGTTTTGGTCGTGTGGTTTTGAGCCATAAAACCATGCTTCGTTTAATGTTAAAACAAGGATATAAAGTACCTCATATTAAGTGGCATACAATCATGAACTTAACCTATATGTGTCTTGCCTAAAGTGTAATAAAACTGGTCCAGATTCTGCTTGGAAAACACCCTCTCGATATGATTAAGAACTTGTGTAATTGTCGCGACAAAATGGGTATAAAACTTGTGTATTGGTTTGGTATTGATGTGAGTCGTATGGTGTTTTAAAGAGGGGTCGTGGGAACTGAGTCGGGAGTTAATCATTTGGCATGTTTGCTTGGTCGTAAAAATAAGTGTTTTGGACCGCAAGCGAGCTTATTTATGGGTCGATGTGGTACTTTGAAAATTATGTGAGACACATTTCATTTTTATCTAGCGTGCATGTATAATGATAAAATAAAATAAACAATTAAGATAATTACATTATAAACCTTATACTTTGAGAAAATTACCATGCAAACCCTATATTTTTAAGTGTTATCTAATAAAGCCTTAAAATAGGAAAATTGTCTTATTAAACCTTTAAGCTACCATTTATAAATTGTAACCCTTAATTTTGGCTAATTAATGATTATCACCCTAAAGTATTTTAATTCCGTCCATTACAAAAAATGAGAATACGCTTATATAACTATAAAAATATTTACGATTAATCCGTTATGACTTAAATGAGCTAATAAGTAATATACGAACCGTAATCCGTGTAGATTCATTGAAGAAGGCGTGACGTTGTGTATTCGTATTCATTCATTCGTTTGCTTTCCTTTCATTGGCGTTAAGGTACAGATATTCTATCCCTTTTCAGTATGTGTTTCTCATGACTTTCTGATCATTTGACTTTGTTCGCTCATGATATTCATTGCTATGATTCCTTTGCTATTGACTCTCTGATATGAACCTTTGCTATTGAACTTGATATTGAACCAATTGCTATGAACCTCTGAATTGTGAACTATTGATATTGAACCTTTGATTATGATGACTTATATATTGCTACACTTGGACCTTTGCTTTGACCTGTCAGTTTGAGACCCGAGCTATCACTAGGCATGGGGGTTCCATGTCCGTGTCGTTGATGCACCAATGGCATGACTCTAGTGTGTACGAGTGATGTTACACACCGTCCCTTTCTGTTATCTGATTATGAGCTCGATATATATTGTATGGCCACTATTTGTCTGCAGGGGCGTATGGATGCATCCTAGATTTGTTCTGTTATCTGATATGTTATGATTTGTCTGGTGAATGATGTCGTGTGCAATACGCGTCTTCACAATCTCGGAGCTGATCACTCCATGTCTGTTATATCTGTTATGGTTACTATTGGTTACTACAGGCTGCTATGGATATATGATTTGATTTGTTTTGTTGGCTCGTGGTGGATAACTGACCCCTTTTCTTATGTTTCATTTACCCTACTCTGTTCCTTTGATATACCAGATTTATTGACTGATTTCCCTTACTTTGTTCTCAGTTCAGTTTTATTATTATTGTATCGTTATATCTGTTCACTAGGCTTTTTAAGCTCAGCCGCATTTCTTTTCCTGCGGCAGGTGCATAAGCTAGGAGCTGGGGATGGTTTGGGGTTGAGAGATGAGCTGATATAGAGACCTTGCCTAGTCATCTTAGACTTCGTTTGATTTTGTTATTATATTTTCATTCGGAGTTTTCCTTTGGTATCTATGTATTGATAAGTCTTGTTGACTTAAATTTTTGATTTATTTAATTAAGACTTCCGCTGTGTGATTTATGTTCATTATGTATGTTCTGATATGACACCATACTGTGATACTTCTACCCTTATCGGGTTGGGGTGTTACAGTAATCCTGATTCTCCTATCATCTCCGAATCTGCTGACGGACATACTGTTTCTACTCCTATATCTACTAGAGAGTCAACAGACCTTGGAGAACCTTATACACATTTTCCAAGACCTTCTGATCTTGGTCATCATCAACCAAAAAAGTGACTAATCTTGATTCCTCCATTGATGTCAACACTACTGCTACTAAAAGGATCAACAATGCTCATCCACAGTCCAATATTATTGGTGATCCTAATGCACCTGTTAGAACTAGGGGCACTGTGACAAGTTCTAAATATGGACAAGTGGCATTTATCTCTTATATCTCCAATCAACAAAGAGACAATCATACAGACTATGAACATTGTTTGTTTGCCTGTTTTCTCTCTCAAGTGGAACCAACCAGTGTTACTCAAGCCCTTGAAGATTCCAGTTGGCTTGAAGCAATGCAGGATGAAATGCAACAATTTCAAAATCAGCAAGTCTGGATCTTGGTGCCACTACCTGATGGCAAGTATGCAATTAGGACCAAATGGATTTTGAAGAATAAGAGAGATGCCAGAGGTGTTGTGATCAAAAACAAAGCAAGATTAGTTGCTCAGGGTTATCGCCAAGAGGAGGGAATTGACTATGATGAGGTGTTTGCACCTGTTGCTAGAGTTGAAGCCATTCGGATATTTTTGGCTTATGCATCCTACATGGGTTTTATGGTATATCAGATGGATGTTAAAGGTGCTTTCCTGTATGGAGAAATAGAAGAGGAGGTTTATGTCACTCAACCTAAAGGATTTGAAGACCCAGATCATCCTAATCATGTTTACAAAGTAGTCAAAGCTCTCTATGGACTTCATCAGGCACCCAGAGCTTGGTATGTTAGGCTTTCATCATTTCTGCTGAAGCATGGCTATAGACGAGGTGCAATTGATAAGACAGTTTTCCTTAAGAAGAATTCCACAGACATTATTCTTGTGCAAGTGTATGTGGATGACATTATTTTTGGCTCCACAAAAGAAGCTTGGTGCAGGGAGTTTGAGGAGCTTATGAAGGGAGAGTTTCAGATGAGTGCTATGGGGGAGTTGACTTTCTTTTTGGGTCTCCAAGTTCAGCAGAAACCTGATGGTATCTTCATCAGTCAGGACAAATATGTGAGGGAGATCTTGAAAAAGTTTGGTATGGAAAGTGTAAGGACTTCCACTACACCTTATGAAGCTCCAAAGACAAAGACCATTAATGAAGCAGATCCACCTGTGAATGTTCATTTATACAGGTCTATGATTGGATCTTTGATGTATTTAACAGCTTCAAGGCCTGATATTACTTTTGTTGTGAGTGTTTGTTCGAGACATCAAGTTACTCCACTTACTTCCCATCTCAATGCTGTTAAGAAGATCTTTAAGTACCTCAAAGGCCAACCTCATCTCGGCCTTTGGTACCTAAAAGAGTCTCCTTTTAAGTTGGAAGCTTATAGTGATAGTGACTATGCTGGTGCAAATCTGGATAGGAGGTCCACCACTGGAGGTTGCCAATTCCTTGGAAAGAGATTGATTTCTTGGCAATGCAAGAAACAGACTATAGTGGCTACCTCATCTACTGAAGCAGAGTACGTTGCTGCTGCTAATTACTGTGGACAGGTTCTTTGGATTCAAAATCAATTGTTGGTTTATGGGTACAATTTCATGAACACAACAATTTTTATTGATAATCAAAGTACCATATGCATTGTTAAAAATCCAGTTTTTCACAGCAGAACAAAACATATTGAGATCAGGCACCACTTTATAATAGATGCATATGATAAACATTTGATAAAAGTGGTTAAAATTCATACTGATAATAATGTGGCAGATTTGTTAACAAAGGCTTTTGATGGACCAAGGTTTCAACACCTTGTGGTCCATATCGGTATGCTTAACCCTTAACTGCAAAGATTAAGGGGAGGCATAGGCCTCAGGGGAGGATTTGTGTACACTTTCCATGTTATTATGTAATTTTGTAGGTTTTTATGTATACTTTTGGTTTGATTGCTTTTCTCTAACACTAACCTGCTAATGTTATCTTAGTTTGTTTTTTCTTGTTAGTTTGTGTGTTTCTCTGTGTTTGTTCTGTTTTGCAGATTGGTTATTCAAGTTGGAATTTACCATGGTTATTATTTGGAAAATGGTCAAGAAAGCTCTAAAGTTTGTTTCTACTGGATTCAAAGTGCTGAAGTGAGCTATTTGTTTCTACTGAAGACAATGTACTAAAGTTATAATGTTTATTCAAGAGAAGTACTGAAGGAAATTGTTCATTCATTCAAGAGAAACAGTTTACAGCTTACAGCTTACAAAGGACAATCAACATCAAATGCAACTACAAGATCTATTAATCCTAATCTAGTACATATCATCTATTCCAACATATAACATAATGTTGGATATGCATGATCGCTCACATCTTTCACACTAGATGTTGGATATGCATTTGTGAAGTCTTGCATAACCACCCATTCATTCTATCTCGATGGCTGGAGATGCATAACTACTATGACGAGGATGCTAATGATCAAAATGGAAAGGATGGATTGATGCAAATCATGATGATGAAGAAAAATAATATGTCCTTTGTGCTTCATCTATTGATTTCAACTAAAATGCAATCAATCCACCATCTTTAAGCATTTCCTCTATACGATGTGTGTTGATGCACCAAAACCTGGTGCAGAAAGACCGAGAACCACCTCTCTATCCTTAGGGAGTGGTGGATTCCTGGCTCGTGGCCTTTGTTGAGGCTGAGGAGCTGGAGGTTGGGAGTAAGATGTTCTCTCCTTACAGGAGTCATCAGAATCATCAACGGAAAGGGAAGGCACATTCACAACAGCAAGGGGAGGCTCATTCACTCTCTTTGAAGTTGCTTCCTCATCTGAGTCTTCATAAGGTGATACATAAGAACTTATGGATGAGTTGTCTTCACCATCGCCTGGATTGCTTGACAAATAGTTCTTATCCCACCTCTCAAGACTGCTTATGGAGGATGCATTGTCATCTGATGAAAGGGTGATTGGGGTGGAACTACTCATGGTTGATTGTGATTAATTTTGGAGCATTGATGAAATTAGGGTTTGTGATGATATTTGGGGGTTTTTGATGAAGAGTTATGTGTGCATTGGGATTGTTTTATAGACAGTTTCAAGACTTGATGAGATTTAATACGTATAGTTGAAACAGTAAAAAGATATTTACTGAAGCTTCTTGAATACGTGATCTATTTCTGCTGATTGGTATTCTTCAGCAGAATGGCTAGTGTTTCTACCGAAGTTGAAAGTTAAATTGGGTAAAAGTAGCAGTACACGTCAGCACTGGTCAACAATTTGACCAAAATTGGGAAACTACTACTTATTCTCTATTCGCATATCTTCGTCTCAAATTAAACGATTCACTCTTTACTCAAGTTCAAAATACTTCCACTTGTGTGAATCTTCACCCTAACTTACGATTTTCTCATGGCGCTTTAGTTCAAACATGATCACAATAAAGTCGCTTTTCTGGGAACAGCTATGGGTGATGAGTTGTATAGACCAATGGTATAATTCTTACAGAGATCCAAGATTCATTATGCATTAACACATTCTTTGAATCAAATATATGAATCGTTGGTTACTCAATTTTGGGCAACTGCTACAAAACGGAGTGATACAGAGATTGTTGCAATGATTGACGGAACAGAGTATGTGGTGACAGAGGAGCTGATAAGAAGACAACTTCATTTGGATGATCAGAATGGGGTTTATCATTCTAATGCTGCTGTGGTACTTGATGGGCTAAGAGCAATTGGATATCAAGGTACAAGGACTGATATGTGGTTAAAGAATCAGCTTTGTCCTATGTGGAGGTTTTTGGTTCATACATTGCTTCAGTGTTTAAGCAATAAATCAGGAGGATGGGATCAGTTTTCTACTCAATTGGGTTGTGGTATTATATGTCTATCTCAGGGTTTAACTGATAATTTTTCTAGGTTTATTTTCGATAATATGGTTGAGAATATAACTAGGAAAAAGACCATGTTTTTTATGTACCCTAAGTTTTTACAAATGTTATTGGATGTGTCTACCCAAACCCAAGCCTTTTATCCCATAGGAGCTTTATCTTCTAAGCTATTTGCTTCAATGAGAACTAAGTATGAGGGGACACATCATCCTTTGCTAGCAGCTTTGTTGCCTCAAAACAATGAGGCTGCTGATGAGGATAATGTTGTTGGTGATCCATCTTCTACCAATACTACTGATGGTAATCCTTCAGTTGCTATTGATGAGGGCCCTTCTGCTACTGCTGAAGCATCTAATGTTTCTCCTGACCTACCTCCACCTATACCTTCACCTAGACCTAGTCCTAGTCCACCACCTACTCAAGATTCTATTGATGAGGTTGTGCTTGAATCTGATAGATTGCCAACACCTAGTCCTATTAGGAATCAATTTGATGAAGGATTTCCTAATTTTGAGCATGTTCATATTTCTCCTGAAAGGCCCAATGAAGCTCCCATTACCACTGAGATCTCAGCTGGTGGAGCAGAGGACCTTATTACACTGACATCTGTATATGCTCTAGTGAACAGGTATGTGGCAGAAGTTGCTGATCTCAAGAAGGAGCTTACAGAGACCAAGTCTACTCTTGGTGATCAGATTGTGGTGTTGCAGAATAAAGTTAAGAGCTTGGAAGAACAACTTGGAAAAAGGGGCAAACTGAGAGTTTTGGTTTCTTCTGATGAGGAACATGAAGAGTCTCAGCTTGCATCACTAGGAATCTTGGCTGATGCAGCTCTAACTACTCCTGGTTCTTCTCCTATTGCTGCTGAGTCTTCAAAGAAAAAGGAACCTATTCGATACACTAGCAAACGGAAAAGACAATATCTGCATAAGGAATCCACTGAAGCTTCTAAGGAATCAAGTGTTGATGTAGTATCTGTTGATTTTCAAATGGAGGATGTTGCTTTTGAACATGGTCAAGCTTATTTTGTCCAAGAACAAATAAGTTCTCAACCTTCAGCAGATGATTCTGCAGTGTTTGTTGTTGGACGAAGTTATAATCTGGATTCTAATACTGAAGTCTTTTCTACACCTGTTGAGGCTCTTTCTCAACATGTTTCTTCTGATGCTAAATTGGATGTTTCTTCTGAAGTTCCTTCTATGGATATTCCTCAAGTCTGTTCTGCTGAGGAGACTACTGATAAAGAGAAGGAAGCAGTGATTGATGCAGTACTTGGTTCAGATCTGTTAAGTGAACAGGAGTTGAAAGAACAAGAAAGAATGTTAGATGAGTGTGCACAAAACAAGAAAAGTGAGGAATTGGCTAAACAGCTAGCAGCTCAGTCTAATTCAATTTTGCCTCCTGAGAGACAAAGGGAACTGGATGAATTGCGTACTCAGATGCCTACTGCACATTGGGATGTTTATACTCAGCAAGTAGTTTCTAATCCTACACTTGCTCAGAGTATATTAGGTGCCGATTTTGGTAGTGATACTTTTGTAGCTCTAATGATGGCTCGGGGACAACAAATGAAGCAAGAAGCAACTGCAAAAAGGAGTGTTATTGTTGCTCAAAGGCATAAAGCAAAAAGGGAAAAACCAATGACTGTAGCTCAGAAGAGGGCTCATATGAGGAGGGTTGTGAAGAATCATAGTTGTACTATTTATAATGCTGGCATGTCCATGAAGCAAATCTGTGCTTTGTCTGATGATGCTTTAATTAGAAACTATAATATGATTATGAAGTTTTCTTCATCTTCATCTGTTTCTACCTCTTCTTCTACATTGAAAAGGATTGCTGATACTTCAAATGTTATGTTGGGAGCGGTTATTTATAAATCTTAATTATACATATAGCTTAATTATACATAGCCTAGCTAACTATGTCTAATTCTGGAGGGATCATGTTATGTTGGGAGCGGTTATTTATAAATCTTAGTGCAAGCAAAATGTTCACATATTCCACAGTCAAAGTATTACTCATGCGAGAATTATCCAATACGATGTTTTGTACGTCCTCGATCGTCGACAACCGTAACGACACTTCTCCATGTTTTCTTTCCTCGATATTCATCACAAACTCAAAAATTCGATAGACCAACACGAATTGAATTCAGGGACTGAATTCCTTTTTGGATGGGCGAATGTGACAACCCGTACTTTCAGGTCATTTCTCGAAACAATTTATGCCTCACCATTTCAACATTTATCGTAAACTTGGTTTACGTGTTCCAAATTCGCGTAACCTTAAAGGTTTAGCGGCGAATTCATGATCATATCATCACGAACATTTCATATGGACTAAGATTAGTCTACATTTCATTAACATCATGATAGTTCATTCATGACATTTCATTTCACATTTAACGCGTAATTTTTATATTAAATAAACGTTATCGCGTGAGTTATTATTTTGAATATTTAATCCATTACTTTCAAAAATGATCCCGATGTATTTTTATACTTGCATTAGTTTATAAAAACTATATTTTGACTTTACCTAGTGTTTTAAATTTATTTGGTATATAAATCGTTAAAGTTATATTATTACGACGTTTTTCTTAAAAACTACTCGATAATTATTTTATCACTCAAATTTCACAAGGAATGTATTTTTACAATTTTTACTATCTCATTACATTCTATTTTGATCTACTAAAAATCTCTTTTACCTAAAAGTTATCATTTACTTTCACTTATACATTTTCCTACACAACATTTTACTTACATTTTTATTTACAAGTATATATAAGTATACACAATTATTAAAAAAATAAAATAAAATAAAATAAAATATCTATACATTCCTCCCCCCTTGGCCGACCAAGGGGGAGGGTGGTCATTAAATGATGCATGGCACTTGATTGATAATAATTTTACTCATAACAAAAGTCCTACTTAACTCATTTTTTTTCTCATTCACTTCAATCATTTTTCAAGTGTTAGAAAAAGTTTTCTTTCTCTCTTTTGCTCCTTCTCCAAACCGGCCACATCAAGGTTTTCACAAGGGATCACAAAATTTTTAAGTTCAAGTTATAATCAATCTAGAATCACACTCTTTATTAGGTTTTGAAATAAAAACCAAGAGTGTTTAGGTTTAACCTTGTTCTTTGCACCTCATCATATTAACTAGTAAGCATGTTTCTTTCATTTTTCATGTTTCCTTATCATCTCATATTTATCTTTTCATTTTTGGAGCAAGCATGCAAGACATATGTTGTATATACCATTTTTTCATGATTTTTAGCAATATATATATATATATGGTCATCCTATAATTATCCCCTTGGTATACTTTGGTCTTGATGATGTTTAAGAACCCATGACACCCTAAGAAGGTGTATGGTAGGAATAGATTAGCTTTGGAGTTGATTTGAAGGGATTAGAATAGGTTTGGTACGAGAAAAACTATTTTCGATACGTATAAAATATGTTCTGTCCTTGTTTTGATTTTCTGGAAAATCCGACAGTAGGCACGACTTTTTGGCCTTGATATTTAGAAAATATACTTTAAAACGAATCCGTGACCGCTTGAACGGATAAAAACGGAGTTATAACGAAGAAGTTATGAATTTTTAAAGTTTGACGACGAAATATATTTTTTCAGAAATTTCAGCAAGCTATTTTTACTTTGTTCGAGTCAAAATCGAGCCTTAAGCTTTACAAATTATTTCGACTTGTCAAAAATATATTAGTATACTTTGATACGAAGCTAAGGACGTATTATACGTGGAAAACGGATTTGAAACGACAAAGATATGCACGTTTTCATAAAATTGCCGTAACTATTATTTTCTGAAAAACTATATTATTTTTACGATACAAGTGTTACGGTAGCTGAAACGACCATGTTGGAGGCTGTTTTTAACAAGGATGTGGAACTTTTTGGAACGAAATGTCTTCTAGTAAAATTAAGATCACCGAGCATATTTTTCAAAACGATAAGCCGTTTGTATAGCGGAGTTGTAATAAATTATTTATGGTCGTCTAAACTTTGCCGAAACTCACTTTTTACACAACAATTAGACAAAATCACCATCTTTAACCCTTATTATCTTTATGTTCGAGACTTTTATGACGAAAACTCCTGAACTGAAACTTCTAGATTTCGATACAAACTTCCAAAACCGTCGAGTTCGTTCTCTAACGATCGACGTACACCATTTTATGACTAGTTTTTCGGAGCCATTTTTGTTAATTTCATGAAAATTCCGACGACATTGTTTTGCGACGAAAAGTGATAATTTCGCCATAAATCATTATAAAACCATTGTAGGATGACATTTTGACGTAAATACTTGTAAAGTCAGTTTTGAAGGGTCAAGACGTCTAAAGAGTATTTTTCGACGATAAGTAATATTTTCAAAACTCGCAAATGGTATAAATAACATACGAAATGCATGCATAACATTACATTGCAACTCATTACATATCATATCATTCGTAATAGGTCCAGAGTAAAGTTTCACATTATACCTCGGTGTACTCACTCTTGTCATCATACCAGTTTATCAAGTGAGTTTTCATAGCCCCGATTTATTCAAGTTTTACTTATTTCAAACCTACGGGGGAGAATACATTGCACAACATTTTTATTACGATACCAAGTATGTTAAATTCATTTACATTGCTTGAGTTACAAAGTTGCCAGTTAAAAGTCCCCATTTCAAATGCATGAGCCGTTAATTTCCTAGAAGCGTGTGTGAGTGGATAGATCTATCGAGGGTGACACCTCCATCCGGGTTGGTGAATCCCAACTAGTCATACGGATGCATTTCATTCATAAACATTATTAGAGTTGTTTGGCAAGACACTCTGTTGGGGCGTACATCAGTCGGAGCTTCGGTATCATGCGCTTAAGCAATTGTAACATTTTTACGTGACTTGATTGTCATGCCTGGTTTATACTTGTGTAGTCGTATAAAACATTTACATAAACCTATGATTTCTCACCAACATTATTGTTGACCCGTTTTAGCAATGTATTTTCAGGTAACTGAGGCATTATCATCATGACATGGTTTAGGGACCTACCTTTTGAGTCGCGGCGTCGACTTACATTATTGTACATTATGGCACTTTATTTCAAAACCATCGTTTGGACATGTAATATATTTGTGTTTCCGCAAACTTTCTAAACTTTTGGGACCTATGTTGTAACTCTGAACACTTTTGTTAAATATCAAACGATGTGTTTTTAAAACGACACTTTAGGTCGTTCAATATAACTGTGATTGTGGTGCTATGATAGTCAATCCCCCAGGAATTCCATTCCGCTGCAAAACAGGTAAATTGGGGGTGTGACAGATTGGTATCAGAGCTACAGTTATAGAGAACTAGGTTGCATCATTGACCCTAGACTATAACTACATCATCATAGCATCTCATCATTTCATCATAAATACATAGTCACTATACATGCGGTTTTATACGCACTTTTTACGAGTTATTTACTTTCATTTCGAACCCGATTGTCACATGGATGCCTTCAAATACCCATTCCATTATACTCACATCACTTTGACATGGAGAATGCCTTGTCATTCCCTATCACAATTTTAACATCAGTTGACTCAACACCGATAACATCAGATGATGACACTGAGACCTTTTTAGGAGGACGAAGTTGCACCTACACCATCACGATCACTATTGATTCACTATAGGATCAGTACACTTGAAACACGATTAGACCACCAACAGGAACAGATAATAAGTACCTTCCTAGCTAATGTGATCTTTATCATTTATTATCTCTACGATAATCACCACCTTGTTTATTTCATTCCTTACTCCAATTGCCCAATTTTCCATCATTTCACGACGATACATCACTATCTTACTAGGAGTTAGGCCAACTTTATTCTCGACCAATTAGTAGACTGTTATTACTCGATAAGGTTCTCTTATGTATCCTACAAACCATCCAACAAATTTTATTCCAAATTATCCTGCTAATATTTCATGAAAGTATTTCACTTGATTTTATTTCGAACTATTTTATCACTATCTTAGAAACATTGTTTCATAAAGTTTTAACACAAGATGTTTTATTACCAACTTATCAATTGGTTTCAGTCATTTTATCAACTATTTAATATCCTCATGCGAAACGATTTTCATGTTACTCTGAAAAATCATCGAGCTATTATCTTACAAAACAAAACGTTGAATACCAACTATTTGTCCTACATTCCCTCATATGAGATAATAAACTTCATCGTTATCTAACGCAAACTGCTTTCAACTATTTTACCGACCATTTCATCTTACTCCTGTACCATTAAACCTAAAATTTACGACTTTAATAATACTTTATAAACAATGACCTTACTGATACTTTGCAAACTATTTTCTCATAATATGATGAACCGATTAATTTGCTATTATTTTATAAAACAACAAACAATTGCAATAGCAAGTTATAAACTATATTACAAATTTTTCCTGCAAGTAATATTACGGTCTTATAAACTGTTTTACCCTTTTGGTGAGCTATTTTAGCCACTGTCTGATTTAAAATCATAAAACTTGGTACGCTTACCTCACAGACTATTCGCCTTTACTTTACTGACTATTATATTACCAACCTCTAAACCATCTTGATATTAATTGAACTACGAAATCTTCTATTATTTGACAAACGATAAATTGTTTTCTTGTAAGCTATTTTACAAATCATTTCACGAGTTATGTTATAATCTGAATTGTGTCTTACCAAAATATTTCGCTACCATTGTTAAGCCGTTTTCTATCACTATATAAGCTGTTTTAAAATCACCTTAACAAGTTGTTGCTTTAACACCAAGCCACAACTAAGATTTATTATTAAACTATAAATGATAAAAATGTTTCTTTCTTACTCAATAAAGTGGTTTTACAAACCTTTTCATAAACTTTACTGTAATTTTCTTACAAACTATTTATTCTCGTTTGAAAGCAAAGTTTTATAATCAGATATATCGTGCATAAACATTTCTTTCTGTTAACACTCTATAGATACTTACGCCATTTATCTCTCACTCAACCGATAAGTTAGGATTTGACGAGTGAACTTTTTAGGAAAGACTTCCTATACCATCTGTGAGGAGGATTCCTCGATACAAGAAAACAATGAAAGGATTTTGGAATTACCAACAAGGACTAGAACTAGGTGGTAGGATGATTCAAAACTCAACAAAAATCTTAAGACATCACGAGACATTCCGAACCACTATTTTGAATTAGAATCCAAACTCTATCATTCCAAAAGTACTAGCTAGACCGAGTTACGAGATTTAATACGAAGCGAATACCCATGAAGCAACACTATAGGGATATACCAAGTCTTCTAGCTGAGGCTGTAAAACATTCTGTTGAACATGGCCTCAACAATAGGTGAACTTCCCTACAATGAGTTTCCCTTAAAGGAAAAACGTAGTTAAATGAAGGTTATCGATATAAACTTTCCCTAAGACATTGTGTTCTCTAGAAATTCCAAGTAACCTCAAACTTACCACCTTCTATCACTTCTCTTTAGAGCGCTTATTCTTAACATAGGATTTGACCACGTCTCATTTTCCTTTTATTTTGAAGAGTTATGGCGCCGAAGAGAACCCCACCAGCTATGACACAAGCCGATATCCAAAAGTATATAGAGGATAGTATAGCTAGGGCACTAGAGAAAGAACGAGCAACGATAGCTGCTGCTGCTGCCGCTGTCGAGACCACGGCTGTTACTGAAGCTACTAGACTTGCTACTACTACAGAAGTTGCAGGAGGTTCGAGAGTTCGAAGTGGTACATACATGGACTTTAAGAGCAGTGACCCCCTGAAGTTCGGAGGCACAGAAGGAGCCATTGCTATGATCCGTTGGTTAGAAAAGATCGAGTCGTTATTTCTTCTATGCGATTGCCCAGATGACTGCAAGGTGAAATTTGCTACTAGTACACTCTTGGATGAGGCAATGTTATGGTGGAATCATTATGCACAGCCTATTGGTATGGAAAATGCTTATAAACTCTCATGGGATCAATTCAAGAGGTTAATGACTAAGAAGTATTGTCCGCACAAGGAGGTGAAGAAATTGGAAATGGAATTTCTTGGGCTAATGACCGTTGGTTATGACATTGAGACCTACATCAGAAGGTTTCAAGAGTTGGCTACTTTATGTCCATATATGGTTCTAGACAATGAGAAACTACTGGAAAGTTTCATTGGAGGACTTCCAAAATGCATTCAAGGAGAGGTAACCTCTTTCGATTCGCAAACAATTGAAGAAACAATCAAGGTAACTCAAATACTCATGGCTCAAGTTGTGAGGAGGGAGAACTTTATCGACAACAACAACCGCGACAACCAAACTAACAACAACAAAAGGAAATGGGAAAATGACCAGGGAGGTTATAACAACAACAACCAAAGCCGTAACACTAACCATCACCAACAACAAGATAGAAGACAAGAAGCCGCCAGGGTTCATGTTGCTGCACCAACAAAGGAAAGAACTTATACTGGAAACTTACCACGATACCATCAATGCACGCCACATCATAATGGTCCATGTGGTATATGCTTTATCAGTCAAACAGTGGGACACCTTGCTAAGGACTGCAAGGGAAAAGGATATGTTGGGACTAAACCACTATGTAATCGATGTAAGTATCATCACACGGGTCCTTGCCCTGCCAAGTGCCGCGAATGCCAAAAACCGGGACATCTAGCCAGGGATTGTAAAGGCAAAACTATAATTACATGTTTCGGATGTGGGGAGCAAGGACACTATCGGAATCAATGTCCTCAAAACCAAGGTCAACAAGTTGAAGGTGCTCATGGGAAGGCATACATGTTAGGAGAAGGAGAAGCTCGTCAAGGTGCCAACGACGCGGAAGACTGAAGAAGTTCGGAAACTAACAGTCTTATTTCTCCTTATGTACTATGTCATACTAAGTTTATGTTTTCCATCGTATCCGAATCTTTATAACCTAAGATGTAATACTTTTGATAAACCACTCGTTGTAAAATATTCTCATCTATCGTACTTTATTTCCTTTCGATTCGATATCACTTACGAGAATTTTACTTCTTTTTACCTTATCGACCATTTTAACGACACGGTTTAAATCCTTGTAAGCATCGAGAGTTATAAAAACTAAACCGAACGTCACATCATCGTTCCTTAATTATACATAGCCTAGCTAACTATGTCTAATTTTGGAGGGATCATGTTATGTTGGGAGCGGTTATTTATAAATCTTAGTGCAAGCAAAATGTTCACATATTCCACAGTCAAAGTATTACTCATGCGAGAATTATCCAATACGATGTTTTGTACGTCCTCGATCGTCGACAACCGTAACGACACTTCTCCATGTTTTCTTTCCTCGATATTCATCACAAACTCAAAAATTCGATAGACCAACACGAATTGAATTCAGGGACTGAATTCCTTTTTGGATGGGCGAATGTGACAACCCGTACTTTCAGGTCATTTCTCGAAACAATTTATGCCTCACCATTTCAACATTTATCGTAAACTTGGTTTACGTGTTCCAAATTCGCGTAACCTTAAAGGTTTAGCGGCGAATTCATGATCATATCATCACGAACATTTCATATGGACTAAGATTAGTCTACATTTCATTAACATCATGATAGTTCATTCATGACATTTCATTTCACATTTAACGCGTAATTTTTATATTAAATAAACGTTATCGCGTGAGTTATTATTTTGAATATTTAATCCATTACTTTCAAAAATGATCCCGATGTATTTTTATACTTGCATTAGTTTATAAAAACTATATTTTGACTTTACCTAGTGTTTTAAATTTATTTGGTATATAAATCGTTAAAGTTATATTATTACGACGTTTTTCTTAAAAACTACTCGATAATTATTTTATCACTCAAATTTCACAAGGAATGTATTTTTACAATTTTTACTATCTCATTACATTCTATTTTGATCTACTAAAAATCTCTTTTACCTAAAAGTTATCATTTACTTTCACTTATACATTTTCCTACACAACATTTTACTTACATTTTTATTTACAAGTATATATAAGTATACACAATTATTAAAAAAATAAAATAAAATAAAATAAAATATCTATACATTCCTCCCCCCTTGGCCGACCAAGGGGGAGGGTGGTCATTAAATGATGCATGGCACTTGATTGATAATAATTTTACTCATAACAAAAGTCCTACTTAACTCATTTTTTTTCTCATTCACTTCAATCATTTTTCAAGTGTTAGAAAAAGTTTTCTTTCTCTCTTTTGCTCCTTCTCCAAACCGGCCACATCAAGGTTTTCACAAGGGATCACAAAATTTTTAAGTTCAAGTTATAATCAATCTAGAATCACACTCTTTATTAGGTTTTGAAATAAAAACCAAGAGTGTTTAGGTTTAACCTTGTTCTTTGCACCTCATCATATTAACTAGTAAGCATGTTTCTTTCATTTTTCATGTTTCCTTATCATCTCATATTTATCTTTTCATTTTTGGAGCAAGCATGCAAGACATATGTTGTATATACCATTTTTTCATGATTTTTAGCAATATATATATATATGGTCATCCTAAAATTATCCCCTTGGTATACTTTGGTCTTGATGATGTTTAGGAACCCATGACACCCTAAGAAGGTGTATGGTAGGAATAGATTAGCTTTGGAGTTGATTTGAAGGGATTAGAATAGGTTTGGTACGAGAAAAACTATTTTCGATACGTATAAAATATGTTCTGTCCTTGTTTTGATTTTCTGGAAAATCCGACAGTAGGCACGACTTTTTGGCCTTGATATTTAGAAAATATACTTTAAAACGAATCCGTGACCGCTTGAACGGATAAAAACAGAGTTATAACGAAGAAGTTATGAATTTTTAAAGTTTGACGACGAAATATATTTTTTCAGAAATTTCAGCAAGCTATTTTTACTTTGTTCGAGTCAAAATCGAGCCTTAAGCTTTACAAATTATTTCGACTTGTCAAAAATATATTAGTATACTTTGATACGAAGCTAAGGACGTATTATACGTAGAAAACGGATTTGAAACGACAAAGATATGCACGTTTTCATAAAATTGCCGTAACTATTATTTTCTGAAAAACTATTATTTTTACGATACAAGTGTTACGGTAGCTGAAACGACCATGTTGGAGGCTGTTTTTAACAAGGATGTGGAACTTTTTGGAACGAAATGTCTTCTAGTAAAATTAAGATCACCGAGCATATTTTTCAAAACGATAAGCCGTTTGTATAGCGGAGTTGTAATAAATTATTTATGGTCGTCTAAACTTTGCCGAAACTCACTTTTTACACAACAATTAGACAAAATCACCATCTTTAACCCTTATTATCTTTATGTTCGAGACCTTTATGACGAAAACTCCTGAACTGAAACTTCTAGATTTCGATACAAACTTTCCAAAACCGTCGAGTTCGTTCTCTAACGATCGACGTACACCATTTTATGACTAGTTTTTCGGAGCCATTTTTGTTAATTTCATGAAAATTCCGACGACATTGTTTTGCGACGAAAAGTGATAATTTCGCCATAAATCATTATAAAACCATTGTAGGATGACATTTTGACGTAAATACTTGTAAAGTCAGTTTTGAAGGGTCAAGACGTCTAAAGAGTATTTTTCGACGATAAGTAATATTTTCAAAACTCGCAAATGGTATAAATAACATACGAAATGCATGCATAACATTACATTGCAACTCATTACATATCATATCATTCGTAATAGGTCCAGAGTAAAGTTTCACATTATACCTCGATGTACTCACTCTTGTCATCATACCAGTTTATCAAGTGAGTTTTCATAGCCCCGATTTATTCAAGTTTTACTTATTTCAAACCTACGGGGGAGAATACATTGCACAACATTTTTATTACGATACCAAGTATGTTAAATTCATTTACATTGCTTGAGTTACAAAGTTGCCAGTTAAAAGTCCCCATTTCAAATGCATGAGCCGTTAATTTCCTAGAAGCGTGTGTGAGTGGATAGATCTATCGAGGGTGACACCTCCATCCGGGTTGGTGAATCCCAACTAGTCATACGGATGCATTTCATTCATAAACATTATTAGAGTTGTTTGGCAAGACACTCTGTTGGGGCGTACATCAGTCGGAGCTTCGGTATCATGCGCTTAAGCAATTGTAACATTTTTACGTGACTTGATTGTCATGCCTGGTTTATACTTGTGTAGTCGTATAAAACATTTACATAAACCTATGATTTCTCACCAACATTATTGTTGACCCGTTTTAGCAATGTATTTTCAGGTAACTGAGGCATTATCATCATGACATGGTTTAGGGACCTACCTTTTGAGTCGCGGCGTCGACTTACATTATTGTACATTATGGCACTTTATTTCAAAACCATCGTTTGGACATGTAATATATTTGTGTTTCCGCAAACTTTCTAAACTTTTGGGACCTATGTTGTAACTCTGAACACTTTTGTTAAATATCAAACGATGTGTTTTTAAAACGACACTTTAGGTCGTTCAATATAACTGTGATTGTGGTGCTATGACAGTCAATCCCCCAGGAATTCCATTCCGCTGCAAAACAGGTAAATTGGGGGTGTGACATGATTACATAGGCATAGCTAACGATCCACGAGCTCAAGATCTATCAAGGTCTGCTAGTTTCAACAAACTCTCCTTCAAGGAAGAAGAGGAGCCGCCTATCACTCACTAGTGCACTCCGATAATCATAACTGACGATGAATCAACACGAGCATGGCCTATATGCGACCCTTTCCGCGAGTGCTGCAACGGTGGTGGTAGCTTAAATGAAGAAGAATGGACGTGCCCTAACGAGCTTGAAAGACATGATATCAAGTTCGAATAATTGACATTTGATGATTGGTACGCGATACAATTTGGGAATGCTAAAATTAATCGAATCTTCTTAAAAAGCTCAAGATTGACTACGAGGATCATCATCAGAAAAAAGAATTGGTTAATAATGACATCTACTGCGTGGAAGATCCTTTAAGCAGCACTGATAACAATGTAGCCCGAAGTCATTGGTGTGAAAAGATAAAATCTCCTGGGGAAGTCTTATGGGCATCATGCAACCCTTATGACGATAAATGTAATAGGGGAAGCAGCTTAATGAGAGTGGGAGAGGATGAATTCTTTTGGACCTCAACCAACGATACAAAAAGGACATGATTGCCTTGGTTAGACAACTTGGGATTTGACAGCTGGGTAAAGATCAAGTATGGACAAGTAGATGCATTAACAAAGGAAAAGATTTGGAAAGAATACATAAGTAAAGAAAATCCGAACGACGAGAGTTTTAAAAACTTGAGTGAAATAACAATTGAGGATGCCAAAGAGTCGGTAGGAAATGAGAAGGAAGAATGCAAACGTGTACTGGTGGAAAATTTGCTCAACGATGAATGGTTTAAAGGCACCGAGTCTGACGACGATGACATAGAGGGGACTTTAGATTACCTTTAGTTGCAAGGAAATGAGGAATTTACTGACCCCGATGATGATGCATATGAGGAGGTTCAAACTCCTTGGGATTCCCTATAAGAGGTCACCCCTGATTATTGCTGAAAAATATGAGTTTACTAGATACCACTTGGGGCCGGATGAAATTTTTTGCAAAAGTCGGAAGATCGAGACTAAAGAATACCTCCACACTGCCACAAATGTCGCTTGGATCAGGCATAACTTGATGAAAGACATGGAGGAGGTTGGCCAAGTCCAAAGGCCACCATAAAGCCCTAAGGCTCTGAGTCTAACTTATAGACTCGTAAATAAAGAAAAGTGCTCTTTCGGGAGACAACCCGAATTATCTCTTTCTTTTGTTTTATTTCCATTTCTGTTGGGTTTTGTATTTTTAACCATGTTTGCAGGAAACGAAGATAAGTTGCTGTTGTAGCATGCTGATGTGACCAGAGTTACGGTCTAACTCATTCTCATGGTTACGCCGTAACAAGCCCCTTGCAGCAAAACTATGGATGCATTACCAATCACGCCGTAATCCCATCTCTGTGGTTACGCCGTAGGTACACTCTTGCAGCGTATGCCAGCTTTTGCCTAGTTACGGCGTAACTCCTTATAAGAGTTACGACATAACTATCCTCTACTTTACTTCTTTCATTTTAAACACAATAACCTTGTATTAGTATTTAAATGAACTTTGTGGGTGTGTTCCCTGTAAACCCTTACGAGACTTCACTCGTCCACTTGGGACACCAAGTGGTTTAAAAGGCTTGTTGCATATGCTAAATGCAACCGTGATTCCTACAAAAGTGAGTTAGGTTTGTTTTTCATTTTTCATTTTTTCTTTTTTAGAATTATGCTTATCGGTAGTGTGATTTCAGAGATTGAAGTTTGCTAGTGGATGCTTATACAAAGGCACGACTCTTTTTCGTGGGCTTTCTGTCTTTTTGGAGCAAATTTTAGGGAAGTTCTCGCTCTAATTCTACTTTTCTTTTCACCTTTATTTAAACGCTTAGTACAAAAGGGACTTTGTACAATTCAAGTGGGGGGACGGGAGTAGAATTGTCTCTTGAACTTTATTTTGCCCTTGTTTTTCTAGTTTATTTTTGAAAAATTATGCCATTTTTATAATTTTGACATGTTTTTCTTAACCTAACTAGATTAGACCTTAGCCAAGCACATACAACCCTTGATATTATATGGTGAGATTAGCCTTATCCGTTTCCAATATTTTACCCCAAATCCACCAAATTATGAGTGTGCCGGTAGCTTGTAAACTTTAGAACTTGGCCTTTGCATCATTTCGAGACCATAGACGAGGTATGTTGAGTTAGCTCGATATATTTGGACTTTTTAGTTTAAGAAGGCAGTATTATAGGATTATCACCCAAATAGCCTACCATTGTGTGTCTATCGATTAGTCACCTCGACTTCTCAACCCCCATGAGAAACCCTTTTGTTGCACTCACCTTTAGTGCAAGATACCCCTAGATACACCCATCTGAGCCATTCCTTTCATTTTGTTAACCCAATATATTATTTCGTTACACCTTTACACCTTAGTCTACCGTGTAGTCTTTATTTGTGATTGGGAAGTCATCATTTGCCTAAGTTTAAGGTTTAATTGGAAAGGTTCGGGAATCACGCTTTCGTCGACGACATATTCCTAAAGATCATTGAAGACCCCCCAAATTCCCATTGTTCATCTCTAGTGGGGGGATATTATGTTTAGTTCTTATAGTTATGATTAAAATAAAAAATAAAAAAAATGAGATTCGAAAAAAATTAATAATAATAAAAAAATATTATGTTATTCAGTTTATTGTAAAGTGTGATGTTATAAGCACTATGTTATGAGCTTTATATAGATTTAGTATCGAGGAGGCCACCTCGGTCACATCTGAAGATTAGAGTTGGTAATTGCGCCAACAGTTGAAGAAAAGGTGGTGTGCCCATCATGAAGTCCTCTAATGACACATCTACCTAGTATATCATGATCCGGTTTCTTAACTTCGAAGCTTGAAATTTGGGCGAAAGGTAAGTGGTGATGACTTGGTTATAGATTTAGACTATCTGCTTGATTTATATTTTACACCATTTATATATCCCATGTCTTATCCTACCCTTTAGTCATGAAGCGTGTCTAGGTGATGCAGCGTGCAATCTTTGGTGTCTTGGCCATCGATTTGGTCATGTATCATTGATTTTATCCACTTCGCCGTGACATGTTAGTAATGACAAATCACCCTTAACCGTGTCGTGTCTACCCATATTGCCTTCAAGAATCGTTTTGTCCTTAACTCTAGTGGTGGAGATTTGTGTAACCGCCAAGCTTATGATAGAATACATTCTATGACTGTGTGATTGAGTGATCACCCTAAAATTGACACTTAGAATAGTTGATGTAACATATTGGATTTCACAGACACATTATACCATGATCAAACTAGGCGTACAACTTAAGGTTTTAGAGAGAGAAAGAGTTAGAGGTTTGGGAACTTAGTGAGAGAAAGTGAAAATATTATTATGAGCTCCAACTCTCTACCTTGGGAGGTAGAGAGTATTTATAGTCTTACATATAATCGCCACCTATGGGCTGTGGATCAGGCATACTGTGGGTAAAGACCCGTCCGTCCTCCACGATTTTACTTAACTAACTACTTACTAACATTAAATAACTACGACTACGAGCTTTCTAATGATTACATATACTTGAGGTGACCGACACTTTAATGACTAAATTTTCTTATTCCTAACATCTCCCCCTAAGGGAGGTCACCTCATGTTACACAGAATACAAACAGGTATTACATTAAGATTGTTCTTGAATTCTTGTTTAACTTCATTGCTCTGTAGCTCGTAGTCTTTGATTCTTCATGTTTTGCATGTTTGGATAATTCAAGTGGAGGTCTTTAACTGATCCACGTGATGATGTGTTTTGAGCCAGCTTTGAGATCATCAGTTTGCATAAATTTCTAACTCTTCCATTGTGGTGTTGACATTATGTGATGTTGTGACAGTGGACCGACACGCTCACATTCTGGATCATGATTTCTTCTTATCAGAGTAGCGGAAGCTTTAGATGATTCATGATATTTGCAACAGCGTAGCAGAAGCATGGAGTGAGAATATCAGAGTCATTCATGCTTTAATCATGATTTCTTTTGAAATGAATGTGATGTGTGAGCATGCGGCTATGGATTGACCTCTCCATTCTGATCAGCTGCAAGCGTCGGGTGTACCTAAATACAACAGTTAGCAATAAAGCGCACGAAAGTGTCTTTGATCACTTTTGTTGTATTGAGGTACATGGCCCATCGTTCCCCGTTGATCAGTACAAGTACTGCCTGTGATCAGGTATAATTCCTAAGAATCTCCTTGACAGGGTTTTGCAGTAGTTCTAGCTGTTCTCAAACCGGAACGTCTCAAAGAAGACAACACGGAGTGAGTGAACCAGTGAATAGAGATTCACTGATTGATGGAAAATGATTTGAAAAACAATCGTAAACTGCTCAAGATAAAGTGTTTTTGCAATACAACGAAGGTTTTAACGAAAATTAATTATCAATCATAAACACCTCTCAATTTTGAAATATTAATACACAGTCGATGTGCTAGAGGAAAAAAAATTTAAGCACAACGACCGGTTTTTCAAAGGTACCCGTCAATCCATAACCTGAACCAGGATTGATTCATAGATTTGAATCGCCCCATTGTTTCTGTTCAGTTGTTACATGGTTGATCTATTGGATAGATCTCACATGCCACCTACCAAGAGCTTGTTTGATGTTGGCTCTAGAAGGCTTTCCATCTTCATTGTGAATATGTTTGCATATCACTCAGATAATCTGGCAATACCACAAGGATAATGCGTAGGACTCTAAGATTATATTCTCTCTTTCCACATTATGTGAAACAAATAGTCTTCATTGATTGTGTCCTTAATGAGATTTATTGATGATCTCGAGGCTCTAGACTCAATTGTGCACATTTGGTTCCTATGCCGGAGACTAGGGAGAGGGTCTCCTTCTCCAATATCAACCATCTCTAAGAGAAAGTCGATAGATGATGTCGGTTCCCTTGTGAGAATGAAACAAGTCCTTTTAAGAGGAACTTGAGTAGTTTGGGAAGATGTAGTGCAGCGCGTCACTGGGTCCATGACGTCTTGTCTTCAATACCGGTGTTACCTTAGTAACAACCAGTAGCATATGTATTGAACCTGGTTTCTGCCCTAAGGTTGAGATATTGGAGGGCTATATGTTTTCACCCTTTCCTCATTCAATTCTTTTTCATTCTTCAACCCCTTCAGTGCTTACCGAGACTTCATAACTAGAACCTTGTTGGGTTTATTCCAGTTCTAGTTCTATCTCAGTCCGCACTCTTCCCATATCTTACTATTCTCCTTTTTTCATCATACCTAAGGACTTCTACACTATCTAGTGGATTGTCCCTGGGTAGATCCATCCGGTTCTGGCGGATCATGGGAACTAATACCTAACCTTATCATCCTTATATCACCATACATAATATAAGTTTGGTCGGTCTATTTGGTATTGTTCATCTGCCATTGGAACTAATTGAAAACCATTTGAAAATCAATCCAGATACTTGTGATATATTATCAAGGCATTTTGTACCTGAATTGTTATTGATATTCTAGAAAAATGGCTCCCCCTCAACATGTGCAACATATGTTTTAAAACCATTTTGGCACATGGAGGCAAGAGGAAGAATTCACTTCTTTTTGTAAATATTTTCTAAAAATATCGACATTACTTTCCCAATCAAAAATCAGTGATTCACATACAGTTAAAGATATTTTCGGGAAAGAATGTGGTTTTCAATAAAAATTGCTCCCCCCCCCCCCAATATGTGCATCGAGTTTTGAAAGAGTTTTGCACATATTAGGGAAAGCCTGCACTTTGGAATAAATTAATCACGTTTCAATCCCTTTTTGGTTTAAAATAGATGCTCCCCCTTAACATGTGCATGGAAAATTTGAAATCGTTTGGCACATGAATGGAGGAGAGTTTGCTAAACAAATATAAAACCAATTATCGAGTTATCAGTTTAAATCCAATTTAAATCACAAATTCTCCCCCGATCACAATTTTCAAATGATTTGAAATTTATGATCTTTATAGATTTAAATTGTTTTTGAAAGCATTTGAGAAGAATTGTGACTTACTTATGAAAACATTTAACCGATAAGGATCAAATCTTCAGACTTTAAACTCCATTGCTCAAACATGCATGAGTATCTTTTGAAAACATAACATTAGAAAAAAGTTTTGAATCAAGTGTATAAAACATTGGTCATTTTGATTTTCCAAGAGTAAACCTTGCTCATTTACGTGTCAATTGTTTAAAAACACACTTTTTAATTTGATTGAAATCATTCTTCCCCTCAATCAATGACACACATTGTTGATTGAGAGATAGAGATTTTGACCGATGATAAGCATAGTTGATTTACAAGAATAATAGAGTACGAGGTATTTTCAAAATAATTTTGTTTTCATTAGATGACAAATATTTTTCAGAAGAATCATTAGACGGAAAAATATTTGGAAAGAAAACATTTGTCTTTTTGGTGGCAAATATTTGTTTTAAGAATCAGAGCATGAGATTTGAAAAAAATAGGATTAAGCGTGGCTCTGTTCTTTCTTTTTAAAACGGGTTACTGCCTGAAATGACAATAAACCATTGTTTTACTTTCTCCCAAAAATTTTTTTTTTTTTAAACAAATTATGTACATTCGAAGAACATCTAAAAGCCCGTGACATTCTTTGAATGTCAACACAAAGTTCGTAGATGATATATAATAAGGAAAACATGACAGAATAACAATAATTTTTTGGAATTTTTCAAGATATTCAAATTTTTATGGATTTTGAAAATTTTATATTTTTCTATTTGCTTTTTGTTAGTTTTGTAATTTTGTATTTTGCTTTTTGAATAACTATTTACAAGAAATGGATGAAGAAAGAACTTTACTCCTCGTCTTCCTCTTGAAGACGTTTAAGTGTTTCCGGTTGTAGACTCTTTCGACCAAGTCGTGGAAGGATAAACTCAAAACGTTCTTTAGGAAGAGCTTTGGTGAAGATGTCTGCTAATTGGTAGTCAGTCCTCACAAAATATAGTTCCACCACACCGTTCTCCACTTGCTCCCTGATAAAATGATGTCGAATGTCGATGTGCTTTGCTCTTGAGTGTTGAACGTTGTTGCATGAGAGAGCAATAGCACTTTTATTATCACAGTACAAAGGGATTTTGTTGAATTCAAAGCCATAGTCAGATAATTGGGATCTCATCCATAGGATTTGAGCACAACAAGATGACATGGCTATGTATTCAGCCTCTGTAGAGGATATAGAATTACTCATTTGCTTCTTTGAAGACCAGCTTGTTAATCCCAGTTGAGCAAACGATCTAATATAGAAACTGACTTAGAACAAAAGCTTATTAAGTATTACGCGGAATTTAACACTTAATCTTAAGAAGAAGAACAGTTAACATTCAACACCTCAATATTATTATTAATACGAATACTCTAAACAGTATTAGGGTTTTACAACCTTGAAGTGTATCGACCTTAGATATAAAACATCCGTATATCTAATCTAACCTAGGACCTCCTTTTATAGGCTAAGGAGTCCTTTACATTATACAATACGTAACCTACAAGATAAATATCTTTTCCATATTTATCTAATACAAAATACTAAACCGACTATACAAGACTAGCAGTGGATACATATCAATATCAGTAGTTACACAATACTACTAGCCGCGGTTTGTCTTCATCAGCGGTTACATTCTTCTGTTCGTGGTTATATCAAACCTGTCCGTGGTTCCAGCACTTAGAGTAATTCTTGATCCAAGGAACCTAAAACCCAACAATCCTCCCCTAAACTTGATACATTCCAACAGAATTCTGAAGTTTCTTTTAAGCTCAAAACATCTGAATTGGAGGATGTAGCCAAACACTTACCAGATTTAAGAATATTCTCATACTTCAGCAACAAGTTGTAAGCTTGACCATCATTGGGTAACAACATCTTGATAATACCAGGCTTCAACATCTGAGCAATAACTGCTGGATACTTTTTCAGTTGAGGATAATCACCTTCTACAAGCATATGAATAATTTCTCCAGAAACAGTTAAAACATGAACTCCACAAGTTTGATATAAAAACCTTCTAGTAACTTGACCATTGTAGAGTCCTTTCCATTCAGGTTCATCATGAGTAGGCTCAAATAAAATCTTCAAATGATGATAAAACAGTCTCTCATGATAATCATTTGGATGTACTTCACCAAACTTATTCTTGTAAAGTATCCAAAGATTCATCAAATCATCTCTATCAAAATACTGAAGCATCTGTGAAAATTTATTATACTCATAAACTTCATTGTTGAGTCTTTGAATTTTCCATACTCCTTCACTTCCATTAAGCTCAAACTCATAAGAAATAATTTGATTACCATCTGCAACTAATTTTAATCTTTTAGAATCAGATGTCTCCTGAACCTCAGATTTTCTCTTTCTTTTACTTTGAATACATTCATCATCCTTTTTAATCCACTCTTCCTCCTTTTTAGAATTCATCAGACAGTAATCATCATTATTAATTCTCATACATCTCTCATAAATCTCAAAAATTCTTTCAAATGAACACCTACTAAGATTATCAGAAACATGTATGCCTGAATTCTTAATAATCTTCATCAATACATTCCTCATATGTGCAATTGAAGGAGGTTTCTTTCTTATAACTTGCTTCCTTTCTTTACCAACCTTCCTTGCCCATTCACCCAAAAGTCTAGCTTTTTCCTCATCATCCAACAAAGCCCATTCTTGTGCAGTATACTCATCACTTATTAATTCAGACGCTTGAAGATAATTTTTTGATCCATACCATGTAGCTAACCATCTCTGACTAGCTTATGCTTCATCTTGCTTCCTTTTCTCTAAAGCTGCTTGTTCATCAGCTATAATACCTTTTGCATACTCTACATCACAAGCTTCTTCAACTGCTTTATTTTTAAACTTCAGCTCCGGTACTGCAACCCCTTTTCCTTTTCCAATATCAGATTGAACCACTTTCTTCTTCAAAGGTTCACCAATAACTAAACTTTTTGTTTTGGGTTTATTTGCAGTAGATTGAACAGATAAAACAAGTGCAATGATGGGTGTAGAAATAGATGAGGTTTTACTTAGATTTATCAATGTACTTGCAGCTTCTTTCTCAACTTCTTTAGTTTTAGGTAGTTATACAGAGAGAGTTGTGACAACAGTGGAAGTGGTTATGATAGCAGTGGGTATGATAGTAGTGGGTATAATTGCCATATCTGAAACTGCAGCAGTGGTTACAAGAGTACTAACCATGGTTTCAGACATACCATCAGTGTTTGTATCCTTCACTACATCGTCTACAACATTCTTCAAATTTTCAAGAACTGCCTCATTCCCATCTTTATCAGATACCAAAAATTCATTATCTCCACTATCAACATCTTCATCCATAGGTACATCAACAGATACATCACCAGCCTCCCCTGAATTCAAGCCTTCACTCCTCCCCTGTTTGGATACATCTTCCACATTCAGAACTGGAGAGGAGTCCACCTCCTTTTTCTTTCTTCTCATAGCTTTCAAAACAGCAACCCCAGGTCTTCTTACTTTTTCCAAAACCAACACTCTGTGCTTCAATCTCCTAATATCCTTACCCTAAAATACAGCCAACTCCTGTAGACCTGAAATTGTAGCCTCCATTTTAGCACATTTAACCGTCAATTCATTAAAACGTTCTCCCCACTTCGACCTGTGTTAACTGGTCCGAGAGGTGGTTCATTGGAAAAGTCATCATGTACCATCTTAGGATCCGTCAATTCATGTTCATGTTCCAAACTATCCTCATCACTTCAAGATGTGTTAACTGCTCCGAGAGGTGAATCCTTGGATATAGTAAACATAGCATCAGACCTTGCCTGATCATCTATGCACCCTGTAGCAGCCAGTTGGCTAGGGATTCCTCCACCTGTGGTAAGTTCCAAGGAACTCTCCACATTAGGAGTTGCCAATGGTTGGGTCTTATTTATGTTTCCACTATCCTGACCAGCATCTAAGCATGAATCAGTAGTGGAAGCCCTTCAAATCATGTCACCTCCACTCCATGTGACAACCTCATGAACAACACCACTAACACTAGCCTGAGGAAGCTTAGTGCCCTTTTGTCTCCTAGTCCATAAAATTGGTGTAACAGTGGTTTCGGTTTGACTAGAAGTAGGTTGAGTTTCACTAACAGTGGTTTGAGGTGTACTATCAGTGGGTTCAAATGTACTAGCAGTGGGTTCAGTGACTACAGGTTGAGATGCAAGACCTTCATCAAACTCAAGATCAACAGGCAAAGTAAGCATATGGGGAAACAAAGGAACATCTCTTATCTGTACATTTGGCTTCTGATTCCTCATATGTGCAAAAACCTTAGGAAGCATATGATTTACTTCATACTCTCTAGAATGCTCAACAGGGTCATTGATTTGACTTTCCACAATAAGTTGAACAAACCTAGGATACAAATAGTATTTACCCTTCTTCCTAATGTTTTGAACTAACCCCTCATAAATCATCTTAGACCAATTGAACTTTCTTCCATCAGACAAACAAATAACAGCAGTAGCAATTTTGGAAGGAAAGTCATTAAACCCAGTGGTCTTATTACTCATACACATCAACAAGGTATGAATAAGAAACTTCCATTGTGGTGAAAACAAACTCTTAAAAAATTGTACCTTATCACCCCTGTGTGTATATCCTAACCTGTCTAAACCAGCTACAATCTCAGCATCAGAAAGATTATCAATACCATGAGCATCATCAAACTTTAAAACATCCCTAATGATCTCCTCAGTAACAGAAATAGCATGCTCATCCATAACAGTGCTAAACACTTTGACTCCATCAACCTCTTCAAGCGTAGCATTCCTCCAGAACTGATGTATGTAGGCTTTAAGAATGGTTGGTCTGACAGTTAAGGCATAGTGAATAGGACTGTGAACAAGAAAATCAATCATTTGATGAAACCCTTTAGATCGATCGTTCTTGATGAGAATAGCAACAAGGTTATGTGTAGTGGAATAATTTTCCGCCATTGTGATTAAGGATGTAGATTATGTGTGGTTTGTGAATTATGCAAAGGAAAAGGAATTAGGGTTAATCTTGAGCGCCAATTGGAAGTGGTTTGAAGATCAAATAAATGATCCATCCGTGATTTGGGGAAATAATATACTTATGCTAAAGTTACCAATCAGCCCCTGTGGTATCCAACAGTAATCAAAATGCTATCCGCGGTTTCAAAACAGCTATCCGCGTTTAGACTCATACCATCTGTGGATACATAGTAGCACTTCAACCAAACATCCAAGAGTTATAGCAAAGAAATCTGTGTCAGATGAAGAGAGCTCACAAAAATATGAAGGATTACACAATTTTTTTTTTTTAAACACAAGCAGCTAACACACCAGCTCCTATGTACACAAATCCTTCATACCTGCACGACAAAAACACAAAACAAACACAGAGAAGAAGGTTATTGTTGTCAGTGGTTAGAAAGAGCCAGAAGTGGTTCCAAATGACTTATCCGTGGTTTAGAACAGGGAAGTCAATATGGTCAACTTCTAGAATTAATATTATTCCTACACCCAAGAATCTCATTAACTCCTCATCCACATTTAACCTGCCCCTCATTTACTTCCATAACCCATAACTCTGCTTATAAAAAGAACCTATATCTCACATAACACACACATCAATTAAAACCAAAACCCTAATTTCTCCAAAATCCACAATCAATCTCAATCACTATGTGGAACCCCAGTTGGAATAAACCAGAAGTTGTTGATCTTACATCCTCCTCCTCCTCATCATCATCATCAAGTGAAGATACTAATCCATGGCGGTTGTGTCTTCCTCCACAAGAACCAAGACCAAGAAAATCCCCATTTCTTCCATCATCTAAAGATGATAGTGTGGTGGATCCAAGTGAGGCATCTGAGGACTCTGATGACTCCTCAAAGAAGAGAACTTTAAACCCCCAACCTTCATCATCCCAACCCCAACCAAGACCACGAGCAAGAAATCCACCACTCCCAAAGGACAGAGAGGTGGTTCTTGGTCTTCCTGCACCAAGTTGTGGTGCTTCTTTACACATCGTAAGGGGAAGGGAAAAAGGAAAATGGAGTGATGCTTTTTGGTGAAACCAGCAAATGAATGTGTGATCTGACTATGTCCTTTGTGCTTCATCTACTGTATTCATCTTCATCATCTTCGTTTGCATCAATCCATCCTTCCCATTTTGATCCTTAGCTTGTCATGCATATCCAACAGCTGAGGATAGTAGAAGGAAATCATGTATAGAAGTAGTCTTTTAATTTGCACTTGAAGTTTCATTGTAAGCTGTAAGCTGTAAACTGTTTTGATGAATGAATGAACAATTTAACTTCAGTACTTCTTTAGCTTCTATAATGAACTTTCTTGTATCTGCAAAATGGTTAGTGAAAACACAGAACAACAAGCAGTGGTTTGAACAAAACTATCAGTGGTTAGAAACAAGAATAGCAAAACTAAGATTACATAATAATAGTCCAATAATTATACAAACTGGTACAAAACAATTTGAGAGTTTAGAGATTAATCATTTCAATACTAACAACAAGGTACTGAAACCTCCCCACATCAAAAGCTTTGGTGAGAAGATCAGCAACATTGAAATCAGTATGGATTTTTACCATTTGAATCAGCCTTTTCTCATTACAATCTCTAATGAAATGATGCCTTATCTCAATATGTTTAGTTCTAGAATGTAAAACAGGATTTTTAATAATGCAAATTGTACTGTTATTATCAATGTAAATCTTAGTATGCATAAAATTTTACCCAAAATCCAACAATTGATTCTGAATCCAAAGAACTTGACCACAGCAACTAGCAGCAGCCACATATTCAGCTTCAGTTGTAGAATTAGCCACAATAGTTTGCTTTTTACACTGCCAAGAATATAGTCTGCTTCCCAAAAACTGACATCCTCCAGTAGTAGACTTCCAATCCAAACTAGCACCAGCATAGTCACTATCTGTGTAGGCCACCAAATCAAAAGGGGAATCCTTAGAGTACTAAAGGCCCAATTTAGGATGACCTTTAAGATATCTAAAGATCCTCTTAACAGCATTCATGTGTGAGGTATTAGGTGTGACTTGAAATCTTGCACACACACATACTGAGAACATAATATCTGGCCTAGATGCTGTGAGATACATCAAAGATCCAATCATGGACCTGTACAACTTCAAATCAACTTTGGGACTTCCATCATCTGGTAGCAGAGGTTTCTGAGTCTCCATAGGTGTACTTGCACTCTTTACATCTTGAAACCCAAACTTCTTCAAAACATCTACTACATACTTGTCTTGACTAATGAAAATACCATCAGTCCTTTGTTGAACCTGTAGCCCCAAAAAGAAAGTGAGTTCTCCCATAGAACTCATCTGAAACTTATCATGCATAAGTTTCTCAAAATCTCTGCATAGCTCCTTGTTTGTAGAGCCAAAGATGATGTCATCTACATAAACCTGAACCAATAAAATATCATCTTTGTGCTTTCTAATGAACAAAGTTTTATCAATCAGCCCTCTTTTAAACCCATTGCCCATCAAATAAGTAGACAGGCACTCATAACATGCCCTAGGAGCTTGATGCAACCCATACATAGCCTTTCTCACCCTATAAACCTTGTTAGGATGATCAGGATCTTCAAAACCAGGAGGTTGACATACATAAATCTCTTCATCAATTGTGCCATACAAAAATGCACTTTTAACATCCATCTGATACACAACAAAATTCTTGAATGAAGCATAAGCCAAAAATAATCTGACAGCCTCTATTCTTGCAACTGGAGCAAACACTTCATCATAATCCAAACCTTCAGTTTGCGTGTATCCTTGAGCAACCAACCTTGATTTGTTTCTTACAACAATTCCTCTTTCATCCCTCTTGTTTCTGAACACCCATTTAGTCCCAATTGCCCTTTTTCCATTTGGAAGATCAACCAATGTCCAAACCTCTTGAAGCTTAAACTGTAGAAGCTCCTCTTGCATTGATTCTACCCAGCCTTCTTCAGATAAAGCTTCTTCTACTCTCTTGGGCTCCTTTTGAGACAGAAAACAAGCAAACAGACAATTTTGCAGATCTTTATGACTGTTTCTTTTGTGAAGTGATCTTGCAAAGAACCCATGTTCAGGAAAGGGTTCAATGTTCTTAACCCTGCTTCTTGTTTGAACTGGAGTATTCAAGTTTCCAAGTATTTGTTCCTTGGGATTAATTTTGTGAATCCTTGTAGTGGTGATTGGACTTTCATGAATGACAGTTTCCAAATTAGACAAATCAGCATTGAAGAAATCATCCATGTCTTCATCATCAGTAGGAGTATCAATCTCAATCAAAGCAGGCATATTAGGATTATGTGGATACTCCTCATCTCCAAATAATGGCTTTGGATGTGGTCCAAAGAAAGTACTATCACCAGTACTTGTATCCAGGGTTTCACTTGACCTATCAGTGGTAGAAGATGGCTTATCAGTGGTTTTAGTAGGCTTAGCAGTGCTTTCAGTAGGCTTAGCAGTGCTTGCAGAATGCCTTTTCTTCTTTTCAATTTCTTCTACCAACACTGAGTTATCTTTCAACAACTCATCTTTATCTTGATCGTGATTAACATTGCCCCCAGTATTCAATACATCATCATCAGTGGGACCTTGCTTCTCAATGATGGGTGAGACAAAACTAGCTTTCCACTTTTCAAACAAATAGAACTCTTGAGGAGAATCAGCTTCCTTAGAAATTCCTTCTACATCAGAATCCTTTTGAGTACCTATATCAACATTAGTGGAAGTTCCTGCAATGATAGGCTCATAATTCATAGATTTGGTTAGCATATCAATGTTAAACAGCCAATATGGTCCTTTGGTCTCAACACTAGGAGTCTTTTCACTGAATTGAACATGTAGATTCTCTTCAACAATTCTAGTCCTCCTGTTGTATACTCTAAAGGCTTTACTATTGGAAGAGTAGCCTAAAAAGTATCCATCATCAGCTTTTTCTTGAAACTTGCCTAGGTAGTCTATGGTATTCAAGATGGTAACAGGACACCCAAATGGTTTTAGGAATGCAATCATTGGCTTCCTATCATGTAACAGCTCATAGGGGGTCTTGTTATGAGGCTTTACTACCTTACTTCTGTTCTGCACATAACATGCAGTTCCTACAGCTTCAGCCCAAAAGGTAGTTGGTAACTTAGATTCTGACAACATTGTCCTAGCAGCCTCAATTAGTGTCCTATTCTTCCTTTCAGCTACACCATTCTGTTGTGGTGTTCTAGCAACACTAAACTGTCTTTCTATACCTTTAGCTATACAGAACTGATTCATCACATCATTCTTAAACTCAGTTCCATTATCACATCTGATTACCTTGACCTTATGGTTTACTAGATTTTCTATCTTAGTAATGAAACTCTTGAGGATCTCACTAGTCTCACTCTTAGCAGCCAAAAAGTATACCCAAGAAAATCTACTATAATCATAAGTGATAGCTAGGCAGTACTGCTTATGGTTCAAGCTTCTAACAAAGGTAGGTCCAAATAAGTCCATATGAAGCATAAACAGTGGTTGTGTGATGGTGTTTACAGTTTTGGTCTTACAAGAAGCTCTATGTTGTTTACCTTTTTGACAGGCCACACACAGTTCCTTACACTCAAAAACCTTTGAAGGTAACCCTCTCACTAAGTTTCCTTTTACCAGTTTATTGATTGTTTTGTAATTGAGATGACCTAGCCTTCTATGCCACAATTTTGACTCATCTACAGATGCCTTAGCAAACAAACATGTTAAGGACCTATTTGGAAGAACATCTTTAAAATCAAAACAATATATATTTTCCTTCCTAGGTACCCTAAGTTGTATAAACTTCTCATCAGGCATCTTAAACTCAGGAGACAACACCACACACTCAGTTACACCAAAAAGTACCCAGTTTTTCTTATCACACATTTGAGAAACACTGAATAAATTATACTTAAGTCCCTGTACCAGATAGACTTTTTCAAAGTCTAAATTCCCAGTTCTGATTGTTCCTCTGCCAAGTATCTTTCCTCCCTTTGGATCATTGCCAAATGCCACATATCCTCCATCAAAAGCTTCAAAATCTTCCAGGTTGCTCCCATCCCAAGTCTTGTGCCCAGAGCAACCACTATCAAAAACTCCTTTGTCTTTTAACTCATCTTGTAGATTGCCCTACACATGAATTTAAACAAATTAGTTTCTTTTGTGGACCCAAGCCAATACTGACTTAGGTCTGCCTTGTGCATAAAAATATTCAAATTTCTTTAGGTCCATTGATGCACAATTGACATGTGGTAAAACCTTGGTCTTAGGCTTCCATTGCCAACTAGTTGATGCCTTAACAGCATAAAAATGATTTCCAACCACTGTGTCAGTTATCACCTTTGGAATTTTTAAAACTTCTTTTGAATCAGTGGTGATATTTTGCTTAACAGTGGTTTGATTCTGCTTAGCCGTGTTTACATTTTGCTTAGCAGTGGTTGGAACCCATTTAGGTGCAGCAGTGACTATAGATTTTGTATTCCCATTCCTCATCAACACTGTTCTTGGAATCATGTTTTTGTTTGGATGAGGGTTTGTGTTCTTTGAAAAGTTTTGATGATTTACCCTCTTCCATTGATTCCAGACTTGTGGTTTTTTTTTATAACAATTTCTCTGTAAGTGTTCAAAACTACCACATCTAAAACAAGCCTTTTTAACACATTGAAACTCATCTCCTAACCTGTTAGAAATTAGACCATTAAAGTTTCTCTGGTTTCCCCTAGGTATATATCTTTTCATTTGTTCCCTAGGCACTTCCTTGTACTCTACTACTTTCTTAGCAATTTGAACTCCAAATCTAGGCACAAGGTTGACTTGCTTAGTATCAACTTTCTTAACAGGTTCTATCTTCTCAGGCTGTGTTGATACAGATCTATCTTCCTTAGAATCTGATTCCCAATCTTCAATGATAGGAGCATCAGATGACTTATCAGAACCTATCTTAGGTGATTCATTCTTGTTAGTCTCACCTACAGGTTTGTTGAAACTAAATTCACTGCTAAATGAGAGATCTTTTGGTGGTGGTGCATGTTGCATAAGAGTGGGTGGTGGCATATCATTGTAACCTAGGCCAGTACCATCCTTAAACAATTTTTGACCTATTGGTTTATTTACTAGATCAGAAGCATACTGTGTTTTAGCAACCCTAACAACATGTTTTTCTTTTTCTTTTAGGGCTTCTACTTTTACACTCTCAGCTTGTTCTAGTTTCTCTTTAAGCATTTTAATCTCCCTATCCTTAAGATCAATTTCTCCACCTAGTATATTAATTTTATCAACATACTCAAACTCACATTTGATACAGTAATTAAGCCTCTCTTCTACACTCTCTAGACCAACTCTATAACCTAGATTGTCCATAGACAGTCTTTCTACTTCTTTTCTTAAACTATTAGTGATAGCTTTTTGAGATTCTAAGTTATCTTGCATGATTTGAAAGAACAAGTAGAATCATTTGATACCTCAGAATCTGAACCAGAAGATGAAGCATAGGCCATAAGAGCAAAGTTATGCTCTTTTGAAGCTTCACTAGTAAGAAAAGCTGCATTGGGTCTTTCTTCAATTTCATCACTCCAGTCATAATCACCAAGACCATCTTGAGCCACCAATACTGAAGAAGGAGCAGACTCTTCAGTGGTCTTCTTGATGCCTTCAATCCTCTTAGGTGCTCGACATTCCCTTGCAAAGTGGCCCTTCTTCTTGCAATTAAAGCTCTCCATTTTGCTTTTGTCGAACCCAGCTCTTCTTTTACCATCATACTTGACCTGTCTTCCAGTCCTTCTCAGAAACTTCCTTGCTTGAAGAGTTAACATTTCCATTTGCCATTGAAGATTAATCTCCTCAAGATCATCATGATCAATTTGATCTAGATCTTGATTCAAAACAGTAACACTGGTAGTTAAATCAGCCAGAAAAGCACAAATTGCACCATCACTTACATTATCACTAACAGTGGTATTGTTTGCAATAGCCGTGGTTATACCATAAGCAGCAGTGGATACATCTTGTGAATTCTTGTGATTAGTGGAAACAAAAGCAATGTTTTGGCTAGATGAAGATGTACCAGTAATGTTGTTCTCAGACTCATATACCTTCAAGTTGTTGTAGAGATTGTCCAGAGTCATCTTTTCAAAGTCATCCTTGTTTCTCCACACAACAGTATGCATAGCCCATTCAGGTGATAAACTTCTGATGAACTTAAGATTAATATCTTCTTGAGCAACTTTGTAATCCACTTACTTCAGTTGGCTGATGAGCTTTTGAAGTCTGTTATAGGTGCCATCAAGTTTTTCTCCACTTAGTGCAGTGAAGTTTTCATGCTGATGCTTGAGCATATTTTTCCTTGATTTCTTGGTAGCTTCATTACCAGCAAACCTTGTTTCTATAGCATCCATAAGCTCCTTAGCAGACTCATATTGTTCAAAATCCAAAGCATATTCATTAGGTATTCCCATAGAGAGAATACTATGAGCTTTAATCTCCATCTTTCTCTTAGCCTTGTCGATCTCACTAACAATGGATATTTCTTTGCCATCATCACCCTTCTTAGGAAGAGTATCACCTTTTTCCACAACATCCCAGAGAGCATAATCAATCATGCGAATGTATTGCCTTATTCGCATCCTCCAGATTTGGTACTCACCATGTTTGAGCATGGGCACTTTTGAAGCAGTAACCATATGTGTTTCGTGAGACATCTTATCTTACTTGAACAAAACTTAACTTGACCTCTTCTTGTTTACAGTTTCTAGATCACAAGCTCTGATACCACTTGTTAATCCCAGTTGAGCAAACGATCTAATATAGAAACTAACTTAGAACAAAAGCTTATTAAGTATTACGCGGAATATAACACTTAATCTTAAGAAGAAGAACAGTTAACATTCAACACCTCAATATTATTATTAATACGAATACTCTAACCAGTATTAGGGTTTTACAACCTTGAAGTGTATCGACCTTAGATATAAAACATCCGTATATCTAATCTAACCTAGGACCTCCTTTTATAGGCTAAGGAGTCCTTTACATTATACAATGCGTAACCTACAAGATAAATATCTTTTCCATATTTATCTAATACAAAATACTAAACCGACTATACAAGACTAGTAGTGGTTACATATCAATATCAGTAGTTACACAATACTACTAGCCGCGGTTTGTCTTCATCAGCGGTTACATTCTTCTATCTGTGGTTATATCAAACCTGTCCGTGGTTCCAGCACTTAGAGTAATTCTTGATCCAAGGAACCTAAAACCCAACACAGCTCACAAGCTTATCGCCCAAAAACTGAGCACCTCTAGACGTACTTCGACGTGTATCTTGACATCCTGCATGATCAGCATCTGCATAGGCTGTTAGTGACATACCGGTATCCTTCGGGTACCAAAGTCCCATATTGATGGTTCCTTGGAGATACCGAAAGACCCGTTTAACCGCTTCAAGGTGCTTTTCAGTAGGCTTAGCCTGATATCTAGCACACATGCATACAACGAACAAGATGTCTGGTCTACTGGCTTTGAGGTACATCAGGGATCCAATCATACTGCGATATTTTGTTTGATCTACCATGATCCCTGAGTGGTCCTCATCCAGCTTAGTACGTTCTATCATGTGGGTGTCAACAGTGTCACAAGAATCAAATCCAAATTTCTTTAAAATCTCATTAGCATATTTAGATTGATTTATAAAAATGCCTCTGGGACTTTGTGAAATTTGTAATCCCAAGAAAAATGACATTTGTCCCATCATTGACATTTGAAATTTGGAACCCATTTCATTTGAAAAAAGGTCACATTCATTGGGGTTAGTCGAGGCAAAAATAATATCATCAACTTAGATTTGAACATGGATTAAATGTTTGCCTGACTTTCTGGTGAACAATCTCGGATCAACTACTCCTTTGCTGAATCCAGTAGATAGAAGAAACTTTGATAGCGTATAATATCAAGTCCTTGGAGCTTAATTCAAACCATAAAGAGCCTTCTTCAAGCGATATACATGAGTAGGATGCTCTGGATTCACAAAACCTTCAGGTTGGCAGACGTATACGACTTCTTTAAGATCTCTGTTAAGAAAAGCCGTCTTTACATCCATCTGATAGACTACCATGTTCTTACTTGCAGCATTAGCCAATAAGATTATGATTGCCTCAATACGAGCAACTAGAGCAAATGATTCTTCAAAGTCAATAACAGTATCCTTTTGCAACCAATCGAGCCTTGTTCTTTAAAACATCACCATGCTCATCAAGTTTTACTTTGAAGATCCACTTTAGAGCAATGATCATAGCACAGTCAGGAGCAGGTACTAATTCCCATACATCTAGTCGATCGAACTCATGAATTTCTTCTTGCATGGCATTGAACTAGCTGTCTTCATTCATGGCAGTTTTAACATCTTTTGGTTCGACCTTGGATAGTACGGAGTTGAAGAAGCACCATAAGGCATCAGTTGCAAGTTGTTTGCGAGTGGATACTGGACGAGAGGGATTTCCAATGATGTTGTCCAATGGGTGATCATGTGTCCATTTTCTAAGGTGTTTGTGTGGTTGTTGTTGCGGAACTGAAGTAGCAGAGTCGATTTCTCCTGATGAAGATGGTTCAGATGATGATTCAGGAGCAAATATGTTTTCAAATGGAGCATCTTCAAGAGTAGCAAATGGATTCTCTCCATCAGGGGTGCCAGAAACAATTCCATGATGTACACTCGATGATTTATGATTTGTTGATGATACAGAGTTATCAGCAGCAGGCGCTTCTTGGCTTAACGACATAGAAACTGAAGGGTTAACTTCATTGACAGGGATAGGAGCAGCCTCTGTTGATGGATTTGACAGATCATTAGCAATTGGCTCATAGTGTTCATCAAACATTGGATCAAATAGTTTCTTCAAGTCATCTTCTGAAGAAGGTACATAAGGAGTTGCTGGCGAAGAATCATATACAAGAGTAGAACTGATAGGACTATTTGAAGATGCGGGTCCATAACTGGATTGTCCTGGAGCCATTGGACCGGTCAGCTCATGGAACATAGCGTGAATTGTTTCCATGATATTTCGGGTTCTTTTGTTGTAGATTCGGTATCCTTTTCTGCTTGGTGCATATCCTACAAATACTCCAATGTCTGCTTTACCTTTAAGTTTGCCTAAGTCTTGGCCCTCATTAGTTGGATAATACAATGCACCAAACACACGAAGGAATGAAAGATTAGGTTTTCGACTGTGAACAAGTTCATATGGAGTTTTTCCATGAGAAGTTTGAATAAGGGATCGATTTTGTGTATAGCATGCAGTGGTAATGGCTTCAGCCCAGAGAAACATTGGAACCTTTGAATAAATCAACATTGTTCTAGCGGCTTCCACAAGAGTTTGATTTCGTCTTTCAACTACACCGTTCTATTGAGGAGTTCGTGGAACACTTCTTTGATGACTGATTCCAACACTTTCATAAAACTCACTAAGTTGTTTATTAACAAACTCAGTTCCATTGTCTGTTCGGATGATTCTGGCAGTTTTGTTAAGTCGAACCTGCAGTTGTTTGATAAGTTTGATGATGATATCTGGAGTTTCATCTTTTGTGCTAGGTCACCATATTAGTAACACAAGCATCAATATAAGAAATAGAGAAGAGAATAGATCGGTTGAACAACTAGCCAAACACACATACACGTATATGTATAGAAAGGTTATGCGTAGAGTATGAATGAAAGAGTAAATTGAACAACCAACCCTCAAGTGAGGGTTATTACAAGGTATTTATAGGAAGAGGAGTTAGGGCAACACTCCTAGTCCTTTCCTTTCCTTAGTGGACTTGGGCCTAGGCTTATGGGCCTTCTAAATAAGCCTAAGCTAATAACTAACATAAAGGCCATAATTAAGCTAACTATTACATATGAATCACTAACACTTGAATTAGGTTTAGGAGTGATTCCAATAATCTTCCCCTAAGTGTTGGTGATGAATGAATGTAAACGATGAAGGTGCTAATGTAATAGTAGCTTTGACGTCTTCTGACTTTCTTCTTTCTTGTGAGAAGAATTGCCTTGATTTGAACAATCTCCCCAGTGTAGAGAAATTGTTTTCTTTAAACAGTTCTGCTTTGACGTCATCTTTATCTTTGTTCTTTGATCATTGTTCTTTGTGATGGTAGTGATAGTATGTTGTTGTTGTCTGCATCAAGTCTGCCTCAGGTCTGCTTTGCTGCTCCAGTGTCTCCACGTCATTCTTCAACATGCTCACACGCTCTTTGACATTGGATTTCAGTACTGGTGAAGTTCTTTAAGTCTTTAAACTTTGTAGATTCTTTGACTTGACGAAGAATCATTCTAACTTTTGTGTTGCCTTTGGATAGAACTTCCATTAGTGATGATGTTGGCGTAAGCATGTGAAGAGTCTGCACGATCAGTCCGCTCTAGAGCTTCCATAATAAGAAAACATAAGAAAGGTTAGTAATAAGCGGATTCTGGCACTTACAAGTTTGAACTTCTAGAGTGTTAACAGCATAGTGTGAAAACAAAACTCTGATTCTCACAAAGGTCGTTCCTGAACTGGAGTCCCACAAGTGAGATAACGCGATGTACCGAAGTACACCTACAGTTCAGATGAGTCGCTGAGGTACACCGAAGCATCACCTCACGACTGTAGATCGTTTGAGACACACTAAGCATAATCCGCGGGGAGTTACCGAAGTGACCTGCTGTCAGGGCTGTATAATGTTGACCCTGGCAGGAGTTTCCATTCAATCACTGAGGATCACAATTGTGAACCTCTCATAAATGTTCTCGACAGATTGCTAAGATCTATGAAGGACTCGATAACGTACCACTGACTTTCTTATTGTTGAACAACAAGTGATGAAATGTCAAGTGTACCTAAGAGATCTTTTGATGAATCTCGTGGCTCTAGACTCAATAGTGCGTTTTGGTTTTCCTGAGCGAAGACTAGGGAGAGGGTCTCCTTCTTCAATATCAGCAATCTCTAAAAGAAAGCCGATAGATTATGTAGGGTTCCCTGTGAGAATGAAACAAGCTTCTGTTGGGAGAAACTTGAGTGGCTAAGAAGGTTTAGTGCATGCGTCACTGGGTCCATGACGACTTTTAATCTTCAATACCGGTGTCATTAAATGACAACCAGTAGCATATGAATTGAACCCGGTGTCTGCACTAAGTTGAATAATCTGGAGGGCTATTTCTTTTCACCCTTTTCTTTGCATTTCTTTTTAATTCTTCAACTCCTTCTTTCTCCAATTCTCATTTTCTCCTTTTTATAATCATACCTAAGGACTTCTAGTTCTAACTATTGGTAGTGTCCTTGGGTAGATCCCTCCGGCTATGGCGGATCATAGGACGGTTATTCCTAACCTTAAACACCTTATAACTCCGTTGCCATAAAACCATTTTTAATGAAAATCTCTCAAAGTGTTTGTGAATGAAAAACATGTTTGAACACTTCAAGAGTTTTAGATTTTCAGAAATACTCCCCCTCAACATGTGCTTAAGAGTTTTGACAGAAATCTGCACAGTGAGGAAAGAGCGCGCACATTTTGAATTAATCGACTCAAGATAGACAATTCCTTGCGAGACACTATTACGTTGCATAGTTAAAGAGATACATTGTCAGCTTTTAGGTGACAACTAGCTCTAATAACTACCTTGAAGATGTGGACAACCTCGAAAGGTTGTCAAACCCGTCAAAGTTCTTGTCTATCAAGAGCTTCTCGAATGGGTACAATTTACTTGGATAAGTCTTGGAAGACAAATCCTTTCAATGTATGATTGTTCAGATCCCGTCAATTCATGGGTTGAAGTCTTTTCACACGAGGAATCAATAGCATAATCACAACATATTTCTTATCACATATTTTCTCCCCCTCAAAAATGGCATATAAATGTTATTTTTGAAGAAATGTTGAGAATAAATATGACCATTTTGAATTTAGTGGGAAGATTACACAAAGAAATTTTTGTGAACAAAGGTTTTAAGGCAAATACTCCCCCTCAACAAGTGATATAAACGGTTGAGGTTTTGAAAAAATTATAAGGGGAAGTACTTGTTCTTTTGAGCAAAACCTTTGAAAAAAGAAAGGTTTCATAGGTTTTACTCAAAAGTAAGAAGCTTTCGCTCCTTTTATAGGATTGTGGCACTGAAGCGTACCACAGGGTCCTTTCATTAGAAGAACGAGTTGTACACTGTTATATGTGCACAAGCCATCGTCAGTTAATAATCACACATCCAAAATAATGAATTGAAGCAGTTTAAGGGGTACCAGGAATATCAGGTAGGTCAGCAAGAACTCCAGGAATGTGAAGTGGTCGTTGATAGCCTGTGAGATTGATGCGTTGACGACCACCTACGAAGCTTTCCAATGTTCTGAACTGATCCCTTCGAAACAACCTTTCATCAATCATCTTGATGATTCTCTTTACATCTCGTCTTTCCTTTGAATCCCATCTCTTTTGTGACCCAATGCCTTGTTGAATCGCCTTTAACCTATATGCTAGCCCGTCTCTGACATGCTTCAATGTTGAATCTCCAAACTTATGAAGCTCATTACATGCCATCAAGCAGTTGCTGTGGAGTGCAATGCGGTAGACTACTCCAAAGGGTTTGCTGATGAGAGTGAATTGAGGGAGATGGTTGATGTCAGGAAGTTCTAGCTTAGGTTTGGTAAAGTTGACACGACTCTGATACGACTCAACAACAAGTTGCAAATCTTCTACACGTTCCTGGATCACTATGCTTCTGATGAAGATGAGCAGGGACTTGAAGTATTCACGTTGAATTTCAGTCAAGAATTGTCTCATTCTTCCTTGTACTTTGGCAAGATACAGATCTTCAATATCATTGAGAGACAACTTCTAAAAGTCCGCTTCACAGAATTCATAGTCCTCTTCGTCTTGTCTTTTGACCACGATTGTCTTGAGAAATGTGTAGTCCCATTTAGACGAGAGAGTGACATGCTTAACAGCAACGATCCTTTGTGTACTATACACTTCATGTTGAGACCTTCGAACCTGGCAGCTTCTATAGTAGATTCGTCGACGTTCCAGCCAATGGTGAATCTCGTACATTGCATCGATGTCATACTCTTCCACTTTGTTGTTGAACATGTGGGTAGCCTTTTCCTCGATGGCTATGCAGTTAGAGTATATAGCTGCCGGGAACGGAAGTGTAAGTGATGTAGCTTATTTCTTTGACACATCGCTACCATGTAGAAGAAATTCCAGGTCGTTGTTGAACAAGTATCGAAATGGAATCTGAGGTTGATCTGGTCGACCAATGGTAGGTAGAGGTTTGGTCCAATCTGTGTAGTATGGAGCGTTGTCTTTTCTGGTGTAGTCGATGTTTGCTTCAGGGTTGAGCCAATCAATGTTGTTAGACATGGCTCGTGCTATGTGATGAGTGTCCAAATACTCATCATTTTTGTACAAAATAAACTGCAAAATCATCTGAAAACAGTCAGAAACACATCAAAATGATCAAAATATCACAAATCAGTGTTTTATGTGTTTTAAAAGCAAAAATATCAAAATCAGATGAAAAACTTATCAAATTTGCAAAAATTGCAGTTTTAGTCCCCCAAGTTTCAAAATTTGTCAAAAATAGTCCCTGAGCCAAAATTTCAAAAGAAAAGTCACCAAAGGTCTTTTTAAAATCACAAATTGTCATATTTAGTCCTTTGGTGGAAAATCTAAAAGTTTTGAGAAAATTACAAGTTTAGTCCCTGAAAATCCAAATTGGTCAAATTTAGTCCTTGGAAATTTTCAAAAATGTCAAACTAGACCTTGGACTATTAAACATTGGCAAAACAAACCCTTTTGACTACTTTTCATAAGTTACATATTTGGTCCCTCAGTTTGGAAGTTTTACATATTTGGTCCTTGGAGTTATTAACTAAGCTTATACCATCCGGACCCTATATCAACCCAAGCCCAATATTTAACACCCCTGGCCCAACTATCAACCCAACCCCGTTTGTATTTAAACCCGGTCAACAAACTCACCCCCATGGTCAAATAAAACAGAACGCGCCAAGTTTTTCTTCCCCCTCCCCAACTGCTCCATGACTGCTTCCCCTGAATCCATACCTCCACCTCAACATATTAATCCTCATGTCCCCTCCTCCTCAAACACAAGACAAGAATCATTTAATGACCTCTCACCCAACTCACTCAACCCACATCTGCTATCAAGACTTTTTGGCGCCAAAATGATCAATTTGGCCAAAAGTCATAAAAGTCATCCAAAAGACCTGAAAAGCAGGTGGGATTTGCTTAGAAAAGAAAGAGAAAGAAGATGGGTATAAAAGGAGGAAGAATGAAGGAAGCAGAGGGTAGTAGTTAATTTAGGAGTAGAGTAATTTAGTTTTACGTGTATCATTTTAATTTTTCAAGTTGTTTAGTTTAAGTTTTCAGCTTTTAAGTAATTTGTAATCAATCCTGTGTGTAATAAAAACTTAATTCCAGTTTCAATTTAAATCCTTGTATTCGAATTTAGTTTATGCAATCTCTACTTCAAAAATCTCAAATAGGTCAATTATTGTTTCAAGTTGTCATTTTGGATTCTTAAGTCAAAATAAGCTCATATATAGCTTATATAAGCCATCAGATATCTCCAAAATCAGTTTAGAGTCTTAATTCAAAAAAAAATCATAAAAATCACTAAAAAATTAGTTAAAATTCAAAATTCATGGGAATGATGATCAAGAGCTGAAGTAGAGCTGGATTTGGATTGCTCATTGGTCTAGAGCTTCTTGGGAAGCAATAGGGTGTATTCTCAGACCTTGGTTCTCCATCCTGTGCATAATCTCAGTTTGTAAGCTATTATCTAAAATTTTGCATTTGTTGTTATTAGTAATTAAAACTTGGTAATTCTAGCTTAATCATATTTAAATATAGTTAATATAAGGTTTTTAAGTGGTTGTATGATCTTAATCTTTGGAATGCTTTGAAAAGCCTCAAAACTGCTTCTTAAAGGTGTGTTTGGGTCTGCTTAATTATCTGTCTTAAAGGAGTAGGTAGTGGTTAATTTCTGTTGTTTCATGCTTGTGAAACTTGTTCATGCTCAATTGAATCAAGTTCTTGTGCCTGCAAACCTCAGTGGTCAACATATCCATTTTTCTGTCCCACTGTTCAGCTGTTGGTGATTTTGCAAGATCAAAACCTCATTTTGTGTTTAAAATACTTAGGGAAAGGTTGCATTAGCTTTATTTCATTACTTTACATCATTTTCAGTTCAAAAAGCAAGATCAAAGCTCAAAAAGGTCAACTTTAAGTTTTGTTAAAAAGTCAAAAAGTGGCAAAAATCTGTTTTTCAGCCAACTAGAGTGATTTTTGTTGAACTCATTTTTGAGTCTTTATCCATAAAACTTGTTGTTTTAGAAAGTGCTTCTGGTCTATTTTATCATGGTCATTTTTGCCAAATTTTGTGAATTTTCCACAAGCTCCTAACAAGCTTGTGAAGTGGTACCTGTTTCCCCTGCTCCACTGAAACTCAGCATATGCTGAGTTTTCTCAGCTTATGCAAGCCATTGCACAGAGCTCATAAAAGCTTTTCAGAGCCTGATTTTTGGAAAAATTGGTCTCACCCAGGTCTGCTGTAGGTTCTATTTGGTATTTTTAAGTTTCAGCTTATTTTGAGTCTTGTGCAAGTGCTTAAAGTTGCCTACCCATTCACTGTTTTTAGCATAAGCTCATATCATCCAATATGTGCTAGCTTGTGATTCTGTAGCTTTAGCTTGTTGATTCTTGTTGTATTTTGGTTCTTCAAGCTTTTCCAAGCTTCCATTTCAGTTTGGTGCTTGTGGTGCTTCATTTGCTTATTGGAAGTGCTTATTTTTAAGCTCTTTCCACTTCAGTTTCAATTCCTCCCACACAAGCACCTGTTTTTCTAATTTTCCTTTATTCCTTATAATATTTTAGACTTTTCTTGCAATTTTCAGATTTTTCCAAGTTCATTTGCTATTTTTCTTAATTTAAATTAGTTTTTAATACTTTTTAAATAGCATTTAATACAAAAAAAATTAGAAAAAGTCTCAAAAAAATAATTTTTCATTTTTCTTAAGTTTAGATAAATGTAAAAAGCTTAAAAAGTATTTTTCCCTATTTTTCTCCTTTTATTTGGTATTTTTAATAATTTAAATTAGTTTTAAATAGTTTTAAATTAATAATAAATATATAAAAAGTCTAAAAAATATATTTTCAGTTTTAAAATTAGTTTTATCATATTTTAGATTTTTCTAAGTCTTAAGTTTATTTTTCTAGCCTTATTTTGTATTTTCTCTTATTTTAGAGTATTAATTAAATAGTTAAAATAGTTTTTAATTAATAATAATTAATTATTTAGTTATAAAAATAATTTTCTTTTTTCTATAAATTTTCTCATATTATTAGGTTTGTAAAAATGTATTTTTCATATTTTTAGGATTTATATTGTATAAGTTTCACGTTTTTATTTGTACGTTTACGTTATTTTTATTTAAACGTAAGTTTTAAGTTTTAAGTTTTAAACGTTCATCACTTTAAATATAGTGATAGCGTTTATTTAATATCTTTTATCTTTTTAATTTTCTTAATTTGCATTTAAGCCGCTTTTATTTATAATCTTTTTCAGTAGTGTAATATTCAATCCCAATCCTTTCTGATCACTATCATTAGTGATCATTCTATCGTCTGAATCAGTGTTTAACACACCATTGAGTCTCCGTGGGACATAACGACCCGGGAATTCATTATATTCTCTGATCTTAATTGTATTTGTGTCTAAGCAGTTTTAAGTCTGTTTAGACTTGACTGTTTAGCGCGAATCAAATTTTGGCGCCGCTGCCGGGGAGGCTTTAGCGTGTGTTCAGCCTTTTTCAGATCCATTCTTGTGCATACCCCATCTTTTGTAAAAAGTTTTTTGTAAAGTTTTCAAAAATCCAAAAAGTTCATTAACACTTTTCCTAAAGTGTTAAAAACCCCAAAAATATTTTCATTTCTTTGATTTTTATCATCATGTTTTTCAAAAACACCAAAAATATTCTTCTTTACCCTCTTACCTTTTTGATTCTTCATTTCTTACCCTCTGATAACCTTTGATTCTTTCTATGTCTTATCCTCACCCTCTTGATTGTCAATGGTGTGGTGGTCCTTATAATGGTGGCAATTGCCCCAGTTGTTGCATGGTGGAGTCAGGAAACGGGTCTGTCTATAACCAAGATCCTTATTCCTACCATAACACAACTGATTTATTCCATCAGCTACCACACTGTGATACTCAGCAGTTTTACTGTTGTGAGTACTGTGGTGGTTCACACTCCAGTTCTGATTGTCAATCAGGAAACACGCTTGTCTATGAGCAGGTTCCTGATAACAATTTTGACTACAACACATACCACTCACAGCCACATCAGTTTTACTGTTGTGAGTATTGTGGAGGTCCTCACTCTAGCTCGGATTGTCAAACAGGGAACCCATTTCCTTGTAACGATTACGGCTCTTCGTATCAAGACCAACCTCCACAGTACCAAATGATTCAAGCAACTCCTCTTGAAACTACGACAGACCTTCTACTGAAGACTCTGGAGTTATTAAAAGAACTTAAGGAGGAGTCGGCTATGTCATCCCATAATCCAAATGAAAAATCAATGGAAGTTTTGTTAGCCGAAGAGCGGGCTGCTAAATTAGATTCCCAGATTGCGTTTGAAAAATCTGTTAGGGAATCATTTGCAAAAGAAAAAGCGGCCAAATCTAGCTCTCGATTCCGTTTCATTCCTGATGACGATGATGATGAAGATATCCTTGATATCTTACAATCTTATAACAGTTCATCAAGTTCATCAGTTGAGACTCCTTCCATGATCCATCAGGGAGAAAAGACTATGATGGAATTACTAGCAGAAGAACAAATGTTAAGTATTAAACATATGTATGCTAGTCCATCTAATCTCCCTCAGTCTGTTGTTATCACACCTGATATTCCCACTCACTCTCTAAACATGGGGGATGAGCTTCTTAGCACTATTCCAGAAATGGAATCGTCTAGTGTTGAGGACCTTATCCCAATCCCGAGAGAGTCACAGGGAGCTATTGGCCATATGTGTGATATTCCTTTCCCTCTTGAGTGTTCTCAAGATCATTTTGAAACTTTATCTGATCTTAGCGACGATTGTGCTTCCTATGGAGACATCGAGTACGTTGAGGCATCACTTCCTCAATCTGATGCTGATCCCCTTCTTGAGGAGTTCTCCGGTGAACTCACTCACATCAATCCTCTCTTTGATCTCGAAGCTGATCTGGGAGAGACTGAAAGTCTCATTGATAATGATCGTTCACTCACTTCTTATCCCAACAATCCAAATGAGAATGTTGATCACTTAGTTCCCGAAACATTCAAAGCTACTTTCACTAATCCTCTATTTGAATTCAACTCTGAATTCACTTCAATTTCTGAGAATCCACTCTTTGATACTCAGACTGAGGATAGTGATGAACCCACAATGGAACAAGAGTTCACAAATTCACATCATGTGAATGATTCTCTTCATGAGGAGTTCGCCGGTGAACTCACTCATATCATATCTCCGCTGGAGTATGATTGCGTGGATGGCAAAAATCATGATCGGGGGGAGAGAATCTCAATTCGCATAGTTATGACAAATCTTCCTACCCTCCCCACCGAGATGCCTTCCAACCCTAAGAGCTCAACCAATAAAATCCAAATAAGTGCAACTGCACTTAATCCCGAGGAAGAAGATCTTATCATGATTGTTATCATGATCTTCCTTCTTTTCTTCACCTACTCGGTGACTTCCTCTCTTCTTCACTCCTTTGGGAGTGAGGACACTATCTTTGACCCCGGCATTTTCATGTACCATCTGTGAGCCGGATCTGTCTCTGTCTTTCTATATCTCATCGGTGTGGAACTTTCACGTGCTTCAATGTTTGTCCAAACATCTTGATTGAAAGTCCGATGGAGATTGTTTCTTCCACTTTGCTTCCCCATGAACCAATGAATTCGGGGTCGAGTCAAGCTAGCGACTCGGAAATCAAAAACAGTAGCACACACTATATGGGTTTTCACCCATATTTCTGACTTCTCACCCCCTTTCTGCCACCTAAGTGTGGGGGTGATGCCCCACATGTTATATATATATATATATATATATATATATATATATATATATATATATATATATATATATATATATATATATATATATATATATATATATATATATATATATATATATATATATATATATATATATATATATTTAAAAAAAAAAAAAAAAAAAAAAAAAAAAAAAAAAAAAAACCTTTCAAATAATGGCCGTAGTATTTCCCTTTTACGTTCTTTGTTTCGGCATAATCGCCGGTACTTTGAATATTGAGGGCAATATTCATTTCTAAGTGTGGGGGGGAATTCTCACGAATTTCATATATTATCTACCCAATTCCCCTGTTTTTGGCCAAAATTTTTTTTTGGAGTAAGTGTTTTACACTTACTCAATTGGTTATCAGTCCGCCATGTTTGATAAACTAAAGGATTGGCTAATCCAGGAGCAAACGGCTCTTGGTAAAGATATATCAAATCCGTTTATATGGCTTGCAATTTGCCCAAAATTGTATGGTATTCAGCTCACCATATCCTAAAAAGTGAAGAGTTGGCTAGCCCGCAAGATTATGGCTTGTGGTAAAGGCAGTGGAAAAACCATAATTGGTATTCAGCTCACCAAAGATAATTTTGATAATTTATCTAAGAGTTGGCTAGTCCAGAAGGGTACGGCTTCTGGTAAAGACATATCAAATCCGTTGGAAGCTGGTGATTTGCTCAAAATCACATGGTTATCAGTGTACCATGGTTCTTACTTGAACTGAAACATTTGGCTACTCCAGAAGTAATGGCTTTTGGTAAAGAGTTTAAAATCCATTATGTTTTCTCAAATCATTGCTAGGGACTAGCAATATCTCAGTGTGGGGGATTGATGAGTGTCCAAATACTCATCATTTTTGTACAAAATAAACTGCAAAATCATCTGAAAACAGTCAGAAACACATCAAAATGATCAAAATATCACAAATCAGTGTTTTATGTGTTTTAAAAGCAAAAATATCAAAATCAGATGAAAAACTTATCAAATTTGCAAAAATTGCAGTTTTAGTCCCCCAAGTTTCAAAATTTGTCAAAAATAGTCCCTGAGCCAAAATTTCAAAAGAAAAGTCACCAAAGGTCTTTTTAAAATCACAAATTGTCATATTTAGTCCTTTGGTGGAAAATCTAAAAGTTTTGAGAAAATTACAAGTTTAGTCCCTGAAAATCCAAATTGGTCAAATTTAGTCCTTGGAAATTTTCAAAAATGTCAAACTAGACCTTGGACTATTAAACATTGGCAAAACAAACCCTTTTGACTACTTTTCATAAGTTACATATTTGGTCCCTCAGTTTGGAAGTTTTACATATTTGGTCCTTGGAGTTATTAACTAAGCTTATACCATCCGGACCCTATATCAACCCAAGCCCAATATTTAACACCCCTGGCCCAACTATCAACCCAACCCCGTTTGTATTTAAACCCGGTCAACAAACTCACCCCCATGGTCAAATAAAACAGAACGCGCCAAGTTTTTCTTCCCCCTCCCCAACTGCTCCATGACTGCTTCCCCTGAATCCATACCTCCACCTCAACATATTAATCCTCATGTCCCCTCCTCCTCAAACACAAGACAAGAATCATTTAATGACCTCTCACCCAACTCACTCAACCCACATCTGCTATCAAGACTTTTTGGCGCCAAAATGATCAATTTGGCCAAAAGTCATAAAAGTCATCCAAAAGACCTGAAAAGCAGGTGGGATTTTCTTAGAAAAGAAAGAGAAAGAAGATGGGTATAAAAGGAGGAAGAATGAAGGAAGCAGAGGGTAGTAGTTAATTTAGGAGTAGAGTAATTTAGTTTTACGTGTATCATTTTAATTTTTCAAGTTGTTTAGTTTAAGTTTTCAGCTTTTAAGTAATTTGTAATCAATCCTGTGTGTAATAAAAACTTAATTCCAGTTTCAATTTAAATCCTTGTATTCGAATTTAGTTTATGCAATCTCTACTTCAAAAATCTCAAATAGGTCAATTGTTGTTTCAAGTTGTCATTTTGGATTCTTAAGTCAAAATAAGCTCATATATAGCTTATATAAGCCATCAGATATCTCCAAAATCAGTTTAGAGTCTTAATTCAAAAAAAAATCATAAAAATCACTAAAAAATTAGTTAAAATTCAAAATTCATGGGAATGATGATCAAGAGCTGAAGTAGAGCTGGATTTGGATTGCTCATTGGTCTAGAGCTTCTTGGGAAGCAATAGGGTGTATTCTCAGACCTTGGTTCTCCATCCTGTGCATAATCTCAGTTTGTAAGCTATTATCTAAAATTTTGCATTTGTTGTTATTAGTAATTAAAACTTGGTAATTCTAGCTTAATCATATTTAAATATAGTTAATATAAGGTTTTTAAGTGGTTGTATGATCTTAATCTTTGGAATGCTTTGAAAAGCCTCAAAACTGCTTCTTAAAGGTGTGTTTGGGTCTGCTTAATTATCTGTCTTAAAGGAGTAGGTAGTGGTTAATTTCTGTTGTTTCATGCTTGTGAAACTTGTTCATGCTCAATTGAATCAAGTTCTTGTGCCTGCAAACCTCAGTGGTCAACATATCCATTTTTCTGTCCCACTGTTCAGCTGTTGGTGATTTTGCAAGATCAAAACCTCATTTTGTGTTTAAAATACTTAGGGAAAGGTTGCATTAGCTTTATTTCATTACTTTACATCATTTTCAGTTCAAAAAGCAAGATCAAAGCTCAAAAAGGTCAACTTTAAGTTTTGTTAAAAAGTCAAAAAATGGCAAAAATCTGTTTTTCGGCCAACTAGAGTGATTTTTGTTGAACTCATTTTTGAGTCTTTATCCATAAAACTTGTTGTTTTAGAAAGTGCTTCTGGTCTATTTTATCATGGTCATTTTTGCCAAATTTTGTGAATTTTCCACAAGCTCCTAACAAGCTTGTGAAGTGGTACCTGTTTCCCCTGCTCCACTGAAACTCAGCATATGCTGAGTTTTCTCAGCTTATGCAAGCCATTGCACAGAGCTCATAAAAGCTTTTCAGAGCCTGATTTTTGGAAAAATTGGTCTCACCCAGGTCTGCTGTAGGTTCTATTTGGTATTTTTAAGTTTCAGCTTATTTTGAGTCTTGTGCAAGTGCTTAAAGTTGCCTACCCATTCACTGTTTTTAGCATAAGCTCATATCATCCAATCTGTGCTAGCTTGTGATTCTGTAGCTTTAGCTTGTTGATTCTTGTTGTATTTTGGTTCTTCAAGCTTTTCCAAGCTTCCATTTCAGTTTGGTGCTTGTGGTGCTTCATTTGCTTATTGGAAGTGCTTATTTTTAAGCTCTTTCCACTTCAGTTTCAATTCCTCCCACACAAGCACCTGTTTTTCTAATTTTCCTTTATTCCTTATAATATTTTAGACTTTTCTTGCAATTTTCAGATTTTTCCAAGTTCATTTGCTATTTTTCTTAATTTAAATTAGTTTTTAATACTTTTTAAATAGCATTTAATACAAAAAAAATTAGAAAAAGTCTCAAAAAAATAATTTTTCATTTTTCTTAAGTTTAGATAAATGTAAAAAGCTTAAAAAGTATTTTTCCCTATTTTTCTCCTTTTATTTGGTATTTTTAATAATTTAAATTAGTTTTAAATAGTTTTAAATTAATAATAAATATATAAAAAGTCTAAAAAATATATTTTCAGTTTTAAAATTAGTTTTATCATATTTTAGATTTTTCTAAGTCTTAAGTTTATTTTTCTAGCCTTATTTTGTATTTTCTCTTATTTTAGAGTATTAATTAAATAGTTAAAATAGTTTTTAATTAATAATAATTAATTATTTAGTTATAAAAATAATTTTCTTTTTTCTATAAATTTTCTCATATTATTAGGTTTGTAAAAATGTATTTTTCATATTTTTAGGATTTATATTGTATAAGTTTCACGTTTTTATTTGTACGTTTACGTTATTTTTATTTAAACGTAAGTTTTAAGTTTTAAGTTTTAAACGTTCATCACTTTAAATATAGTGATAGCGTTTATTTAATATCTTTTATCTTTTTAATTTTCTTAATTTGCATTTAAGTCGCTTTTATTTATAATCTTTTTCAGTAGTGTAATATTCAATCCCAATCCTTTCTGATCACTATCATTAGTGATCATTCTATCGTCTGAATCAGTGTTTAACACACCATTGAGTCTCCGTGGGACATAACGACCCGGGAATTCATTATATTCTCTGATCTTAATTGTATTTGTGTCTGAGCAGTTTTAAGTCTGTTTAGACTTGACTGTTTAGCGCGAATCACTATGTTTTCAAGGTGATATTCAACTTCAATAGCACTTTCCGAGCTGTCTTTGAGTATTTGAAAAGCTTCATTCTTGATTCGTTTCAACTCTGATTTCGTCATCTTCTTCACTCGAAACTTCTCTTGCAGTACCTTTGCATGCTCCAATGTACTACTTCCTACTATATCTTGGTCTTCAGTTAAGGCGGGTGTAGCAGCAACAAGTGTGGAAAACCATTCGTATTCGGTGTCATCGTCTACTAGCCATGAAACGACATCAGCATTAGTCGTCTTCTTCTTCTTCTTCTTCTTCTTCTTCTTCTTCTTAGGATTAGAGGAGGATGTTGGTTCCTTTGTTGTGCTGGGAGAGAAGGGTTGTTGTTGGGGCTCAAGGACTTCCTCATCGTCACCACCTGTATACTCAAAGTGATCACTAGTTTTCTGAGTCTGGGGTGGTAACTCAGAATCCTGAGGTTTTTCAGTTGAAGAGCGAGGAGGAGATCGTGGTTGAGCTGGAGTCCTTTGGGGTGGAGGCTGCATGGAGGATGATTCACCAGACATCTTCGGGCATTTCGGCTCTTTATCTTTATCCTTATCTTCATCGTCTCTTGGACGCTTGGGCCTCTCAGCTTCTTCTCTGCATGCTGATTTAAGTTGGTATTCCAGCAATGCTTCAAACAGTTTACCTTCGTAAGAGGCAAATGTTGCAGATCGTTTAGACATTTGAGCAACGAGCCTGGAAACCAATTCAGCATCTGAGAATATTATAGGATCAACTGGGTTGATGTTGACATGCATTGGTGTTGATCTCATAGTTTGCTTGGCCAAGTGTAATAGATTCGGATAGAGTTGTTTGGTAAACATCTCCTTTGTAACTCCAGGAACGATGTCAAGAAGGTACTTGTGAGTGTAACCTTTGATCATTTCGTTCTTTTTCCTTTGAAGATCATCTTTCATGAGCTTCTGGACATATTCCCTTTCAACTTGCATCTTGTCATTCTCGTCATGAAGATATTGTACCTGTTCAGCGAGAAAATTCAGCTTCTTGTAAAGTACGTCTTTCTTTCTGACCTGCTTGACAGCTTTAACGATTCGTGTTTTAGCTTGAGAGATCCAGGATGGAGTTGGCTTCTTCACTGATTTGGATGTGGATCTGGTTGATCTTTTGGATGGTGGTGGTGAAGAGTGAGAGGATGAATCTGATGATGAAGAGTCATGAGGAGGTTCAGGGTCCTTAGGAGGTTCAGAAGTTTTCTCCTTGGAATGAGTTGGACTGTTGAGAAGATAGTCATCGTAGTTTACTTCGTCATCTTTATCAGTTTTGGTCTGTTCGTCAGCCTGAATCCTAGCATCTTCATCTGCTTTAGCTTGAGCTGCGGCCTCTTCATCAACTTTAGCTTGAGCTGCAGCTTCTTTATCAGCTTTTTCCTTCTCTGACTTTTTAGTTTCTGGTTCCTCAATGTCATACTCAATAGAATCCTCATGTTGCTTTTGTTGTTGCTCAAGAGTGGTGGCACCAGTTCCCTTATCGGGTTGATTAACCGCATCAGGAATTGGTGTGGATTGAACATCACCACTTGACCCTCCGGGGCCACCCATTTGATCATTTGAAAACTCTTTCGCAACGTGTTGGAGTCTAATGAATTTGAACTTCTTCCTGTAATCAGTATCCAGAGGCTCTTCATCAGAGCTTTCTTCTTCGTGCTCAATCACTGGAGTCTTTCCTTTATCACCTTTGGGACTTGAAGGCTTTGTGGCTGTCTGAGTGTCATCTTTGACTGTTTTAGAGTAAGTTACTTCTTCTTCTGATTCAGTTTCCTCAGAGCTTTCATCCTTTAGCTTTCGTTGCGGTTCAGATTTGGGAATAGGGATAGCTTTCTTTGAAGGAACTGTCCTCTTACGTCCAGGTTTTCTTTTAGGAAACTTTCTTGGACTTTCAGTGGTTGCGGCACTTCCTGCACTTCCTCTTCTGGTTTTCCTAGAAGGTGTACCAGAAGACTTCTCATCGAGAAGACCAACTTTGCCTTCATCAACTGCTACGAGATACCTTTTGTATGAGTAAAGCTGTTTGATTTCATCAGAGAGAAGGTGATCCGGCAACACAGCACCTTGTTTCTTTGTTGTTGATTCCTTAAATCTGACTGTTAGAGTAGGTTCATACAACATGTCGTGATTGTTGGGGTCATTGAGTCTCTTGGGGATATCAGGATTAAGCCCAAGTGCTCTTTGAATCAATAGTTTTGTATATCTGATATAAGGGATCTTTGAGCCAAGCTTCTTGAGGAATGTCATCATGTCGTCCCATATTAGAGCTTCGACTTCAATGTGCTTCATGTTGACCAAAGCCCAAAAGATTTGCAGTTCCATGAGCTTGGGATGCTCATAGCCACTGTCACGACCAGAAACAGATTTGGTGATGATGATGTAGAGAGTTCTCCAACGTTGAGGAATATTCTTAAGATCCACATGTGAATGCTTAGTGATTACTCCTGTAGCTTCGTCATAACCAATATCGATTAGGAACTGTAGAACAGTCTCTTCAGTTGGTGTGGCATTGAGTTCGGTCGGCTCGATGATCGAAATGAGAAGAACAGCCCGTAAGTCTGCAGGTGTGATGGTGACTTGTTTGTGGTTGAGAGTCACAGTCACAACATTCTGTCCTTTGATCTTTTGCATTGTATTCTAGAACTGATGAATGTAGATCTCTGGAACAGTAGAGAGCATATTCTGATAAGGATGATTCTTCAGAATATCCACAGCAATCAAGCAAGAGGACTCTGAGCAGGTGAGAGTTTCAAAGTCAACACGAAGGTTGTTCTTTCCAATCTTCATCGGATAGCCATTAGGGAAGATATCAGCAACGGTGAGAACATTTGGTGCATCCACATTCATTTGAGCATCCATGTCGTGATCTGAAAGATATTTAGCCAACAGAACCAACGTATTGAAAGACATTATGTTAGTCAACAGATGGTTTTATCGTCTACTTATTGAATGTGATATGTCAATGATTGTTACGAGTCCAAAGTCACTGGTTTGTCCAATAGTCTAATTAAGTCGTGATAAGTTTTAAAGTTTATGTTATCACTTATTTTTCACAACATATCAAACGTTTAAGCTTATTAGTGACATTATTGGTTTCGTTACGTTATGATTTATTTATTTACAAGTTTGCACGCATAACAATTCATGATGAAGGTTTAATCAAGGCTTAGGCGTAGAAATGGTAGCCTATGCGTAAACAGGAGTTATACGCGTAAAGGCGCAAGCTTATGCGTAGGACCTTGTCTTACTTGTAAGAAATATTACGCGTAGGAAAAAGAAGACCTTATCCGTAGAGCTTATGCGTAAGCATATATAAACCTTACGCGTAAGGCTTACTCGTAAGAGTAGACCTTGTGCGTAGAGGTCACTGTTTACGCATATTCTTCACAGGATACGCGTAGTCCCTTATGTAGAACCTTACGCGTAAATGCTACGCGTAAGATTTCTCTTACGCATAACATGCTACGCGTAAGGTGATCCTTATGCGTAGATGTATAACAACCTTGATTCTGATTTTTACGTGTTGCAAACCTGAAATAAAATCATCATAGCATCAATATTAACACAAACATTCATTCTATAACAGATCATGGCATGAATACATATCAAACAGTTAGGCGTAGAACATGTGTTACGCGTAGCCTAAAACCCTAAAGTTCAAGATGTACGCGTATGAAATCTAGCCATAGGATTTGCACTAAATTGATTCTGGAAGGTATTAGAGGCATAGTAAGTTGTCCTATCCAAGTTTTAACATCAAATTCAAGGCCAATCAAGAATACCCAATTCTTATGAACATAAACCCTAGTTTTCAGTTTGTGAATCATTAGTGTTTCTGGGTAGTTTATGGGCTTAGATATGATCAATTTAACTTGAAAACAACCTTATACAACAATCTTTATCACCAAAAACGTTCTCATTTGAAAACACCCAAATCGACTCATGAACCCTAATTTTGAAAAACAGACAATTCGTGTATCTGGGTGAATTAGATTGACGAAAATGGTTTTAGTACATGGTTATGAACATTTTAACACCATTACATCATTAAAAAACACACACATGATGATCTTGTGTTCTTATTCTTACGCGTAGAACACAAAGATCATCATAACACACGTTTTAGCCGTTGGATTTGCATAAAATTCAAAACCCTTGTTTATAAATAAGTAAAGATTACGAAAACACTTACAAAATGAGGATCAAGAGACTGGATTGAGAGATTGAATTTTAGGCGTAGGATGAGTTTGGTGAAATAATAAATATGATGTTTTAAATGAATTAGGTGGAGAGTTTTATGAAAAGTAACTTTAAGGTTTTGACAGCTTTAGCCCCTCCACCTTTTCCATTTTCATCCAATGCTTTTAACTTCCATTTTGGTTATCAAACGAAGAATATTTGGAAATAACTTTGACGACACTCCCCCTTGACTTAAGAAATAATGAAAGTTTATAAATTTTAGTCCGAGGAGTGTCGGAAAACTAGAAATGTTACCACCAGTATTTAAAGAAACAACCGGGAATAGATAACATGCAAGTACACGGTTATTTTGAAACAATGAAGAATTTATTTTCTCCCCCTCAACACTTGATCGGAAAAATACTGAATTTTGAAAGATTTGAGTGTTGACGGAAGAAAGGTACTTGCCATGTTTGAAGAAATATAGATAGAAGAATATTTTTTTTCTTTTATCAGGTTTTATATTTTTGTATTTTGTTTTTGAAAAAAAATATTTACAAAAGAGGTTTTGGTGTTTGACTGGTTTTTAAGAATGTTTTAAGAGTTCATCCAGTTCCTCTTGAGTCAAACACCGCATACCAATCCGGTGGACCAACTCATTACACCTAGCAGGAGCTAAGGCTTTTGTGAGTAGATCTGCCAATTGGTATTCTGTACCCACAAAGTATAATTCAACGGTACCCTGTTATACGTGGTCCTTCGGATAAAGCTATTAGTTCAAAACCAGAATCCTTCGGATACCAGATCCCCAAATTAATGGTTCCCTTGATGTATCGGAGGATTCTCTTAGCCTCAGAGAGGTGGGTTTCAGTTGGTCTCGACTGATAACGGGAGCAAAGATATACAGCAAAAACAATGTCAGACCTGCTAGCTGTTAGATACATGAGAGACCCAACGATACTACGGTATTTGGTAGGATCCACCAATTTCCCATGTAAATCAGCGTCTAGCTTCTTGGTATGAGCCATTGGTGTGGCATAGGTGTCACAGTTTCGCATTCCAAATTTGTTTAACAGTTCAAGGGCATATTTGGACTGACTCAAGAAAATACCACGGGGTGATTGATGAACTTGCATTCCAAGGAAGAATGTGAGTTCACCCATCATGGACATTTCAAAATGTTTTGTCATAAGTTTTGCAAAAGCATTTGAGTATTTTAAATGTGTTGACCCAAAAATGATGTCATCCACATAGATTTGAACGATTAAGATGTGAGCTCCGTGATATTGTATAAAGAGTGTAGGGTCGACCGAACCTTTGGTAAACTTATTGGCAATAAGGAAGGATGATAACTTATCGTACCACGCCCGAGGGGCTTGTTTGAGACCATATAGAGCTTTGTTCAGTTTGTAGACATGGTTCGGGAAGTCGGAATCAACGAATCCTTCTGGCTGGCTGACATAAACCGTTTCTTTCAGTTGACCATTCAAAAAAGCAGTTTTGACGTCCATCTGAAAGACCGTTATATTCATATGAGCTGCGAACGCGAGAAAAATCCGAACAGCCTCAAGACGAGCAACCGGAGCAAATGATTCTTCAAAGTCAATACCCTCTTCCTGTATATAACCCTTAGCCACTAGACGTGACTTGTTTCTGATTATGTTCCCTTCAGCATCCAATTTGTTCTTCCAAATCCATTTGAGACCAATGACGTAGACCCCTGTTGGTCTTTCAACCAGTTCCCATACTTCAAGACATTTGAATTGGTTGAGTTATTCTTGCATGGATTCAATCTAGTTGTCTTTTGTCATTGCGTCTTTAATGTTTTTAGGCTCTGATTGGCAGACAGTGAGGGCATAAATGCAATGTTCACCATCTGTGTGAAGACGTTGTCTGGTAATGACTGGTTGATTCGGGTTGCCAATAATATTCTCAAGAGGATGATCTTTTGTCCATCGATGTGTAGAGGGTTGATGTTGGTATACATTGTGCAAATTTTGAGGATTCAAATGGTTTGTTGATGATTCCGCGACATCAGGTACAGCAGTTTCATTGGCAAACGGGTTAAAGAACGCATTTGGATCAAAATCTGCAGGTGGGGGTACATGATTGTTCAGAACATCATCAGTTGGTTCAGCGTCGTTGGAATCAGTTTGTTCAACTGTTGTTGTGGAGTCAACTGGTGGTGCTTCGTCAACAGTAGTTGTTGTAGCAGGTGTATCAGGTATGAGAGTATTATCAGGTTGAGCAGCGCAAACAGCGGATACACCTGGAGCACGTTCATCAATATCGTCACTGAACAGAGGAGCAAATAGTCTTTCCATTTGTTGACATGTAAGCCGGGGGCTTGATTCAACTGATGATGGGGTTTGAGGGAAGTTTAAGCGGTTGTGACCGGGTTCCAAGCTGTTATACTCATAAGCCATTTCAGTGAGTTCATCAAAATGAGCATGAATCGTTTCCATAACTTGCTTTGTACGACGATTCCAGATCCGGTAACCTTTAGAATTCTCATAATATCCAATAAAGACTCCAATGTCAGCTTTGGCTTTGAGCTTTCCAAAGTCATCACGATCATTATTCGGATAGCAAAGGGATCCAAATACATGAATGTGTTTAAGATTTGGTTTTCAGTTGTGGAGAAGTTCAAATGGTGTTTTGTTGTGGCGTTTTGTAATCATTGAGCGATTCTGAGTGTAGCATGCAGTTGAAACAGCTTCTGCTCACAAGTAATCTAGAAGTTTAGCATTGATTAACATCGTTCTGGCAGCTTCCACTAAAGTACGGTTTCGTCTTTCAACAACTCCGTTTTGTTTTGGTGTGCGGGCAATAGATGTTTGATGCTCAATTCCCACTTTCTCATAATATTCCCGAAGAGTTTGATTCACAAATTCAGTTCCTTTGTCTGTTCGAATCTGTCTGACTGTGTTTCGGAGCTGAATTTATATTTTCGTGAGAAAGGTGATGATCATCTGTGGAGCTTGATCTTTACTTCGAAGAAAATAAACCCAAGTCCATCGTGAGTAGTCATCAACAATTACTAAGATGTAGCGTTTGCCATTAATCGTTTGCACGCGCATCGGGCCACACAAATCCATGTGAAGAAGATGAAGCACATGCTGAGTGTTGTGTTCCACCTTTGAAGGAAAATAAGCACGAGTGCTTTTCCCTTGTTCACAAGCTGAACATAGGTGATCTTTAGAGTACCGGAATCTCGGGAGACCTTCAACTAGTTTGTGTCGAGCAAGGTTGGTTATGGTTAGAAATTTTAGATGTGAAAGACGACGGTGCCATAGCCAAGATTTTGTAGATGTAGCCTTTGAGAGAAGACAGATGGGAGATGAAGCGATCATGTCTTGCATGGAGATAGTGTAGAGACTGGATGAGCGTTGGCCAGACATAAGATCATTTCCTTGTAGATCACGTATGAAACAAGTTTTCTCCCGAAAAGCAACTTCCAAATCTCCATCACAGAATTAACCAACAGAAAAGAGATTGTGACCGAGGCCTTCCACATAATAAACCCTGCTAATTTCGATGTTGCCATTGATGTAATCTCCGTAGCCCATGATAGCTGCGAAGTGATCATTCCCGAATCTGACAGTGCCAATGAACTTTGCAACAAAGTTTGATAACAGTTTAAGGTTGCCTGTCATGTGTCGGGAACATCCGCTATCAACAATCCAAAGGATGATCTGTATCACCTGCATTACACATAGACGACACAGATGGAATAGAAGTAGATGTGGAACCCGAAGAGTTAGAGGGTTCCGAAGCAGTTATAGTTGAAATACACTCATCAATGATTTTAGGCATCCATTTAAATCCTAGTGTATTATGTATCCATTTCTGCCATCTCCAACTAGTCTTAGCTTTAGTCTTAGTGAATGCACTAGGTGGTACTACATTCCTTGGAGGTAAGACTGGAGCTACAGGGACATCAATTCGTTTCTTAGAATCTAAAGTGGGCGGTTTACCAAGCACAGACTTAGAAGAAGTAGTGGGCCTAGAGGTATTCCAAATCTTAGGATTCCTTAAACGAGACAAGATAGCCTTAGCAACACACTTATCATGACAATCAGAACGCATACTTTTACGACAAATAACACAAGAAGCATCAGACTGAATATCAAAAGTAGTTAAAGGTTCAGCATTAGTTACAACACTTTTTCCATTACATTTTCCAGACGCAATATCTAAAGTGGGTGCAACTGGAGTCTTATTCAAAATCCTACGGTGTTCTTCTACTTCAGCATTCTTTATTTTTCTTTTCTTAGGTCGTAACTTCCTATTCTTCCTTGTATTGCTCCTAGGCTGTGAAGTGTGGACGTTGGGAAAAGAGGCAACTATTCCTATTTCAGTAGAGGGGAGCACATTAGTAACTTGTGTTTTGTCAGTAGGCATTCTAGGTTCACGTTTACTAAGTGTTACAGGTGCAATTCTCTTAATGATGCTAGGCTGAACTTGTTCATACTTTCCTAACATTTCCCATAACTTAATGATAGTGTGCACCAAATCTTGATTTTCAGAACGAAGATTTCCAGCAAAATTCATGTCTTCTGTAGTGTGTGCAAGATAATGATCAAGTTCGTTTGATGCTTCATCACGAGTCTGTTTGAGTAAATCAGATATGACACCATGTTCCTTTTTAACTTTTGCAAGTTCTTGTTCATATTTTGAGATTTGACACTTAACAAACACGTTTTGATCATCCAATTGCTCAAGTTTTGGATTAACATTGTTTGAACGCAACTGGGCGATTTTGGTTTGAAAGGAAAGTTGTTGAATATGAATATCTTTTTGACACCATTGAAGACGACGTTTTGCATTTGAAAGTTCATTTGACAATCGTTCATTTTCAACTTTTAAAGACTCGATATGAAGCACATTATCAGTATTCTCAACAATTTCAAAAGTATCAGCAGAATCAGCAGAGATATGATCAGATGCATATGCAACAGATTGTAATAACACAAGATTATTGATATCAGCACAGATAACATTTTCCAAGAGTCGATCAACATCTTTTCGCAACAATTTCTTTTTATGTTTAGTATTTGAAATCGATGTTTCTGTTTTCTCGAAAACTGTTTTCATGAGACCAAGTTCCTTGTGAAAATCCCTTTCCCAATATAGTGCACAGTTTTTCAAATTTTTGACATGGGGTAAAATTCTTTTCTGAAAAATGTTTCTTTGTTCTCGCGCCAACGGCGATTGAAAATGTTCAACTTTTATTTCAGAATGAAATTCAATCTCACGTTCCAAAAGTTGGATGTCAGATAAGAAAGTGTCAAAATATTTGATAACACGACAACTTTCGGCTTTAGTTTTTACTTCACTAAGTGAAGGTAAAGGACCATTAATTTGTGCACCATTGTGTTGGGGACTAACTTCAGAAACTGGTGTGACAACCAAAGGTGTGTTTGAAGTATCTTGTTGTGTGACAAAAGTTACGACTTTTGAATAGTTAAATGGTTTGTTATAAACAACATTTTCCATTTTTGACCGACTCTCGTCATCTGCATCTAATTCTTCCATGCGATTATATTCCACAACAGTCATAATTGAATCATCAATTCTATGTTCTGCACTATAAACTTCAAGATTTGGTTTGAATGCTCTGTTTGAAAACTTAGGTTTGTAATCAGCAAGAATCGGACCATATCCATTTGGATTTGGTTTAAAAGTAAACTTTTGAATAGTTGTGATTGACTCACCATGTTTATAAACGAAATTTTGAAACTCTTTGATTTTGTGTTGTAAGTCGACAATTTCTTCAAGATAAGTATCTATTCATTTCGTGGAATGCTGTTTGTACTCAGAGAACTGTTTTTGACAAGTTAACAACTCAGCCTTGGCTTTTTGAGTTTCCAAAGTAAGAGAGTTAAGTTGTTTTTTATGTTCATGTTTCAATTGTTCTATTTGAGACAACAAAGCATTCTTCGATGCGGCTAGATCACGTATATGTCGTTCTAAAGATTTTTCGTTTTGATAAGATTTAGCAAAAGCGACTTCAAAACCTTTTTCACGTTTTTCTTGAGTTTGAAAAAAATTGAGTTGTCGAGTTAAGCATTCATTATCCCTGGTTACCTGTGCATTTTTATCTTTTAATTTCGTGCAAATTTCCAAACGAGAATTTTGGTCTTTAATTAGGGTCAGGAGCTCAGTTTCTCTGTCAGACAAAAGCTCATTTTGTTCAACGTGAGTCTCATCATGATCATTATTTAGATCCTCAAATATAACTACGGAGTCAACTTGATTATCAATATTAACCATAAGGGTTTCTTGATCATCAAATATAACTACGGGATCTATTTGAAAATCATCGGAATGAGATGTGGAAGACTCATGTTGAACACTCTGATCCTTGTCAGATGGAGAAAGTGGCGGAGATATTAGATCATTGATGATAATTGTTTGTTCAGGTACCTGAGACAAGCCGTCAGTGTCATACACTGGGCCTGTGTCACTCATGTGTAGAGCTTGCATTTGTGCCATCAACATCACTGCTGCATTAGCCTGCAAGTCCTCCATATCATCATCTGAGTCTGCATCTGCCATAAAGCTATGTTCCTTGTTGGAGAGAGTTCCACCAGCTTCATCCTTAAGAGCCAAGAGTATAGCCTCTTTGAAATAAGCACTACCTCTTGTCCTCGGCTTAGGACATGCATTAGCCAGATGACCCTTCTCATTACAGTTATAACAGCGAAGACCATTAACCCCATTCTGAGCATTCCCCTGTTCAACCACTTGACCCCTTTGCTGTTGCGGAGCAGCCATGTTATTCCTTCCCATAGCATTGAACCCTTGACCACCTCCCATCTGACGACCATAACCACGATTTTGAACTTCAACACGTCCATTGTTTACAACAGCCTGATTTCTTGTATTGGATGAGGAACGAATGCGATTGTTGGATTTGTTTGTGTACCGGCCGAATTCTTTGGCAATCATAACAAATCCTTGTTGCAATTCATCGAAGGCATCAGAGTCCTCATCAGCTTCACTGTAAAGAGCTTGAGTAGTGTTGTTGTTGTATGGAACCAACTAATTTTGTTGCTGTGACGGATCATAAGGTGTGATGGTTGCAGTTGGTTGAGGAGCGGGTTGAGGAGCTTGTTGAGGAGTAACACTTGTTTGAGCCCATAAAGCAAGTTGTTGATTGTCCGGAAGTGATGGTGAAGCAGTTTGGCCACGAATAATCCTTTTCTTATCAACTTCTTTTTTATGAGGCTTCAAATAATCGTACAACAATCCGTAGGTAGCATGATGCATATTCTTCGCTTGACGGAGGAAAATGACATACTTTTCCCATTCAGGACCAAGACTACTTAGGAACTTTGTGTTGACAGCAATTCGAGGCATGATTATGTTGTGTTTGTCCAAATCATTAATGATGTCCGAAAAGCGATGGTGATATGATTCTAATGTCTCTCCTGGTTCAATCATGAAGTGTTCATAAGCCAAGTAAATTTTGGATTCCATGTCTTCCTGATTGAGTGATGTGCCTTCCATAAGAAGATGAATATGTTCCCATATTGCTTTTGAAGTCTTTTGAGCATCAACACTTTGAAGGATTGGATTTGGTAGTCCTAAAAGGATGTATTGCATTGCAAGTTCATTGGCTTCAAAGTGTAGAAGTTGATCACCAGTGAGGTCTGAAACAGTAGCAATGTTGGTGACAGCATCTCTTGGTGGATTAGCATCTGGATCTGCGGGTGTGACAGTAGTAGGCATCTGAAATGGACCTTCCATAATGACCTTCTTTAAGAATTTTCCATGTGGCTTCTTTATATCACAAAACCTAAAGAACCTTATCACCCATTGATCATAATTTCCGGGAGTGAGCATTGGAGGTCTATCAAGTAAGCCAGCTTCATGAATTGATTGTTGGCTACTTAATGCTTCACACATCTTGCCAAACCATGCCGGTTCCTTCATAGTATTCCTGGATGGATGTTGATTGTAGACGTTTGTGTAAGGTTGTACTTGAAGACTTGGTGGTGGTTGAACCATTTGAGGTTGTGGGATTGCTGCAAGTTGTGGACTATGTTGTTGATTAAATTGTTGTTGATAAATTGCTTGTTGTTGATTCCATTGTTGATGTTGTGGACTTAGTTGTTGTTGTTGTTGTTGATTATAAGTATAAGGGAAATAGTTAGAGTATGGTGGTTGTGACATGTTGAAAACTTGTGTTGTTAAATGGATCTTTGTAGTCGAATGAACCTTTGTCGATGAAGTATCCTTAGGCGTAGAAATCACAATAAAGCCAAGTAGCACTTATGCGTAAAAACACCAAAGTTACGCGTAACAGCAAACGTTACGCGTAGGTTTAGCTTACGCGTAAGTAAGGAGAAAAGCACTAAAGTTATGCGTAAACAGTAAGTTAGGCGTAGAAAACTTAGGCGTAGGATTAACTTATTCGTAAGACAAAGCTTAGGCGTAAGATAAATCTTATGCGTAAAGAAAATTCTACGCGTAAGGTTATGCTTATCCGTAATTTTTGTCACACCCCCAAATTACCTGTTTTACAGCGGAATGGAATACCTTGGGGAGGACTATCATAGCATCAAAGTTACAGTTATATCGAACGACCTAAAGTGTCGTTTTGAAAATATCGTTTGATTCATTAAAATAATCATAGTTTACAAACATTAGGTCCCAAAAGATTTCCAATATATCAAAACGAGTTTGTTACAATCAAACGATAGTTAAGTGCAAAAAATATAGGTGAGACGCGTCGTCACCGCGACTCTATGATAAGTCCACATGCATGCCATGAAGTGAATGCCTTAGATACCTGAGATAAAACATGCTAAAAGTGTCAACACATTGGTTGAGTGAGTTCATAGAGTTTGGTTAACAAGTAAAGCTTTTAAAGAGCGTTCATGCAACAAAGGCAAAGTTTTTGGTCATTTAGAATAGTCCACAAAGCAAAGGCATTGTAAATCCACTCAGTTCCAAGTTCCGTCCATACAAAACTTGGAACCTGTGTGTTTACAACCCACTGCCAAAATATGTCTAATTTATGTTCATGCACACGTTATCATAATAGTTCATAAAGCAAAGGCATTGTAAATCCACTCAGTTCCAAGTTCCGCCCATACAAAACTTGCAACCTGTGTGTTCACAACCCATTGCACAAAATATAGTGTGTCTAATAGTCGAGTATAAGTTACCATAATAATTCACAATATTGCACCACATATATAATAATTCAGGGATGCTCCGAACATGGGAGACTTTGCACTGCTCCAACAAGGGAGACTCCTTTGTCACTCGACCACCTAGGCGAGAATTATTGAGAACGCTCCACCAATAAGGCGAGACTTTAGAACGCTCCACCGATATGGCGAGACTTTGCACACTCCACCAATAAGGCGAGAATTATTGAGAACGCTCCACCAATAAGGCGAGACTTTAGAACGCTCCACCGATATGGCGAGACTTTGCACACTCCACCAATAAGGCAAGAATTATAGTGAACACTCCACCGACAAGGCGAGAATTATAGTGATGCTCCGAACAAGGGAGACTTTACAGTGATGCTCCGATCATGGGAGACTTTAGGTCAAGGTCATAAAACGTACGGTTCAATAAGTTCAAACAAGTCATAAGTTTGTATTTAAGTTCAAGAGTTCCGTTCAAAAGTTCGTAATTAAGTTCAAAGATTTAAGTCGAGTTCAAAAGTTCAGAACAGTCAAAGAGCTCGAATAATATCAAAAGGTTCATGATAGTCGAAGCGTTCAAAATCACGTCAAACAAGTTTAAAATATATCAAAGGGTCCTTTACAGGTTAAAAGAGTTCAACTATATGTCAAAAGTTCAAATCAAGTCCAAAGTGTTCACTTATATATTAAAGGGTCCGAATCAATTTAAAAGAGTTCAAGTATACATGTCGAAGGGTTCAAAATCAAGGAAAGTGTTTCAACTAATAGCGTTCATAACATAATGATCAATTTAGTTCGGGCATAATCTACTCACGCGCATATAGAGTGAAACAAAAGATATTTAAGTTCATAATCTACTCCCCCGAAGAGTTTATAAAACAATTAAACGAGTAAAAGTGGGGCTACGAACTCACCTGTTGCAATAGTTATGATGACAAAGTGGATGCACAGAAATGAGACGCAACTCTCTAACCGCGACCTATTATGAATGATATGATCTAATATAAGTCATGAAACAATGTCGTGCATGAAAACTCATATGATATCCATACCACTTGTACATTTGAAAATAATGCTTATCGTCGAAATATATGTTTATGACCTCTTGTCAAGTTACAAAATACTTTACCAGTATTTACGTCGAAATGAAATCCTACGATAATCATTTAGTGATTTATTAAGAAATTATAGTTTTTCGTCGCAAATAATATAATTTGACAACTTATGAAAGTGACTAAACGGCCTTGAAAAGATAGTCGTAAAATGATGCACATTGAGTGTTAGAAAACAAACTCAACGGTTTTGGAAAGCTTGTATCATTATCTCAAAGTTTTAGCATTTAAGTTTTTATCGTAGAGGTCTCGATCATGGAGAAAAACATAGGTGAAGTATGGTACTTGTGTCCAAAATATTGTTTAAGGATGGTTTTCGGCAAAGTTTGAGTGACCGTATTTTACTCGTTACAACTCCGTTTGACGAACGGTTGGACATTTTGGAAAGTAGGCTAGGTGAACTTACTTTTACTAGAAGACATCGTTTTATAAAAAGTACTCCATCAATGTTAAAAACGACCCTCAACATGGTCATTCGCGGCCGTAATGTTTGTCTAATAGAAATATATTAGTTTTGCTTATAGAATATAGTTGCGGCAACTTTATTTAAACGCGTGTAATTTAATCGTTACAAGTCCGTTTTCTACGTTTTATATGTCCTTAGCTTCGTATTAAAGTATACTAATATATTCTTGATAAGTCGACACATTTTATAGCGCTTAAGACTCATTTTTGACTCGTAAAAAGTTGAGAATACATGCTGAATTTCTGAAACAAATAGTTTTCGTCGTTAAACTTAAAAATAGCATAACTTATTCGTTATAACTCCGTTTTAACCCGTTCAAGCGGCCACATTTTTGTTTTAAATTATATTTTCCAAATATCTAGCCCAAAAATTTTTACAATCTGTCGAGAATTCCAGAACCTAAAAATATGATCAGACCTCTAAATAAAGTTGTCGAAATGAGTTTTTCTCGCGCAAAAACCTATTCTAACCAATTCAAACCAACGCCGAAGCTATTCTAAACCTACCATACACCTTCTTAGGGTGTCATGGGTTCCTAGACATCATCAAAACTAATATGTTTCAAGGGATTATATATAGGATGATTATAATTCATAATAAGTAATAAAAACACTAAAAGTTGTATAGACACACATGATACTTGCATATTTTCTTGCAAAAATGATGAAATAACATAAATATGAATATGATAGAGTTATAAAAATCATGAGATGCTTACTTGAATGACTTATGAATTTTTGAACAAAGTATGCTTAATAATCTTGGGGTTTTTATTTCAAAACCTTAACAAGATCACTAATGGAACTTGATAAACACATGAGCTAGAAAAATTTATGGTTGCCCCTTGGTGTCTTGCCATGGCCGGTTACAATTGAGAAGGGAAGAAGAGAGTATTTTTTTTTTCACACCTTGATATTATCTAATGTATGTGTAGTTTGTAAAATGATATAATATGTATGCTAATATAAGTGTACTCTAGATATTTTAGTACTAAAATGTTGAGTCATGCCCTTTTGGTCGACATACATAGGAAATAAAAGGAGTAGTGCATTTTCTTGTATGACATAATTGTATTTTGTATAAGTAAGAGTATAATTGTTTAAGTATATTTGGTAACTTGTGTATTTATTTAAGTATTTAGGGTAGCCTTAGCTAAACATAAATTTTAACGGATCAAAATAAAATATATTGAAGTCATAAAAATTATAAAAATACAATTCTCGCAAGAATTGAATGAAATAATAATTGTCGAGTTGAATTTACGAAAACCGTCGTAAATATTTATATATAACAATTTATATACAAAATAAATTTAAAACACCGGGTAAACTAATAATATAATTTTTATGGTCTTAAATTGAGTATAAAAATATATCAGGATAAGTTTTGGGAAGTGTCGGATCAATTGTTCAAAATAAATGATCGTACGATAGCGTTTATTTAATAAGAAAAATATACGTTAATGAAATATAAATTTTTCTCCGGGAATGAATAATAAAATTTGAAAAATGACCGGAAATTGAGAATTGTGACAATTTTAGGGTTTTTGCCCAAGTGATCTTTTACACTATCACAGTTCAAAAGATATCCAAAGTCGACGTATTTTCAGGCTTATCCAAGCAAGAAAACACGGAGTAAACCACGAAAAACTGAAGATCAAACCAAGGAACAAGTTACGCGTAGTTTTAGGGTTTTGATACGCGTAACACTACTCGTAAAATGACTTTTGCCCAAAGATGTTTCTAAACCAGATTTTTGTGATGAAATAGCTTCAATATCACCAAAATAACACAAAAATGTGAAATTTGATGATCCAAAGCGTCTAAAACGGTTACGCGTAGAACAGCTACCACGTAAAAAACCAAGCTCAAAAACAATGATCCACACGTAAAGGTTGAAACTTTTTGCCAAAAACAGTTATTTTAACACCTTAAAACGTTGAAAGTACAAGAATCTTGGATTAAAAAGTGTAAAAAATGTGTTTTTAAGCGAACCAAAGTTTTGACTATTTTTACGCGTACGACCAAAACAAAAAAACCTTCAAAAACAAATATGTTCACCCAACTATTTGGCGAATGATACCACTGTTAGGTCACCATATTAGTAACACAAGCATCAATATAAGAAATAGATAATAGAATAGATCGGTTGAACAACTAGCCAAACACACACACACGTATATGTATAGAAAGGTTATGCGTAGAGTATGAATGAAAGAGTAAATTGAACAACCAACCCTCAAGTGAGGGTTATTACAAGGTATTTATAGGAAGAGGAGCTAGGGCAACACTCCTAGTCCTTTCCTTTCCTTAGTGGACTTGGGCCTAGGCTTATGGGCCTTCTACATTAGCCTAAGCTAATAACTAACATAAAGGCCATAATTAAGCTAACTATTACATATGAATCACTAACACTTGAATTAGGTTTAGGAGTGATTCCAACACTTTGTTCTCAAGAACTTAACCCATGTAAATCGAGAATAATCATCAACCACAACTAACACATATTTCTTCCCATAAATGTTCTGTACTCTCATGGGTCCATATAAATCCATGTGAATAGTATGAAGAACTTCCATAACTGAGTTTATAGGTTTGGGTTTGTGGGCATACGTCTTGATTTTTCCCAATTGGCATGCTGAACAGAGATGATCCTTTTCATACTTTAGTCTAGGTAAGCCTACAACTAAGTCCTTTCTGGAAAGGTCATTTATGGTGCCAAAGTTCAGGTGATTTAGACGACGATGCCATAACCATGACTTTGTTTTCGAAGCCTTTGACAATAAGCAGATTGGAGAAGACTTCATCATATCTTCGATAGAGATGGTGTACAGATTTGAACCACGTGTTCCTCTTAAAAGTTCTCTACCATCAAGTTCTCTAACGAAGCAAGTATGTTTTCTGAAGGCCACTTCTAGATCAGAATCACAGAATTGACCGACAGAGAATAAGTTATGACCAAGACCTTCAACATAATATACCCTGGAGATAACACTATCACCGACAACATAGTCTCCATAACCCATAATTGCACCGAAATGATTGTTCCCGAATCTAACAGTCCCGATGAATTTACTCACGAAGTTCATGAGTCGCGACCGGTCTCCAGTGATATGCTTGGAACAGCCTGAGTCCAGGTACCACAGAACGATTTGAACGATCTGCAGTTGAACACAGACAAGAATGGATAACTGGATAATTGGGATCCCCATGCAAGAATGGGTTCCATTTGGTTAGTAACATTGATTGGAACACCCACATCAGAAGTAGAAACAATGGAATCATCAGGGATAGATGCAGTGCCAGTGTCTGTATTAGACCTATTCAAAGTATGTCCACTTCTTAAAGGAATAGTTCTACCAGTATGCATCCATTTCCTAATGGGCATTGATCTAGATAATTCAGGGCACATCTCATTAAGATTGAATTTGCGGCCAGTAGGTATCCACTGATAACCTATGTTACTAAATTTCCTTCATGTGGGTTTCCAATGTTTTCTAACCTTCTTCCGCCATTGCTTTCTAGCCTTCTTAGCATGATTTTTTGCATTAACTATCTTAACAGGGCATTTAACAGCATTAATCAAATCATTCACACCACATTCAAGATTAGTAACAGAAACCACGCAATCATCATTACATGTTTTGCCAAAAGTAGCAGAATTCGCATTAATTACAGTACACTTAGAGCTAACACTAGAATCAACACGATTCATTTTATTCAAATTCTCCCTAAGGTGATCTTCTACTTTCTTCCTTTGAACATTCCTAGCATGCAAGGTCCTATCATTCTTTGTGTTGCCTTGAGGGTTTGACCCACTTACTTTGGTGTCACTTCTTACTCCTGTAGAGGGAATTGGAACATTAGTTGGTTTTGCTACTTTTTGCATTCCTGAACTAGAAGTGCAGGGATCTGAACTATTTAAAGGCACTCTAGAGTTTACATGCTTAGTACTGGGCATGGAGTGAGTTGCATACTTATCGCAAGGCATCGAGCAAGGCATCACAGCATTACCTTTTGCACCTAAGGATTTAGGACATGTTGCTATTAAACATTCTAACATCTCTTGAGATCGTTTGGCCTGAATGCAAGCAAACCTAATTTCACTATCAAGTGGCTTATTTATGAAGTCCTCTTCCACAATCTCACAGAGACATTCAAGACTATCCTTAAGGCGAGCAAGATAATTATGAAATACAAGTTCGTTATTCCTAAGATGAGGAGGAATGTATTTAACAGTCACAGTATATTTGCAGTCTGTAGATGACTTCGATGCAACATTCTCATTGAAGACAAATGGCATTTTCCCTTTTTTCTGACTCTTCAGATTCTCAATTTCCTTTTGTAAAGACGTTATTTTTTCATTGTTCTTGTCATGAGTGACTTTCATTGAATCATATAACTATTTAAAGTGTAGTTTAACTTTTTCATTTTCTTCTAGAAAACTCTCATTTTCCTTTTGTAAAACATTAACCAAGTTTTGAAGATGAAAAGTTTGAGAATACTGAGAATCTAAAGAAGGAGGCATTTGGGAGCTAGTCACATTGTTCTTTTCACCCTTTAATTGTGCAATTTGGGTTCTCATTTTTCTGATCGTGTTACAATGAGCTCGAATCTGTTCATCACGTTTGCTAATTTCAGAAACTGCATCAAATTCAGGAGCATCCAAGGATGTCTTGACATTTGAGGTTTTAACATTTTCTTTTAGATGTTGATATTTTAATTGCAGAGCAAGATGCTCATCTTCCAATTTAGAAAACTGTTTCACCAGGTTATCATGATCATCCCGTTCAAATTTTTTATGCAATTTAGAGTTAGTTTTCTCAAGCTCAATGACACGATCATGGGAGACTTTCAGAACAATATATAATTCATGCAATTGAGATGCATTAATTGAACAGTTCGTGGCAGTGTAAAACACATCTTGAGATACATTCAGAAATCAGATTCTCATTTAAGGTATGCAAGTTTTTTCTCTCAATCTCATTATATTTTAATTTTCGCTCATAGTTATCGACCTCAACTATCATTGCATCAAATTCCTTTTCCATTTCTTTAATATCTGAATCCATCCCCTTTTTAAGACTCTCAAATTGTCCTTTTAATTGTTTAAAGAAAGGAATGACCTCAGTTAAATAGCATTCTTTAGTTTGCTTAAAACCCCTTTCCCCTTCAGTTATCCCAGTAGGTGTGATCCTTATCTTACATGTCTTCTCAAAATCAACAAACAATTGATATACGACATATTGACTGATTAAGGTCTTGCTATTAGTGGCAATAGTTCTAGGAACTAAGTGCATTGGTGTATTTGGAGGATACACAGTAGCTGCAGGCATTTTCCTAAAGGGAGTGTTTGTTTCAACAAGTACATTAACTTTTAGGTTATCCATATCTTTATTCCAAAAGATCTGTTCTGGGGTTAATTGAGTTTTAGGCTTAAACATGTTCAGGGAGATCCAATTTTCCTTAGTGTAATCATGGGGTTTGATCGTTATGTTATTCTTTTTACACGCAGGATCGTTAAGCTTCTTATCCATTTTCTCCCTAGATGCATCATCTAATCTCTTATCCTCTTCCTTGCACTCAGCACAACTAGGTTTCTGCCTAGGCTTAAGGATTTCATTACCATACTCAGGATTAGGTTTTCTATAATGGGAATACTATGCTTATCGTTGAGAACTCTATGCTTAGTGATCATGTGAGCAGTCTGAATGGTATTTCCTTGTACGTACAACTTATTTTCAAGCTTGTTTTTCAAAGTTTTTAGATTAGAAAAATCATTCAAAAGTTTTGATTCCTTAGCACTGAATTCTTATTTAAGCACTTTAACATTATCTTGTAGCTCTTGCTTTTGCTTAACAGTTTTAGAAAGCTTTTCTTGTAAGGAGTTTAACTCTTGTTTTAACACTTCTTCTCTAAAATTACTTTTTCTAATAATTGTACGCATTTGGTCATCCATTTCCTACTCACGGGTAGTTAACTCAAACTTAGCACGTTGTTCATAAATAGCAACTTGTTCTTTATAGACATTCAGTTCAGAGGTAACAGAATCATCAGGGGCACATGCAGTATATTCATCAAAAACATATTCATCATTGACTGCAAAAGATATATCACTTGGTTCAATCACATTCTCACTTTGGATCACATATTGATCATATGGGACAATATTACTATTACCCATATTAGCAATATCTGAGTCACAAGTTTCCTGTGATTGCACTTCATCATGTATCTTTTGCAGATCAACATCATCATATAGTTTTAATACCTGTGAGATGATTGATTCTTTTGATGGACCAGCTTGCTGTGATGATGAGACCTTTGGAGAGACCATTGGAGAAATGCTAGCCATGAAAATTGTCTGTGCAGTAGGTTCATCATCGACGTCAGAGTCGTATGCATCACAGTCTGCAACTTGAAAGGCATTCTGATGATTATGACCTATCTCTTGAATTGGCTGCTCATCCACATCTGCATCATATGTCTTGGCATTACCCTCAGCAAGAAACAGCAATTCCTCTTCATCCAAAATAGCACCATTATCCTGAGCTTGCACAAGTAACATCTTGTCTCTGAAGTACTCTGCATTTTGAGGACGTTTTGGAGATGTGCAGTTCCTTGCTATATGTCTATCACCACCACAGTTGTAGCACTTAATTGGCTTTGCTTGACCTTGATTTCCATTCCTTTCCCGATTCTGATTTGCAACATAACCTCCACCTACTCCACCTCTTCCCTGTTCATATTGCCTTCCTTGAACCGGATGCACCATAACTTTTCCATCTCTAACAGTAGCTTGATTGTGTGGATTGGATGCAGTTCTGAGGTTATTGTTGGTGTCTGAGGTGGAATTCATATTTTGACTAACCATGAGAGACAGTTGATTGATGAAGTTTTCCATGAATGTGTTCGATTCTGGAGGCTTATATGCTGGATCAGGGATGAGTTTGTAATTACCATTACCCGTGGGTATGACTTGTGAAGCTTTGGTGGTAATTCCAATATTTGTGTAAAAGGCTGTTGAATCATTTGAAAAACTTGTTTCTCTCTGTTTAGTTTTGAACTGTTCAAGAATCCTTCGTTCAAACATAGCATGTCTCTCATTCTGAAGAAGGAATGCATACAGTTGCTCATAGTTGGTATTCTTCAATCCTTTGGTTAGCTTCATAGATGTGACAAATTTATGCCATTCGGGATTCATGTTGTTCACAAACTTTGAATTCAGCTGAATATTTGGCATGGTCATTTTGATATTCCTCATATCATTCACAAGCTTGTGGAATCTCACGTAATACTCATAGACACTTTCTTCTGGCTTCTCTTAAAGTGCTTAAATTCACCATACAGTTGTGATTCTCTGTCTTCCTTAGTTAATTCAGAACCCGAGAGAAGCTTCTTGACATTATCCCAAACCGCCTTGGCTTCAGTGTTATGATTGATCAGCTTGTAAATGTCTTTTGGAAGACCCTGAAGTATAATGTTTGAAGCCCTGATATCAGCATCATATCTCTTTTTCTCCTTATCAGTTAGTTCATCATACATTTTAGGTCTATCCAGTCCTAATATCACCGAGCCATCAGCAGCAGTATCAAGTATGTCTCTGGTTGTCTCAACCTGATACGGTCCTTCATCAATTGACTTGAGAATATTCACTCCATTTTCCTTTCCCAGACAGTACAGTCTGATTCTTTGAGCCCATGAGTCGTAGTCAGTTCTGTCAAGCATGGGTGGACGAGTGTCTGAACCAGCTGCTTGAACGTCCTCAGCTACAGTAGAGATGATTGTAGGCACGTTGGTAGACATGTTTACAGATTTCACGGGATTTTATAACTCTATGATTAAACCGGGAAATAGATTCTTTCACGAGATTTTACTAAATCAAGAGAAAACCGTTTTAGAAACAGAAATCTACCAAGTCGCTATAACCCTTGAGACAAGTCGCTAAGTCACCAAGTCGCTAAGTGCAAGTCGCTAAAGCACCAAATCGCTAGGTAGACAAGTCACTAAAGAACAACTGTGTGCCAAGTCGCTAAACACAAGTCGCTAAATAACAACTCGCTAAAGACTCAAGTTGCTGTGAATCAAGTAGCTAAACACAAGTCGCTACCTCAACAAATCGCTAAGCTGACAAGTCACTAAAGAACAACTCGCTGAGATCAAGTCGCTAAGAACAAATCGCTAATAACTATAAAGACAAGTCGCTAGAAATAATAGAAACAAGTCGCTAACCTAACCAAGTCGCTAGCCGAAGTGGAACCTCCACTAACTTGTACTGTTTGTCGGCTTGTCTCAATAGACAAGTCGCTAAAATCAAGTCGCTACGACTTAAACTACAACTCGCTGAAAATTACTGAAGCAAGTCGCTACGAAGAAAATCACACCGAGACTCAAGTCGCTAAGTTGAAAAACTTCAAAACCACACTTTTCAATCCAAAACAAGCTCAAACACAGTGATTCAAGCTTTCCAAATCAAAACCCAAGCACTTACAATGATTCTAAACATAAAAGTACACTCAAAATTCAAACTTTAACACAAAAATTATCCAAATGATGCAAAAACCACTAAACGTTTTCAAACCCAAAAACCATATAAAACCACTAGAAATCCAAGGATAAGTAAGAGAGATGATCAAACCATGGCTCTTGATACCAATTGTAACATATTGGATTTCATAAACACATTATAACATGATCAAACTAGGCGTACAACTTAAGGTTTTAGAGAGAGAAAGAGTTAGAGGTTTGGGAACTTAGTGAGAGAAAGTGAAAATATTATTATGAGCTCCAACTCTCTACCTTGGGAGGTAGAGAGTATCTATAATCTTACATATAATCGCCACCTATGGGCTGTGGATCAGGCATACTGTGGATAAAGACCCGTCTGTTAGGAATTAGAAATTCCAGGTATTAAAGAGTCGGTCACCTCAAGTATATGTAATCGTTAGAAAGCTCGTAGTCGTAGTTATTTTAAGTTAAGTAGTATTTAATTAAGTAACACTGTGGAGGACGGACGGGTCTTTACCCACTGTATGCCTGATCCACAGCCCGTTGTGTGGCGTTTTATGTAAGACTATAAATACTCTCTACCTTGCAAGGTAGAGAGTTGGAGCTCATAATAATATCTTTCACTTTCTCTCACTAAGTTCCCTAAACCTCTAACTTTCTCTCTCTAGAATTCCACTTATACGCCCACTTTGTGTTATGGTTTGATGTGTATGTGAAATCTAATATCCTACAATTGGTATCAAGAGCCATGGTTAGATCATATCTTGCACATCTTTGGATTTCTAGTGGTTTTTGAGTTTGAAAAAGTTTAGTGGTTTGTGCATCATTTGGTTGATTTCTTGTGTTAAAGCTTGGATTTTGTTTGTACTTTTACGTTTAGAATCATCACAAGTGTTTAGGTTTTCATTTGGTAAGCTTGAATCATCTTGGTTGGGTTGTTTTTGGATTGAAAAGTGATGTTTGTGAAGTTTTCTTGCTAGCGACTTGATCTACGGATTATTTCTCCTTGTAGCGACTTGCTTTACATTTTTGTAGCGAGTTGAAGTTTTTGGAGCTAGCGACTTAGTCTTAGCGACTTACAGTAAAAGTAGTGGACTCTCCACTACGGGTAGCGACTTGGTGTTAGCGACTTGGTGAGTAGCGAGTTGCTATTTAGCGACTTGATTCTTTAGCGACTTGAATCTTAGCGAATTGCTACAAAAATTTTGCTAGCGACTTGAGGCTTAGCGAGTTACTATTTAGCGACTTTCCTTTGTTTAGCGACTTGGGACTTTAGCGACTTGGTGGTATAGCGAATTAGGTGTTAGCGACTTGGAGCATTATCTTCTAGCGACTTGGGTTATTCTTTTACGGTTTTCTCTTGATTTAGTAAAATCCCGTGAAAGAATCTATTTCCCGGTTTAATCATAGAGTTATAAAATCCCGTATAATCTGTTAACATGTCTACCAACGTTTCCACTATTATCTCCACTGTTGCCGAGGATGTTCAAGCAGCTGGTTCAGATACTCGTCCACCCATGCTTGACAGAACTGACTACGATTCTTGGGCTCAACGAATCAGATTGTACTGTCTTGGAAAGGAAAATGGTGTCAACATTCTCAAATCCATTGATGAAGGACCGTATCGAGTTGAGACGACTAGAGATGTACTTGATACTGCTGAAGATGGAACTCTGATTTACGGAATGGACAGACCAAAGATGTATGATGAGCTTGATGACAAGGAGAAAAAGAGATTCGATGCTGATATCAGGGCTTCTAACATTGTTCTTCAAGGTCTTCCTAAAGACATCTACAAGCTGATCAATCACAACACCGAAGCAAAGGCAGTATGGGATAATGTCAAGATGATTCTCTCAGGTTCTGAATTAACTATGGAAGACAGAGAATCACAACTCTATGACGAATTTGAACACTTCAAGATGAAACCAGATGAGAGTGTCTATGAGTACTATGTGAGATTTCATAAGTTGGTGAATGATATGAGGAACATCAGAATGACTATGCCTAACATTCAGCTGAACTCAAAATTTGTGAACAACATGAATCCCGAATGGCACAAGTTTGTCACCTCTGTGAAGCTCACTAAAGGATTGAAGAATACAAACTATGAGCAACTCTATGCCTTCCTCCTTCAGAATGAGAGACATGTTATGTTTGAAAAAATGATTCTTAATCAGTTCAAAACCAACCAGGGAGAGACAAGCTCGTCTAATGACTCAACTGCCTTCTACTCAAACATCAGAATCACAACCAAAGCCTCACAAGTCATACCCATGGGTAATGGTAATCACAAACTCATTCCTGATCCTATGTTCAAACAAGCTGATGCTGATGCACATGTGGGTAACTTCATTAATCAACTAGCTCTTCTGATTAGTCAAAACATGAATTCTCTCCCACAAACCAACAACAACCTCAGAACAGCATCTAACCCACACAATCAAGCTACTGTTAAAGATGGGAGGATCGTGGTGCAACCAGTTCAGGAAAGACAATATGATCAAGGAAGAGGTGGAGCTGGTAGAGGTTATGTTGGTAATCAGAATCGAGGAAGGAATGGTAATCAAGGTCAAGCTAAGCCGATCAAATGTTATAACTGTGGTGGTGAGGGACACATTGCAAGAAAATGCACATCTCCAAAGCGTCCACAGAATGCTGATTACTTCAGAGATAAGATGCTGCTTGTACAAGCTCAGGATAATGGTGCTGCTTTGGATGAAGAGGAATTGTTGTTTCTTGCTGAGGGCAATGCCAAGACCTATGATGCTGATGTGGATGAGCAGCCTATTCAGGAGATAGGTCACAATCATCAGAATGCCTTTCAAGTCGCTGATTGTGATGCATACGACTCTGATGTGGATGATGGACCTACTGCACACACAATTTTTATGGCCAGCATTTCTCCAATGGTTTCTCCTAAGGTCTCTTCTTCACCACAAGCTGGCTCATCCAAAGACAAACTCATTTCAGAGGTATTAAAACTATACGATGATGCTGATGTGCAACAGATGCATGACAAAGTACAATCAACTGAAACTATTGAATCAAATGTTGAAAATATGGGTAATATCAATATTGTCCCATATGATCAATATGTGAAACAAAGTGAAAGTGAAGTTGTACCAAGTGATGCATCTTCTGCAGTCAACAATGACTATGTTTTAGATGATTACACTGCATGTGCCCCTGATGATTCTGTAATTTCTGAACTAAATGCCTATAAAGAACGTGTTGCTATTTATGAACAACGTGCAAAATTTGAGTTGACCACTCGTGAGCAGGAAATGGATGACCAAGTGCGTACAATCATTAGAAAAAGTAATTTTAGAGAAGAAGTATTAAAACAAGAATTAAATTCCTTGCAAGAAAAGCTTTCTAAAACTGCTAAGCAAAAACAAGAACTTCAAGAAAATGTGAAAATGCTTAAGCAAGAATTTAATGCAAAGGAATCAAAACTCTTAAGAGATTTTTCTAATATGAAAACTTTGAAAAACAAACTTGAAAACAAGTTGTACATACAAGGAAACACCATTCAGACTGCTCACATGATCACTAAGCATAGAGTTCTAAGCGCTAAGCATAGTGTTCCCATTATAAATAAACCCAACCCTGAGTACGGGAAGATAGCAAAAGTAGCTCAAAGTGTGATCTATGATGGCAATGAGATTCTTAAACCTAGACAGAAACCTAGTTGCATTGAGTGCACTGAGGAAGATAAGAAATCAGATGAAGTCACTAGGGAAAAGATGAACAAGAAATTAGATGATCCTAAATGTAAAGAGAAGAAAATTATGATCACACCCCATGATTACAAGACGGAAAACTGGATTTCCTTGAACAAGTTTAAGCCTCAGACATTGTTGACTCCCGAACAAGTTTTCTGGAAAATGGATTTAGATAAGCAGAAAGCTGAAAATGTTGTAATAAACCCTCCTCTTTGGAAAATGCCTAGAGCGACTGTGTATCCTCCTAATACACCAATGCATCTTGTTCCTAGAACAATTGCCACTAAAAGCAAGACCTTAATTAGCCAATATGTTATATTTCAACTATTTGTTGATTTTGAGAAAACTTGCAAGAAAAGGATCACACCCACTGGTATAACTGAAGGAGAAAGGGGTTTTGAGCAAATGAAAGAATGTTATTTAACTGAGGTCATGCCTTTCTTTAAACTTCTAAAATATCACTTTGAGAGTCTTAAAAAGGGGATAGAAACTGATATTAAGGGAATGGAAAAGGAATTTGATGCAATGATAGTTGAAGTTAGTGACTATGAGCGTGCACTAAAATATAATGAGATTGAGAGGAAGAACTTGCATACATTAAATGAGACTCTTATTACTGAATGTGTTGCTCAAGATATGTTTTTCACTGCTTCAAATTGCTCTATTAATGCTTCCCAATTTCATGAACTATTTGTTGCCCTGAAAGTCTCCCATGATCGTGTCATTGAGCTTGAAAAAACTAATTCTAAACTAAATGAGAAAATTGAACTGGAGGATCACGACAATTTGGTTAAACATTTTTCTAAACTAGAAGTTGAGCATTTTAATTTACAACTAAAATATCAACATCTTAAAGAAAATGTCAAAACTTCAAATATCAAGACATCCTCAGATGCTCCAGAGTTTGATGCAGTTTTTCAAATTAACAAACGTGATGAACAGATTCAAGCTCATTGCAACACGATCAGAAAGTTGAAAGCCCAAATCTCTCAATTAAAGGGTCAAACGAACAATATGACAGGCTCCCAAATGCCTCCTCCTTTAGACTCTCAGAATTCTCAAACGTTTCATCTTCAAAACCTAGTAAATGCATTACAAAAGGAAAACGAAAGTTTTCTAGAAGAAAATGAAAAGGTTAAACGTCATTTCAATGAGTTATTTGAATCAATAAAGGTCACTCGTAACAAAAATAACGAACAAATAGCTTCATTGCAAAAGGAAATTGAGAATCTGAAGAGTCAGGTAAAAGGGAAAATGCCTATGACCAATGGGGAGAATGGTGTATCAAAGGGTCACTCTTGTAATAAATATGCTTTGTCTGTGAAATATGTCCCTCCTCATCTCAGGAACAACAAACTTGCTGTTCAAACATACTTCTCATCCTTTAAGGATTGCCTAGAATGTCTGCGTGAGATTGTTGAAGAGGATAAGTTAGAGAAACCTCATGATAATGAAATTGGACATGCATGCTTATATGCCAAACGATCTCAAGAAATCCTAGAATGCTTGATCACAATATGCCCAAAGTCATTAGGTGAGAGAGTTAATCCTTTGATTCCATGCTCGATGCCCAATGTTTTGAATGTGAACCTTAGTGTGCCTTTAAGTAGTTCAGATTCCAGATCTGTCAATGCTAAGAAAGAGAACTCAAGTGTGCCTTCTAGGAGTACAAATCCCAGCACTTCTAGTTTTAAGAAAGTGAACCTTAGTGTGCCTGCATGTAGTTCAGATCCCAGCACATCTAAACAGGTGATGCAAAGAGTAGTAAAACCAACTAATGTTCCCATTCCCTCTACAGGAGTAATCAGTGACATTAAAGGGAGCAGGTCAAAGTCTCAAGACAATAAAAGGAATGATAGGACCTCGCAAGCTAAGAATGTGCACTGGAAAAGAGTAGAAGAACAATCTAGGAACTTTAAGTTTGAACCGAATAAAACGAATCGTGTTGATTCTAGTATTAGCCATAGGCGTACTGTAATTAATTCGAATTCTGATACTATTTGCAAACCTTGTATTGATGTCTGCTTGAATTCTGTTTCTAATCATGAATGTGGTGTTAATGTTTTGCCTAATGATGTTAATTGTCCAGTTAATATTGTTAATGCTAAAATTCATGCTAAGAAGGCTAAAAGGCAAAAACGAAAGAAAGTTAGAAAACAGTGGAAACCCACAGGAAGAAAATTTAGTAAGATAGGCTATTATTGGTTACCTGTTGGTCATAAGACTAATCAGACAATGCCCACTAGAAAATGGATGCCTACTGGTAGAACTATTCCCTTAAGAAGTGAGCACACTGTGAACAGGGCTAATACAGACACTAGTACTGCATCTATTCACAATGATTCCATTGCCTTATTTTCTGATATGAATGCTTCTATTTCTGATGTGGGTGTTCCAACCATTGTTACTAACCAAATGGAACCCATTCTTGCATGGGGATCCCAATTATCCAGTTATCCATTCTTGTCTGTGTTCAACTGCAGATCATTCAAATCGTTCTGTGGTACCTGGACTCAGGCTGTTCCAAGCATATGACTGGCGACCGGTCACGGTTCATGAACTTCGTGAGCAAATTCATCGAGACAGTTAGATTCGGGAATGATCATTTCGGTGCTATTATGGGTTATGGAGACAATGTTGTTGGCAAAAGTGTTATCTCCAGGGTTTACTATGTAGAAGGTCTTGGTCACAACTTGTTCTCTGTTGGTCAATTATGCGATTCAGATCTAGAAGTAGCCTTCAGAAAACATACCTGCTTCGTTAGAGAACTTGATGGTAAGGAACTTTTAAGAGGTTCATGTGGTTCAAATCTATACACCATCTCTATCAAAGATATGATGAAGTCTTCTCCAATTTGCTTGCTGTCAAAGGCTTCTAAAACAAAGTCATGGTTATGGCATCGTCGTCTCAATCACCTGAACTTCGGCACCATCAATGATCTCACCAGAAAGGACTTAGTTGTAGGTTTACCTAGACTCAAGTACGAAAAGGATCATCTTTGTTCAGCATGTCAATTGGGAAAAAGCAAGAAGTATGCCCATAAACCCAAACCTACTAACTCTGTCACAGAAATTCTTCATATGATTCATATGGATTTATGTGGACCAATGAGGGTGCAGAATATCTTTGGGAAGAAATATGTGTTAGTTGTGGTTGATGATTAATCTAGATTCACCTGGGTCAAGTTCTTAAGGACAAAGGATGAAACTCCTGATATCATCATCAAACTCATCAAACAGCTGCAGGTTCGACTTAACAAAATCGTCAGAATTATCAGAACGGACAATGGAACTGAGTTTGTCAACAAACAACTTAGTGAATTTTATGAAAGCGTTGGAATCAGCCATCAAAGAAGTGTTCCACGAACTCCTCAACAGAACGGTGTAGTTGAAAGACGAAATCAAACTCTTGTAGAAGCCGCTAGAACAATGCTGATTTATTCAAAGGTTCCAATGTTTCTCTGGGCTGAAGCTATTGCCACTGCATGCTACACACAAAATCGTTCCCTGATTCACACTGTTCATGGAAAAACTCCATATGAACTTGTCCACAACAAAAAACCTAATCTCTCTTTCCTTCGTGTGTTTGGTGCATTATGTTATCCAACTAATGAGGGTCAAGACTTAGGCGAACTTAGAGCTAAAGCAGACATTGGAGTATTTGTAGGATATGCACCAAACAAAAAGGGATACCGAATCTACAACAAAAGAACCCGAAATATCATGGAAACAATTCACGTTACGTTTGATGAGCTGACCGGTCAAATGGCTCCTGGACAATTCAGTTCAGGACCCGCACTTCAAAACAGTCCCATTGGTTCATCCCTTGTTCCAAACTCTTCTCAAGAAACTCCATATGTACCTCCATCTGAAGATGATTTAAAGAAATTGTTTGATCCTATGTTTGATGAACTTTATGATCCAAGTACTAATGAGGTGTCGACTCCTACAACAGAGGCTGCTCATATTCCTGTGAATGAAGTCAATCCCTCAGTCTCAATATCTTTAAGTCAAGATGCACCTGCTGCTGATCCTTCAGTCTCATCAACAAATCATCATTCTTCAAATACACATAATGGAACTGTTTCTGGCATCAATGATGAAGTTAATCCCTTTGCTACTCCTGAAGATGCTTCATTTGAAAACATATTTGCTCCTGAATCATCATCAGAACCATCTTCTTCAGGAGACATCGACTCTGCTACCTCAGTCCCTCAACAACTGCCACATGAACACCTTAGAAAATGGACTCACGATCATCCACTAGACAACATCATTGGAAATCCCTCTCGTCCTGTATCAACACGGAAACAACTTGCAACCGATGCCTTGTGGTGCTTCTTCAACTCCGTACTATCTAAGATCGAACCAAAAGATGTTAAAACCGCCATGAATGAAGATAGCTGGTTCAATGCCATGCAAGATGAAATTCATGAGTTTGATCGACTTAATGTTTGGGAGTTAGTACCTGCTCCAGACTGTGCTATGATTATTGCTCTTAAATGGATCTTCAAAGTGAAACTTGATGAGCATGGTGATGTGTTGAAGAACAAGGCTCGATTAGTTGCTAAAGGATACCGTCAAGAGGAGGGTATTGACTTTGAAGAATCTTTTGCTCCAGTTGCTCGAATCGAGGCAATCAGAATCTTTTTGGCTAATGCTGCTAGTAAGAACATGGTAGTCTATCAGATGGATGTAAAGACAGCATTTCTGAACGGAGATCTTAAAGAAGTCGTCTACGTCAGCCAACCTGAGGGATTTGTGAATCAAGAGCATCCTACTCATGTTTATCGTTTGAAGAAGGCTCTTTACGGTTTAAAGCAAGCTCCAAGGGCATGGTATGATACACTGTTAAAGTTTCTTCTATCTACCGGATATAGCAAAGGAGCAGTTGATCCTACATTGTTCACCAGGAAGTCAGGCAAACATTTAATTCATGTTCAAATTTATGTTGATGATATTATTTTTGCCTCGACAGACCCAATGGAATGTGATCGGTTTTCAAATGAAATGAGTTCAAAATTTCAAATGTCAATGATGGGACAAATGTCATTTTTCTTGGGATTACAAATTTCACAAAGTCCCGGAGGTATTTTCATAAATCAATCTAAATATGCAACAGAGATCTTAAAGAAATTTGGATTTGATTCAAGTGACCCTGTTGACACCCCCATGATTGATCGAACCAAACTAGATGAGGACCACTCAGGGATCATGATTGACCAAACGAAATATCGTAGTATGATTGGATCCCTGATGTACCTCACTGCTAGTAGACCAGACATCTTGTTCGCTGTTTGCATGTGTGCTAGATACCAGGCTAAGCCTACTAAAAAGCACCTTGAAGCGGTTAAACGGGTCTTTCGGTACCTCCAAGGAACCATCAATATGGGTCTTTGGTACCCGAAGGACACCGGTATGTCACTAACAGCCTATGCAGATGATGATCATGCAGGGTGTCAAGATACTCGTCGAAGTACATCTGGAGGTGCTCAGTTTTTGGGTGATAAGCTTGTTAGCTGGTCCTCAAAGAAGCAAATGAGTACTTCTATTTCCTCTACAGAGGCTGAATACATAGCCATGTCATCTTGTTGTGCTCAAATCTTACGGATGAGATCTCAATTATCTGACTATGGCTTTGAATTCAACAAAATCCCTCTGTACTGTGATAATAAAAGTGCTATTGCTCTCTCATGCAACAACGTTCAACACTCAAGAGCAAAGCACATCGACATTCGAAATCATTTCATCAGGGAACAAGTGGAAAAAGGTGTGGTGGAACTCTATTTTGTGAGGTCTGAATACCAGCTAGCAGACATCTTCACCAAAGCTCTTCCAAGAGAACGTTTTGAGTTTATTCTTCCACGACTTGGCTTGAAAAGCCTTCAACCAGAAACACTCAAACGTCTTCAGGAGGAAGACGAGGAGTAAAAGGTTTCCTTCATCTATATCTTGTATATATCTATTCGAAAAACAAAATACAAAATTATAAAACCTTCAAATATATATATATATATATATATATATATATATATATATATATATATATATATATATATATATATATATATATATACATTGTCCTTTTGTCATGTTTTCCTCGATTCGATAATATCTACGGTCTTTGAGATGTCATTCAAAGAATGACACGGGACTTTAGATGTTGTTCGAATGTTAAAAAAAAAAAAAAATAAAATAAAAAATAAAAAAAAAAAAAAAAAATTATTTTTGGGAGAAAGAGAAACAATGGTTTATTGTCATTTCAGGAAGTAACCCGCTTTTCAAAGAAAGAACATAGCCATGCTTTACCATATTTTCAAATTCCATGCTCTGATTCTATAAACATTTATCTGCTGAAAACTAATTGCTTTGAAAAATAACTCGGTCCCTATTTTTGATAATCGTCAGGACTTATTTGTCAAAATCTCTATCTCTCAATCAACAACCTATGTCATTGATTGAGGGGGAGAATGATTTCAATTAAATTAAAAAGTTATTTGGCATTAAATTGTTTTCAAAAGATGTACATGCATGTTTTATCAACGGAGTTTAAAGTCTTAAAATCCGATCCTTATCAGTTAAAACGCTTTCATAATCAAGTCACAATTCCCCTTAAAAGCTTTCAAAATCAATTTAAATCAATAAGAGATCACAAATCTCAAATGATTTGATAATTGTGATCGGGGGAGAATGTGTGATTTAAATTGGATTTAAACTGATAATTCGGTAAATGGTTTTATAAGGATGTACATGCTATCCTTCCCACATGTGACAAACGATTTCAAATTTTCCATGCACATGTTGAGGGGGAGCATCTATCTTAAACCTATGATTTGAAACGTGATCATTTATCTCAATGTGCAGGTTCCCTCTAGTATGCGCAAAACACTTTTCAAATCTCGAGGCACATACTAAGGGGGAGCAAACTTATGAAAACCCCATCCTTCCCAAAAAATTGCTTTATCTACTTGTCTTGATTAGGGAAGTGTTGTTGATATCTTTTAAAAAATGGTAATCAAAGAAGTTAATTCTTCCTCTTGCCTCCGTGTGCAAAACGATTTCAAACATTTGATGCACATGTTGAGGGGGAGCACTTATTCTAAAAATATCAAAAACAATTCAGGTACAAAATGTTTTGATAATATATCACAAGTATCTGGATTGATTTTCAAATGGTTTTTCAATTGGTTCCAATGGCAGATGAACAATACCAAATAGACCGACCAACTTTACTTCATGTACGGTGATATAAGGATGATAAGGTTAGGTATTGGTTCCCATGATCCGCCAGAACCGGAGGGATCTACCCAGGGACAATCCACTAGTTAGTGTAGAAGTCCTTAGGTATGATGATAAAAGGAGAAAAGTGAGATATGGGAAGAGTGCGGACTGAGACAGAGCAAGTACTGGAACAAACCCAACAAGGTTCTTTCTATGAAGTCTCGGTAAGCACTGAAGGGGTTGAAGAATTAAAAAGAATTGAATGAGAAAAGGGTGAAAACAAATAGCCCTCCATATATTCAACCTTAGGGCAGACACCGGGTTCAATTCATATGCTACTGATGGTAACATCGGTATTGAAGACAAGACGTCATGGACCCAGTGACGCACTGCACTTCAACTTTCCAAACCACTCAAGTTCCTCTTAAAAGGACTTGTTTCATTCTCACAGGGAACTGACATTATCTATCGACTTTCTCTTAGAGATTGTTGATATTGAAGAAGGAGACCCTCTCCCTAGTCTCCGGCACAGGATCCAAATATGCACAAAATTGAATCTAGAGCCACGAGATCATCAATAAATATCATTAGGACACTTTCAATGAAGACTCTCTGTTTCACACAATGTGGAAAGAGAGATTATATCTTGAGTCCTACGCATTATCCTTGTGGTTTTGCCTGAACATCCGAGTGATATGTGAACATATTCACAGTGAAGATGGAAAACCTTCTGGAGCCAACATCATACAAGCTCCTGGTAGGTGCCTTGTGAGATCTATCATATAGATCAACCATGTGACAACTGAACAGAAACAATGGGGCGATTCAATCTCTTGAATCAATCCTGGTTCAGGTTATGGATTGACGGATACCTTTGAAAAACATGTCTTTGTGCTTAATAACTCTTTTCTTTAGCACATCAACCGTGTACTAATTTTTTTCAAATCAAAAGGTGTTTTTATGATTGATAATTGATTTTCAATAAAACCTTCGTTGTATTACAAAAACAATTTCTATTGAGCAATACACGATTGTTTTTCAAATCTCTTTTCATCAATCAGTGGACTTAAATTCGCTGGTTCACTCACTCCGTGTTGTCTTCTTTGAGACGTTCCGGTTTGAGAACAGCTAGAGCAGCTGCGAAACCCTGTCAAGGAAATTCTTAGGAATTATACCTGATCACAGGCAGTACATGTACTGATCAACGGGGAACCGTGGGCCGTGTACCTCAATTCAACTAAAGTGGTCAAAGACACTTTTGTACACTTTATTGCTAACTGTTGTATGCAGGTACGCCCGACATTTGCAGCTGATCAGAATGAAGCGGTCAATCCATAGCCGCATGCTCACACAATACATTCATCTCTCAAGAAATCATGATAAGTGCATCAATGACTCTGATATTTTCACTCCATGCTTCTGCTACGCTGCTGCCAATATCATGAATCAACGAAAGCTTCCGCTACTCTGATGAGAAGATATCGTGATCCAGAATGTGAGCATGTCGGTCCGAAAGTCACAACATCACATAATACCAACACCACAATGGATGTCTCAGAGATTTTTGATAGCTGATGATCTCAAAAGCTGGCTCAAAATTATTATCACGTGGATCAGTAAAAGACCTCCACTTGGATTATACAAACATGCAATGAGAAGAATCAATGACTATGAGCTTCGGAGCAAAGTAATACATCAAGAATGCAAGAACAAATTTTAATGTTATATCTGTTTATATTCAATGTAATTTTAGTACATGATTGAGGTGACCTCCCTTAGGGGGAGATTGTTAGGAATTAGAAATTCCAGGTATTAAAGAGTCGGTCACCTCAAGTATATGTAATCGTTAGAAAGCTCGTAGTCGTAGTTATTTTAAGTTAAGTAGTATTTAATTAAGTAACATCGTGGAGGACGGACGGGTCTTTACCCACTGTATGCCTGATCCACAGCCCGTTGTGTGGCGTTTTATGTAAGACTATAAATACTCTCTACCTTGCAAGGTAGAGAGTTGGAGCTCATAATAATATCTTTCACTTTCTCTCACTAAGTTCCCTAAACCTCTAACTTTCTCTCTCTAGAATTCCACTTATACGCCTACTTTGTGTTATGGTTTGATGTGTATGTGAAATCTAATATCCTACACTACTTACTAACATTAAATAACTACGACTACGAGCTTTCTAATGATTACATATACTTGAGGTGACCAACACTTTAATGACTGAATTTTCTGATTCCTAACAGTTGAGAGATTTGAGTATTTCGTTCCTATTTCGTGAGGTGTTCGGCTTTGTTTTATTCTAGCATAAGGGATTTGTAAACTCATATTTTCCAGGTAATGGGAGATATCTTTTTAGGAATCTATCTAATAAGGTCTACTTGAGGGCAAGTAGAGTTCAAGTGGGGGGATATTTGATAACATCAAATTATCCTGAATATTAAGTGTCAATTTCCCCCGATAATGCTTGTAATTTATATCATTTATATGGATTTACGCTTGTTTTCCATTATATTTCACTTTCAGGTAAATTACGAGCATTGGAGCTAAAGAGACACGGAATTGGAGAGTTTACTGAAGATTTATCATAGTATGCTCACTTTCAAGAAGTTACGGCGTAACTCCTCTCTCACATTACGCCGTAACTAAAGCGTGACTTAGAAAGCCAATTTATCAAAAGATTACGGCGTAACTCTCCCAAAAGATTACAACGTAACTATATTAGGTCAAATGAGGTTCCGCGCCGCTGATAATTACGCTATAACTCGTGCATAAACTACGGTGTAACCAAGATTTATTGAAGATACGGCGTAACCCCTTCTAAGGTTACGCCGTAACCAGCAGATCTAGTGCAATTTATGAAGAATTAGATGATTACAGCGTAACTATTTTATTAGTTACGCCGTAACCAAGATCTATAAATACCCCACGATTTCTAGCATTTCAAAGCATCCCATTTCAAACACAACAACCAAAGAACGTGGGAAGAAGCCAAAGGCGGGTCTAGAGGAGCATACGGAGCTATCTCTAAGGGAGAAATTACTCCCCTACGATAAGCATTAGCTTTTTATCTTTTCTTTACTTTCGATTCATGTATTTTGTAACATTAAATATTGAATTGATTTGTATGGTTAATATGAGCGGCTAAGCACCTCTTGGTGCTGACCTAGTTTTGATTCCTTAATTGTTTTGTTTGCATTTATATTACTTCAGTATAATTATTTCTAAGTGTATGCATGCATAGTTTATTGGTAGCTACCCTTGTTTTAGTAGTTGCTTAGGAGATATGACCAACTGACCCTAAGTGAGTAGACTGAGACGAGAAGGGTAAGATATGACCAACTAACGACCCTTTCTACTTGTGCGATTTAACCAACTGATCACCTACCGTTTGGATGAACTTAAGAATTAGGGGGTGAGTGTCTAAAATGCTAGCGCCCGGGCACTCACTATCATAAGTCTAGCATGTAGCGGAACTTAATGACTCGTCTTAGGGGACTAGGAACAACTGGACTTATGAGGGGACACCTGACTTCTCTAGTGGTGGCATCTTTGCTGATAGGTTAAGGTGAACTGACCAAATGTTGTCCTCTTGACTTTGACCCCACCTGAAGTAATTGAAAGTAATTAGACATAGACATTACTAGCTAGGATAAATAACTAGGTTAGCACCACTCTCCTCTATTGATCACATCTTTTCCTTTATTTGCGTTAGTAGTTAATTAGTTAATTCGATATCAAAACCATCTTAAAATATGTGACACCTAGACTTAGTATTAATCCAACACACATAGCTCTTGGGACGACCTCGGTTTTACTGAATACTACACTACACACGACGGGTACACTGCCCGTTTGTGCATTAGGGTAGACCATAGGTATAACGAGACATTATAAATATTAAAACCTGGTCAGTAAAACCTGCATCACCTTTGGTTGAAGATATTGTGCTAGATGCTTTAGTCATAGTGAAAGAGAAGATGCAATGGATGTCTTAGCTACTGAATTCGAATGGTGGTTTGAGTGATGGTTTGTAAGCATAAACACACTTGGTTTATAAAGGATGGAATTAGGTTAGTGAATTAAATTTTTGACCACTAAGAATTTTTTCATGCACTAAGGTCAACTATAGTGTTGTTCTATCCTAGGGAGTCATTTAAGGCAATGTAAAGTGTTTAGATTACCAAAGAGAGTTTAAAATTGATGAGTAAAGTGAACTTAATTTGTTCTGTAGACCCTGTTCCCACGGATCCCTGACTTTGGGGATCCGTCTAGTTATAAACTGGGGATCCGTCTCTCAGACAGTGATGAGGTGGAGTGATGATGTTCTATCAAGGTCTAGTACCTATAAATCTTGAGTGTTTAGGTTCCCTAAGATGTCTTAAATGTTATAGGATTAAATGTCCAACCATAATGAGTGAGGATATCTAATGATGGTTTTTGGTAAAAAAAAATAGAGTTTTTATGTATGCAACTAAGTGTTTAAGCGTGACCCTAAGATTTTAAGACTGAAAAATGAAGTCAAATGATTTTAGAGATCAGATGATAATTCAAAGAAAATTTGAAAATTTTCTTAAAAATCATAAGAAATGAAAAACTAGTTTTTAGCCTATTTTGAGGTAAAGATGACTAAAATCAATTTGGTAAAATTGAGAGAATTATCAACTAGGTGTTTTGAGATGAGATAAACAATGTGTGAACATTAGAGTGGAAATATGATGAGTTTTGTTGAAGCGATAAATCAAAAACACCTTGAAAGTGATATTAAGTTAGTTATTAGTGAATATGAGACCAACTAAGTTTGAGGAGGACTTAATTGATCCTAAAGTAACATGTTTAACTAGTCTAACAAGGTCTGGAAGATTGGATTGATGTGAAAGTGTAGAACTCCGATATATGTTCACCCGGATCCCATGGATCTTTCATACGAGGGATCCGGCTAGTTATAGCCCAGGGATCCGACAACTGTTGTCCAGTAGCTTCACAGAATATGTGCAGGATTTGCAACTCTTAACGAATTATAAACCTAATCATTTCTACATCAAGAAATCATGTATGTAAGCAAAGTATATCATGTATGGTATGTAAGAGTGACAAATAGGAAAGCAAATTTTTAGGAAGAACGACTTTTTGATATTAATCAAGTAGTTGTAAAATTCGTGTTAGGGTCTCCTAGGTTAGGGTGTCAATGTTTAACGTTATACCATCTACTACTACTAAGTCCTAAGATAACAAAATATTGTTTAAGATGTTTACAAACCATTGTTCGAATTAAGGTCCTCGACCTTACCTCCCTTTTCACTCAAACTTCTCCTCTAACACCTCCAAGCTTCACCTTGCAACCCTTCAAGCCTACTTCTTCTTCTTCCCCAAAAGAAAGTTGGCAAGAAATTTAAACATCCTCTTCGTTTGTTGAAATTTTTGAGATGGGCTTGGGATGTCTGGCAATTGCTCAATGTACGCCATGGGGTAAAGTTGGTAGTTTCCTATAGGGTTGCTTCCTTCTCCCTCCCTTTCTTCGGATGAGTCCGTCGGTGGATGAGGTCTCTTGCCTTCAACCATAAACCTCGTTGTCTTCTCATCGGAAAAGGGTACCATGACCTTGTTGTTAAAAAAGTAGTCATCGGTATAGGGAGATGGATCTAGGGCAAAGACAAAATTGGCTAGGCGAGTTAGGAGCATAGCATAAGAGAGTACCATCTTGTCCGTCCTTGAGACACTAGCCATCCATTTAACCATGTAGTAGGCGAGGTTGAAATGAGTCCCATTGACAAGGCAATAGATCATGTAGACTAGGCAAGCGTTGGGATGATCCTTATTTCCCACCAAACAAAGGACATTCTCCGTTAGCACTAGTTCCCATTTCTTGTACAAAGGGAACATCTCCGAAAGTTCCATTTGGAAGGGATCCCTATAGATGAACTTTGATTTCCTTGTGACTCGAGATGAGGAGGCTCTTTGAATGAAGTCGGTATCTCTTACCGTAGCCAGATCCAGGAGGGGTGTGGAATAAAACATGTCATGGAGGTGGGCTAGTGACCATTCATTTGAGTACAAGCATACTCCTTGGTGAGGGATACGAAGTATCCGAGCAAACTCTTTAAGGGTGAAAGTATAATTGTGTTCATTGATGACAAAAGCGATTGATATGGTTCCATACTCATTTCTTATGATCCTAATACTCTTGTAGAACTCAAGAACAAATACCGGCCATATTTGTTCATTGATGGTTAGAAGGCATTGAAAGTTGATTCCCGCAAAGACTTCAGGGATGTCGGTATTGTTGAGAAATGAAGGTTCGACTACACGGCCCTCATGGAACAACCACTTTTGTAACATTTTGAAGGACTTTCGGTCTTCGGGGCTAAGACCTTCCTTTCTATGATACATCAGTATGTAGTGTGCCGTATCTTGATAGTCTTGTTGCCTAGAGCTCGGCATAATTGATCCTAAACACCAAAACCACAATGTGGTGTCAATTATGTGAATAGTACCTTAATGAGGTTCATCACAATTTTGCTCAACACATCTCTATTGAATTCAAAATAAGTTTTTAATTTGTATTAACAATGTTAATTCTTTGATTAGTTTATATTAGAAAACAATGTGATAACAAATTGTGATAAACCCACTTGAACCAAAGTTCTCAAGATAAAATATTGTGCTACTAGGAACTAGAGAATGGAAATTACAATGTAGTGAAGATAATACTTACACAAGTGATTGCTTTCCTTGGAATGATGAGGAATGAAATCCTATGAACAATAATTTATGATTTATGTTCGTATGTGGGAGAGTAAAGTTGGAAGTAACACTCTACAGTGATCATCAAGCACTTATTCTATCTTCTAATGTGTCGGTTCTCACGGATCCCTTGAAAAAGGGATCCGGCTAGTTCAATCGTGGGGATCCGGCATATCAGTAGTAAAACAGTTTAAGTGAACTTCATAATTTTGACACGGGAGTTTTAATTCTTGATTAATGTTGAAGGTTTTGCTCTATAACTTAAGGTTTTTTTTTTGGTTCAAGGTTTTGAAGAGTTTTCGTGTTTACAAGTCCTTTTTGACGAGGTTCCCTTTTTACGATTAAATCATAAGTTGGAAAGTTAAGAATCATGACAAAATACTATTTTATCATGATATGGAAAGTTTCACATGGACACTATTGACATATATTACTAATGTAATGCCAATATCCTTATGTGAAAAATGATGGCCAAAGCTTTTGATTTGTCAAGTTATCTTTACGAGGTGAAGACGTATAGTGACTAGTTTGTAGTTTTGTCTATAAAGATCAACCAAGAATGCTATTCTTGATGATGTGTTTAATATAGATAACAACCTTTTTGGAAAGTTGTGATATTGTAGTATACGTATTAAGTCTATGAATATTTACGTGCTATGATATTATAATACTAATAAAAATAGGAAGCACAAATTAATAATTTATCTATAATTAATTAGTATAGAAATTTATCTATAATTAATTAGTATAGAAGAACATACTTTTGCTATATATTCTTTTTATGATTTTTGAAAATCATAGACGAGAAATTCTTTACGAGCTTTTAAAATACACGAATCATAGCATGAAAAATTCTCAAAAGGAATTGTTAGAATGATCTATCACTATCCAACATTTAAAGTATAAATGGTTTCTAAAAGCATGACTTTTTGTTTTAAAAAATTTCCTTCTTTGTAGTTTTCAAACATACACGGATCGTATCAAGTTTTTAAAGTATAATATAATCTAAGAAACTTGGTAACGAAGACTAGAAGGGGGTTGAATAGTTTTACCGATTAAAAATTCATTTTAAACTATTTAAATCGACTTATGTCAATCTATTTAATGTGTGTGTTGGATGATGATAGATAAGCATATAAATAAGTAATACAAAAATAAAGAGTAAAGGAACACAAATCCACGACATGAGTATTTATAGTGGTTCGGCTACAAGGACACCTTCCTTGCCCTACTCCACTTCCCGAGTTCCCCATTCGAGAGTTCGTAAGCACTACACAACACAAGCTCCTTAATGTGGTGGAGAAGCCTTCACAACGTCGCCTACTATTTATCTGATACAAGGCTAGACACCGGGTTCTTCCACAAGGTAGAACCAAAAACCTATCACAACATCGCCTACACTTTATCCGGTACAAGGCTAGATACCGAGTTCCATTACAAAGGAGGAACTATTACCCAACACTACACCACTACACGACTACCCCAAAGGAGACATGCTCCTTATTACAACATCATAAGGATATCAATATCCTTTAACCAAAACTAACTATCTTGTACATCAATCCACCATATCGAATGTACTCCCTTGGCACCTTTCACTAATGCCTTCGATACGACCCTTCGGTACCTTTCACTAATACCTTCGACTTGACCCTTTGGAACATTTCACTAATTCCTTCGACTTGACCCTTTGGCACCTTTCACGAATGCCTTCAACACAACACTTCTAAGGAGGGAGGAAAGAACTATCAACAAGATAGCTTCAGTAGTCTTGATGATGATTAAGCTAGGCAACTCATGGACTTGAGCTTGCACGACTTCAAGAGGTGGTGATCTCGCCTTTAAGAGGAACCTAGAGAATAACACAAACACAAAACTACATAGAAAGATCCTTTAGATCTTAGGTTAGAGATATTACAATACTAGGAGAGAGTATATGTAAAAGGGGTGAGTAACAAGAGAAAAATGGCTCACTATTTATAGGCAAAATTCTCTATTGTTCCATGGTTCCCACGGATCCCTCCCTAGAGGGATCCGACTAGTGCAATCCAATGGATTCGGCAGTTGGGTCAGCTTAAGTCCGAATTTTGGGTTGCAAACCGGGTTATGGGTTATAGGTTATGAGACATGGGTTATGGGTAATGAATTATGGATACCCAACAAGATCCAATGTATATAGACATTGGGTCATGGGTCTTGGGTCATGGATCATGGATAATACCCAACATGACTTCATGTATGATGACATGCAATGGTTCATGGGTTATGGATCAGGCTCTATGGGTATGGGTCATGTATTTTGGGTTTTACCCAACAACATTCATTGTACCTAGTAAATGGGTCAAGGACTTAGATTTTTACACATTACATTACCCATTACAATATATATGCACATTTCCATACTATGTAAACACTAGTTGTTATATATATGCATTTCTATAAGATGTAAACAATATTACTTGTTTAGTGTTTTATATGAAAACGTAAGTGATGACGTACCCTCCGCTCTGCTAACGAGCGTTACCGTCACTATGGTACTTAGCTTACCATTTGTACAAAGGGTATGATGAACCCTCCTAAAGGAAGAAGCCTATGCCTTCGACCTGCACCCAAAGCACTCATAGTGTCTAACCTCTGTCGAGGTTCAGAGCCTGGCCTCCATCACTGATCGGAGCCCCCTCCCTCACTGTTCGGAGCCCCCTCCGAACAGTTCGACGGAACCACCTCCGAGACATATCGAAGCCCTTCTATTCGAAGGCCCAAGTTAGGTCTCCTGACTTGGTCAAACCCACGATCTCCCTCTCTTTCCTGGCTTCCCCGACAAGTTAGGGAACGTGGGTCACTAAGCCCTAGCGGTTACCCACAAACATGGGACGCCCCCATGTTCTCCTACATTTGCGTAGAGGTGCCCCTAACCCTATTTCTTCCACTATAAATAGGTTGGACGGGCAGAGAATTATGGTAAGTTGATTCAACACTCATCTCTTGACTTACACACACTTATACAACCGTAACTCATACTTACTCTCACGCCGGAGGTGGTTCGCAGGGTCCTACCCCTGCGCAATCACTTAACGTAGTGTCTTCTATTTCTTATTTTCAGGTTATCTTGCACTCGGCATCACCACCATCACCCCTAACTCCGTCAATCACCATTGACGGCCTGGTATGTGCATCTTTTTGTACAATCAGTGGCGCCATCCGTGGGACCCGCAACAATAAGTCTCATTTTCCGAGTCAAATAACCATTTTCCATAAATAACGGTCGAATTCAATCGTAATTCCCTACATCCTTGTTACCACATGGTAGCACCACTAAAATCTCCACTTTTATCTCTAATCACGAGATTTTCCACCAACCACAAACTTTACGTTTACCATTTCAACAGCCTCTGTCGGGTTTAAATGGAGCCCCCTCTGTTATGGTCTGTTTTGGAGAGAAGGTTCAATAACCTTCGTAGGAGCCTTCATAAGAGCCTCTGTTACAACCTTCGTAGGAGCCTCCGTTGCAGACTCCGTAGCAGCCTCTGTTTGGGTTCGTTTTATGAAGAAGGTTCAAACTCAACAACCTTCGTAGGGCCCTCCGTTGCAGCCTCTGTTTGGGTTCGTTTTATGAAGAAGGTTCAAACTCAACAACCTTCGTAGGAGCCTCCATTGCAGTTTCCGTAGCAACCTTTGTTATGGTATGTTTTGGATAGAAGGTTCAATAACCTTCGTAGGAGCCTCTGTTCGGGTTCATTTTGAGAAGAAGTCTCTGTTGCAGTCTTCGTCATGGGGTTTCCTAAGAAGAAGGGCCAGAACCTTCCTTCGCAAAATGTTTACCACAAGGTGAACGGAGATCGTACACTGATGACGGAGGATACACTTTGTCAATCTGGTATGTTTTCTACGAAACTAATACGCTATATTGCCTATGTTTCACTACAAATCATATTATATACGTATGAAACTTTTGATGTTTATTAAGAGCACTATAAACCATCTTTTATTGAGCCTTTGCTTATGACACAATGATCATTAGAGATCCTACAACATTGACAGAGGATACCCTACGTTCCTAGAATCTCTGTTAAAGCATCACATATGTTGACATAAGTCTCTGTCGATATGACTACGGAGCATCACATATGATGACATAAGCCTCTGTCGACACAACTACAGAGCATAGCCTCTGATTCATAGGTGTCTCCTTCGACACGATTACAGAGCTTCAGCTCTGTTCACATAATATATAGGTGTCTCTGTCGAGACGATTACAGAGCATAGCCTCTGTTCACATGATTTATATGTGTCTATGTAGACACAATTATAGAGCATCGACTCTGCAAGTATAATTACATAACCTCATAGATGTAAAACTTACTTTATTTTGTTTAAAATCAATGTACTAAAAGCTTCTCAGGGGAAAGCACACATTATTGGTAGTTGTCTTAGTTTTCATTTCAAGAATGATGTAATCCTCCCTACCAATTCAATGATAAATAAGACATTTCCCACAAATCTCTTGCTTCGTTTCTTAAACACAAAGATTTGTTCAGCCAAGTCGTTAATGAGTTTCAATGTCGAATGGCTTGAGGTGTAACACATGCCTTATCATTTAAGCCAATATAAACATTCACATTAACTCTCCTAGTAGTTTTTGGCGCTTGTAAATTTCTTTTTTTTACAAAGTCATACTATGTAAAGGATTTAAGATAGAGTGGGTCGCGACCCTCTGTCAATGATCAAGTTGGTCATTATATTCTTGGTGTTGTAATTTACACACAATGAGGTTATTACACCTTAGGTTGTAAAATTTAAGCGTCGGAAAAATGGCGTACGAGAAGTGTACAAGAAACATATTTAAAAGTACGTAGGGATATTTCCCTACTCGATTCAATTTAAACTAGGACCTTAACCCTAGTACCTGCCAAAGCCCATTCAATATTGTCTTTGGCTGAAGCCACATACCACGCATAATAGTAAATTGTCCAAGGACTACTACTTTACTTAAATGAAGTCCATAAGCTTCGTATACATACAAAATATACGACCTTCTAGGTCTATATTACTTAAAGATTAATCCTTGTTCGATTTATCACAAGGAAATATTTCTTTTAAGTCAAAAGCATTACATTCAAAGTGTACGCATCACTTTTGACCGAGGAGCTTGATGATATACCCTCCATTCAATTTGAAGGTCTCCCCTTCATACTCACTTCGGAGCTACATTCCGAAATACTTGGCAAACCTTCAAATAATCTTCTTTGGCGTAAAACCATTCATCTTTGATATGGTTACCAGTTGGGAAGTCTCCAATCGAAGGCCTAAGCCCTTCGGGGTATGCTTTTCGAAGATATTAATGCAAAGGTTTCATAAGACCAATTCAAACCTACGTTCACAACCTTATCAAGGCTTTCCCGGAAAGATAAGGATCATGGGACATTAACCAAGCGGTTATCTAAAATCATGGGACACCCTCATCATCCTCGCATCAGGTGCAGGAGCCTGCTAGAGCCTAATATTTGCGATAAAATGCCATTATGTCATGCATTATAAAACAAAGCCAAGTTTATACATAAACCTTGGTACCTTTCGACAACGCAGCGTATGTACAAATAGGTTCCGATAAAACTCGCTTATAACTAAAAGCGAAAGTTACATGGCAAAACCTAATACACACGCTCCTTATATAACAAAGGGTTTATGGAATACTTAAGTCTAATCTCATGCCTCCTACGAAGTCATAACATTAGACTGGGGGGCTTAATGAGGTATCCACCATGATAGAGTCAAATGTGGACTATTAAAAACAAGTATAGCTACTTTATATTTGACTTGACAAAACAAAAGTAGTAGAAATTGTTACCAAGTCTTTTTTAACAAAGCAATGATAAGTCTAAAGCCATGCACTCTTCGCATGCATAACATTAGACTGGGGGGCTTGATGACGTACCCTCCGCTCTGCTAACGAGCGTTACCGTCACTATGGTACTTAGCTTACCATTTGTACAAAGGGTATGATGAACCCTCCTAAAGGAAGAAGCCTATGCCTTCGACCTGCACCCAAAGCACTCATAGTGTCTAACCTCTATCGAGGTTCGGAGTCTGGCCTCCATCACTGATCGGAGCCCCCTCCCTCACTGTTCGGAGCCCCCTCCGAACAGTTCGACGGAACCTCCTCCGAGACGTATCGAAGCCCTTCTATTCGAAGGCCCAAGTTAGGTCTCCTGACTTGGTCAAACCCATGATCTCCCTCTCTTTCATGGCTTCCCCGACAAGTTAGGGAACGTGGGTCACTAAGCCCTAGCGGTTACCCACAAACATGGGACGCCCCCATGTTCTCCTACATTTGCGTAGAGGTGCCCCTAACCCTATTTCTTCCACTATAAATAGGTTGGACGGGCAGAGAATTATGGTAAGTTGAGTCAACACTCATCTCTTGACTTACACACACTTATACAACCGTAACTCATACTTACTCTCACGCCGGAGGTGGTTCGCAGGGTCCTACCCCTGCGCAATCACTTAACGTAGTCTCTTCTATTTCTTATTTTCAGGTTATCTTGCACTCGGCATCACCACCATCACCCCTAACTCCGTCAATCACCATTGACGGCCTGGTATGTGCATCTTTTTGTACAATCAGTAAGTGTGTTAGTAAACTATTGGCTCAAACCATTTACGTATTTTATTTGTTTCGTTAAAATGATTTTACCTTTGTTATCGATAAAACACTAGAAGATCGTAAAATATAAATAAACGTTTTTATGGCTTATTTGTATTAACAATAACCACAAAAAGACCCGTGTCCTAATGTATTGTAGAACTCAACGTATGGCCATTTTTGCAAGACTGCAAAAAATCAGCCAAACTTTCTGCATTGAAACGCAAGTTTAATTTATTAAAGAGTTAATTGCATTTTTGGTCCTGGTGGTTTGGCCAAATTGTAGGTTTGGTCCTCAAAACTTTAAAAGTGCAGCGATAGTCCTTATTTTGAAGTTTGGATTGCATTTTTGGTCCCTGGATAAAGTGAAATGACTAAAATACCCTTTTTCCTCTTCAAAAAAATAGGGGTAATTTAGTCATTTCACACCGATAAGGACAAAAATGCAACCCAAACTTCAAAATGAGGACTATCGTTGCACTTTCAAAGTTTTACGGACCAAACCTGCAATTTGGCCAAACCACAAGGACCAAAAATGCAAATACCTCTTTATTAAATTGACTTTTGTTTTGATATAATTAAGGTTATAAGATCACTAAAATTTATTTATACATTTAATTACAACTACAAAGACATAAAACCTAATTCATGACCATATACGTGTTAAGAATAACATAGACATAAAGTTGAAATACCTATATTCATAAAAACCGAAAAGTGACAAAATGTATAGTTTTGACATATAAGTTTGTATTAGAAATCTTAAATATGTTATGAAATGTTTAAAACAATTAGACTTGTAAAACATATACAAATACATAAATACCTACTCGAGAGAATAAAAACCAAGTCATAACCTTTTATGACCAAAAACGATATAAATTTTTCATAACCAAAATAACTTAATAAATAGAAACTTAACGTTAGAGACTAATGAAACCACTTAACCACGTTTACTTACAAACCGGAGTGGTAGGACCCACTATCGGAAAATAGACCCATATACCTTACCATGAAACGAATAAACTTAAACGTAATTGACGTAAACTCAAACATTAAACTAATTTCAAATAAGGGCTTGTTAATATTTTGAAAACTCAAACTTTGACACATATTTAGCTTTATAAATGTGTACAAGATTTAAATTGTATAAATACTTATATAAAGCTTATTTCGTAAGTTCTTGTCGTATATAATAACCTAAGACGCTTATCATATCTTTAGGTTATCATTAAAGCTCTTTATTTTTCGATACATCTTATATCATTATACACTACTGCTGATCACTACAGTGAGTTCATATCCCCATTTTTACTTAACTGTTTTACAAACTCCTTGGGGGAGATACATGCTAAACTATTTTACTATGGACTATTATTTACAAACTGTAAGCTATCTGAATGTATTATTTTCCTAAGTACCATATTGCCAGGAAGTCCTTCCATCATGAACCATTAATCAATTGTGTATGAGCGCGAATATTTTGGATAGGCCTATCGGGATTGAATAATCATGTTTGTGTTGTTTAGATAGCTCAAAAAAATGCACTATATTTGAGATTTACTAGGTAAATGGCAAATTACCTACACGGAGGCCATATTACATTTATCATTTTTATGATACCCCGGTAAAGCATTGTGTGTCATGAACTTAGGTCAATAATAACTAATTTATCAATAATTGTAAATGTTGCAATTATTACTATAATTCTGAGACTGTTTGTCCTTTACTATAATTTCAAACCTATGGATTCACTCAACCTTTGTGTTGACTTTTCTAGCATGTTTTATCTCAGGTCCTTAAGGTATAAACCTGCACTAAAGGCGCATGTATATTTTGAAGACTTTGCATAAAATTATCATTCGATAAACTATAAAAAAATTATGATGTATTATGTATGTACTATGAAACTTATTGAGACCTTGTATCAAACTCTAATATTTTGATTATTCGAATGATAATGAATTTTAAAATGTCTCACTTAGTGTCGTTTTTTATATCTTGTACTGTGAACTAATAGGTAATACCTAGTGACATAATCTTCCGCTGTGATATTTAGGAGGTGTTATAGTGAGAATGACACGAGACGAGAGGGAGTATTTATAGGCGTGATCCTTGGCACACCATGTTATGTCTTTGGTTTTGTTTATATCTAGTTCCCTCTTCTTAAAACCCTAATTTAACTTAGCATTTGAACTTTCCAAGTTCATTCTAAGCCCCAAGTAGGATAAGGTCACCCAACTCATTGAGCTATGGTTTTGAGGGATTTTAACATTTTTTGAAGTCTTAACTAGATAGTTATGGTTTTAGTCCATTTAGGATGAGAAAGAAAAAAACCAATGGACTAAAGGTTTATCTTTGAGGGCTTCTCAAGGGTTGGGTAATACCTTGTCTCCCAAATTTGAAATTTAAATTTCAAATTTAAAATGTAGATGTTGTGTGTATGTGACAGGGTTGAGTGTTGGAAAAGCTATATCTTGGATGAGAGGATGAGAATGTATTTGAATTTCAAGTTTAAATATGGATTTTGTGTGTATCTGAGAGGGTTGAGCATTGAGGAAGTTAAGGTGGGAGACGAACTTTGTACGAGGAGACAATAATGCATTTGAATATTCATATTCAAATGTGGATTTTATGGTTATGTGAGAGGATAGAGCCTATGTTGATGATGGGGATACACGATACTTTTGAATTCAAGTTCATATTTCAGATGTTGAGAGTGTGTAAGATGGAAGTGTGTTGGACAAGCAAAGCATGATACACTTTAAGAAAGAAGGAGCCTATGTTATGTATGGGGAGATAAGAGGTCATTTGAATTTCATATTCAAATTGAGATGGAAAGTGATTGTGTAAAACCTGGAAATCTAAAATCTGACTAAAGACTAAAATACCCTTGGAATCGAAATTTATAAAATACGTAAAATATATTTATATCAATTAACGAATTTAAAACTTTACTTGCGAATAAATAAAACTTAACGAATATATTACGTAATCAATTTTGGTACGACGAAGATTGGACGTTTCGCAAATAACTTGGGTCGTGTTTGTTTGTTTTGAATGGATCAAAGGCCGAAGCCCATATGGCGTGCGTTTGGTATGTTCGGTTGGGCCAAGCCGAAACCCAAGCTACTATCAAGCCTAAGTCAAAAATACTACTACTATATATACAACACATTAAACACAAAAGTGAAACCCTAGTTTTATTGTTGCCTCTCTTTTCTTTTGCTCTCTTGCTCGGCTGAATACATACACCTTTGGTGTCGAGATTTTGCTTCAACCAAGTCAAGGTATAACATATTCTCGTATTCGTTTGATGTACCTTGAGTTATTGTATTGTAATTTGTTTCGTTTGGTCGATTTGTGTTTTCTTTTTCTTTATGTCGAGCGTATAGAACCAAAACAAGGCAAACCATATGATGTAAACCTTAAAAGTATTAAAGAGCTATGTACGTAATATGTAATATTGAATCGGGTCAAGTATATGTCGAGTTACATTAAAACCGAACCATATGAATAAGGACCGAACCATGCATATAATTCGACTAAGGTATAAAACATGATAACTTGAATGAGTTAAGTACGTAGATGAGTTAAGACTTGCGTAATAACTTATTAATTGAAACCCTAAGTTGAACCGAACCACATATGAGTTTTTAAAAGTATATTAAGTAAGTAAAGGTCATGAAAACGTAAACCCTAGTTTTGATATGTTAATCGAATAAGGTATGCCAAACCCTAATGGTTTGTGAATTGTGTCTCATATGCGTGCGTAACTATAAGTCAAGTGAATTTGTAAGTGTGTAATTAATACGAGTAATAAGTAACTTGTATGTCACATAAAATCATAAACGTGTATGGTGAAACATAAAAGGAAATATTATTTTTATGACGTGTTAGGTTAAGTAACGAGTCATTAAAAGATGTAACATGTAAGTAAAAGCATATTAATGAGATATTAAAGGATGAGAAAACCCTAGAACATAAATAAGAGTCGATTAGGGTTTTGAAGCTAAATATATTAATTCGTTATTTTATGTGTGAGTTATGACGTTTAAACTATTTTCACGTTTAACCCTAAACTTTAATAAATGACATATGAACCCTAATCTACAATATTAATTATAAAACATTTAAGTCTCATTTAATTATAAAACCCTGAAATATTAAAAGATCATTTCGACGATTATGGAATCATTAATAATATGTACGACCGTTAATGTGTATAGGTTCTGTGAAGAAGGAGTAATCCTTTGCTTTCCCTGTGTCTTCTTTTCGATCATTTGCTTTGGAATAAGGTACAGATATTCTGACCTTTTCAGTAAAGGTTTCCTATAACGTTTTCTTTTCGTTAGCTTTCATATTAGGATTTCCTAAGCCTTTGCTATGAACCCTAATGTGTCTATTTGAGCTGTTGCTTATCTGAACTTTGATTTTTGAATCATAAAACATTTGATTTTGAACTATATGATATGAAGACTTTGATTTTGAAAACATGATTAAACATTTGATAAAATATGATCTATGTCAGTTATGACATTCTTATTTGACCTAAGATAGTTTGACACCCGAGCCAATTAATAACTAGTCATGGGGGTTCCATGTCCGTGTCAGTAATGCACTTCTGACATGACTTTAGGGCAGTAGAGTGAAGTTCTGCCACGTCCCTTATCTGTTATTGTTATGAGCTCAATTTATATTATATTATCAATGTATGTTTGTGGGGCGTATGGGTGCATCCTAGATCTGTTATATGTTATATATTATATGTTATATGCTATATGTTATTTGATGATTGATGCTGCGTGCATGCACGTCCTTCATAACTCTGGTAGGTCTCCCCTACAAATTGTTGCCTTATGTGATTATGAATATGTTTATGATATGGCATATGTGTGGGCTCGAGGTAGTTAGCTATAAAACTTATTCTTATATCCTGATTTATCTTTTGAAATGATTATGATTTCACTATCTTTCTTTCACTTTTTTTCGTATTCGTTCTTGTTTCGTATTCGTTTTGCTTGTATATCTGTTCACTGGGCTTTTGAAGCTCAGCCGCATTTCTTTTCTTCCGCGGCAGGTATCTAAGCATTGGAGCTGGGTATTGCTTTGGGATGAGTGCTGTGTGAACTTACCTTAGAGATTTTAGCTTTGATCTTATGATGCCATTTAGACTTTATATTTTAGACATTTCTTTTGGGAGTTTTTTTTTTTCCGCTGGGACCTATGTATTGAAGTCATTTGACTTGGATTATTTCAATATTTATGTTGAGATTTCTTTTGGATATTTATGTTTGCTTTGATATGACACCATTACTTGTGATTCCTTTACCCTTGTCGGGTCGGGGCGTTACAATTTATGGCATCAGAGCCCAGGTTTACGACTTGTAGTCAGGACCTGTGACATATGGAGCCTAGGTTTTGAGACTTCAGAGCTTAGGATTTGACCTGTGAGGATTTGGGTAGACTTTAGGATTCCTTCTGCGTACTTCCATTTCGTATCTCACCTTTGTTCATTTTGCTGATCGTTCAGATGGTTCGAACTCGTACTACTGGTAGCGCGGATGGAGACGATGATGCTACTAACATGGATACTGCGATTGCTAATGCTCTCAACTCTCTTTTCCCTGGTCTTACTACACCTGAGATGATGGAACAGGTGATCAATAACATTCGTAATCAGAATGGTGCTTCGGGTAGTGGTGGAGGAAATCAACCCGTCGATATTCACACTTGGCTCGAGCGTTTCGGTAAGCTCAAGCCTCTTTCGTTTAGCACTGATGCTACTCCTACTGAGGCCAAAGACTGGATCACTCATATTGAGAAGCTGTTTGAAGTACTGGGTTGTAGAGACGAGTGTAAGACTCGTTTAGCTGCATTCAAATTGGAAGGTGATGCTTTAAATTGGTGGAAGGCGCTCAAACAAGCAAGAGGAGGAGATGCTTTTGCTGTGACTTGTACCTGGACTGAGTTTTGGACTATCTTCTATAACCGCTACTTCCCTGATGCTGAGCAGCAAAGGTATGAGAGGGATTATCAGACAATCTACCAGTTTGAATATGAGAATTCCAATGAGTACATGAGTAGATTTATGAGGCTGGTGAGTTTTGTGGGAGCTATTGCTGGAGATGGTAGGCGTCAAGCTAAGCACTTCAAGTGGGGACTGAAGAAGTGGGTGTTGGACCGATTGCTTAATATTGAGTATGAGAATGTGTCGGCCTGCAATGACGCAGCTCGTAACATTGAGATCTTTCATGAGGTTTCGGGTTCCAACAAGCGTAATCGCGATGGTGATCGGATTCAAGGTAGGACTCAAGGCAATGACTATAAAGGAAATTCGGGTAGGAGTTATGATTCGAGGAATCAAGTGGATAGGAGTTATGATCAGCGGGGTCAGTCAGGAAGGAATGTTGACACTGGACGCCCTGAGACGAGGGGTCAAGATAATAAAAATGCTGGTAAGAATGGAAGTGATCGTCAGAACCAAGGTAACAATAACCAGCGTTACAACAAGGATTAGCCAGCTCGAGGAGCAAATCAGGGTCGTGCTTCAGGATCCTCTAATCAGCAAAGGACAGCTGAGGTTTTGCCTCCCCCACCTATTTGTACTACTTGTGGAAAGGCTCATCCAGGGCAGTGTTACAAGGCCACTGGTGGTTGTTTTGCTTGTGGTTCCACTGCTCACAAAATTAAAGATTGCCCTAAGAAGAACCCGGCGATTCCTGGAAACTACATCAAGCCGCCGACTACTACTGGACGTGTTTATGCTACTACTCGTAACCAGGCGGAGCGCACTTCAGGTACCATTACGGGCACTCTTTTCATTGATGATTATGCTGTCTTCGTTTTATTTGATACCGGTGCCACACACTCCATTATATCTATCACATCTGCTAAAAAACTTAATATGAAGCCCAAACCATTAACAAATCACTTATCGATTTCTACGCCTATGAAAAACCACGTGATCATTGATCATAAATACGTTAAGTGTCCTCTTCGTTTTGATGATCGTATTCGCTTTGCAAATCTGTATCCTCTCGATATGGTCGACTTTGATATCATTCTAGGCATGGATTGGTTGGCTTATCATAGAGCTTCAATCGACTGCTATGCTAGAACGGTGATCTTTGGAGACGTAAAACATCCCGAATTCGTTTATCATGGTTCTCAACCTCTTAAATCCGTTAAACTCATTTCTGCTATGAAGGCACGGACCATGATTGCTCATGGGTGTCAAGGTTTTCTAGCATCTGTTAAGGACACATCTTTGGAGAGTCCTAACATTGAAAATCTTTCGGTTGTTTGCGAATTTACCGACGTTTTTCCCGATGAACACCCTGGTCTTCCCCCAGCTAGAGAAGTTGAGTTTAGCATTGAGTTAATTCCTGGTGCTGAACCGATTTCGAAGGCTCCGTATCGCATGGCACCTGTAGAACTGAAGGAGTTGAACAGCTGCAAGAGATGATAGAAAATGGATTTATTCGCCCTAGTGTTTCTCCATGGGGTGCACCTGTCTTGTTTGTGAAGAAGAAGGATGGAAGCATGCGCCTATGTATCGACTACCGTGAACTCAATCGTATTACCATTCGTAACCGTTATCCTCTGCCACGTATTGATGATTTGTTTGATCAACTGCAAGGAGCTAAGTTCTTTTCGAAGATTGATTTGAGGTCTGGTTATCATCAGCTACGTGTGAAGGAGCAAGATGTTCCTAAGACCGCGTTTCGTACCAGATATGGTCATTACGAATTCCTCGTTATGCCTTTTGGTTTGACCAATGCGCCTGCTGTGTTTATGGACCTGATGAATCGTGTTTTCCATGAGTTTCTCGACAAGTTCGTTATTGTTTTCATCGACGACATTTTAGTTTACTCTAAGTCTGAAGAAGAGCATGAAGAACATCTTCGTATAGTTTTGGAGATTTTGAGGAAGAAGAAGTTGTACGCCAAATTTTCGAAGTGCGAATTTTGGCTAAGACAAGTCGCGTTCCTTGGTCATATTGTATCAGCTGATGGTATCACCATGGATTCGTCTAAAGTTGAGGCTATCACTAAATGGCCAAGACCTACGACAGTGACTGAGGTCAGGAGTTTTCTTGGACTTGCTGGTTACTACAGACGTTTTGTTGAAGGTTTCTCTCGCTTAGCTCTACCCCTAACCCAACTGATGAGGAATGGTGAAAAGTTTGTATGGACGGATGAACGAGAGAAGAGTTTTGAAGAGTTGAAGCGGAGATTGGTGTCAGCTCCTATTTTGACTCTTCCAACTGGTTCTGGAGGATTTCAAATCTACAGTGATGCATCTAAGAAAGGATTAGGCTGTGTTTTGATGCAACATGGAAAGGTAATAGCTTATGCTTCGAGGCAGCTAAAACCTTATGAGGAGAATTACCCAACTCATGATCTTGAGTTAGCTGCGGTGGTGTTCGCGTTGAAGATCTGGAGACATTACTTGTATGGAGAGACGTGTGATATATTCACAGATCATAAGAGTCTCAAGTATATTTTCACTCAGAAGGAACTTAACATGAGACAAAGAAGATGGTTAGAACTTCTTAAGGATTACGACACCAACATTCAGTACCATCCAGGTAAGGCTAACGTAGTTGCTGACGCACTTAGCCGAAAATCAGGCATTCTTGCGAGTATCAAGATTGAGCCTAGGATTATTCGTGACTTAGAGAGTTTGAATGTTGAATTGTGTGTACGAGGTTTTGATGGATACTGGGCTAGTATGAAGGTGGAGTCGAACCTTATACTGCAAATTAAAGAGGCTCAGAAAGATGACGGCGAGCTGTGGGCCGTGGCGCAAAATGTTGAAGAAGGTAAGCAGACGGAGTTTAAGGTTGATAATGACGGTATTGTATGGTATGGAGATAGGCTTTGTGTTCCCAATGATCAGGTACTTCGTGAGAAAGTTATGACTGAAGCTCATAGTTCTCCTTTCACTATCCATCCTGGTTCTACCAAGATGTATAGGGATTTGAAGCAGTACTTTTGGTGGAACGGCATGAAGCAAGATGTGGCGACATTTGTGTCAAAGTGTATGATTTGTCAGCAGGTTAAGATTGAACATCAAAGGGCTAGTGGATTGTTACAGCCATTGGATATTCCAACATGGAAGTGGGATAAGATATCTATGGATTTTGTGACTGGACTACTTCTTACTCGGAAGAAGCATGATGCGATTTGGGTAGTGGTTGATCAACTAACCAAATCTGCTCATTTCTTGCCAATCAGGAAGGATTATGGTATTGGTAAATTGGCGGAGATTTTTCAGCAAGAGATCGTTAGACTTCATGGTACTCCGGCATCTATTGTGTCCGACAGAGATCCGCGTTTTACTTCTCGTTTCTGGAAAGGTTTGCAAAAAGCTTGGGGTACTCGACTTAACTTTAGTACGGCATTTCATCCTCAAACAGATGGTCAGTCAGAGAGGACTATACAGACCTTAGAGGATATGCTCAGGGCTTGTGCTTTAGAATGGACTGGCAGTTGGGATGAATATTTATGTTTAGTAGAGTTTGTATATAACAATAGTTGGCATGCTAGCATTAAGGCGGCACCGTTTGAACTTCTTTATGGAAGGAAATGTAGAGCACCTATTTGCTGGGATGAAGTAGGTGAGCGCTTGATTGAAGGTCCGGAAATGATCGAGATCACTAATGAGAAAGTAGCTATTGCTAGAGAAAAGTTGAAGGAAGCTAGGTCTCGTCAGAAGAGTTATGCCGACAAGCATCGTCGTGATTTAGAGTTTCGGGTTGGAGATCGTGTATTTTTGAAAGTTTCGCCGTTTAGAGGTGTGAAACGTTTTGGAATCAAGGGCAAGCTCAGTCCTCGATTTATTGGACCTTTTGAGATTCTAGAACGTATAGGAGAAGTTTCGTATCGATTAGCACTTCCGCCTCAGTTATCGCATGTTCATGACGTTTTCCATGTATCACCCCTAAGGGGATACAACTATCATCCGTTACACGTTGCTTCTTATCCGTTTATTCAAATTCAATCTGATATGTCTTTATCTGAAGAACCGGAAACTATTCTAGAAAGACAAGAAAGAGTTATGAGAAATAAAGTCATTCCGTTCGTTAAGATTCTTTGGAAAAATCATCCTGAACGTGAGGCTACTTGGGAAACCGAGGAGTCGAAGCGAGCTAGTTATCCTCATTTCTTTGAATAGTTTGGTATGTTCTCATTTTCGTTTTCGTTTTCATTTTTTTTCGTTTCGTTTCATTTCAATTTTCGAGGACGAAAATTTTTCTTTAGAGGGGAAGAATTGTAAAACCTGGAAATCTAAAATCTGACTAAAGACTAAAATACCCTTGGAATCGAAATTTATAAAATACGTAAAATATATTTATATCAATTAACGAATTTAAAACTTTACTTGCGAATAAATAAAACTTAACGAATATATTACGTAATCGATTTTGGTACGACGAAGATTGGACGTTTCGCAAATAACTTGGGTCGTGTTTGTTTGTTTCGAATGGATCAAAGGCCGAAGCCCATATGGCGTGCGTTTGGTGTGTTCGGTTGGGCCAAGTCAAAACCCAAGCTACTATCAAGCCTAAGTCAAAAATACTACTACTATATATACAACACATTAAACACAAAAGTGAAACCCTAGTTTTATTGCTGCCTTTCTTTTCTTTTGCTCTCTTGCTCGGCCGAATACATACACCCTTGGTGTCGAGATTTTGCTTCAACCAAGTCAAGGTATAACATATTCTCGTATTCGCTTGATGTACCTTGAGTTATTGTATTGTAATTTGTTTCGTTTGGTCGATTTGTGTTTTCTTTTTCTTTATGTCGAGCGTATAGAACCAAAACAAGGCAAACCATATGATGTAAACCTTAAAAGTATTAAAGAGCTATGTACGTAATATGTAATATTGAATCGGGTCAAGTATATGTCGAGTTACATTAAAACCGAACCATATGAATAAGGACCGAACCATGCATATAATTCGACTAAGGTATAAAACATGATAACTTGAATGAGTTAAGTACGTAGATGAGTTAAGACTTGCGTAATAACTTATTAATTGAAACCCTAAGTTGAACCGAACCACATATGAGTTTTTAAAATTATATTAAGTAAGTAAAGGTCATGAAAACGTAAACCCTAGTTTTGATATGTTAATCGAATAAGGTATGCCAAACCCTAATGGTTTGTGAATTGTGTCTCATATGCGTGCGTAACTATAAGTCAAGTGAATTTGTAAGTGTGTAATTAATACGAGTAATAAGTAACTTGTATGTCACATAAAATCATAAACGTGTATGGTGAAACATAAAAGAAAAGATTATTTTTATGACGTGTTAGGTTAAGTAACGAGTCATTAAAAGATGTAACATGTAAGTAAAAGCATATTAATGAGATATTAAAGGATGAGAAAACCCTAGAACATAAATAAGAGTCGATTAGGGTTTTGAAGCTAAATATATTAATTCGTTATTTTATGTGTGAGTTATGACGTTTAAACTATTTTCACATTTAACCCTAAACTTTAATAAATGACATATGAACCCTAATCTACAATATTAATTATAAAACATTTAAGTCTCATTTAATTATAAAACCCTAAAATATTAAAAGATCATTTCGACGATTATGGAATCATTAATAATATGTACGACCGTTAATGTGTATAGGTTTTGTGAAGAAGGAGTAATCCTTTGCTTTCCCTGTGTCTTCTTTTCGATCATTTGCTTTGGAATAAGGTACAGATATTCTGACCTTTTCAGTAAAGGTTTCCTATAACGTTTTCTTTTCGTTAGCTTTCATATTAGGATTTCCTAAGCCTTTGCTATAAACCCTAATGTGTCTATTTGAGTTGTTGCTTATCTGAACTTTGATTTTTGAATCATAAAACATTTGATTTTGAACTATATGATATGAAGACTTTGATTTTGAAAACATGATTAAACATTTGATAAAATATGATCTATGTCAGTTATGACATTCTTATTTGACCTAAGATAGTTTGACACCCGAGCCAATTAATAACTAGTCATGGGGGTTCCATGTCCGTGTCAGTAATGCACTTCTGACATGACTCTAGGGCAGTAGAGTGAAGTTCTGCCACGTCCCTTATCTGTTATTGTTATGAGCTCAATTTATATTATATTATCAATGTATGTTTGTGGGGCGTATGGGTGCATCCTAGATCTGTTATATGTTATATATTATATGTTATATGCTATATGTTATTTGATGATTGATGCTGCGTGCATGCACGTCCTTCATAACTCTGGTAGGTCTCCCCTACAAATTGTTGCCTTATGTGATTATGAATATGTTTATGATATGGCATATGTGTGGGCTCGAGGTAATTAGCTATAAAACTTATTCTTATATCCTGATTTATCTTTTGAAATGATTATGATTTCACTATCTTTCTTTCACTTTTTTTCGTATTCGTTTTGCTTGTATATCTGTTCACTAGGCTTTTGAAGCTCAGCCGCATTTCTTTTCTTCCGCGGCAGGTATCTAAGCATTGGAGCTGGGTATTGCTTTGGGATGAGTGCTGTGTGAACTTACCTTAGAGATTTTAGCTTTGATCTTATGATGCCATTTAGACTTTATATTTTAGACATTTCTTTTGGGAGTTTTTTTTTCCGCTGGGACCTATGTATTGAAGTCATTTGACTTGGATTATTTCAATATTTATGTTGAGATTTCTTTTGGATATTTATGTTTGCTTTGATATGACACCATTACTTGTGATTCCTTTACCCTTGTCGGGTCGGGGCGTTATAGATTGAGTGTTGGAGAAGTAATAAGATGGCTTTTCTTGTCGTGTAGGAGAAAATGAGGGTGAAGAGGAGCCTTTATTGGGGTGTAGGAAACACGAATGGTGTAAAGGTGAAGAAGAGAAAGGTTGTTTAAGAAGTTGAGTGTTGGACAAGGAAATATGTGCAAAGGAGAATCAAACTTTAAAATTCAAATATCATAATCCTTGTTTAACCCACAATTATTATATTCACTAATCACCTTGATGAAACTAAGATAAGTGATTTGCATCTTAAGTAAAGCATTACCCATAAAAGGAAAATTGCATTTACACAAAGTGGTCTTAACTTATTTGACCAATAAGGAGTAAACCCATTAAATGATTAGCAAATAAATGCTTAAGGATTATAGCCATTTGAATGTTTTAATTTGAAGGTTTAGAAAAAATATGAATCTCCTAGGTCTGAGAAAAACATTTGGACCTGGGTAATGACTTTTAGAAAATATTTTTGAGTTGATTTTTGTAAAACGGGAGGAAGTATTTTGGTCATCTATCTAAGTCCCAATCTTGTTGCGAGTTCGGTCGGGTAAGAGAATAGCTAACCTAAAAAAACCAAATGCGCCCTTAACAGAATCTCGGGCGCTAGATGTGGCGCATTGGCACGCTAGCACAACGCTCCATGTCTTGTGAAATATCCACTCTTAGATTGTAGATCTCCTTCTTCCCTTTCTGTGGCCTTTTTATTTAACTAAATCAGAGTTCGGACGAAGAAGTTATGACCAAAATACTAAAGCAGCTTCTAAGGTCATCACATAAACTTGAGTTCTTCTTTTGGCTTTGTTTCTTCACTTGATTCTTTTCCAAGGCACGTACACAGTGTATCCCCCTCCAAATTTACTTATTTGATCATAAAACACACCTGTTTCATATGTTTTTGGTTTAAGCTTTCAATAGCGATTGTAAGTCTTTCCTAATATAGTTGTCATCCTTAAAACATAAATGAGACCTTGGACATCATTTGAACTAACATAATCCTCTAATCCCTAAAAGCTTCCCTCTCTTCCCTCTTTAGTCGACCGATCGGCCAAAACCAAAAGGGTCGAAACACTTTTGGTTGATTCCCTAAAAGCCGATCTAGTCGACTTTGTCGACTATCCCTAATCGACCTGTAGTCGATTAAGCTTTACCCAACACCAACTTGCATAGGTTCATTGTCCTAGTACTACCTGTATAGTAATGGTAGTTACCTGACTTAGTCCAAGTGCTGATTTTCTCAAGAAACCCTAGAAGAGTTCGTGAAACATTAAGATCAAGAAGAAAGAGTTCCGTGAAGCTATAGAATGGTCAAGGAGCTTACCCGGTCCAAGATTAACGAGCAAGTATTCCTAAACAGCCTTCTTACGTATTAGTTAGGTTATATCCCTGATTAGGAGATATGACTAATTAGGGTGTTTGATGCATGACCTTTCTGTGTTTATTTTCTGTTGTGTATGTTTTATAGGTCATGCGGGTGACCACCAAACAACCACAATGACCACATGTGGTAGCAATAGGTCATCCCTATAGGTTGCGGCCAACGAGTTAATAAGTCAAAAATTCAAGGTCAAGGTGAAGTCAATGATACTTATAGCGACGACATGTCAATCGCTATAGATTTGTCATAAACGTTTAGCTAGAAAGTTAAATGGTCAAAATAGTTAAGTCAAATGCATAGTCGCTACAAGTTAAATCGTTCGTCGCTAAAACTTATAGCGATGGTTCTACATAGGCGGACTTTATTGAGACTATGTCGTCGTTATAACTTATAGCGACGACATATTTGACTTACAACGACATCCGTCGTTGCTATAAGTACAAAAATGGTGAAATCGGTTCTTTAAAGCACTACAGAAATGAAAAGGATGAAAATAGTTGGAACAGTTTTTGTAAAAAATTTCCATCTTCAGAGTTTAAATCTTTGAAATAAATAGAATAATTATATATTAAACATCAGCGTTAATATGGGTTTCGAACTATATATTTATAGTTTTATACTACTATACATAATCCTTCTCCACGTTTACATTCAGGATGATGAAAGATTTGTTTTCTAAGACTCTTGGCATGTTTGTCACGCAACTTAATTACTATATTGGGTAGGCTTTAGGCAGTGTTTAATCTTGGCTTACATGCTATTTTCATATAAATGAATAGTTTGATGGTAACTGCTTGAGAGAGATAGGTTCATGAACAAGAACAATTCCCAAAATACATTGAGCAAAGTTCTTGACCACTGAGAATAATATACTTGACGGATCTCTAATATCTTGACTTGCTTTACAATACGTCCATATTGGCCACTCTTTAAGGGCATTTTTTCAGCTCCAAATATGTCTAATCAACTCACAATCTCTTATCAAATTCGTATCGTTAGATTAAAAATCAACATGTATTGTTTTGTGAATAAATACAAAAAAGCTGAACGTAACTAGCAAGGTTAAGCGTGCAGGGGTGCACTAGCGGGAAAGCATTCGGGAGAGGTCCCTTCCAGCGGAAAACAAGCAAGAACCCACACTCCACTTTGTGGCAAATACATCGTTTTTTCCTTTTCGGCATTGTAGTCCCGCAAGGTTTTAAAAAGGAAGAAAACTATTTTTTCTTTTGTGCGAAGGTGCATCATGTGGGGATATATTTCGAGGTATTTTTAATAATAAAAAATGGATAAAAAATCAATGAAAAAGAAAGAAGTTGTTGCATGGGTTAAGGGAAAATGAGAAAAAGTGATATATTAGTGATGCTGATATGGCTAGGGAAAACCCCTCACGACAACCTTCATATAAGCGCATGATGTATAGTTGGTGCCGTCATGTTGGTGTCATTGGAAAAGTGCTGCCACATTAGCAAAACTTTTCTCATAATACCAGATACACAACAACAAAAAAAACACCCCTGCCTCATATAACACCAGAATCTAGTGCAATGGTGCACCCTTAGACCCCCCCCCCCCCCCCCCCCAATCCTTTTTTTTTTCTTTTTCTTTTTAATTTATTCAACACATTTAGCTAATATTAAATTTTCATTAATGCAAAAATACATTAAAAAAGTACATAGAAGTTAAAAAAAAAAAAAAATACATGAACTAAACTAGCATCGTTGAAAATATTGGGTCCGGATTCGATCTTTCTGTTCCTCTATTCTAGCCGCGTCTGCCGGATTCATCTTGCTTGTTTCCATTTCACGCATATTCAAGTACTCGTTCCTTTCTTGAGATTTGAGAACTTCAACTCTCGCCATAGTCTCGCGTTCCATTTGTTTCATCTTCGCGTCACGCGCACAAATTCTTGAAACTTGTCTTGTGAAACGGAAGTGGCGAATGAGTTTGTAGATCGTTGACTTTTAGACTTCTGTTCTTTCCAGGTGGACACGGCAAATCATCATCTCTGAAAAGCTTGGGTTTGCCGGTTGGTCATCCTCGGTTTCTTCTTGTTTGTGTCAAATCGAGATTTTTCTATTTGTATTTGTCTCTCAAAAAAGGCCAAGTGCTTTTGTGAAGAAAATCTTTCCCCTCGATGTATTTATACAAAATTTGAACCCAGGTTGTCGAAAAGCAAGTTAAACTTCCCGACTTCTCGGTTCATCATAGTCCATTTTTCCGTCAACATGTTCTTGTTACATCTCAAACTTTAGAGAGAAAAATGAGAAAAAAAATAGGGTATAATTTGAAACATCTCAAACTTTAGGGGTAAACGCCCAGACAAGTTATCTTGAGACATGCAATCAACTAACCAACGTCTTAAAGATAAATAAGTACACCCATGAAATGTCACTTCATTTTCAAATAAGCAATACCGTACAAAAACCCCACAGTCATTTTGTTAAAATTAACAATTCTTGCTCTAAAATAAGTATCCCCATAAAAATTTAGAACGACTCTTTATACCAAATATTAACAATAATGCTATATCTAAAAAGTTTAGATAAATATATTGATAGTTAAGGCTACCCCCAGTAAGGGGATTCAATCCCCTTACTTTTCTCTGCCACGTCAGCTTTCTCTCTCCAGCGACCTTCAGGCGATTAGGTGCCCCAGTAAGGGCGACCAAGTTCTTTTTTTTTTTTTTTTTTTTTTTTTTTTTTTTTTTTTTTTTGTAAAAAAAACATTTTTAACACAAAATAAAATTTCATTAATAATTAAAACGTTACAAAATAATTCAAATAAAATTAAAACATTACGACAATACAACGACTAAACTAGTTTTGATTCTGACGATGCCAAATGTCTTCCACCAAATCGGCTTTGAGGCTAAGATGAGTTGTTTTGTTGCATATCTCTTTGGTAATTTCCAACGATTCCACATGCGTTCTTATGGGATCATAAGAACGGTGCTGCTCTGCTGGAAAGAATACGGGAGATATCGCCGTCTGTTCGTCCTGAATTATCATATTATGTAATATGATACATGTGTACATTATATGCGATAGACGCCCTTTGTCAAACCCTCTAGCCGGATATTTAATCATTAGCCACTTCTTCTTTAGTACACCAAAAGCACGTTCCACATCTTTTCTTGCTGCTTCATGCATCGTCTTATACAATATTCGTTTGTGATCATTCGTCCCTGGATTTTTAATGGACTTCATAATAACCGACCATTCCGGATATATCCCATCAGCAAGATAATATCCGCGTTTATAAGGCACGCCGTTAGCAACGAATTCCACATCCGGTGCTCTCCCCGTTTTGAGATCATTGAAAAGAGGCGATGCACGTAAAACATTTACGTCGTTATTCATCCCGGCGACACCAAAGAACGCATGCCAAATCCATAAATCTTGGGACGCGATCGCTTCCAATAAAATGAAAGGACTTTGCCCGTGATCACCCCTACAAAATTGAGCTTTTAAAGCATGTGGGCAATTCTCCCACGGCCAATCTGTGCAATCGATGTTTCCTATCATCCCAGGAAACCCATGACTTTGGTAGTGATGAGCATAGAGTTTGTCAATGTCACTAACCGTTGGCTTTCGCAAATACTCTGGACCATATAACTCCATTATCACCTCACAAAATTTTTCGAGACACTCACGAATTGTTGACGCACCCATTTGCACGTATTCGTCTAGAGCATCAGCATTGACCCCGTATGCCAATTGACGGATTGAAGAAGTACACTTTATCAATGGAGAAATACCAAGTACGCCTGCACAATCAGGAGTTTGTTGGAAATAAGGTGAATGATCGGTTATATCTCGGACAATTCGTGTGAATAGTCGTCGGCTCATACGGAAACGATCATGGAATGCTGTATCGCCGTATCTTGGGGTCTCACTAAAGTAAGCATCAACTAAACGGTTATGAGCACCCACACGATCCCTACTAACTTGGGTTCGTGAGACTTTTTCTGAGGCTTGAATAGCCTCCCAGCACTCTTCCGCAAACATCATAAACTCGGTACTAACTTCGTTTTCATCATCTGATGATGAATCGGCAATGAATAGCTCGTAAGAATTAAAACTCATATTGTGTAAAGAATATAGAGAATGTGTGAAATGAGATTTGTGAGTTTAGTGTGTAAGTATGTTGTGTATTTATAGGGTGGTTTTAATTGTTTTTTTTTTTTTTTTTTTAATTTCAAACGGTTAGTTTTTTTTTTTGTTTGAATTGCAACGGTTGGAAGTAAATGTAGTATGGTTTTGTTTTGTGAGATGTCGATCGTATGCAAGACCAACTCACGCAATATTCTTGGCGATCGAAACAATGCACATCAACACGATCGATTTGGAGATCGATCGAATGGGTAGGCGATCGACTCCAAATCGCTTCACTGGGGTTGGCCTAAATTCGTAACCCATTCCATTAATCAATTCTCTATACATACTATAGCGCGTGACACCGAGCAAATTTTTTTTAATATTCCTGTAAATGGGCTGTCTTGGTGGGCTTATATTGTTGTATAGGTTATCTCTTTCCTTGGCCCGTCACCTTCTTTGAGCTTTTCTCTTTTATCTGGTATACACAATTGTTGGAAACCGACTTTTTCTTCACGTTCAAGAGCACCGAACCGACTTTTGATCTGCGTTTCAGATTAGGTGACATCAATTTCAGGTGTTGTATATTTGATTCTGTTCTTGGTTTTTTGGTTGTTACCTTTTATCATGGATCTATATACTCACTGTTTTTTTGGCTTCTTAATCCAATATGTATGTTTTTTGTGTGTTTGTTTATTAATATTTGCTTATGTTTTTGAAAGTTTGTCGCTCTATTATATCCTTTTGCTGTTACTTTTGGTCACAAAATTACATAACATGAAAAAAAAAAGTTGTTCCAAAAAGAGACATCCCAATTGTAAATACAGAAAATTTGGTAGCTCCAGAATCTGATTATGTAAGTGATGTAAGTGTTTCTGGTGGTGAAACTAATTGAAAAGATTAAAAGTTGATCATGTATAGGCGGAGCCAATGGGGTGGCTAGCGGGTGCTCAGCCACCCCCAACTAGCTCAACTAACCCAGGTTGTAGCGGGTGCTCTGTCAATTTTTTTTTAGTTTTTTCTTTAAGATTAAAGGTTAAGATAGATAGTTGCAGCTTTAGTTATAAAGAAGAAGAAGTTATAAATGAACAAATAGAGAAAGAGTAGAGTTATTTTATATACCAAACTTTTCTCACATACCAAAGGACTCATCTCCGCCATCCATCTAAAAAGAAATTAATGACTGAGATTAAAAGCATTTTATTATTTCACCTATTTTTTATAATTTAAATATCTCTTAAACCGTTAATCGTTAAGTGAAAATATTTACACCATCGCGACGAGCATTTAATTATCTTTCTATAGACGGGCACTTTGATATATTTTCGAAAAAAGAAAAAAAATTCGCTTTTTTCACGTTTTTTCGTTATTTTTTTCCTTTTTTTCGTTACTGAAATTTGCATGAAAAAAAATCATATATGATAAAACACTAAATTGAATATCACATGTGTGTTAAATCATATATGATATGTAATATCATATGTGATATTACACTAATATCACATGTGATATTACATATCATATATGATATTACACTAATATCACATGTGATATTCAAATTAGTGTTTTATCATATATGATTTTTTAATGCAAATTTCAGTAACGTAAAAAAGCGAAAAAACTTAAAAAAAAAACGTGAAAAATACGAAAAAAAATTTTTTGTCGAAAGTATATCAAAGTGTCTATCTATAGATAGATAATTAAATGCTCGTCGCAATGATATATTTTTTTTCGCTTAACGATTAACGGTTTGAAAGTTATTAATATTTGAAAAAAATGATGAAAATGGGTTTTTTAAATTGTTGGGATTAATCTTATGTAAATAAACTTTTGTCCTCAAATGATCTTAAATCATAAAGAAAAGATAAATAAGTGTGTGGTGGGTATAAGTCAAGTTGACTTTTACTTAGTTACTTTTGTAGTATTATATTCCCAACTAATTTATTTGTTTAATTTTAAATGTGTCTACAATTGCTTTGTATTTAAATTTTAACTTTTCTTTTTTTATAATGTTTTTCTTATTTAGTTGTTTTTATAGATGAGAAAGCTCGTATAAGTGTCATAAGTTTACAATAGAGTCATTAAATTTCGAAAATAATTGTTTAGGTGGACAATTTATGACGACATGGCACTAAAAACAATTACATGACAATGAGGTGGACATATGTTGAATAATCTACGTGTCATGCCTCCTGTTATATATAATGTAGATATATATATATATATATATATATATATATATACATATATATATATATATATATATATATATATACATATATATATATATATATATATATATACATATATATATATATATACATATATATATATATACACATATATATATATATATATATATATATATATATATATATATACACACATATATATATATATATATATATATATATACTACTTATAAAGCATGAATATCCTACTCCTAACTCCGAACCTAAAAATTAAGATTCAGCCATCCAACCCTACTTCAAAGCCTAAATTTACACACACCAAATCAACATCCAATCCTAAAAAATTACCAAACCAACAAAACCTTATAAACCTACCATACAAACAAATACCCCACTCATCTTCATTTTCCCATCCCATTTACTTTTAAAAGAAAAACACACACAAAACACTATAATCTCCCCACTCACAACCAAACTCAAATACCCTCCCAACTCACACCCAAACAAATATCTCTCATCCCTCACACAAACACAAGTACAATACACACAAATAAAACACATTACACCTAACAAAACTCACACCACTCCATCTCTTTCTCATTTCATACATACCATCTACCGCCAACCACCACACCTTCAACCATCAACACCGACGAAACAACACCACCGAGACCCCCAACCACCTACAAAACAGCCACCATCAAAAGTTCAATATCCCCGAAGGTTTTTCATGTATAGATTTTTCTTTATTTCGTCTTTTTATGGATCTGAGTTGTCATAACGCATTTAACTTTTTTTTCAGATCGGGTGCTACCCCGCTGTCGTTGTTGCCGGAACCAACGAAACAGCCGACGGCTTTTGAGTTTTTCTCTTACAGATATATGTAATTTATTTTGTTTTTTTTATAGATCTAGATGTTTTTCATGTGTTCATGATTTATTTTACATGACGATATACTTAATTTTTTTGACTTTTTTGTTTTTCAAAATGACCTGCAGTTCTGCACCCTCGCCGGAGTCTTCCGACACAGCTGGTAACGCAGCCCACAACACCACAGGACCCTTACCAACGAGACCTACCATCGCCGAAACCTACACGTTACAAAAGAGGTTTTGAAGTATTAAGTTTTGGGATTTTTTTTGGGTTTTGTTGTTAGATCTATGTATTATAGGGTATGTTTAGAGGATTTTTTTCTTTAGTTTTATTAGATCTATGAATTATAATTTTGTTTAAAGGTTTCTTTTTTTTTTGTTTTGTCAGCATATTTGTAGATTTTGTTCGGAACTTTTAGTTTTATAACATTTTTGCTATTTCTTTAATTTCAGCCACCATCGCCGTCTGACGCTGCCGCCCTCTGTCGTGGCCGTCTTGCCGGAACTATCTGTTGCAGCCACTTCAACTGTTGGTGTCGCTGAGAAATGTATGCTTCTTTAAAAAGTTAGTTGTTAATATTTGTTATAAATTTTATGTCAAGTTTGTTCTATTTTATTTGTGTAATTTGTTCTATAAAGTTTATGTAATTTTGTAATAAGTTTGTGTATTTCTTTTACGTAAATTTACTTGTGTATTTTGTTCACAACTTAATTTGTGAATTTGTAATATTGTTTTAGTTTGTTTGTATTTTATTTGTAAATTTGTAGTACTGTTTCAGTTTGTAATGTAGTCAATAATATTTATTGTATAAATGCCAAAGGAAATGTGGTATATAAATTGTTGAAGCAACATATTTGAAATAATTTTGACATATTGAAATGTAAAAGGGAAATAATTTTGACATATTAAAAAGTAAATGTTATGTTATTTTGAAAGTTACAAGTTTCGAAACTTTGATATTTCGAAATTTTAGAATTAGTTAATTTGAAATTTGAAATATTTTGAAAATTTAAAACTTTTGAATTTCGAAATATTTTGAAAGTGTAAAGATTGTAAAATTTGAAATATTTTCAAAGTGTAGAGTTTTTGAAACTCAGAAATATTTTGAAACATTCAAGTGGGACATAGTTGAAAAGCACCTTATGTTACTTTTGAATTATTTTAATTGAATTCTGTCAATCCAAATTGACAAAGACGATAAAGAGATGATAAATAAAGACTAAATCCCATAATTGAAAAGCTTTAACTTTGAAAGGGGGGAAACAAAGATGTTAATTTAGAAAACCGAGAAAAGCTTTCTGAGAGATATCTACTTTTTACATCCCAACTTTGATAATACAACATTTTTAATTTCTTTTTTGATAGTTTAGAAAACCGAGACATAAAGTGATAGCATGAGAACATGTGAAAGACTTGATGGGACAAAATAAAATTTGGATTTGTATGGTTTTTTCACACACAAGATTTGTTGCTGTATAAAAATAGGGGGTTGATACTCACATCATATTTTTTGATTAATGCACCACAATTTATGCATTACAGTATTGTACGGTACACCAATGCATCTTGTTCCTAGAACAATTGCCACTAAAAGCAAGACCTTAATTAGCCAATATGTTATATTTCAACTATTTGTTGATTTTGAGAAAACTTGCAAGAAAAGGATCACACCCACTGGTATAACGGAAGGAGAAAGGGGTTTTGAGCAAATGAAAGAATGTTATTTAACTGAGGTCATGCATTTCTTTAAACTTCTAAAAGATCACTTTGAGAGTCTTAAAAAGGGGATAGAAACTGATATTAAGGGAATGGAAAAGGAATTTGATGCAATGATAGTTGAAGTTAGTGACTATGAGCGAGCACTAAAATATAATGAGATTGAGAGGAAGAACTTGCATACACTAAATGAGAACCTGATTTCTGAATGTATTGCTCAAGATGTGTTTTTCACTGCTTCAAATTGTTCCATTAATGCTTCCAAATTTCATGAATTATCGGTTGCCCTGAAAGTCTCCCATGATCGTGTCACTGAGCTTGAAAAAACTAATTCTGAACTAAACGAGAAAATTGAACTGGATGATCACGACGATTTGGTTAAACATTTTTCTAAACTAGAAGTTGAGCATTTTAATTTACAACTAAAATATCAACATCTTAAAGAAAATGTCAAAACTTCAAATATCAAGACATCCTCAGATGCTCCAGAGTTTGATGCAGTTTTTCAAATTAACAAACGTGATGAACAGATTCAAGCTCAGTGCAACACGATCAGAAAGTTGAAAGCCCAAATCTCTCAATTAAAGGGTCAAACGAACAATATGACAGGCTCCCAAATGCCTCCTCCTTTAGATTCTCAGAATTCTCAAACGTTTCATCTTCAAAACCTAGTAAATGCATTACAAAAGGAAAACGAAAGTTTTCTAGAAGAAAATGAAAAGGTTAAACGTCATTTCAATGAGTTATTTGAATCAATAAAGGTCACTCGTAACAAAAATAACGAACAAATAGCTTCATTGCAAAAGGAAATTGAGAATCTGAAGAGTCAGGTAAAAGGGAAAATGCCAATGACCAATGGGGAGAATGGTGTATCAAAGGTTCACTCTTATAATAAATATGCTTTGTCTGTGAAATATGTCCCTCCTCATCTCAGGAACAACAAACTTGTTGTTCAAACATACTTCTCATCCCTTAAGGATTGCCTAGAATGTCTGCGTGAGATTGTTGAAGAGGATAAGTTAGAGAAACCACATGATAATGCAATTGGACATGCATGCCTATATGCCAAACGATCTCAATAAATCCTAGAATGCTTGATCACAATATGCCCAAAGTCCTTAGGTGAGAGACTTAATCCTTTGATTCCATGTTCGATGCCTATTGCCAAGTATGATATTCATTCGATGCCAAATGTCTTGAATGTGAACCTTAGTGTGCCTTTAAGTAGTTCAGATTTCAGATTTGTCAATGCTATGAAAGAGAACTCAAGTGTGCCTTCTAGGAGTACAAATCCCAGCACTTCTAGTTTTAAGAAAGTGAACCTTAGTGTGCCTGCATGTAGTTCAGATCCCAGCACATCTAAACAGGTGATGCAAAGAGTTGTAAAACCCACTAATGTTCCCATTCCCTCTACAGGAGTAATCAGTGACATTAAAGGGAGCATGTCAAAGTCTCAAGACAATACAAGGAATGATAGGACCTCACAAGCTAAGAATGTGCACTGGAAAAGAGTAGAAGAACAATCTAGGAACTTTAAGCTTGAATCGAATAAAACGAATCGTGTTGATTCTAGTATTAGCCATAGGCGTACTGTAATTAATTCGAATTCTGATACTATTTGCAAACCTTGTACTAATATCTGCTTGAATTATGTTTCTAATCATGAATGTGGTGTTAATGTTTTGCCTAATGATGTTAATTGTCCAGTTAATGCTGTTAATGCTAAAAAGGCAAAAAGGCAAAAACGAAAGAAAGTTAGAAAACAGTGGAAACCCACAGGAAGAACATTTAGTAAGATAGGCTATTATTGGATACCTGTTGGTCATAAGAATAATCAGACAATGCCCACTAGAAAATGGATGCCTACTGGTAGAACTATTCCCTTAAGAAGTGAGCACACTGTGAACAGGGCTAATACAGACACTAGTACTGCATCAATTCACAATGATTCCAGTGCCTTAATTTCTGATATGAATGTTTCTTTTTCTGATGTGGGTGTTCCAACCATTGTTACTAACCAAATGGAACCCATTCTTGCATGGGGATCCCAATTATCCAGTTATCCACTCTTGTCTGTGTTCAACTGCAGATCGTTCAAATCGTTCTGTGGTACCTGGACTCAGGCTGTTCCAAGCATATGACTGGCGACCGGTCACGGCTCATGAACTTCGTGAGCAAATTCATCGGGACAGTTAGATTCGGGAATGATCATTTCGGTGCTATTATGGGTTATGGAGACTATGTTGTTGGCAAAAGTGTTATCTCCAGGGTTTACTATGTAGAAGGTCTTGGTCACAACTTGTTCTCTGTTGGTCAATTCTGCGATTCTGATCTAGAAGTAGCCTTCAGAAAACATACCTGCTTCATTAGAGAACTTGATGGTAAGGAACTTTTAAGAGGTTCACGTGGTTCAAATCTATACACCATATCTATCGAAGATATGATGAAGTCTTCTCCAATTTGCTTACTGTCAAAGGCCTCTAAAACAAAGTCATGGTTATGGCATCGTCGTCTCAATCACTTGAACTTCGGTACCATCAATGATCTCTCCAGAAAGGACGTAGTTGTAGGTTTACCTAGACTCAAGTATGAAAAGGATCATCTTTGTTCAGCATGTCAATTGGGAAAAAGAAAGAAGTATGCCCATAAACCCAAACCTACTAACTCTGTCACAGAAGTTCTTCATATGATTCATATGGATTTATGTGGACCAATGAGGGTGCAGAATATATTTGGGAATAAATATGTGTTAGTTGTGATTGATGATTACTCTAGATTCACCTGGGTCAAGTTCTTAAGGACAAAGGATGAAACTCCTGATATCATCATCAAAATCATCAAACAGCTGCAGGTTCGGCTTAACAAAACAGTCAGAATAATAAGAACAGACAATGGAACTGAGTTTGTCAACAAACAACTCAGTGAATTTTATGAAAGCGTTGTGTTCCACGAACTCCTCAACAGAACGGTGTAGTTGAAAGACGAAATCGAACTCTTGTGGAAGCCGCTAGAACAATGCTGATTTACTCAAATGTTCCAATGTTTCTCTGGGCTGAAGCTATTTCCACTGCATGCTACACACAAAATCGTTCCCTGATTCACACTGTTCATGGAAAGACACCATATGAACTTGTCCACAACAGAAAACCTAATCTCTCTTTCCTTCGTGTGTTTGGAGCATTGTGTTATCCAACTAATGAAGGACAAGACTTAGGCAAACTTAGAGCTAAAGCAGACATTGGAGTATTTGTAGGGTATGCACCAAACAAAAAGGGGTACCGAATCTACAACAAAAGAACCCGAAATATCATGGAAACAATTCACGTTACGTTTGATGAGCTGACCGGTCAAATGGCTCCTGGACAATTCAGTTCTGGACCCACACTTCAAAACAGTCCCATTGGTTCATCCCTTGTTCCAAACTCTTCTCAAGAAACTCCATATGTACCTCCATCTGAAGATGATTTAAAGAAATTGTTTGATCCTATGTTTGATGAACTTTATGATCCAAGTACTAATGAGGTGTCGATTCCTACAACAGAGGCTGCTCATATTCCTGTGAATGAAGGCAATCCCTCAGTCTCAATATCTTTAAGTTAAGAAGCGCCTGCTGCTGATCCTTCAGTCTCATCAACAAATCATCATTCTTCAAATGTACATCATGGAAATATTTCTGGCATCAATGATGAAGTTAATCCCTTTGCTACTCCTGAAGATGCTCCATTTGAAAACATATTTGCTCCTGAATCATCATCAGAACCATCTTCTTCAGGAGACATCGACTCAGCTACCTCAGTCCCTCAACAACTACCACATGAACACCTCAGAAAATGGACTCACGATCATCCATTAGACAACATCATTGGAAATCCCTCTCGTCCTGTATCAATACGGAAACAACTTGCAACCGATGCCCTATGGTGTTTCTTCAACTCCGTACTCTCAAAGATCGAACCAAAGGATGTTAAAACTGCCATGAACGAAGACAGCTGGTTCAATGCTATGCAAGATGAAATTCATGAGTTTGATCGACTTGATGTATGGGAGTTAGTACCTGCTCCAGAATGTGCCATGATTATTGCTCTAAAATGGATCTTCAAAGTGAAACTAGATGAGCATGGTGATGTATTGAAGAACAAGGCTCGATTAGTTGCTAAAGGATACCGTCAAGAGGAGGGTATTGACTTTGAAGAATCTTTTGCTCCAGTTGCTCGAATCGAGGCAATCAGAATCTTTCTGGCTAATGCTGCTAGTAAGAACATGGTAGTCTATCAGATGGATGTGAAGACGGCATTTCTGAACGGAGACCTTAAAGAAGTCGTCTACGTCAGCCAACCTAAAGGATTTGTAAATCAAGAGCATCCTACTCACGTTTATCGTTTGAAGAAGGCCCTTTACGGTTTAAAGCAAGCTCCAAGGGCATGGTATGATACACTGTCAAAGTTTCTTCTATCAACCGGATTTAGCAAAGGAGCAGTTGATCCAACATTGTTCACCAGGAAGTCAGGCAAACATTTAATTCATGTTCAAATTTATGTTGATGATATTATTTTTGCCTCGACAGACCCAATGGAATGTGATCGTTTTTCTAATGAAATGAGTTCAAAATTTCAAATGTCAATGATGGGACAAATGTCATTTTTCTTGGGATTACAAATTTCACAAAGTCCCGGAGGCATTTTCATAAATCAATCTAAATATGCAACAGAGATCTTAAAGAAATTTGGATTTGATTCAAGTGACCCTGTTGACACCCCCATGATTGATCGAACCAAACTAGATGAGGACCACTCAGGGATCATGATTGACCAAACGAAATATCGTAGTATGATTGGATCCCTGATGTACCTCACTGCTAGTAGACCAGACATCTTGTTCGCTGTTTGCATGTGTGCTAGATACCAGGCTAAGCCTACTAAAAAGCACCTTGAAGCAGTTAAACGGGTCTTTCGGTATCTCCAAGGAACCATCAATATGGGACTTTGGTACCCGAAAGACACCGGTATGTCACTAACAGCATATGCAGATGCAGATCATGCAGGGTGTCAAGATACTCGTCGAAGTACGTCTGGAGGTGCTCAGTTTTTGGGTGATAAGCTTGTGAGTTGGTCATCAAAGAAGCAAATGAGTACTTCTATTTCCTCTACAGAGGCGGAATACATAGCCATGTCATCGTGTTGTGCTCAAGTTCTTTGGATGAGATCTCAATTAACTGACTATGGCTTCGTATTCGACAAAATCCCTCTGTACTGTGATAATAAAAGTGCGATTGCTCTCTCATGCAATAACGTTCAACACTCAAGAGCTAAGCATATCGACATCCGACATCACTTCATAAGGGAACAAGTGGAAAAAGGTGTAGTGGAACTCTATTTTGTGAGGACTGAATACCAGTTAGCAGACATCTTCACCAAAGCTCTTCCAAGAGAACGCTTTGAGTTTATTCTTCCACGACTGGGCATGAAAAACCTTCAACTAGAAACTCTCAAACGTCTTCAGGAGGAAGACGAGGAGTAAAGGTCTATCTTCATCTATCTCCTGTATATATCTATTCGAAAAACAAAAAAAAAAAAAAAAAAAAAAAAAAAAAAAAAAAAAAAAATCAAAAAACCAAAAAAATATTTTTAGAAATTTGTCTTGTTTTTTAAAATATATATATATATATATATATATATATATATATATATATATATATATATATATATATATATTGTCAATTTGTCTTGTTTCTCTCGATTCGATAATATCTACGGTCTTGATGTTGTCATTCAAAGAATGACACGGGACTTTAGATGTTGCTCGAATTAAAAAAAAAAAAAAAAAAAATTCAAAAAACCAAAAAATATTTTTGGGAGAAAGAGAAAAAATGGCTTATTGTCATCTCAGGCAGTAACCCGCTTTTTAAAGAAAGAACAGAGTCATACTTTATCATGTTTTCAAAATTCCATGCTCTGATTCTATAAACATTTATCTGATGAAAACTAACTGTTTTGAAAAATAACTCGGACTCTATTTTTGATAATCATCTAAACTTATTTGTCAAAATATCAATCTCTCAATACACAACCTATGTCATTGATTGAGGGGGAGAATGATTTCAATTAAATTAAAAAGTTATTTGGCATTAAATTGTTTTCAAAAGATATACATGCATGTTTTATCAATGGAGTTTAAAGTCTTAAAATACGATCCTTATCAGTTAAAACGCTTTCATAATCAAGTCACAATTCCCCTTAAAAGCTTTCAAAATCAATTTAAATCAATAAGAGATCACAAATCTCAAATGATTTGATAATTGTGATCGGGGGAGAATGTGTGATTTAAATTGGATTTAAACTGATAATTCGGTAAATGGTTTTATAAGGATGTACATGCTATCCTTCCCACATGTGACAAACGATTTCAAATTTTCCATGCACATGTTGAGGGGGAGCATCTATCTTAAACCTATGATTTGAATCGTGATCACTAATCTCAATGTGCAGGTTCCCTCTAGTATGTGCAAAACTCTTTTCAAATCTCGAGGCACATACTGAGGGGGAGCAAACTTATGAAAACCTCATCCTTCCCAAAAATGCTTTATCTACTTGTCTTGATTAGGGAAGTGATGTTGATATCTTTTAGAAAATGGTAATCAAAGAAGTTAATTCTTCCTCTTGCCTCCGTGTGCAAAACGATTTCAAACATTTGATGCACATGTTGAGAGGGAACACTTATTCTAAAAATATCAAAAACAATTCAGGTACAAAATGTTTTGATAATATATCACAAGTATCTGGATTGATTTTCAAATGGTTTTCAATTGGTTCAAATGGCAGATGAACAATACCAAGTAGACCGACCAAATTTACTTTATGTACGGTGATATAAGGATGATAAGGTTAGGTATTGGTTCCCATGATCCACCAGAACCGGAGGGATCTACCCAGGGACAATCCACTAGTTAGTGTAGAAGTCCTTAGGTACGATGATAAAAGGAGAAAAGTGAGATATGGGAAGAGTGCGAACTGAGACAGAGCGAGTACTGGAACAAACCCAACAAGGTTCTTGCTATGAAGTCTCGGTAAGCACTGAAGGGGTTGAAGAATTAAAAAGAATTGAATGAGAAAAGGGTGAAAACAAATAGCCCTCCATATTTTCAACCTTAGGGCAGAAACCGGGTTCAATTCATATGCTACTGATGGTAACATCGGTATTGAAGACAAGACGTCATGGACCCAGTGACGCACTGCACTTCAACTTTCCAAACCACTCAAGTTCCTCTTAAAAGGACTTGTTTCATTCTCACGGGGAACCGACATTATCTATCTACTTTCTCTTAGAGATTTTTGATATTGAAGAAGGAGACCCTCTCCCTAGTCTCCGGCACAGGATCCAAATATGCACAAAATTGAGTCTAGAGCTACGAGATCATCAATAAATATCATTAGGACACTTTCAATGAAGACTCTCTGTTTCACACAATGTGGAAAGAGAGATTATATCTTGAGTCCTACGCATTATCCTTGTGGTTTTGCCTGAACATCCGAGTGATATGTGAACATATTCACAATGAAGATGGAAAACCTTCTGGAGCCAACATCATACAAGCTCCTGGTAGGTGCCTTGTGAGATCTATTATATAGATCAACCATGTGACAACTGAACAGAAACAATGGGGCGATTCAATCTCTTGAATCAATCCTGGTTCAGGTTATGGATTGACGGATACCTTTGAAAAACCGGTCTTTGTGCTTAATAACTCTTTTCTTTAGCACATCGACCGTGTACTAATTTTTCAAATCAAAAGGTGTTTTTATGATTGATAATTGATTTTCAATAAAACCTTCGTTGTATTGCAAAAACAATTTCTATTGAGCAATACACGATTGTTTTTCAAATCTCTTTTCATCAATCAGTGGACTTAAATTCGCTGGTTCACTCACTCCGTGTTGTCTTCTTTGAGACGTTCCGGTTTGAGAACAGCTAGAGCAGCTGCGAAACCCTGTCAAGGAAATTCTTCGGAATTATACCTGATCACAGGCAGTACATGTACTGATCAACGGGGAACCGTGGGCCGTGTACCTCAATTCAACTAAAGTGGTCAAAGACACTTTTGTACGCTTTATTGCTAACTGTTGTATGCAGGTACGCCCGACGTTTGCAGCTGATCAGAATGAAGCGGTCAATCCATAGCCGCATGCTCACACAATACATTCATCTCTCAAGAAATCATGATAAGTGCATCAATGACTCTGATATTTTCACTCCATGCTTCTGCTACGCTGCTGCCAATATCATGAATCAACGAAAACTTCCGCTACTCTGATGAAAAGATATCATGATCCAGAATGTGAGCATGTCGGTCCGTATGTCACAACATCATTTAATACCAACACCACAATGGATGTCTCAGTGATTTTTAGTAGCTGATGATCTCAAAAGCTGGCTCAAATTTATTATCATGTGGATCAGTAAAAGACCTCCACTTGGAGTAACCAAGCATGCAATGAGAAGAATCAATGACTACGAGCTTCGGAGCAAAGTACTACATCAAGAATGCAAGAACAATTGTTAATGTAATATCTATTTGTATTCAATGTAATTTTAGTACATGATTGAGGTGACCTCCCTTAGGGGGAGATTGTTAGGAATTAGAAATTCCAGGTATTAAAGAGTCGATCACCTCAAGTATATGTAATCGTTAGAAAGCTCGTAGTCGTATTTATGTCAAGCTAAGTAGTATTTAGTTAAGTAACACCGTGGAGGACGGACGGGTCTTTACCCACTGTATGCCTGATCCACAGCCCGTTGTGTGGCGTTTTATGTAAGACTATAAATACTCTCTACCTTGCAAGGTAGAGAGTTGGAGCTCATAACAAGATTTTCTTTCTCTCACTAAAGTTCCCTAAACATCTAACTTTCTCTCTCTAAAACTCATCTTCTATACGCCTATGTTTGATTGTGTTATGATGTGTATGTGAAATCCAATATCCTACAGAAAAGTTTGTGCAATAATTTTGTTATATTATGGTGTGTAAATTATCTTTCTTAAGTGTTTGAATCCTCAAAATGAAAAGTTTCAAATATTTGCAATTTTTTTTACACGTCTTGCACAAACACCAAAGTTACATTATAAAGCTTTGCACCCTCTCACACATTTTGCACAATTAACGATACACACACTTTGCTAGATTCTCAATATGTTATTTTCAAAATTTAGAGTACCTATACTTGAGTAGCTTTTACATCAACATATTTAACCTCTTTTATATAAAAGTAAAAAATGTATATATATATATATATATATATATATATATATATTAAATACATTTTAAACTTGAAAGTTAATTGAATGACCCTAACTTAAAATTGTATGATTGTTATTATGACATGTAACTTTTTATAAATATATATTTTTTTACATATAGGAAAAAAATGGCTCTTAATTTACATATTATTAATAAAATTTACAAAAGTTGAACATCATCATTTTTAAGCTTATCCATCTTATTCTTTTTTTGGTATCACTATAAAAGAAGCATTGAAACAATGTATCAAAGACAAAATATCCTAATCACCTAACCATATTTCCTAAATTAACACAAAAGTTGTGCCCAAGGAAAAATTTGACACCTGCTAAATTGATTCTAACATAATTTATTAGCCGCTAGCGTTATGCGCATAATATACAATGTCGTAAACCTCACTTGAGGATACAATAGAAAACACACACAAATATCAACGCAACCGGATTTTGTCAATAACTAAAAGCTACCACGTGATCACGAAAAAACATTTTCCGAGCAAGATTATGTAACCCTACAAATACCGTTTGTCGAAGTAAAATTAATCGCATCTTAAAACTATTGTCGAAAACTAGACATTGCTGCCGCTAGAAACCGATGCCGCTAGGCACGGGTACTCGCCTAGTATATATTAAATGGTCAAATAGTCAACAATTAGAAAAGTGAAAAGTGGAAAAGTGGAACATATGAAATCTCATGCTATTGAATGCTATGTTGTAACTATGGTGTAATCTCAAATTAAATGCGATGTTGTATCTTTGAAAGTATACATTGATTTGAAATGTAGCCCAACCCATTCGTGACTGTCTCATACCATGTCAAACTTGATAACTTTGGAAAGTATGGGTGATTTCTTCAATCTTCAATCCTCAAAGGCGGGATTTAAATATAATCATTCAAATTGGATTCCTTAACGCTTAAAATACCAATTCTTGAAACAAACTTAATCGCCGCTAAAATTTACTAGACACCGCTGCGACATCACCATGCCCCAACCCCTCCCCCGAAAAAAAAAATCCCGCAAAAAAAAAATAAAAAATAAAAAAATAAAAAATTGGCAAATTTTGTTTTCCTGCCAAAAATTTTTACTGCATCACAGTTATAAAGTTACTGCATCACAATTATAATTTTAGTGCATTAAGGTTATAAATTATTGCATCACAATTTTGATTCTAGTGCATCAAGGTTATAAGTTACTGCATCATTCATCATAGTTGATGCACTTAACTATTAACTATGATGCAGTAACTTATGATAAAGATGCACCAAAACTTATTAGTGCATTAAGGTTAAAAGTTACTGCATCACAATATAATTTTAGTGCATCAAGGTTATAAGTTACTGCATCATGCATCATAGTGGATGCATTTAACTATTAACTATGATGCAGTAATGATGCATCAAAACTTATTAGTGCATTAAGGTTATAAGTTATTGTATCACGCGGCGGGGGGGGGGGGGGGGGGGGGGGTGGGCGGAATGGATGGGGGTGACATATGTCACATGACGTGGCATGATAATGTGGGAAGATGACACATGTCATCTCCACATGCCTTCCTATTCTTTATATATATATATATATATATATATATATATATATATATATATATATATATATATATATATATATAATAAGGTTCATGTGGGATAGTTCTTAAAGTAAGAAAGTGTAAGAAGCCATAGGTTTATGACATGTGGAAATAAAGTAATTAAAATAAAATAAATAATTGATAATGTTAAAAGGGTAAAATGGGCATTTCATCTTTTTGATAATTCATCCTAAGTAACTCTTGATTACACACATCCTTCCAAATACAATTAAACCTTCTATCCCTAATGATAAAACTACTGCCGCCATTAAAAAAATGCGGATCCACAAGAACTTCCGCCGATGATTCATTGCTAGCCATGGAACGCCTTCCTTCTTTAATCGAAGATGGTTGTTGCACCCACATAACCTGTTCACGAAAAGAATGTTGCACCCGCAACACGTTCTTCTTTTATCAGCCATCAACGCTGAATTTAGTCTTGATCATTTCTCGACTTTAACGGTGAGGTTTAGATCGAGTAAAATCATACATTTTAAAGAAGTATTTAATGGTGAGATTTGTGATTTATATGGTTATTGTTTACGATATTCCGGCAAGCTTCGTTAGTCAAAGTTTCTTGTGACCAGTGGATGCAATCAAAGTGACATGTGTATCAGTTTAATCTTAAATAAATGTGCATCTGTATTAGTAAGTAGATGTATCAATGGCAATTTTATTTTTTTAGTTAATGAATAATTTAATGTGTATAAATTATTTATAGGTAGATGTATATCACTCTTATTTTAGTTTGTCCTTTCTGTATTTTGATGTATGTATCGGTGGATCTTAGTCGTATATCAATTCTTTTAAGAGTTATTTTACATACCAAATTTTTCTTACATACAAAGGGACTCATCTCCATCATACATCTAAAAAAAATCAATGGCTGAGATTAAAAGCATTTTATTATTTCACCTATTTTTATAATTTAAATATCTCTTAAACCGTTAATCGTTAAGCAAAAATAATTACACCATCGCGACGAGCATTTAATTATCTTTCTATAGACGGGCACTTTCATATACTTTTGAAAAAGAAAAAAAAAATCGTTTTTTTTCACGTTTTTTCGTCATTTTTTTCGTTTTTCTTCGAAACTGAAATTTGCATGAAATATCATATATGATTTAACACTAATTTGAAAATCACATGTGATATTAGTGTTAAATCACATATGATATGTAATATCATATGTGATACTAGTGTTAAATCATATATGATAAATCACATATGATATACATATCATATATGATTTAACACTAATATCACATGTGGTATTCAAATTAGTGTTAAATCATATATGATATTTTAATGCAAATTTCAGTAACGTAAAATAACGAAAAAACTTTAAAAAAAAAGGTGAAAAGTACGACAAATTTTTTTTTTTGTCGAAAGTATATCAAAGTGCATATCTATAGAAAGATAATTAAATGCTCGTTGCAATGATATTTTCTTTTTCGCTTAACGATTAACGGTTTGAAAATTGTTAATATTTTAAAAAATAGGATGAAAGTGAGTTTTTTAAATTGTTGGGATAATCTCATCCACTAGATCAAATAAAAATGGATGGTTGAGATTGATCCCTTGATATGTAAATAATCTTTTGTGCTCAAATGATCTTAAATTATTCTTTAATTGAATCCTTCCAGCGTATTAATGTTTTAGATAGTGAAAACGAATACAATTTATATATGATATGTATGTATCAAATATTCCTATTTGTTTTTTAATCAATTCACTAAAAATCAATTAGATTGCTTAACGTGTATCACAATAAATAAATGTGAATTTGAAAAAGATTTTAGAACGTAGTTTTAATGATGAATAAAAACCAGAGGTATTAAAATTTTGTTTTCAAATCCCGTTGTATGATTAATAAAAGGTTTGTTTGTAAAACTACAGGGACTAAAACACCCTCATGATTCTATGTAATTACTGATGTGCCACTCCACAATTTCAGCCTTAACGTGACACATGTCATGCTCACATTGCTTCCTACACTTCCTATTTTAGAACGCTATCTTACGTTAACCTCACTATATATATATATATATATATATATATATATATATATATATATATATATATATATATATATATATATATACTAGTTTTCGAAGCCCGCCCAATGGGCGGGCATTACTTATAATTATTTGTTTTTTGTTTTTTGTTAAATGAAATACAATTTTTAGAATTGTCAAACAATATTATAAAACAATTTTTTTTTTTTTTTTTTTTTTTTAGAATTAAAAATAATTGTATAGTTGTTTGAGAGCCAAATATATATAGAGTTTTCTATAGACATGAAGTAAATTATGAGTACAAATAACATCTATGCTGCAGTAGTATTTTTTTGTTGAAAATTTCAAACACTTGGTGAACCAATTCAATATTCATCGATAATCAATATGTTACAAAATATTATTAGAACCTTTTTTTTTGCCAAAAAGAGCTTAAATTTTGTTAGTTTCTATATTTTTAGTGTTGAGAGGAAGAGGTACACCAAAACCATTGACTCTCGGGAATCTGTCATCAATGTGTGCAGTAGTAGTTACCATGTTTTCAAGTTCGGCTTTATCTGAAGGAGCCATGACCACCATGTGTTGGCAGGCATACCATGTAAGTGATGTCAAATGCTACACAATATATAGGTCCATCTGATCCAACCAAACCAACTCTATCCATGACGAACCGAACACATAGCTTTTGTAGATCAACATCATGCACCACCTCAATGTAATGAACTATACTTGTTAGTTTGTAGATATCAGTTATAAGATTTCAATAAAATTGGAAAGCAAGTACTAACTTGATCATAAACTCGTTGTACCGTTCATGAAATTATATACTCCGTACCTTCTAATAGCGTGTTGGCCATCCCACTTAAACGATATGCACGTCACCTACAATATTAGATGTGTAAAGTACCTATTATCACGAAAGATGGCATGATGCTGAGGAGGTGCTGCAAATGATATAATATCTCTATGATGTAGTTTCGACTCGGGGCTGTTCTTATTTAACTTTTCCCAATTGAGATACGTTCCATTTGTGCTGTGAAAAGTTTAATAGTCAATAAATTCAATACTCCATATTTAACCAGATAAGTTCCATTAACTTAAAAGGTAAACAACCTGGTATCTCTTAGAAAGCCGCAGCTAAAGAGTCTGTGACTCTCTTCATCTTATGTAGTAACTTTCTTCCTATATATTCTGCAATGCTGTTGACTTTTGATTTGACAAAATCTGGAACCGCGTATCAGGTACAGTTCGGCCAATGACATGTTCATTGTTAGTCAGGAGCATATTTATTCCCTGCTATATCAATATACTATTATCAGCAAAAAAAGCAATTGCTATACTCCATATAATTACTTTCAACCATGTCAAATTTAGTAAATATATTTAACACTCCAACCCATCACTGAAACCTCATGGACTATTGTCACGAAACCTAATTAACTAAATGCAATTGGTGACAAAATAACTCTACCATATTATATATAGTAAAAGTTGATACGTCCACAATCCTTGAGACATCCAGGGCTAATGAAAACGTAATCACGTATTAAATATTCAGCAATAAATAGTTTCTCTGTACCAACTAAAAATGCTTGAACCTTCATAACCACCAAAGTATTCTCCTTCACCGGAATAAGTGCTCAAGGAAAGTTGCTTTACGCTAACTTTGGAAACTACAGGAGGAGCTGCCACAACAAATGACATGAATATGTTATAGATGTATCATAAGTAAACAAACACATAACAGAGGAACATGAGTCTACCTGGAATCACGGTATTGTTGTAAATGGAAACCAATGGTTTTCCAGATTTTCCATCTGCGCGAGTTGGGATCCAATACAAAGCCAAATATGCACCCACGTCTACCAGTGATGGAGTGTATGTTCTGCCGAAAGAAATAAAAAATAATAAGTCAAAGGAATGCATAACGATAGAAAATAAAAAAAAATGTTAAAATATTAGAATTAGTTCCACAAAACTTACAATGTTTTCCCGCATATAGTCACATCCTCATGAGAATCTGATATATCCATGAAAGCAGATGCATCAAGTTTGGAGTGAGTTTTGTACCAAATAAACGTCCCATCCCCTTCTTGTCCACCAAAGTATGTCTTAAGAGGAATCACAGTCTTGTCCTCACAGCATTAAAATAAGCTTAGATAACCTAAAGGCAGCCTATTGCAGTAGATATCAACCTAATTAGCACAAGAATAGCAATGATCATAAAATCTGAATTCACATCTGCTTGTGCCAAATAGCCATGAACACCCTATTTCTAGCACTAATTTAAGTAGCTAAGAAAAATCCTAAAATTAATATAAAAATAGCATGATAAGAACAACTAACCAAAGTACTAATATCCAAAATTTCAGCTTCTAAGGACTTTAAATGATGAATTTAAAAATCAAAAGTAAAAGCCTAATGAGACTAAGAGGAACTGATGTTGTAGTTTGCACTTTGCCGGCATGAAATCAGTTAACAGATGAGCTAGGGAAACTAAGCACCTAAAGGGAATTAAAGCAAAGCAAGTCTAACTTGTGAAAACGTAGAGGGGGGGGGGGGGTGAATACGTTACCGTTTAAAAACTTTAGATCTTTAGTATCAAATCGCTTATGAAGCTTGTTATAATATGAAAGTACCAATTATTGTTTGTGACTAATATAAAGCATGGTAAACCAAGTTGTCACACAATCATGAACATCAAACCATATCACAAACAATAGTATAGTGCAAGTATAAAAGTAAAGAGATAAAGAAAGGAAAGTGCAAACCGAACACGAGGATTTATAGTGGTTCGATCACGGATCTCCTTTCCGCCCTACTCCACTCCCCGAGTACCCAACTCGAGAGTTACTTCACTAAATCAACAAGCTCCCTTCTTGGCGGAGAAAACCTTACAATCGTCGCTTACAATTTTTCCGGTACAAAGCTAAATACCGGGTTCTAGTTCGAGGTAGAACCAACCTAACGTCGCCTATACAATATTTCCGACACTAAGCTAGATGTCGAGTTCTTTTACAAGGGTACAACCACTCCCAATATGTTTTATGGCCCAACATAATAAACCTTGTGTTTTATGGCACAAACACATAAACCATCTAATCTAGTTTGGTGAAAGTGTTGTTATGATGCAATGATGTTTACACTAATGATCCATGACACAAATGTCTAATGGATATGAATAACTACTTCTAAATGAACTTCCATTGATAGGAAGCCTTCATGATGAAGATCACAAGTTCCCTAAACTTCTTGTGATAGATCTTCAACTTGTGGTGAGTGGGGATGGCTAGATCTCCAAGATTTCCTTGGTTGATCAAGGAGTATGCTTACAACAAAGATGAATGTTAGAAGCATTATGATCATGATCATTAGGGTGTTTAATGTGTGTTACTACATTGTTAATGATTGATCTAAATGTATGCAAGAGGGTGGAGAAGATGTGCTTTGAAGTGGTGAAGAAATAGGAAAACAATGGGCTTCTATTTATAGCCAAAAGTGGACAGGAGCGTCCACGGACCAAGGATCCCTTTAAAGGGGTCCGTCCTTTATGCAATTTGGTACCGTGGGTGCCTGACACAAAATCTAAAAAATCTTTCTTCAAATCTTTCCAAGATATTACCAAATCTTACTAAGATCACATTTGGTATATTGAGTATCAATCTAACCAAAATATTCAAGTGATCTTCCAAGGATTTCAAAGATGATGCATGACATGATGTAACATGTATTTCCATTTTTAGATTAAAGGTTTATCAAGGTAAACTTGTAAAATGTATTATGTAACTAGTTAATAAAATGTCTAGTTACCTTTTGAAATACTTGTGAATGCAACATGTAAAATGAGGTTCGAAATAGAATGGTTAACCTATTAAACTACTTAGTGACTCTAAATGTATTTTAAACATTCTAAATGATTTGTTAATGGGTTTGATCATAATGCCACATAACAAACATGTACGAACCTGTGTTGTAACATACGAGGACTTGAGACATCGAGAGGTGTTGAATGTATGTTGAGACAAAGTGTGATTACAAGTAACTTGTACATTTTATGTTATGTATTACAAGTTACATGTTTGTCATCAATCAAAACAAACGAGACTGTATAGATTAAATATCGTAATATTTGCACTAACAATCTCCCCCTTTTTGATGATGACAAAGATATGTAAACGTAATAGAAAGTAAAATGTAAAAAGTTACTTGTATCCTTACTACCTTTATATTACCTTCTCCGTTTACACTCTTCTCCCCCTTTTGTCGAAACAAAAAAGGCGTGTCCTTGGAGTTTAACTTAATTTCTCCCCAAAAAGGCGAGCTTGCATCATCCCTAGTGAAGTTAAATCGTCTACTCCAATCCGTCCCTTGTTTGGTAGCGGATCCATGGATCAAATAAAGAGGCTTAACCTTTTATCGAAGCACAAATGCTTGTTGAAAAGTGAGAATGATGCTAAATGCGTGCATGCTCCCCCTTGACGGTTGCTCCCCCTTGTTTGAGGCGTCAGGGTATGATTAAAAACCTACAAAACAAATATTAGTGCAAAACTATATTCGTCATTGGACGAGTAAGTGATATACAACAAAGTGTGTATAAGATGCATTCAGTAAATTCTTGACGGAAGCTCCCCTTGCTCTAGGGCATCAAGATGAACCTTCAAAATAAGTATTAGTATAATAGAAGCTTTGTCTTTAGACAAATATGTCATATACAACCAAGTGTATAGACGATGCAATATGAGTGCTTAAAGGATATTCCTCCTTGTTCTAGGGTGTCAAGAAGCACCTAAATAAGAAAAATAATTGATGCAAACTTCATCCTTAGATGAGTAAATTATATACAATCGAGTGTATATGATGATGAACCTACAATGAAAAACATTAGTGCAATATATTTCATCTTTTTCACAAAGAAAAATAAGATGTATATATGTGATAAATGATATAATCAAAGATCTCATGAAGTATAGTCTCCTAATTACAATCATAAGAAAAGTGAGAATATAACATGATAAAAGCCTACAAAATAATTCCTAGAAAGAAGATATGAAGTCTTCCACCGGGTGTGCCACTAGTGGTGCTAGTGTTGGTGTCGGTTTACTAGTAGGATTCATGTGGTGATGGTAGAAGACTTGACATTTACAAAAGCAAGTTTTCGCTAATCCATGGTGGTGATGATTAGTGAAAGTGGTAATGGAAGGTGGTGGTGATTAGGTAGGAAGCTATTAAGGAGTTAGAAACTCGTATGTATAGCAAATATAAAAATATGGACTCATGCAATCCTTTCGTCATGTCAAGTGACCAAAGCTAAGAGGAAAAAAATGTGAATGGACATTGCATTTCAATGATGCACAAGGGTTATGATTTGAATGATTTATTGATGCTAACAATCTATTGTTTTGAGCAAGTTCTCATATGCTTCAACCCAAGAGTAATCAATAATGCGTTATATCTAAGAATATTATAATGAAGATACCAAAAGATATAAAAGTGATGAAGATAAATTCGTTCATTGATTGACACGAATTATAAAAATGACCTATTCTAGGTGACAATGGGAAAGGTAGTATTAGCATGGTTTTGACCGACATGGATGATTATCACTTTGAAAAGAAGTGAAATATGGAAAATACTAATAATGAGTACCTATATGAGGATGAGAATGACATCATATGAGTGAGAGTTGGATGGACCAACGTGTTGGAGATGGCTGTTTTGATTAATATATCGTTTGCACTGACAAGGACATGCATGATAAGCGAGAAAAGGATAAGATCCTATGATGGTGTTCTAGTTAGTGAAGTTGTAAGGTGCTAGTTTAAGGAAAATCCTATATGTGGAGATGAAGACGTTTTGTAAAAACACATGATGCGTTTTTCACTTGATGAGGTATTGGTGTGAAAAAGGTTGAACTAGTTGTGGTTTCATGAACCGGTTTTAGCTAAGTGGTGTTTACCTATGTGTTGGTATTGTAGAGTCTAAGAGACATAAAATTTGACAAAAGACAATTATGTGAATGAATTTCTCTCCCCCTTAATTGGTGGACATCCAACATAATGTGTAATGTATCAAATAAGGAATGACAACAAAGTGTTTAGGAGGTTATTCGGGCTAACGAAAGAGATGAGCTTAGTGATATTTTCTGGATGATGGTTAGCATACAATGAACTTCATCCTTAAAGTCACGTACCTCTTCTCGATTAATACGAGATGATCGTATGATGAGGCATGTGGTTTCCTAATAGGAAGTGAAGAGGATTAGAGTATTGTTATAACTAAATAATGATGGAGGTGATTTTTGGAAAGCGGAAGCAAAAATGAGATTTGGAAAGAGGTCGGTTGAAAGACAAAAATGCAAAGCCAACCCTCTAGAACTTAATTCTATATGCTTTTAGACTATATGCAAGTGTAGGGGTCCCATAGAGCATATTACTAATCTACGTAGCAATAAACGGGATTATGCAAAATGAGCATATAAAAGTTAGAACCAAGTGAGATAACAAATAATTTGTTATCAACCTACAAAACAAATTTGTTAGTGACAAAAGATGTTAACATGATAGAAATCAAGTGATAACATATTATATAAGCAAAAACAACACATTGCACTTAGTAGACAAGAAATCACCACACAAGATATCATCAAAACAATCATATTATGCAAGAATACGACTTTATTCAAGACATTTCATTATGAGATTGTTTTGTCGTTAGACTTAGCCACTCAAGCATACTTGGATATACAATAATCTATGTGATTAATTTGTAAGATAAAAAGCTTCTAAAAGTTTGTCATACAAAAAGCACTTTGACAGATTATATGTGCACACGTAGCAAACAAATAGTGTGACAAGAGGCAAAAGAAACAAAATGAAAGATTCATGCAAGCCATGTTTAAGACATAACAATTTGGAGCATGTATCATTTGGATTGTACTACACATAGATATAATGAATGCCAACTAATATCTTTCAAACACAAACTTATCATATCAGAATTATCACGTATCAAAATGACATATTATGATTTCATAATTAACATGTTAATCATGCTAAAACTAATTCAAAAGTAAGTATCATGCAAATAAAGTTTAGGTTTAAACGTTTAGTAGCATGAAACAAGAATACAAGTATTATAAAGATAAAACCGTACTAAGGTTTACACATTTGACTTATTATCAAACACTAAGATAATGTCAAATCAACTTATCGTATTAAACAAGAACATGTAATTAACACATGTAAGTGCAATGCAAGTGGTTTTACTAAGGTTTGCACATTTGACTAGTTATCAAACACTAAGATAATGTCAAATCAACTTATTGTATCAAACAAGAACATGTAATCAACACATGTAAGTGCAATGCAAGTAGTTTTAAAAGAAAAGTCATATATACTACTTGTTTGATTAGTATTCCTAAGACGAGGCAAACTATCAATGTTTTAACACTTACTTTAGGCAAGTATAGGAATACAGAATTTTCAAGTTGGAGAATGAATATGAGACTATTACTAGCGGTGCTCAATTAAGGCTAAACACGACCATTTTTACGGGTGATTCCACATACCCAACTTCTCTCCAGGAAGCAATTCAACCGTTAGGTCAAATTGAGTTTCTAGTGCAATAGGTTCTCCAATAGTCATTCTCATGTTAGAAAGATGGGAACTCCTACTTTTGCATATTAAAGTGAATAAAAGATGATAGTTTACCAATACTTGGCTTAATGTGACTTAACTAATATGCAATATAACTAAGGTGATGAAGACGTCATGTTATACACATGAATTTTAACAATGGTGTGTTTGATAAACAATGTGTTTTAATCTTGTGTTTAGAATCTAAAGTTGTTCAAATTACACAGCTAATTGTATGATCTAATGGATGACATCTTTTATGTTGAGTTGAAGTGTGTAATTTAAATGTGAATTGATCATCTAAGACTAGAGAATATGTTAAACTAAGAACGTTCTCAAGAAAGCTCTTTGGTATTTTATTTAACAATAATCTAAGTGAGCTTACCAACTTCAATAGATCTTGTGTATACTCTAAAGATGTGTAGTTTTAACCTTGGATGTGCACTCGGTTTGAGCAAGGTTAGGTTATGATGTACGCTTGAAAGGAAATAGATACAAATAGTATCTTTCAACAAATGAGATTATCCCATGGGATAAAGTTATCATGCTTATGAAAACAAGTATGACAAGATGAATTGGATATGCTAGTTCATAGAACTTGTAGATGTTTGTTTCAAGATCATTTAGCCAATGAGGTGTAATAAAATCTCTTGTAACACAACTATTTATGTCGCAAGAATGATGCATAGGATATACAATATCCTTTTAACAAGATGAAATCTTAACGCATGAATCTTAGTCATAATGTTCTTCAAAACATCATGTTTTCCTAAATGAAGATATGAAGCCAAAGTGTTTGAATCGGATAGTCCCATCTAAATAAACTTGGTCTCAAGATTATATTCACTAGATGATGACAAGAGGAATTCACTCGAGTTTCTTATGTATACTCCTCAAAAGTCATTGTTGCTTGGGGTGTATGATGTTGGCTTTGAGATTGCATTTTAACATATGTTGTTAAAATGTTGATTTGAGGTTTAACGAAATTTATGCAGAAGTTTAACGACGAAGTATTACTAATACTTTTATAATTTGTGAAGGTAGTACTACTTATACCTAGTGGAAATTGACAACAATTACCAAGAGCACCATGCTTATTTGATAGTTGAGGTTCTAGTCATAATGAATTATCTAAGTCCTTATATGTTGGAAAGGATGTTTGAGTTTGTTCAAACGTGCATTTGATTCAATACAAGTGTTGGACACAAGGGCTTTTTGAGCAATACACTCAATGAATTCAAATGATGGTAAGGATGGTGGATTGGTTGATCTAGGTGGTAGGTATTCTAGTGTCTAAATAAGGATGTGGTGATGTAGGGGTTTGTTGTGCTATGGGAGTACTTAGGTTGAATATTTGTCCATAGATGTTGAACACAAAAAATACGGATACTAATTCTTATGGTTCATTGGTTGCTACAACTAGTGGGTGAAGTGCTTGAAGTTTTGGTTATGTTTATGAAGCTTAGGGGCTGAGGTATAGGTTCACCTTGAAAGGGCACGTTTGATTTAAAGTATACTCTTGGAAGTTCATGAGCAATACGGTTAATGGTGCCAAAAGATGGAAGAGGGATAGTAGGTGTCAAAGAGGGATAAGTGGCACCGTGGGTTGTTTGTTTTGGATAAGTGTTTCAACTTGTGTTGTTAAAATACTTGGGTGTTGATTTTTCGGATATGACTTTTAATGACTACAATCGTAAGTCGCATATACTTAAATATTTCGGATGAAATACTTAAGTTGTCAATCCTAATTTGTTGAGATTGTAAAGCTTAGATTGAACTCAAGGATAACAAGACTTGATAATATGTATTTAACATATGTGTGAGTTATGAATCGATGTAAATACTTATCGTCTTGAAGGATGACACATTATTTTCATGTTAACCAGGTGAGGCAATACATGTAGATACAAAACAATATCTATAGTCATATGTTAGACTTGTGTATGATATCTTTGCAAATAATGAGTCCACGTTTATTAGTCTCGGTAAGTCATCTAAGTCATCCGCAAACGGGTGAGGAGATGTTGGTGGTGTTGCACAAAGTTTGATAGGTACAAGCTTTGGACACTTTGGTAGTGAAGTTGTTTTGGATGATGGTGGGTGATTTTGGTGGTGGAGTTGGAGTACTCAAGTTTAGAAAGTTCACATCCTGAATGGGTGATGAGATGTGGAGAGGTAATGAGTCTGAGGATGAAGAGCTCAAGTTAATGAAGCAACAAGATCGAATGCTAATCCTAGTGGTTTTCTTAAGTGGCTTATTTGAGGTTAAGGATTTAGTCATTTTCACTTTGCTTTAAGAAATGCTAAGCTTGAGGAAAAGTAACAGTGAAGGTGTGAAAATGATCATCTTGAATGTGTCGATTTATGGAACTAAGGATTCATGAATTTGATGTTAATCCATACAAAGATGGTAGTTTCTAATGAGATGGAAGTGTCTAAAATCATGTCAAACATCCTAAGTTAATCCATTGAGGATGTGTTGAGTGAGGTATGAAAGATATGAATTAACAACTATCCTAGAAACGAAGTTTGGTAAATTAGATTGCGGGATTTAGTAAAATTCAATAACTTACCTGTAGGATTCACGGCACCATTTCTTTACACAGGCGGAACCCTTAAATTGGTGCCGCCTGGTCCGCCTGTACAAGTATGGCGGTACCAAAATACATAACAGACGGTACCAACATTTTGGTGCCGTCTGATCCGTGGACACCAGAAAAGTTCACAGACCCATTTTTCAGGTGTCAGGGAGTTTTCCGAAACCTGAAATTTTGCTTAAAACATGTGACATTAATTACTTCTAGTTAGAAAAAGTCGATAACACATATATAAATATAGTGGAGCATAGACTTTGACCAAGGGCTAACGATTTTCACATAAAAATGAAAATGGGTAAAATTTGATAACACACTTGTGCTATCCACCTGCATAAACCGGTTAGCATATAACATTGTTTTAAGTCATATTATCATCCTACAAAGTAAAAACAAATAAATTACATCATACAACATTGTTTTTGTCCTTGTACCAAACACTCTCTTAACACATTCATTTTTCAAAGTACTTGACCAATTTACTTAGTACTCATTGCTAAGTGAGTTATGACATTTCATAAGTTATGATTTTTTGAAGTTGCCCAAAAAACTGCATACTATACAGACGGATTCCACGGAACCAAATAAAGGGATCCGCCCTTTATAAGATTTGGTGCCGTGGTCCTCTGAGACAGATTCACCAAAACTATTATTTGACATAGAGAAAACGTGTGCGACTTACTAGATTTCATAGTAAACATATAATACACATATTTAACAACATATCTACTTATGTAACTTATCTTAAACATTTACGGAGGTGATTTTCAACTAGATTTATAGTTATCCCAAACACTCCTTTAAAATCATATTTCTTCGTAAATTTTCTATTAGCACACAATACAATACTTACTAGTTCTTTCAACAAACTCTTTTTTATTTTATTTTTTAAGAAAACCTTCAAGCTTGTATACAAAGTTACATTTAACAACAAAATTTCTAAGTATAACAAGCAAAGCATTTTTCATATTATTTTTCGCTTCAATGGTAATTTGATACATGGATCGTACTCTATTTTAAAAACCATTTGTTTTGAAAATACGAGCTACGTGGCTCTGATACCAATTGTGAAAACGTAGAGGGGGGGTGAATACGTTACCGTTTAAAAACTTTAGATCTTTAGTATCAAATCGCTTATGAAGCTTGTTATAATATGAAAGTACCAATTATTGTTTGTGACTAATATAAAGCATGGTAAACCAAGTTGTCACACAATCATGAACATCAAACCATATCACAAACAATAGTATAGTGCAAGTATAAAAGTAAAGAGATAAAGAAAGGAAAGTGCAAACCGAACACGAGGATTTATAGTGGTTCGGTCACGGATCTCCTTTCCGCCCTACTCCACTCCCTGAGTACCCAACTCGAGAGTTACTTCACTAAATCAACAAGCTCCCTTCTTGGCGGAGAAAACCTTACAATCGTCGCTTACAATTTTTCCGGTACAAAGCTAAATACCGGGTTCTAGTTCGAGGTAGAACCAACCTAACGTCGCCTATACAATATTTCCGACACTAAGCTAGATGTCGAGTTCTTTTACAAGGTTACAACCACTCCCAATATGTTTTATGGCCCAACATAATAAACCTTGTGTTTTATGGCACAAACACATAAACCATCTAATCTAGTTTGGTGAAAGTGTTGTTATGATGCAATGATGTTTACACTAATGATCCATGACACAAATGTCTAATGGATATGAATAACTACTTCTAAATGAACTTCCATTGATAGGAAGCCTTCATGATGAAGATCACAAGTTCCCTAAACTTCTTGTGATAGATCTTCAACTTGTGGTGAGTGGGGATGGCTAGATCTCCAAGATTTCCTTGGTTGATCAAGGAGTATGCTTACAACAAAGATGAATGTTAGAAGCATTATGATCATGATCATTAGGGTGTTTAATGTGTGTTACTACATTGTTAATGATTGATCTAAATGTATGCAAGAGGGTGGAGAAGATGTGCTTTGAAGTGGTGAAGAAATGGGAAAACAATGGGCTTCTATTTATAGCCAAAAGTGGACAGGAGCGTCCACGGACCAAGGATCCCTTTAAAGGGGTCCGTCCTTTATGCAATTTGGTACCGTGGGTGCCTGACACAAAATCTAAAAAATCTTTCTTCAAATCTTTCCAAGATATTACCAAATCTTACTAAGATCACATTTGGTATATTGAGTATCAATCTAACCAAAATATTCAAGTGATCTTCCAAGGATTTCAAAGATGATGCATGACATGATGTAACATGTATTTCCATTTTTAGATTAAAGGTTTATCAAGGTAAACTTGTAAAATGTATTATGTAACTAGTTAATAAAATGTCTAGTTACCTTTTGAAATACTTGTGAATGCAACATGTAAAATGAGGTTCGAAATAGAATGGTTAACCTATTAAACTACTTAGTGACTCTAAATGTATTTTAAACATTCTAAATGATTTGTTAATGGGTTTGATCATAATGCCACATAACAAACATGTACGAACCTGTGTTGTAACATACGAGGACTTGAGACATCGAGAGGTGTTGAATGTATGTTGAGACAAAGTGTGATTACAAGTAACTTGTACATTTTATGTTATGTATTACAAGTTACATGTTTGTCATCAATCAAAACAAACGAGACTGTATAGATTAAATACCGTAATATTTGCACTAACATAACTTACTCCCAATCTAATCCTAAGCATCTACTAATGAGCAACTAAGCAAAAATACCACTAATCCTGTTGCAGCAGACTATAAGGAATAGAACTGGTACAGGCTAAAATTAGGCTAAGAAACTTAACACATTAAGCTAAAACAATGCAAACACTATTCTACATACTATCTTAGGAATCAGAAATCAACAACAACTTACAAACAATTAAATTGAGGAAAAGTTGCGATAGCATTTCAGCTACAGATGCATCAACTTGGGGAGTTTCAAGAGTCTGCAACGGAATAACAGAGCCCACACCTTGGTCAGTATGCTGGCTGTCTTCTTGACCATGGTCTACCTTTGTATCACTATTGGACTTCAGAGCAGATGGAGGTCCAGTCATCTGGCTTGCTACTCTCTGAATCAATCGGCCAATTTTAAAAGACGGCTTTGGAGTTGAAATTGGAGCAGCGGTAGATACTTTTTCAGGTTTTCGTTTTGGCTTTTTCAGTGAACCATTAGAAATGGAATGGCGAGCCTTACGTTTTTTTAAAGCATATGAAGTAACTGATTTACTGATGCCACCTCCAGATTCTGGCGCCTCGTCCATTATATCTGATAAACTTCTCTCCTTATTTGGGTATGCACTTTTGACCAAATTATTCTCAAATTTGTCAATGTTTTTATGAACTTCTTCGACCCCTTCATGTACTGGAGCATCTTCCAACAGATCCCCAAAAAGCTTAAATTCAGGGAGCTCTCTGTCCTTATAACGACCATATGCATAACATTCAGGAACATTGGGCATGGCTGGGTCTGAATCAAGTCTTGCATTGTTGTTCCAACTTTATGTTGATTATGGGCGATATCCGGAGGATACTAATTTGTTGTTTCACTATATTGAATCCCTCACACCACTGAGACCCGCTGATGTTATTCGTAGAAAGAGGACATTTGCAGTGTGGTTTCCATACACAATAATTGAACGATTGTGGTGTAAACTTGGGGAGTTGATTAAGTCAGGCCATATGATCGATCAATGTGAAAAACTAAGAGCCTTGTTACAAACAGCTCTACAAAAGCATTTCCAACAGTTAATAAATATTATCCAAATATTATGAGTGTCAAAAAAACATTAAAAATCATGAAACAATATTATTGCTAAAAATGAAAAGGGGATAATTTATCCATTTATCCACTATGGGGATAATTTATCCATTTATCCACTATATGTATAAATCGATTTTTACTAAGGAACCCAGAGGAATTAGTTCTCTTCTATAAATGGGTTCCATATCTTTCAAAACCATGGCCAGAACAAAACCTTGCTGAGTTCATATCATTCATTTCCTTACTATGAACCACTTAGATACTCACCATTCTCCTCAAAATATTCAATCAACCGTTTCAGGAACTTGTCGCTGGTCACAGTCTCTGTGTCACAAATGATACAGCACTGTCTCCTTGCCCAAGTCACATCAACATTCATACGTCTACGATCACTCAGAAATCCCACCTGAGGAATTTATAAAGTTGGAAAACAATATAGTCATAGTTGGCCATGCATGGTGCATCAAAAAAGAAATTAAAATTTTAATATGAACTTTTTTACCTGGATTCCAGCCCATCAGATAAAGGTTCACCTGGTACTCTGCATATTCATAGTCTTGTCTATTGGTTAAAGTAATTATGAGGTTCCTGTGGTATAAGGAAAAAAAACAGATTGACCTCACAACTTTTAGCTTGAATCATAGTGGATTCTACGCAATGTGCTAAATATAAGAAAAACGATTTAAAAAATAAGATTTACCTCGCACCTTTCAGCTTGAATCATTGTATATTCGGATGATATAGGTATTATGAGATGGAATAAAGTAACTCACCCGTCCGCCACTGGAAACACCGACTAACAGGTTTCATGAATTTTATCGTCATTCGTCACCGAGATGTGCTCCTGTGTAGTGGTAACCTGGAAAAAGCATCATCATAGGTGCAGATTTATCCTAGTGAGCCTCCTGAATTATCTTATTCATGACAGTTGCAATTAACAATGTATAAAATGCAACATGTGTTACATTTTTATGCCCCCCTTTTCTATCTGTAAAGGTTTGAAAAATCAAAAATTACCCATTCTCAGCAACTACAATGGTCATCATCAAACATCCTTATGAGCTGCTATACATGAATCTAAAAAATGCTTCATATGAAGAGGAGATGACAACCTCGGGATATTTCAGTGCTTGGCTTTTAGCTTATAAAAGTTTATTTCACCACCACTATTAGACCTTTTAAGAATATAGTGCTTGTTTTAAGCATACTATTTTAACAATATAATTGAAACATACTATTTTCTAAATTCTTCATATGAAGAGGGTATGACAACCTCGGGAGATGACAACCTCGGATTATAATAAACGCCAATTATGCGTAATAGCAGCAGCGAAAGAGATTATTTGAGAAGCTCCTTTCACCTTTCATCTTCAAGTAAAACACTTTAGATTCTGCAGCGAAGCAGATGGAACATGATGCTATCAATTACTTCAAGCAAAGTACTTCTTAGGTTACCCTCCACCATCGCGACTGAGTAAATATTTAGTGGTTCCTCCACCAAAGAACATGCATGACATAGGGACCAGAACATACATGAGTGCTGCATAAGAGTTATTTTAGTTCCACGTCAGTATCTCTAAATGCAAAAACTAACATGTAAAACGCTATTAGTTCATATGTCACATGGAGTTTTTTGTATACTTTTTAGCAAATTAGTTCATGTAACGATCTAATATCATGCTTGACCCAAAAGCATCATGCTTTCGGGAAATCACAGATAAAAGTGAAGTTTGAGTGCATATGGATAATATCAAATAAACCCTAATAGCTAAGGTCTAGTAGAAAAGACTAAGCTCTCAAAACTAACAAATACCATATGTATTCTTTTGGCCTGAAAGTAATTATAATATGTACAAATCACTTAGCCAGGATAAAATATAAAGGACTTTACTAATTGCTTATAAAGAATCAAGCAAATCATAGATATTATATTGATGTGCATGCATATATATCATTCAGATAAAACAAATAACAAAAATTGAGAACCTTAATAAAACTGGACTTGATTTAACTTGAAATCATCATATCACAAAACAAAAAACCTGATCTTCTTCGATGCTTAGAGATACCTGCAATTTTTGTTTCATAATCTGCATAAAATATACAATATGCATGTTAAAAAGGTTGGATATGAATGATATTAGGGTTTATTGTGATGATTGAAAAGGTCATATATTAATTAAAAAGATTGTTAAAACGGAATATATAAAAAAAATAATTACTTAATATAATTTTTATAGATAAATTGTATTTAGTATATGATTCCAATATAATTATAGGCATTTATAGTTTATAATATGCAAAATAATTATCAAAATAACTTGTTGCCTAAGTGGTAAACACACAAGTTATTTATCAAAACAACCAAGGTTCAAACCTTGCAAGGAACCTTTTTTATAAACAACTTTCAAAAATGCTTAAAAAAATTCCGAAAATTACAAAAAAAATAATAAAATTCCGAAAATTACAAAAAAAAAAAAAAAAAAAAAAATTCCGAAATTTAACAATTAATTGCTTAGGTGGACATATAATGCTTAGGTGGCATGAAAATGATTATGTGGCATTGAGGTGGCATTGAGGTGTCATTGAGGTGGCATTAACGCCAAATGCCTCCTGTTATATATAATATAGAGATATATTTGCGTTCTTGTGGTGTACAAGCTTAAAATAGATAAAATAGGTACACATATCGTCCGTTGGATCATGCTTGATTGATGAGATCAAATAAAATAATTAAAATTAATTATATATTAAATATAAGGGTATTATAGTAATCTTTTTGTGTGCATTATCTCTCAACAATTAACCAACCTCTGATTTTTTTCCTAGGATCCCATCATTAACTCTGAAACTTAAGAATCATATCATATGTTACAATCAAGATCATAACTAACCGGATACAAACCGGATACATATCAAGATGATTATAGGTTCAACAATCAGTTGTGTTCAAAACCATCAAAATCATAACCAACATCCCAACGTTGTGGTTCAACAATCAGTTGTGTTCAAAACCATCAACCCACATCAAACGAAATCTTCTATTGACAAACATCATAATCGAAATTGCCAAGTATGTCTAATTCAATTGAGGATGATTCGATGCAAGGTATGTCTAATATTATGATTTTTTTTAACAATAATATAGAAATTGTGGTAATGGTTAGAAATTGCCAGTATGTTTTGTTTATGGATATAGAAATTGTGGTAATAGTTAAATTGTGGTAATGTATTCATTGAAAAAAAGAATTTGACAAGTATGTTTTGTTTATGGATATAGAAATTGTGGTAATGGAATTAAAAGTGATAGTGTTCTTATTAGTCCTTTTTGTTTAGTTTTGTTATTCATTTGTAAAATTTTTAAGGAGATTTCACTCTTATGATTACAATTCAGTCGTAATAATGTAAGATGCGTGACAATCCAGATTTTGATGCATATTGATTACAATTTAGTCATAATAATGTAAGATGCGTGAAAAGTTTTTACGTGTGTCAGTAGGGAATTATATGACGATTTTATACTTTATATTTTACGTGTGTCGGTATGTTTTTAGGAACTAGACATTGAAATATAATGACATTGCTATTGATTTAAGTTGAACAAATCATGAGTTTTATTTTTATTTATCCGATTCATATTAATATGTAATGTTTATTTGTTATAAGGTGAGCCTTCAACTCCACGATCAACTAATAACGTGCAAGACAATGATGTGGATGCTGAAAGTGTTACACACGTTGGGACTTACCAACCAACCCCGCCAGGTAGTATGTTTTGGATTCCCGAAGCTAAGAATAAACCCGTGGAGGGAACTCAATTTGATACTATTGAACAAGCTTTAAAGTTTTATAAAGAGTATGCGAGGGAAGGTGGTTTCGAAGTTAGGAGGGGTGGGCAGTGTAATAGGAAAAAAAACAAAATCTAGATTTGAAATACTTTTGTTGTTCTAGAGAAGGCGTGAAACCATCGCCGAAGGATGATATTTCAAAGAAAGATAAGTCAAATACGGACACCCCATGATCTGATATTGCAGAAGTAGTAAAGGTGATTAAAAGAAGGAAACGAGCATCCCAACGTTGTGGATGCAAAGCTCTACTTCGTCTTAGGCAGACCCCTGAAAATAAGTATGTTGTGTACACCTTTTTTGAGAAACATAATCACAGTTTGGTTCATGAAAATGATTACAAGTATCTTCGGGCTGCAAGGAAACTTACTTTTTCTAAACAACATTTGTTGCGTCAACTTTCCAATGCTAATATAGGTCCAACCAAAGCTTGGAAAGTGATGATAGAAATGTATGGCGGGTTTGAAAACATCGGGGTTACAGATGTTGAGTGCAGGAACTATAGGCGGGGTTTGGATAATTTCATTGGTAATCGGGATGCGCAGATGGTTGTCGAGAAGCTGTTGAGTAGACAACAGTTTTTCTCTGACTTTTCTGTTGAATACAAGCAAGACAAGAAGGATAAAACCTTGATAGGTTTGTTTTGGGCAGATTCACAAGCAAAGCTTAACTATGCTGCTTTTGGTGATGTGGTCTCATTTGACGCAACCTTTAGGTCAAACAGGTATATTGTTACATCTACACATACTATTTATTCTACAATGTTAATTTTTTTAATGATTTCTTTTTTTCTAAATTTTAGCTTATATTCCTACTTGAAGTTATAGTATAGTGCAATGTTAGTACACATTATCAGTGGGGAAAATGTATGTTTGGAATCCATTTCCGCATACACAATACAAGTACTGTGTACTCGTTAGATGTTGTGAACACCTTTCTGTTGTGTACCATGTATAACACCAGGGTATGTTGTGATCATATTCATATCCTTATGATAGCCCCCATTTGACCCGTATTAGGAAGTTTGTATTAGGAATATAACTGATTTTCCAACCCAATTGTCCAATCAGGGTTGTATTAGGAAGTTTGTATTAGGAATCCATTTCTGCATACACAATACTCGTGTAACTTGCCTAATACAAAACGTGTGTCCATATATGCTGCATTAGATTATTTCATTCCATTCGTCTAACAATGATCACTTCAAGTCATCGAAAAAGTTAGTATATTCACCACCCTACAATGTACATTTTCTTTTATATGCCTGCGAGTCTGTTGTGTACCACATCTGTTTGCGAACACCAGGGTAATGTTGTCAGCATACTCGTATTGTGTACTAGTAGAATTCTGTTGTGAACACCGGTCTGTTGTGTACCATATCTGTTTGCGAACACAAGGGTAATGTTTACAGCATATCCAAATTCTTAAAAGGCACATTGCTGTTTCGTAGACTCAGTCAATGATAAAGTTACAAACTTGGTATGTCTAAGCATTTTTCTTTGATTCTTATGTTGGTAGTACTAAAAGTGGACTTATATGAGCCTATAATATATGAAAATGTGCATATGATTAGTTTAAAAACTGATGTGAACATTCAGCCTCGTTTTGTGAACCATTGAATTTTTCACGTACTGTGTAGATGTATTGCATCAGTAATGTGTCTGCACATACATCAGTTTCTATGTACAAGCTAACAATATGTATGATGTAAAACAATTTTTTGCATATTCTTCACTAGTTCATCCTTCAAATGAATATACCTGTTTTGAACACAAACTGATTTTTAACGTCAGGTTTGAAAACAACTGATTTGACAACTAAAAACATCTGATCTTCCAATTGATATCTAGGATTTGCATATGGTGCCTTTCAACTAGCATAGCTTGGTACCCTTCAAATTAATATAACTGATTTTGAACACAACTGATTGTTGAACATCAGGTTTTATGTGCAAGCTTACACTATATAAAATAGGTCCTGCCTATTTTAGGCCATAACAGGTTCCTAAAAGCATATAGCGAGGGTTCATTCGATGGTGCATCAGTAGCCCGCTGTATTTATATTTGTATCACACACTTTACTGACAATTGCGGGCATATAGGTACAAGATGGTGTTGGTTCCTTTTACGGGCATAGACAATCATAATCGATGCATTCTCTTTGGTGCTGCATTACTAGCAAGCAAAGCAGCCAAGCGGTATACTTGGCTATTGAAAAGGTTTAAGAAAATTTTTGGTAGTGCGCCAAAGGTAGTCGTAACCGACCAAGACCCCTCGATGAATATTGCAATAGAAACAATATTTCCTGATTCAAGGCATCGCCTATGTATGTGGCACATAATGCAAAAACTCAGTGGAAAGGTATTATATCTGCTTCACTATATAATTGTCTATCAGTTAACGTATTTTCGGATAAACATCAGATCACTTATTTATTTCCAATTGTTGTAGGTCGGCCCAGCTTTATGTAGCAACAACGATTTCAAACGACGCTTTTGTGATATTGTTTGGACAGACAAAATCGACTCCGATGTGTTTGAGACTGAATGGGCAGCTATCATGAACGACTTCAATTTAAATGACAACAAATGGTTGAATGATATGTTTGCAATGCGTACCAAATGGATCCCCGCATACTTCCGTCATGAACCCATGTCTGGCCTTATGCGCACGACATCTAGGTCCGAGAGTGAAAACCACTTTCTTGCTCTGTTGTAAAAATCGGCCCAAGCGGCCGATTAATCCCCGCATAATCGCTGATCGCTCACTAAACGCCTTGATTTATCATAATCGGCCTATTTAATCGGTTTGGTCAAAGATCGCTTAAAAATCGGTCAACAAACCGATTAATCGGACAAAATGGAACAAAATCGGTCTAATCGGATTAATCAAACAAAAACGCTTAAAAATAGGTCAACAAAATCGCTTAAAAATCAGACAAAATCGCTTAAAAATTGGTCAACAAACTGATTAATCGGTCAAATATCACTTAAAAATGGTCAACAAACCGAGTAATATCTATGTCTAACTTTGAATTTTGAAGAATTATGTATTATGTTTATATTTTTACACTTGAAACATCTGAACTTTGATGCACTATACTTATCTCATACATATAATATAATATAATATCTAAAATTCAAATTTATGCATAAAAATTCCAATCCGATTAATCCCCGATTAATCCCCGCCTAACCGATTAATCGCTAGGCCCTACCCGACCGCCTCACTAGCGCCTAGCGATTTTTACAACCTTGCTTTCTTGGGCAAATTACTAACCCGCACTTGAGTTTGATTGAATTCCTTAGCCATTATGATACTGCTATTGATTCACAAAGGTTCATATATGGCAAGAATACACACGATTCAAACTACAAGACTCCTGATTTTAAGACTCATTTGCAAATTGAAAAGGAAGCTGCGGAATTCTACACACACACACAATTTTTTATGATGTTCATGATGAGATTTTCTCATCGTTGATGCGTTGTTGTTCACTTACTGTACAAGAATCTGATACGTGTTCTACGTTTGTGATTCGTGACACGGAAGCAGATTACAGAATCAATGATTCATTCGTGCATGCCAAGTATGAGGTAACAATAAACATTCACCAATCCATATCCTCCACTTTACGCACATATAAATAACTGCATATTGATCTAATTGTGTAAATGTTATTATCAATCCTTTATCCAGGTTAGGTACGTACCTGATCAATGCTCTGCTCAGTGCACGTGTTTAAGGTACGAATGTTATGGATTATTGTGTCGTCACATCTTTTACGTGCTTCGTATGTCCAAGGTCTTCCACTTCCCAAAACAATACATGGATAACAGATGGTCAAAACAAGCTATCAGTCACAAATCTGTTGAGTCTAGGAATGCCTATACAGCAACAACGAATTCAGATTCTGTGGTTGATGCTACATTAAGAGATATTTACAAAAATGTTGAAGAATCTATCAACCATTTGGTTGGTGACATTCAAAAGCTTCACATATATAGGGACGACCAATTAGCACTGATGGAAAAAGCCAAACTTGATGTTCCTAACCCTCCTAAACTGAACACGAATGAAGCTTACGCCAGAGCGCTTGGCGTAACTGAACTTGCAGAATTAACTATTTTTACCCCTACAGATATTAATAATAAGGGTCAAGTGCTTCGTACAAGGCGCAAATCAAAGGTTGAAATTGCAACGGAACTAGCCGACAAGCCCAAGAGAAAGTGCAAAAGTTGTGGCAAGATGGCTAGGCATGATTCTAGGAACTGTCCCAAGAAGAAGAAGGGCCTTCAAGACGAGGACGTGGACCAGTTCATGGATGATAGTGACTAGTTTCTTTATTCATTTCCACCTATTTCCACTCAGTTTGAACTATTTTCAGTTTGTCTTGTTATGTTAGACTTATCAATAACTACTTATTTCATTTACGCTTGTATCGGTTGTCAAAACCTTGGTTTGTTTAATAGAACATGTTTGTTTCAGTCTACCATATCAGCTTCTGGTTCCTACATTTGCTTTAGTGTATTTGCTATACAGGATGTATTAGGTATTAAGTCGTTTGAATGTCAAATTCACAACATCAGTTGCATTTTAGTTGAAAGGTGGTAGACAAAAAAAGGGATGTGTATATTAATCTTAATAATCATAAAATCGCTTTTGTTATGCACGAGCAGTTGTTTGTTATAAGTTTCTTGTTCTCGACATGGTGATTAACGCTACTTTCTTGTATGCAAACAGGTCATGGAAGATTGCAATGTTGATGATGTGATAACTGATGCACCTAACGGAGATGATATTATCTATTTAGACGATTTGAGCCTAACTCATGGTGTTAAATAGATGATATGATGATTTTTTAAGTTACATTAGCACCTGTTTTTGCTCATGCTAATTGAAAGGTACCACATCAGTTGTATCAGTTGGAACATCAGATGTTTTTAGTTGTCATCATGTGTGCTACTTTCTTGAATTCCTTTTCATTAATACATGCAAATCCTTTATAATTTTCCACATTATTCAGTATTATTTATTTTAAAATTGTATCATTCTTTTTAGAAATTCCTTGATTTACTCAAATCAAATCCACTAAAATAACTACTATCCTCATATAACCAAAAAAATACACACTATAAATACCATCTATCACAATATAAGCACCACAAAATTTTCAAGAAACCCACACAAATGAATTCACACCCAAACAAACACCCTCGTATCAGCAATCAAATTTCCGCCCGTAATGATTGGGTCCAAGGTAAACTTTTTGTTTTTTATGTGTATCGTGTTCAATAACGTTTAATTTCGTTCTAATCTCATCCTTTTTTTTTACATTTAATTGTTTTGTTGTCCATGTTTGTGTCTCACAGCTAAATCAAATGAAACTTTTCCTGTCAAACTGCCTAACTCAAACACCATGATTTCTACTGGCTTAGCAGACACTAAAAAACGCAAGTGCGCTTACTGTGGCAACTACGCGTATCATGATGCTAGGCATTGCCCATTCAAGAACATTAGCATATAACCAACTCTGAGAGTAGAATGTTTCCCTCTTTTATGGCATTATGTTTCATCATCCTTTTGGATTTAAGTTTCAGAATGGTTGCCTTTATATATTACAATTTAACTTTGATCCTACTCTGGAATGTGATATCGTTGGTTTCCTTTAATACATTGTTCTTAATATACTTGATGCGTTGCCATAATTCTTATTGGAACTAATGCACAATCCCTTTAAGCAAACACGTCATAACCAAACTGCATTCCATGTGTTCACATAAACCTGGAAACACACGATCACAATATAATTGCAGTCGTAGTGCTACCTATTATATGCTGCACATCCAAATTAAAGAATACCGAACGCGACCATTTTCTCATTCTCTACAAACATACACACACCATACACTACCACGACTGCAACTAAACAATTACCATCATACGAGATACCCAAACTGTTATACGCCGAATGCAAACTTCCATTTAACCAAATACCCAAACTGGGCTAATCATAATGGACAATTCCATGTTTTAAAATTAAACAAACCACATTCAAAGTTACTCGGTAATCGTACGCGAGATTTTTTTTCGACAATAATCTGAAAACACACAAACATAATAAAAATGCAGCCTTAGTGCTACTTATTAAATTGAAACTACAGAAAAACGCTTCACTTCACTTAAAACTTTGCCGCGACACGCAACTTGATGGTTTCAAATGCAGCCATCTGCAACCGCTTCTTTTCTTCCACCGGCAAATTCCTGAACCCATGCACTTCCCTCTCGAACTCACTCTTCACCAAATTGCAATCTGAGAGAAGTATCTTCGCAGCATACTTAATACGCAGTTCCCTCAGTTCTTTCAACGGGTTCTTCCCTTCTTTGCTTAAGCAACACATGTCAGAACCATAACCTTTGTAGGTTTCCATGTGGCGCATTGTAAATACACCACAGTCTACAAAGTTGTTGGTTGTCATACATCCCAACGGCAACACCTTTCTCGTCGCACGCGTCATTCTTTCATAATTCGGATTATTCTTGTGCAATAGATAATCCTCAAACACAGAGATCTAATACACAGAAAAAAATATATGTTACAAATGTTGGTTTTTAGATGGTTATTTTAATCTAGCACATCAGATTCTGGAATGCAAATTTTTTTTTTGTATTTTGCAACATGTGATGTATTATATATTGAATAGTTTGTTTCAAATTCACAAGAACAGATGTATTAAGTTGAAAGATACCACATGGCCATCCTAGATGAAAGTCACCATATGCAAATCCTATATATCTGTGACAACTCGCAATTTCAAGTCATTTCTCGAAACAATTCATGCCTTACAATTTCAACATTTATCGTAAACTAGGTTTACGTGTTCCAAATCCGCGTAACCTTAATGGTTTAGCGGCGAATTCCTGATCATATCATCACGAACATTTCATATGGACTAAGTTTAGTCTACATTTCATTAACATCATTTGCATCATATTAGTTCATTCATGACATTGCATTTCACCTTAACCGCGTAAATTTTTATATTAAATAAACGTTATCGCGTGAGTTATTATTTTGAATATTTAATCCGTTACTTCCAAAAATGATCCCTATATATTTTTATACTTACATTTAGTTTATAAAAACTATATTTTGAGTTTACCTAGTGTTTTAAATTTATTTTGTATATAAATCGTTAAATTTATATTGTTACGACACTTTTCTTAAAAACGACACGATAATTATTATATCACTCAAATTTTTACAAGGAATGTATTTTTACAATTTTTATGATCTCATTATACTCTACTTTGATCTATTAAAAATTACTTTCACCAAAAATTACCTTAAATACACAAATGTATATTAAATCTTACAAGTAATGTTACATGTACATTTCACTTACACATTTTCTAGCAATTATACATTATATAAAAAAAAAAAAAAAGATATATTGAGAAACATGATCCCCCAAATCCGGCCCTAAGGGGAGGGTACATTAAATGGTTGGTAAAGATTTTCAATTGTATAGTTATGTACTCAAGCTCTTTCAATCACTTCATTCATCTCATCTTTTCTCATAAGATAAAAAGCTTTTCTCTCTTTTGTTCCTCCCTCAAGAACCGGCCAAGCATAGGTGTTATCAAGGGACCATCAAAATTTTTCAAGCTCAATTATATGCAATCTAGATCACACTCTTATTAAGGTTTTGAAATAAAAACCTAGGGTGTTTAGGTTAAACCTTTATTCTTTGCACCTCATCATAATAGCTTGTAAGCATATTTCTATCATTTTACATATTTCATCTTCATTTCATATTTATTTCTTCATAGTTGGAGCAAACATGCAAGACTTATGTTGATTTATACCATTTTTACATGATTTTTAGAGTTATATATATAAAGGTCATCCTATAATTATCCCCTTGTTATATATTGGTATTGATGATGTTTAGGAACCCATGACACCCTAAGAAGGTGTATGGTAGGATTAGATTAGCTTTGGAGTTGATTTGAAGGGATTGGAATAGGTTTAGTACGAGAAAAACTATTTTCGATAAGTATATAAAAGTGGTCTGTCCTTATTTTGTTTTTCTGGAAAATCCGACAGTAGGCACGAAATTTTGGCCTTGATATTTAGAAAATATACTTTAAAACGAATCCGTGGCCGCTTGAACGGATTAAAACGGAGTTATAACGAAGAAGTTATGAATTTTTCAAGTTGACGACGAAATATATATTTTCTGAAAAATTTCAGCAACCTATTTTTACCTTATTCGAGTCAAAAACGAGTCCTAAGCTTTACAAATTATTTCGACTTGTCAAAAATATATTAGTATACTTTGATACGAAGCTAAGGACGTATAATACGTAGAAAACGGATTTGAAACGACTAAGATATGCACGTTTTCATAAACTTGCCGTAACTATTATTTTTAGAAAAACTATATTATTTTTACGAGACAAGTGTTACGGTAACTAAAACGACCATGTTGAAGGCTGTTTTTAACTATGATGTAGAACTTTTTGTAACGAGATGTCTTCTAATAAAATCGAGATCACCAAGCATATTTTTCAAAATGACTAACCGTTTGTATAGCGGAGTTGTAATAAATTAATTACGGTTGCTCAAACTTTGCCGAAACTCATTTTTAAACAACATTTTGGACAAAATCACCATCTTTAACCCTTATTATCTTTATGTTCGAGACCTTTATGTCGAAAACTCCTGAACTGAAACTTCTAGATTTTGATACAAGCTTTCCAAAACCGTCGAGTTCGTTTCCTAACGTGCGACGTACACCATTTTACGACTAGCTTTTCGAAGCCATTTTTGTCACTTTCATGAAATTTCCGACGACATTATTTTACGACGAAAAGTGATAATTTCACTATAAATCATTACGAAACCATTGTAGGATGACATTTTGACGTAAAAACTTGTAAAGTGATTTAAGAATGGTCAAGACGTCAAAAGAATATTTTTCGACGATAAGTATTATTTTCAAAACTCGCAAGTGGTATAAATAACATACGAAATGCATGCATAACATTATATCATAACTCATAACATATCATATCATTCATAATAGGTCATTTTCGAGATTCACGCTACATTTCAGTGTACTCACTTTTGTCTTCGCATCATTCCACCAAGTGAGTTTCATAGCCCCTACTTTTACTTGCTTTCATAACTGTTTTGGGGGAGATACATGCTCAACTATTTTCATTTACTTTCATAGTTACTCTAAACATTTAAGGATTACTGTGAGTCATAGCCCCTACACTTTTAATTGTTTTGAATTACTTTTGGGGGGAGATACATGCTCAACTATTTTTATAACTATCATGATTATTTGAAACTACATGTTTAACTGAACTGAATGTTTAGTCATATCCTATATCATAAATCATGGAACTGAATGTCTTGGGATTATACTGGAACTGAATGTCTTGGGATTATCATTGAGCTGAATGTCTTGGGATTATCATTGAGCTGAATGTCTTGGGAACATCATTGAGCTGGATGTCTTGGGATTTTCATTGAACTGAATGTCTTGGTATAATTATGTCAAGTAAACATTGATACATTAAGTCATGCACTATTATGTGAATTCATTTGACATCATGCGCTTGAACATAAACTATATACATTTTGGCAATGGGTTGTGAATACACAGGTTGCAAGTTTTGTATGGGCGGAACTTGGAACTGAGTGGATTTACGATGCCTTTGCTGCATAAACGATTTTGAAAGGCTTTACATTTCAACACAAACCCTATGAACACACTCAACCTTTGTGTTGACACTTTTTAGCATGTTTTATCTCAGGTATCTAAGGCATATACTTCATGGCATGCATGTGGACACATCTTAGAGTCGCGGTGACGACGCGTCTCACTTGGGTTTTACTCACTTTAAACATCGTTTGAATTGTAACAAACTTATTTCCGCACAAGTTGTTTTTCATTTGGGACCTATACTTTGTAAACTCTGATTATTTTATTAAATCAAACGATGTGTTTTCCAAACGACACTTTAGGTCGTTCAATATATCTATAACTGTGATGCTATGACAGTCAATCCCCAGGAATTCCATTCCGCTGCAAAACAGGTAATTTGGGGGTGTGACAATATCAGATGCACTATCAGATGTTTTTAGTCGAAATCAACCATGTGTATTAATTTCTTTTATTCCTTTTCAATACTATAGAAAAAAGGGTCAAATTTACATCAGGTTTACATCAGTTATCAATTTCACCATTTTACATCAGTTATCAATTTCATCAGTTGAAACACATAAGTTGCACAATTTTACATCACTTATACATTTCACAACCGTAAAACAAACACCATACCTTTACCAAACAAACAAATTGCAAAAGTTGTACACTACAATTCGCTTTACAGACTACCTACCCGCATTGCATAAAGTTGCATACTACACATCCATATGCATTTGTTTCACAATATATCAACCACATCCAACTCATACACATGCCCAAAACAGATTATTTCAGAAAAATGCATCTGAAACTTAGTTTTTTAATCATATCTGAACCTGATTAGAGAATTATCCAAATACGTTATTCATAACTAATACACATTCTCATCTAATTGGTGCCTAATATCCTATCTGAAACATGGTTTCATAATGCTATCTGGAAATCCATACATAACTAATACAACTTTTACGTGCTAGATGACCATGACAATATGCATCAAACTGTTTCAGATGACCATGAGCCGCAGGAACGTGTACATAAGGAATACGAGAATTTCCACCTTGTTGAAGGTCTAGTGGTGCTACCCGAAGACTTAAATGAATAGCCATCGCTGTTAAGAAGCCTCATACTCCCCAGGATTATTCTGGGGAGGAAGGTTGTAGTAATGTTCTAGACTACCAGACATAAATCCACCGCCTCCAATAAACTATCAGTCATTAGCACACTAACAGAGTTGATGATTAAACATAACGTACCAGATTGATGACAAACCAACTAAATCTTTCATCCTCCTTTTTGTCTGGCAGAAGGAGGTTATCCAAAATCTAGATTTCACCATCTTTCATGTTCATGCATACTAAAAAGAAATGACGTCCTTGAATAACCGGGAAAAAAACCTGCCAAACATTTAACCAACAAACCATGAATAACTGATACTTTTTGAAATCATTTGTGAGCTTTCGGATATGAATTCTAATACATACCAACTGAACACCATCAAGGGTTTTATACTCGCTTCTATTCACTACATTATCCATGTTTTCGACAAACTTGTCCAACACCTTTTCGTACTCCCAGCTTACCATGTCACTAGTCTGCATTCACATGAAATTGTGATTGTAAGATTTACACCTAAAACTTATCAATCACACTTATTAAACTGATATGTATACAATATTCTTCGGAACTTACCAACATAGCTGTGTGGCAAAAAAGCCTTGTCACCGTCATCTTGCCTCTGTGTTTCTCTGCATTGTTAAGTACATGGGTGAACAGGTCAATCGCTCCACTGGCTATATCTATGCCCGGAAACAGACTTTCCAACACGACACGTTCTCCATCAACATATCTTGTCTTGAACACAATATCCCTGTCATATACACAAGAGTTAAACACTTAATAATATAGATGCAGTGAGGCTGTACCAACTGTTTTATGATACACTGTGACTTACGTTTCTTGTAACCTTGCACTGAATAAGCAGTTAGCAACTTTTTGTTCGTGTTTTGAGATGACATGTAACAGTGACACTTCCCTAGTCATATACGGTGACCTTAGCACTTCAGGTAACAGTCTATGATGTTTTGCCCTATCAAGTTCAAACTGCGGTTCCACCACATTTAAAGGCACTGGATCTGCACATACAGGTAAAATTTCCTTTCCTTTATTCGCCAGGCTCTCTCTACCGAACCTTGATAACCTGTTTGATGTATTGCTTTGATGTGCACACACTGGAATGGGATGGTTAGGCGTCTTAAAACCACCACCCTCTTCTGGTTCCTGTGATACATAATCTATTAGGCTATCCAGCAACACTTGGTCTGCTTCAAGTCCATCTACAACAACTTTTCCTTGCGTTGCTGGTGGCTGTGTCACATTTAGATCGAACTCTACATCATCTTCAAAATCAAGCCGCGTGGGAATTTGTCCATGGTTTTTCTCCCATTCTTTGCACACTTCATCTGATACGTCAATTATTTCAGAAGGTGTCCCATACACCTGTGTAAATGGGAATACATACTCATCTGCTGCGCCATTGTCCTTTTTATTCACACCCGTATTGGGTGTAAAACATTTCTCATATCCTTCCTTAGTATCCGGTTTGTTGTATTCTTGTTTATGAGAGTATTTACCCGTGCCAAACAGCTGGTCCCTAAGTTCTTTCAACTCCAAAAAACCATAATCGTCTTGGTTAGCCTCAATTCCTTTATCTATCACTTCGTCTGCCATATCAACTAGTTTTCCAGCCCTATTAAGATATGATGCCACCTTCTTTTTCATCGCCTACCAGAACAACAAAATTATGTATTAAACTCTTTTTTTAACAACACAACACCATTGAAACAAATAATATAACATTATTATAATTCAATAAAATGTACTTCCCCATCTTCTGGTACACCCTCATAGCCATCGTCTTCAAACACATCGTCTTCCAATCCTATATCTTTATCAAAGTCTGCATACACATACAACTTTAATTGGCAACTAACATACACATTACCAGACTAGTACATTTAATATTATTCAAATAAAATTAATCAACGCTTACCCTCTTCATATATTTCTTCATCGCCATCTCCAGCATCACTGTCTGCATCACCAACAGATGCCTTTGGGAACATGTCAGCTTCTAGCTTATGCAACAATTCCGAAGACCAATGTTTGATAGGTGTATCTAACGCGGCATACACAACCTGTGATTCAAATTAAAATTTACTAACAAATTATCATAATTTAATTTTTTTCGTATTTATTAAAAAACAAGATACTCGCTGAATACATAACAATTATCATACCAGTAGTAATATTACGGGACCATTGAAATGTGCATTCCGATTCCATGCTCTTTTTGTTCTGACCAAACACTCTATTTATACGTGCACCAGTCCAGCTTTGGTATATCATCTTCGTTGTTGATACACGCTAGGAACCGTAGATTGACGGTATTGCTCAAATTCAATTCATCGATTGTTGAAAACAACAGTACCAGGAAATTTAACTTAAACAACCAGCCACCTCGTTTTGTTTTCAGAATTTCATCAGCCACACGAGTATTGTAAAACTTTTTAACTTCCTTCCCAAATTGACCCTTCCACTGCTTTGTTAGCGGGTTCCTATAGTCTGAGTTATCTCGGGCCTGTATGCGCACATGCCCCATTGGTACACCTAACATATTTTTTACTAATTCTGGTGTAATGCTTATTCTCCTACCATTTACATCCAATTCGCATGTGTCTGCATCAAACCTGTCTAGCAGCCAATAAGCTAGTCGGGTTGGTATATCCTTTATCTTAAACTCAAGCAATTCACCAAAACCCATACTTCTTACATATTCTTTTTGTTTATCTGATAGCTGTGTTATCACATGAAATAAATTTCCAGGCGGATTTCTTGAATGTACTCTACTCACAATTCTACCGACACCAGCGCCCTCTTTATTTTTTCCTTTTTTCTTTTCTGTTCCTACTTTACGTTTCTGTTCAAACCTTTTCCTAGTAAATGTTTTTTTCGTACTCACAGTAACTTTAAGTATCTTTGTTTTCGGCTGAGAAACAAAATCATCGTCCATGGAATGCCCATCTACAGCAGCAGCTTCCTTAACTACTAACACACCAAATAAAATGTCACACTTAGATAACTATATACAAACACGAACACATTTATTAGTTGTTTCATCCAATACAACAATAATAGAAGATCCAATTACCTTTAGAATCCCCACTTTCACGATTATCAAATATGTTTTCCCTTTTTCCTCCTGCTTCCATTTTACGTTTACCCGTTGCACGTTTCCCTGTTCACACACCTCAATAATAAATAAAATACGACACACATAAATAATATTTATTAGCTAAAAATTACCTTCAGCATATCCTTCTCTTTCATGCTCCATTTTTTTCGTTCCTTTGTCCCTTTTCACATCCTTTTTCTTATTTCCCTCACCTTTTTTCAAGCTAGCACCTTGAACCATTTCTTTATATTTTTTTTGGGATTCCATTCCTTCTTTTGATACGGTATTGTCTACACCATTATCCATATTTTCTCCCTCAAGTTGCACACCATCATCTGATTGATCACATACGACAATACAAACTTTACACTCTTATATACAGCATGAACCATACAATCTAATACACATAAGCTATCAACTAATACACATTAGTTACTGAAAATAGTGTTATGAGTATATATCAACTAATACACATATTTGCACCTAGTTCCCACACTAATCCTTACCACCTAAATCACATTTGTCAATCTAGTACACATGAACTAATACACACATGTGTCAATCTAGTACCTTAGCACCTTATCAACTAATACACACATATGCTCAAGTTACCAACTAATACACATTAGCTATTTAAAACAGTTTTATGAGAATCCATATATCAACTAATACACACCTTATCAACTAAAGCACATTTTGTCAATCTAGTACACATGAATCATCACAAACATTTGTGTTGTCAATCTAGTATACCTAATAGTTTAATCAGTATCCCGATATCAACTAATACACACATTTGTCAATCTAGTGCCTAAGCACCTTATCAACTAATACACACATTTGATTACAACACACACTTTATTGCTTGAACCAGTACCCACTGAATGATATAACCAGTACATCCTTATAAAACTGATGCACATTGCCCTTATACCATCTTATTATCAAGTACATTCCCCGACGCATTTAACTCAACTCATACACATACCCAACACATATTAGATTGACAACCGCATTTAACTCAACTCATACACATGCCCAACAAATATTATTTCAGAAAAAAATGCATCTGAAACTTAGTTTTTATATCCTATAGGAACCTGATTAGAAAATTATCCAAATACCTTATTCATAACTAATACACATGCTAATCCATTAGATACTATATGAAACTAATACACAAGTTGAAAAAAAAAAAAAAAAAAAACCCTATCCGAAACTACTAGTTGCCTAATCACATCCAACAACTAAATCAACTCATACACAACCAAATAAGAAATTGACAACGATTAGTTGTTCGATTCAATACCTTGCTCATCTTCACTATCTCCATCAAGAGTTAGATCGATAGTTTCGTATTCTTGATTATTCTTGTGTCGCCATCTACTATTAGATATCCTTCCACTTCGCTTGACTGAAACACAGAAAACCAATCAAAAACTTAAAAAACAATCTACACACCATGAAGAGATGAAAAAAACATAATACATCAATTACCAAAGACTATTTCTTCTTCATTCGTATTTTCGATCACTTTTGGTTCAAAAATCGCCATTGTTGCATTTCTTGTTTACAAATACACCTTCAGTACCTATATTTAAAGAAAAACCAAGGGACGAAGATGATGGGATTCTTGATTGATTGCTCGAATTTTGGGATTTTTGAGTGATTGTTGGAAGTTTAGAGGAATGTTTGATTTCATCTTCAATGGCATGATCTCCGGGAAACTTTTAGGTGAAAGAGAGTGTCGTACCTAACTTTTTAATTTGTAACTGATGCAGTTATCATCCTCATAGAATGTGTTATTTCACATACAAAATTGGTACACAAATTCCATTTTTCTTTCACTTAATTACAATTGTGACACTCATCTATTTAATATCTAATCTCATCTATCTCTTTTGATCTAACGGTCCACGTGTGTACCTATTTTATCTATTTTAAGCATGTACACGACAATAACGCCCCCTATATATATATATATATATATATATATATATATATATATATATATATATATATATATAAATATATATATATATATATATATATATATATATATATATATATATATATATATATATATATATATATATATATATATTTATATATTTATTACATGCATATCTAATAAGCAGTACTAACAAAACCAACTAACAGTACTAACTTATATAACCAGCAGTTGTATCTTTAAACAACACTAAGTTGTATTAGCATTAGTAATATTACACTAGCCGTAGTAACAACACTTGGCGTATTTTCCTTTAAGTATTCAACACTGGCAGTAGTAACTTGCATTGGCAGTCTTAACTTCATACTGAGTAGTCTTAACCACTTAGCATATGTTTCTTAAAATCCACCAGCAGTACTGATAAGGATTTAAAACATACATTTTAAAGGGGTCATTTAAGCCCTAAATCAATACATTTTATACCCATTACTATTTAAAATCGTTCCTTTTCACATTTTAGGTCTTTTGGAAGCAAATTGCTGGAATCAAGCATATTTGGACAAAAAGGAGCGAAAACATGAAGAAAATGACAAACTCAATAAACAAGGCTGTTTTCATAAGCCTGACGACGTCCCAACCCATAGGGCGACGCCGTCGCTCACAAGGTTTTCTAAAAAGTCACAAGCGACGACTCATGTCATTTTTTGGTTTTACAACATGACGACGTCACGCCTTATTCCAGGAGGGCGTCGCCCTTTATTTTACACCAGATAACCAAGACCCATTCCAAGACGACGTCTTTATTGAAGCCAGACGGCGTCACACTTCTTCAACTAACGCCGTCCTAACAATGACTTGTCCCAAATGAAACCATAATGACGGCGACAAGATGGCGTCACCATCAAAAGGCGACGCCGTCACATTTGTATATCTATATATAGACTTTGAAATTTCAGTTTTTGATGTGTAATATTTTGGAGAGCAAACCCTAGTTCGTTCATAGTTCGACTTGGGTAGTATTTTAGGGTTCCAAAACCTTCCTTACACTCAAAGATAAGTTTGTTAATCCATATATCACTATGTTTATCCTATGTTCAATTGTTTTCTTATGTTTATGCTTATCTATCATGCGTAGCTAAAGTATTATTGTGTTTGCTTAGATCTATGAAACCTAGTTGTTGATTATTGTTAGGTTGAGTAAGGAAAATTGGCTTCTTCTTTAATTGATGTGAGCTTGAACGTCCTAAATAGCACAAAGCTTGAGAGTGCAATTGAGCCATCCTTGTGTTTATTGCGTTAGTTGTAGCTTTAGGATAATAGAGTATTCGAGGGAGATATTACGGTACTTAGCGATCCCGGATAGTCTAGAGGAGAGTTACAATTCCTAGAACTAGGGAATTAGGCACCCCCTATGACTAACACGGAATACAATGCACCAATTAGAATGAGGATGTGACAATTCAATCGACTAATAAGAGATAAGTTGGGAGTAAGAACATCTAAGTAAACACGCTTTTAATTATCATAAGAAACACAACCAATCAATCCATAGCTTATTTTACTTTTCATTAGTATAATTAGTTTTTAGTTTAAATTATCAAGTAGTTAAAATTTGTAGAAGTACTACCCCCCCCATTCCTAAACCCCGAGATTTTTACTTGTTTTTCTAAAAAATATAAAAATCTAAAAAGAATCACCCTCAACCTCACCTTCTCGTCATACATCTCTACTAGCGTCTCTATTCCCCTAGAGAATGATCAACCCCCTGGGCTTACCCATACTACACTGAAACGATTAGGTACACTGCCTACTGGGTTATAAAGCTTGCTCCTAGGAAAGGAAGTCTTTCGACTCCGAACCCGCTATCAAGTTTTTGCCGCCGTTGCCAGGGAATAGAATAGCTAGTTAGTTTTCTATCTTGATTAGGTCTACTCGCTTGATTCCTATCAAGTGAGCTTTTTTATTTTTTTCTTAGCTTTATTTTAGTCTATCCCTTTCTTTGTGTTTTTGTTCGTAGCCTTGTCACCCAACAACAATCTACCACCACATCAACCACTACCACTACTCAATCAACCACCACTCGACATGCCAAGAGGCCGTACTCTTGGTGAATACTCTAGACCAAGCCATCAAGGATATATGAACACCATTGAGCTTTGTTGTTCCCCGTTCACTATCGTTTAAAACAGTTAAAGTATATAAGCTGTATTTGGAGGAGTGAAAAGATGGCTTGCGTGTATGTGTGTTTTTACAATTCACAAGCTTAACCTTTTCACTCCATCTCTTATGCTATTTATACGTGTATGATTTTTGACTCTTTCCTAAGTGACAAACTGACATCATATAGAAGACAAAATACTGATGTATTTTGTCTCTGTTTACAAAGACTATTCTAGGTAAGAAACAAGACTACTTTCCTAAGTTCAGTGATGACACTGAGCCTGATCTTTTGCCATTCAGGGAAAGTTGACTTTGGTTGATAAGGACTTCGTCTTATCTGATTCAAACTTATCCCGCCTTGTCCCGCTCTTTCTTCAGTCTTTACATCCTTCAGTCTTCTACTTCAGTTTGTCTTCAGTGTAAGTAGTTGGAGAGGAGTCTTAGGATTCAGTGAGTTATTGTCATCACTCACTAAATCCACCATCTTCTTCTTGACTCAGTCTTCACCTTTTAAGTTCCGCCTTACTGAATGGAGAGACTTCTTCTTCGCCTCGTACTGAGTATCCTGAAGATGACTCACTGAGAGACTATGCACTCAGTGACCTGTTAGTGTTTAACGGACTAAACACTTGGGCTATTTTCTATTCAAATCCTAGATTAAAGGGTTTGGGTATTTACTGAACCCAACAGTCTCCCCCTATTTGGATATACAAATAGCCTAAGTGTTTGATCAGTGTAAGTGAGCAACTGGCTTCTTCTTACACTGAATGTACTAATGAATACAATAAGGAACACTGAATATTTTAACAAAACATACATCATTTATTGATCAAATTACAAGGTTCCTATCACTAGTATAAAAGATAAATCAAAATGATGTCAGTCCAGATAGATTCCCAGTGCTTCAAGCTTGACTTTCTTAGTGATGAGTGTTTCCCTGTCAGGACGGTCTCTTATTTTGGCATTTAGGTCTTGACAGAACCTGATGTTTGCTGGGATTTGGATCTGAGAGGCCACTGGTATGTAGCTCAGCATTGCAGCTACACCAGCCTGATCAATATCACTCCATCTTTGAAATGCTGGGTTTCCATAGACATCAATGTGGAATAGCCCTCTTTCAGGCTTCTCAATCACTAGACAGTTCACAAACTTAACACCTTCTGGTAGTTCCTTGTTGCATTCGAGACCAGGCACTTTTATCTCAGGCTGGAACTCAACCCTCTTTCTTTTGCCAGTGGATGATTGTGGTTGAGATCCTTGAGGTGCTGTTAAGGCAGGCTGAATTCCTAGTTGAGCTGGTGCATCCCTCAGCCTTTCATATCTTTTGCTGAGCATCTTCATCAGCTCCTTAACCACCTTGTTCTGCTTCATTTCAATTATTGGACTGAGTTCATCGAGTTCATTGATCACAAAGTCAGTGAATTTTAGGGGATCATGAACCTCGAAGTGTCTTTTATCATCCCCCTTGTAGACGTTCATAGCTAATGGTTTAGACCTGGGAATGATTTTGACATCAGTGATCTTCTCAGGCAGCCTTCTGCTTGTCATTGACCAGTTGTAGTCGTCAATCCTTGCTTTCCTGATGGCAGCAAATCTTTTGTTCTTTTCTTCCAACTATTTTTTCATTTCTGCCATCTTAGCTGCCTGAGCATCCTTAAACTTTTGTCCTGCCTGACCCTTTTGAAGCTTCTTTGGATCAATTCCCACATTCTCAGCTTCTTCGGCAATCACTTTAACCAGTGCTTCCTTACTCTTCTTATCTTCCTCGGCTTGTTTCAATCTCCTTTCTTATTTAGCTAGATATTTACTTAGCTGTTGAGGTGTGAGAAGGTATTCAGTGTCACCGATTTTGTAGGGAATCTTCTCAGGCTCAGCAATTGTCATTTTGCCTTTTCCTTTGTCCTGGCCTGAGGAAGATGATGCAACTAGGGGCGGTGTTGTTGTTGTTATTGGTGTAATCACTGTTAGTGTTGTTGTTGTTGATGTTGGTGGTGGGATTGATGAGATGGGTGTTGCTGAGACTGGTATAACAACCCGTAAAATTTCAGATTATTTTAATAATATTTATCACGTCAGAAAATTCAAATCAACTATTTTCCGACAAAATGCCAATATCTAAAATATAAAAACGAGAGGTCATTTCGTTCTTTTAGAAATAAGACACCGCACATACAATACTTGCCCACAAAGTATCTGTGAAATTTATTATTGTCCAAGTTAAAATTAAAGCATACATAAGCTTAATCCATTAGTTATTCCGCATACTGCAGCGCAGTAGCATACAAGACTAAAAATAAATACTGAGATAAGAGAAAAATACACTTTTTATCAATCACTAATAATTTACGAAAGAAAACGAGAAGTTATCTGGAGAATTTAGAAAGTCACGGCATCGCGCGCATTCCGACACCAATTAAATAACGACAAACAATTATAATCAAACTTCAACGTAATAAGAATGTCATATTATTACGTTTATAAAATCGTTTTCAAAAATATAATTTTTATATCTTTCGAGGACCGAGAAGGTACGTTTACTCGAAGATTCAATAAAACACGGGGTACAATTTACAATGTGCCTACTAATAAAACAAAATAAATATAAACCGTATCTCCCCATATCCTGATCCATCGTTTTCTCCTCTCTCCTCTGTTCCCCACGCTCACCCTACATAAACCTCAAGACCTGCTGCTAATCTACTTTTGAAAATCAAAAGCTGATCCATCAGTATCAAGCCCCTTCAAAACAGAGACCTATACTCTTAGACATCACATGAGAATACTAGAACGTGGCAATGGGAGAATGACGAGAGCCAAAGAAAGGCATGCTACCTACACGAGACCAAGAGGGCTAGTGTCTTCATTCCTTTTTATTCTTCTACATATGGGAGAAAGTAATTGCAGGTTTCCTTCACTTTTCACGCAACAATCACAAAAATATTAGGGTTTTGTAAATTAGGGCTCATGATCGGTTCAAGGGGCTTCTCTAAATTAGTATGGGGGTCCTATTCTTGAGTGCTAGAAGAAGCAAACCCAGAAGTTAATTGTTGTAATTCGAAGCATGTCGCCTTCAATTTGAGTTTTGTATTCGGCCTACTTTGGAAGAATGTAAGAATATTTAATCTCATTAAGTCTCTTACTCTTTGGAATTTATTAATACCGATCAAATGATAAAAATAATGAGAATGATTAATTTGACTTGATTCTTGTTAATGATGTTGTTGTTGTGGCTGAACAAAATAATTTGAACTAAACTTAAGCTCTCATAAATTTTCAAAGTACTAAATAGCGTATCCCTCGCTTTATCAGGTTATACTCATACTAGTACATAACTTATTGGATTTAGTTATGGTTTGAGTTCATGCGTAACATTGAAATTTTCAGTTGATCTCTAGCGTGATTGATCCGACCAAGAGCACCACATATGTGGAATATTGGTACGGTTTGTTCCACAGGACACAAGAGTGTCTTGTCATGTACATTGGTCCAACCACACCCTCGGAGGGTGATGAGTTGCGTTGCATTCTCCCGACTCAGACCCTGACCCACGCAGGGTTTGTGTGCCATGTTTTGTACTTCTCAAGAGGGTGTGTTGTCGTCTTGTTTATGTTAGCTCAAGACATCACCAAAGGGTGTCAAAAGCTTAGCTTGACACGGGTGTGTCATGTTTGATATTTTTGTTTAGTAGCTCTAGGTTCGACCCACCACCGGGAGCCCGAAAAGAGTACCTTTTGTTGGTTACTTTCTACACGAACAAGGGAGTGTTTGTCAACTGATTTCCAGCACTAATAGGGTGTGTTTGTATACTGAATTTCAGCTCCGATAGAGTATGTTTGGTGTTGCGTATAACAGCCCCTAAAGGGGTGCGTTTTGTTTGTTTATTCCCTGCACCAAGAGTGCATTTAGCTGCTGATTTCCAGCTCAAAAAGAGTGTTGCATTGCTTAATTTCAGTCCTTAAAGAATGTGTTTTGTTCGCCTATGTTCTGCACTAAATGGTGCGTTTGGTTCGCTGAATTTTCTACACTAAATAGTGCGTTTCGTTTGCTGAATTCCTGCACCAACTGGTGCGTTTGGTTTGTTGATGTTTTCTGAAATCAGGTGCGTTTGGCCTTGATTGTATTTTAGCCCATGTTATCTCTTAAAGGTCCACTTGGTTATATCTCTCTGTTGGGCCATAGCCCAACAACTCGGGTCTGTTTGGTGTTAATCAGTCCACTTCGGGCGTTAAAAATTCCGTGTTATCTCGAGTTTACACTCGACTTAATCTCACCTTATTCTACTTGTTTTTCAACTCGTCACGACTCGATCTATTATTAGCACTCGACATTTCCGTTTGCACTTACGGCTGCAAAAGTTGTCGACATTTATAATTGACAGGAGATAGTGTTTGAACATGAAAAACATTAAAACAAGTGACTTTGAAATATCGTAACTAGACTATCAATACAATTGGGTCACACATTTAAACTATATGAAGTCATAAACTTGAAAAATTTACATTTTTCAAACTATTAGAAGTCATAAACTATATGAAGTCATAAACTCGATATACAACTTTTAACATTTAGTCAACTTAAATAAAAAGAAAAATATACACTTAGTTCATGCCAATGTTTCTAAAAACATATCACTAGTCATAAATAAATTATATTTCATGAAAACCTATATTGTATTCTTCTAATGTGTATAAGACGACTTATATACGACCTTTCGAAACATAATGGTAATTGAAATATTGTCATTTAATAATTTTACTTTGTTTTTCCTAAAACAATGTACACATAAAACAAGTTAAGACTTAATAGATTCAAATTATATTGAGGGCTAGACGACATGAAAATATATATACTCGATATATTCCTCTAGTCTACACTTTCAACGTCTCAAAATATATGTACTTTTCTTTCCGGATGTCATCGTTAGGTCTCATTCACTCTTAAAATTCTTCCGTATACTATCGTTTGGTCGTCATTGAACCAAAGTCGTAATCCCTTCTTCGGGATTTCCTTCCATGTCATACCCTCATAAGCCGAGATTCATCCAAATCTTTGTAAATTGTCCTAAGATAAATGATGCCACATCAACAACAACAACAACAAGACAAACATTTAAAACTTATAAAGTTAGTTAAACTTTATCGAGTCTTAAACATAAAGACTAAATTTCCGTATTAATTAGGTTGCGTGTCGGAGCCGTGCACTATCACTCCTTGATTAAATTCCATTTAGACTTCATAATGCACATTGCCAAGGTGAGTTTCATAGCCCCTACTTTTACTTGTTTTATAACTGTTTTGGGGGAAGATACATGCTCATTTTACTTAAATCATTTTACTTGTGCATTCCATGCATACTATGCTTTTACATGTTTAAAGTTTTCATCATACATAGATGTTTTATAGAGCATACCAAAATGTTTGACCTAGAATATTACGCAGCTTAGCCTAAGTCCTTAGATCCCAAATTGCCCTCTTCATGAACCGTCAATTCTTGCTGGGAAGCGCGAATGTTATAAATAGATCTATTGAGGGTGACTCCTTTGTTCGGTTGACCTCGCTTGGGTTAAGGCGAAACATATAGCATGTCGGGACCGAGTGTATTGGGATAAACACTCGCCATGGGCTCTTTATTTGTATGACTTCTTTGTGCATACAAGAACTGTCGTAGTTTCGGTTGCATGAACTTAGTGCTAGCGTAATACATTCAATATATGACATTATATTCGTTGTAATGTACATATACCCTACTTATGGTCCACTAATGAAATCTCTTTTATGAAATCCTTTTATGAATTGAAACCATAAACTTTATGACATTATGCAAGACGTAATGATCATCAACAACCAAATTTGAAACAGTGTACTAAGATCCCTTTTAAATAAACCTATGAACTCACCAGCGTAAGCTGACCCCTTTTAGCATGTATCTTCAGGTTTTGAGGTGATAGCTTACCTTTGGAGGCGCAAGGCAAAGGCATGGCATGGTCATAGACGACTCTGATTTATGTATTGGGACCACTTGTTTATAATGGGCCATTTTCCGCACTAATCAATAATGTAAACATTGTTTTTAATAATGAATAAAAGTTTATTTATGAAAAACCAATTGTTCTATGCTTATGTTGTGATACCAATTTAATAGCACCCCAAATACACGTATGCTTCCGCTGAGTCATTTTTTGGGGTGTTACAGATTGGCATCAGAGCCTAGGTTATAGAGAAATGGGTATTTTTAAAACCTAGACTATAACCACTTTTACAAAAACTAAACCCTATGACCGACACGTGCCTGCCTGCCGAGCTGATGCCTCACTTATGATCCTGTTGAGATCATACTTGATAAGATACATGTTTTATCACTGCTCACCTAATTTCATTATAGGTTATAATTACTTTTCCCTATACGTATACTTACGTATCACAGCACTACCCCTTTCCCTCACATAAAGAGAATAATCGTTCTAATCCTTCAAGACAACATTTAAAAGTATTGTGACATATTACTAGCGTAACTAAGCTAAGTATTTCAAAATTCATTGAACCTCGGGTGAATATAGACTGATCACCTATATTCAACCAGGGACAGTGGGACATAGCCTGATCACCTATGTCCGACTCATAGGTGAATTTTGCAGTACTTAGGATAGTTATAATAGCTTTATGTCCAGAGAGAAGATGATAATATTTTGATAAACATGTAACATTTCAATAAACCACACATTGACGGTTACCCTGAAGCCACACACTGGCGTCACACTATCCTTTAAACACAAGCCACTCACTGGCATACCATAATCACAAGCCACTCATCGGCATACCCTAATCACAAGCCACTCACCGGCATACCCTAATCATAAACCACTCACTGGCATTTCCTAAACATAAACCACTCACTGGCATTTCCTAAACACAAACCACTCACTGGCATTCCCTAAACATAAGTCACTCACTGACATTCATTAATCACAAGTCACTCACTGACATTCCCTAATAACAAGTCACTCACTGGCATTTCTTAATCATAAAACACTCACTGGCATCACAATATCTCTTAATAATAAGCCACTCACTGGCGTCATACTACTTCTTAATCATAAACTTTATAATTTCATATCACAATCGGGTTATGTTATAGTCACACCTACCCCACACCTTACACCCCATGAACAAATCAAACCATTATAGGAGCAACTTTTCAATAGCACCTATGAGAAAAATTCTCTAATGGGAATAGGCAACAAAAGAACAATAAACCTTTGGCAAAATCTAGAAAGACACAGTAAATGACCTATAATCCCACAAAACTTGAAAAATTTACATTGAAAATTTGATACCTAAAAACTCCACCCACCTTCTAAGAATAACCGTGCCTACCTTGTTACTCTCCTACAAACAAAAGAGTTACCATACAAACTATTTTCGATTATCCCTCAAACCATTATAAACAAAATACTTCATGAAGCACTTCATGAATCATTCTACAAACCAAATTACCACCTTACCATTTCACCATAAAATAAACTACAATCCTATCCATACCTTACCAAAATAAAGTATTCCTTAATACTTTGAAAGGTATTCCAGAACCACTCTATTGGTTACTTATTTCCTCGAAATGTGTTTTAAGTTAATACCTCATAAACAGAAATGATCAATGTCCTCCTTGATAGCTAAGCCTGACCTTAGGATGTATCCTACACCTCTGCCTAAAACCATAGATAACCATGAGGTTCATCAACTATTAAACCTACAATTCTACCCAACTTAGACAACTAAACCCTACCAGTGGCTATGGGTAAACGTTATATCCTGCTACATATCCTTGCTACAATATATTTTCCAAATTTGAGGATTCCTCTCTAGAATCCAACAATAATACTTTCCAAAACTCCCTCGTTAAAATGAGACGAAATGTTGAAACACTAAAAGTCTCGCAAAATTTTCCTGTACACTCCATAAATAATAACCGGTTTTACAATCTTTTGAAAATGTGTCATTTTTACACGTTAGCGATTTTGAAATCTAGTCTTAGTAAAACTTGTATAAACATTTAGTCGAAAGAGAAAATTTAAAACAAATGTTTCTTCACCCCTTTAAAAAGGAAAGCACCCAAACCCATAGCGAACCTTAAGAATCAACCTATATACTTTAGAACCATTAAACACCAGAAATGTGTACGTTTTGATAAAACCATGAGAAGTTAGAGGTGCCACACTAACAAAATTATGAAACCTCGTAACATCAAAATTAGAACTTTCACTCAATGAACCTATCCTAGAAAATCATAGCTCCTCAGATAGAGGATGTGCTGCTGGCATAACACCTAGGTACCCATACTCAAAGAGGAAACCCTAGGACAACCTAGGGAAAGTCCAAAACTTGTTCCAAATACCATCACCTCATTCCCGACACCCTATCGGGTAACGTAAAATGAGATCCGGGACGGATCTCCTGTAAGGTGGGTAGACTATAACAACCCGTAAAATTTCGGATTATTTTAATAATATTTATCACGTCAGAAAATTCAAATCAACTATTTTCCGACAAAATGCCAATATCTAAAATATAAAAACGAGAGGTCATTTCATTCTTTTAGAAATAAGACACCGCACATACAATACTTGCCCACAAAGTATCTGTGAAATTTATTATTGTCCAAGTTAAAATTAAAGCGTACATAAGCTTAATCCATTAGTTATTCCGCATAATGCAGCGCAGTAGCATACAAGGCTAAAAATAAATACTGAGATAAGAGAAAAATACACTTTTTATCAATCACTAATAATTTACGAAAGAAAACGAGAAGTTATCTCGAGAATTTAGAAAGTCACGGCATCGCGCGCATTCCGACACCAATTAAATAACGGCAAACAATTATAATCAAACTTCAACGTAATAAGAATGTCATATTATTACGTTTATAAAAAAAATATAATTTTTATATCTTTCGAGGACCGAGAAGGTACGTTTACTCGAAGATTCAACAAAACACGGGGTACAATTTACAATGTGCCTACTAATAAAACAAAATAAATATAAACCGTATCTCCCCATATCCTGATCCATCGTTTTCTCCTCTCTCCTCTGTTCCCCACGCTCACCCTACATAAACATCAAGACCTATTGCTAATCTACTTCTGAAAATCAAAAGCTGATCCATCACTATCAAGCCCCTTCAAAACAGAGACCTATACTCTTAGACATCACATGAGAATACTAGAACGTGGCAATGGGAGAATGACGAGAGCCAAAGAAAGGCATGCTACCTACACAAGACCAAGAGGGCTAGTGTCTTCATTCCTTTTTATTCTTCTACATATGGGAGAAAGTAATTGCAGGGTTCCTTCACTTTTCACGCAACAATCACAAAAATATTAGGGTTTTGTAAATTAGGGCTCATGATCGGCTCAAGGGGCTTCTCTAAATTAGTATGGGGGTCCTATTCTTGAGTGCTAGAAGAAGCAAACCCAGAAGTTAATTGTTGTAATTCGAAGCATGTCGCCTTCAATTTGAGTTTTTTATTCGGCCTACTTTGGAAGAATGTAAGAATATTTAATCTCATTAAGTCTCTTACTCTTTGGAATTTATTAATACCGATCAAATGATAAAAATAATTAGAATGATTAATTTGACTTGATTCTTGTTAATGATGTTGTTGTTGTGGCTGAACAAAATAATTTGAACTAAACTTAAGCTCTCATAAATTTTCAAAGTACTAAATAGCGTATCCCTCGCTTTATCAGGTTATACTCATACTAGTACATAACTTATTGGATTTAGTTATGGTTTGAGTTCATGCGTAACATTGAAATTTTCAATTGATCTCTAGCGTGATTGATCCGACCAAGAGCACCACATATGTGGAATATTGGTACGGTTTGTTCCACATGACACAAGAGTGTCTTGTCATGTACATTGGTCCAACCACACCCTCGGAGGGTGATGAGTTGCGTTGCATTCTCCCGACTCAGACCCTGACCCACGAAGGGTTCGTGTGCCATGTTTTGTACTTCTCAAGAGGGTGTGTTGTCGTCTTGTTTATGTTAGCTCAAGACATCACCAAAGGGTGTCAAAAGCTTAGCTTGACACGGGTGTGTCATGTTTGATATTTTTGTTTAGTAGCTCTAGGTTCGAACCACCACCGGGAGCCCGAAAAGAGTACCTTTTGTTGGTTACTTTCTACACGAACAAGGGAGTGTTTGTCAACTGATTTCTAGCACTAATAGGGTGTGTTTGTATACTGAATTTCAGCTCCGATAGAGTATGTTTGGTGTTGCGTATAACAGCCCCTAAAGGGGTGCGTTTTGTTTGTTTATTCCCTGCACCAAGAGTGCATTTAGCTGCTGATTTCCAGCTCAAAAAGAGTGTTGTATTGCTTAATTTCAGCTCTTAAAGAATTTGTTTCATTCGCCTATGTTCTGCACTAAATGGTACGTTTGGTTCGCTAAATTTTCTGCACTAAATAGTGCGTTTCGTTTACTGAATTCCTGCACCAACTGGTGCGTTTGGTTTGTTGATGTTTTCTGAAATCAGGTGCGTTTGGCCTTGATTGTATTTTAGCCCATGTTATCTCTTAAAGGTCCACTTGGTTATATCTCTCTGTTGGGCCATAGCCCAACAACTCGGGTCTGTTTGGTGTTAATCAGTCCACTTCGGGCGTTAAAAATTCCATGTTATCTTGAGTTTACACTCGACTTAATCTCACCTTATTCTACTTGTTTTTCAACTCGTCACGACTCGATCTATTATTAGCACTCGACATTTCCGTTTGCACTTACGGCTGGAAAAGTTGTCGACATTTATAATTGACAGGAGATAGTGTTTGAACATGAAAAACATTAAAACAAGTGACTTTGAAATATCGCAACTAGACTATCAATACAATTGGGTCACACATTTAAACTATATGAAGTCATAAACTTGAAAAATTTACATTTTTCAAACTATTAGAAACTGGATAATAAACTCGATATACAACTTTTAACATTTAGTCAACTTAAATAAAAAGAAAAATATACACTTAGTTCATGCCAATGTTTCTAAAAACATATCACTAGTCATAAATAAATTATATTTCATGAAAACCTATATTGTATTCTTCTAATGTGTATAAGACGACTTATATACGACCTTTCGAAACATAATGGTAATTGAAATATTGTCATTTAATAATTTTACTTTGTTTTTCCTAAAACAATGTACACATAAAACAAGTTAAGACTTAATAGATTCAAATTATATTGAGGGCTAGACGACATGAAAATATATATACTCGATATATTCCTCTAGTCTACACTTTCAACGTCTCAAAATATATGTACTTTTCTTTCCGGATGTCATCGTTAGGTCTCATTCACTCTTAAAATTCTTCCGTATACTATCGTTTGGTCGTCATTGAACCAAAGTCGTAATCCCTTCTTCGGGATTTCCTTCCATGTCATACCCTCATAAGCCGAGATTCATCCAAATCTTTGTAAATTGTCCTAAGATAAATGATACCACATCAACAACAACAACAACAACAAGACAAACATTTAAAACTTATAAAGTTAGTTAAACTTTATCGAGTCTTAAACATAAAGACTAAATTGCCATATTAATTAGGTTGCGTGTCGGAGCCGTGCACTATCACTCCTTGATTAAATTCCCTTTAGACTTCATAATGCACATTGCCAAGGTGAGTTTCATATCCCCCACTTTTACTTGTTTTATAACTATTTTGGGGGAAGATACATGCTCATTTTACTTAAATCATTTTACTTGTGCATTCCATGCATACTATGCTTTTACATGTTTAAATTTTTCATCATACATAGATGTTTTATAGAGCATACCAAAATGTTTGACCTAGAATATTATGCAGCTTAGCCTAAGTCCTTAGATCCCAAATTTCCCTCTTCATGAACCGTCAATTCCTGCTGGGAAGTGCGAATGTTATAAATAGATCTATTGAGGGTGACTCCTCTGTTCGGTTGACCCCGCTTGGGTCAAGGCGAAACATATAGCATGTCGGGACCGAGTGTATTGGGATAAACACTCGCCATGGGCTCTTTATTTGAATGACTTCTTTGTGCATACAAGAACTGTCGTAGTTTCGGTTGCATGAACTTAGTGCTAGCGTAATACATTCAATATATGACATTATATTCGTTGTAATGTACATATACCCTACTTATGGTCCACTAATTAAATATCTTTTATGAAATCCTTTTATGAATTGAAACCATAAACTTTATGACATTATGCAAGACGTAATGATCATCAACAACCAAATTTGAAACAGTGTACTGAGATCCCTTTTAAATAAACCTATGAACTCACCAGCATAAGCTGACCCCTTTTAGCATGTATCTTCAGGTTTTGAGGTGATAGCTTACCTTTGGAGGCGCAAGGCAAAGGCATGGCATGGTCATAGACGACTCTGATTTATGTATTGAGACCACTTGTTTATAATGGGCCATTTTCCGCACTAATCAATAATGTAAACATTATTTTTAATAATGAATAAAAGTTTATTTATGAAAAACCAATTGTTCTATGCTTATGTTGTGATACCAATTAAGTAGCACCCCAATACATGTATGCTTTCGCTGAGTTATTTTTGGGGGTGTTACAACTGGTGCATATGATGATGTTGGAGCTGCAGATGTTGATGATGTTGGCTCCCCCCAGTGTGAAGAGGAGTTTCTTCAGCAGTATTCTCCCCCTCAACTGTTGCCGTAGCGTCAGTGAGGGCAAGAGTTGGTGTAGGTGCTGAGGGGGAAGGAGCTGCTTGACCCTTGAAGGCCTGATAAATTTCAGTGATCATTGCCTTCATATCTGAAGTATATGTTTGAATGCCAGTGACCTTTGCTTCCAAATTAGCCTGAGATATTTCCAAGGCTGTCATCCTGGGTCCAAGATTCCAGGCCATAGAAGACGAGGCCTAAGCCAAAGTAGCTACCTGAGTATTCAAAGTGCCCAATGAGGTCTGAAGAGACTGGACGGAGGATTGAAGACCCTGGACATTTGCAGATTGGAACATATCTATCAGTTCAGTTAGTCGAGATAAAATTTTCACATACACCTCAGTGGCCTCCAGTACTTTGGCATTGCGCGCTGGGTCTTCCTTGACAGCATCCCTGATTTCATCAATGGTAACCCCACAAGTTTGAAGATGCTTTAGAAACTTAACCAGGTTTTCATCCAGCCTAAGAAGATGTTGGTACATAAGATCTCTGTGCTCATGAACATTTTCATTGAAGGTGAGCACATCGGATCAAAGATCAGCATAACTGGCAGCGGCTTCAGTGTGTTGATCCCATAATTTATCAGTAACCCCAGAATACAGCTTCCTTGAAGCTCTAGTGATCCACTTAACCAGTGTCTTTCAGTGAATAGAAGAATATTATCAAAACGGTTAAATTCACCAGAGCTGGATGAGGAGGCTGAGTCATTGTCTTCAGGTAGAAAGGGTGACTCAATATGCTCCTGTGGATTAGGATGAGGTTCTTGTTCAGATTGAACCTCAGCGTCCATGTCTTCCCCTGCTGATAAAATTACATCATCACTCTCAGCAGGTTCATCATCAGAACGTAGTAACTCAGCAACCTCAACAACAGTTAACAAGGGGGTAGTGATGGGTTCCATATCAGCGGGTGGTATTAATCCCTCTGAGTCTTTGTCCCCCGTGGACCCCTCAGACACTGGTGGGAGTTTCCCAGTGCATTTGGCAGAGTCAGTGATAGTTGTATCCCCATCAGCGGGTTGTTTGGTTCCCTCTGAGTCTTTGGGATCGATCAGTGTGCCCTCAGACAAAGGCTTTGATTTTCTAATGTCATCATCATGCGTTGTGGAAGGCGCTCCCCTACCAGCGGGTTGTTTGTTTCCCTCTGGATCTTGGGGAGTAGTGGTTGTGACCAAGGGCACTGACTGTGATGTATCAGTGTCCTTCGTTGTCACAGGGGTGGATGTTGCCTGGTCACCAATGGGTGTCTATTCAGTCTGGGGCTTTTTGTGCCTCTTAGGCTGTGTTCCAGAAGCCTCAGGGCCCTGAGACTTGGGTTTAGTCTTAGTCCCAGTCTGAGACTTCCCCTTTCTCTTTTTAGGAGCAGGGTTTGGAGACACTGATCCCTCCTGGTTGTTTACAGCAACCATATGGCCCGTCAATTAAATGTTATGGACTAGGGATGTGTCTTTTTAAAAATTTGATTTGCTCAGGACGCCAGGTAAAGCACCAAATTTTTCTTCCTGAGGGTAATTGCAATCCAGTAACACTTGTAAAGCACAAGAGACAAATCTAGGATATGAGACATATTTTTCCCTAGATTTGCTCTGTAGCTTAGTTACGAGATCATTGTAAATGATCTCCCCAATGTCGACATTTACCCCATTCATCAAACAGTAAACCATCATCAACTGAATAGAATTAACTTGTTCAGGTGATGAGTGGTTCCCGCCGAGGACCTGAATAACAAAAGTGAATAAGATCCTCCAAGCCACGGGGAATGAATTTTTGGTGACTGGGGTTCTGTCCAAAAGGTTTGGCTCTAAAGCAATTCGTTTTAACCCATCCTTCACTGTTGTGGGTTCAGGATGGGCGACATAAACACCGTTATTATAGTCTAACCCTGAAGAGGTGGAAAACGTTTTGTAATCCAGGGTGACTGATTGTTTCCCATCAAAAAGACTGAACTTAATGAGATACTCCCTTAGTGGTAGTAGGTCAGTCTCATTAGTAGCAGGTGTCGGGTCATAGGCCACGGCTGTTGCCCAAAACTCCCTGAGGAGGTTTTGGTAAACAATAGAGGGACACTGAACAAAGGCATTTTTCAGTGGGCAATTAAATAGAAATTTCATAATGTCTTTATAGGCTGGGACATTTTGTGGGTATTCAAAATTGCCTATGACATTATTGGTTTTAAATTCAACATTAGTAAGATCCCCTGCCCACTGTTGTGCATACTGAAGAGATTGAGTTCTTGCCATTTCCATTTGAAATTGTTTTTAGGGTTTTTGAGAAAAACTTGACAAGAACAGTCAAAAGAATTTTTGAATCTCTTAAGTTTTGATGAAAAATCTTTTATAAATGTTTACAATGAAGATTTTTCTGAAAGAGGTTTGAAGAACACAATGATTTCTGGATTTGAAAGAAATTTTGACAGAATTTTGTTTGCAGAAATCAATTGTATGTGTTTTGATGTTTATGAGAGGGGTATTTATAGAGTGGTGAGAGGGGTGGTTTTTGCATAAACGTGGATATGTAAAGGCGGTTTTTGAAAACGTTTGAAATTCCACATTTAATGCCACCCACCACTACCCGCAGTAAAATCCCGTATTTCAAGGGAACAGTTGTAGTGAAATTCCATTGGATATTTTATGTGAGAGGAGGCATTTAATGCCAAGTGGGAATGAGGTAAGTTTGTAAGGGACCTTTGATGTGGTTGACAGTAAGACAAAGAGACATATATTCCTATATTAAATTGGCATAGTTACCAACCTAGGACATTTAAGTAACTGATACTTGGATCATTTAGTTACTCATTCAATGCTCAATATTAACTGTCAGGGTCCCTGAATGAGTCTTACTCATTCAGTGAGGGGTTTATTTTGTATGTTCAGGGAGGATAAACCATTTCAGAGAACTTACTGAGATTGGTTTTCAGATACCTGACTTTCAATGTCAAGCATTCCCAATTCAGCTTTCAGTCTCCTGAAGGTAGGTTCATCCAAGGGTTTGGTGAAGATATCAGCCAGTTGATATTCAGTAGGGATGAAATGAAGTTCTATGCCTCCTTTCATTATGTGATCCCTGATGAAGTGATATCTGATATCAATGTGTTTGGTTCTTTGGTGGAGGACAGGGTTATTGGAGATTGCAATGGCACTGGTGTTATCACAGAAGATTGGTACCATTTTGTAATGGATGTCGTAGTCACTGAGTTGACTTTTCATCCATAAAACATTGGTACAACATCTTGCAGCAGCCACATAGTCAGCTTCAGCTGAAGACATAGCCACTGATTGTTGCTTTTTAGCACTCCAACAAACCAGTTTTCCTCCAAGAAATTGACAGGACCCTGAGGTACTTTTTCATTCCATGTTGCAGCCAGCATAATCAGAATCAAAGTAACCTTTGAGATCGAATCCTGAGCATTTTGGATAATAGAGTCCAAGGCTTGGTGTTCCTTTCAGGTATCTGAGAATTCTCTTAGCTGCAGTGAGATGGGATTCTTTAGGATTAGACTGATATCTTGCTATTAGACAGACTGAGAATTGGATGTCTGGTCTAGAAGCAGTTAGATACATTAGTGAGCCTACAATCCCTCTGAAATGAGTTTGATTGACTGATTTGCCAATGAGATCAGGTCCAAGGTTGTTAGGTGGGACCATTGGAGTCTTCACTGAGGCACAGTCAGATATCTCATATTTCTTCAAGAGATTTCTGGTGTATTTATCTTGACTGATGGATATTCCTTTATCAGTTTGCTTGATTTGTAGTCCAAGAAAGTATGTGAGTATGCTCATTTCAAACTTCTTTATCATAAGTTTTTCAAACTGTTTGCAAAGTTTGTAGTTTGTTGAGCCAAAGATGATGTCATCAACATACACTTGGACTAGTATCACATCCTGTTGAGTTCTATAGACAAACAGTGTGTTGTCTATCTTTCCTCTGACAAACTTGTTTTGTATCAGGAAGGCTGAGAGAGTTTCATACCATGCCCTGGGAGCTTGTTTAAGTCCATAAAGGGCTTTGTCAAGCTTGCAGACATAGTCAGGGAATTCACTACTCACAAAGCCTGGAGGTTGCTGAACATACACATCTTCCTTGAGATCACCATTTAAGAATGCACTTTTAACATCCATTTGGTAGACCCTGAAGTTCATGTATGTTGCATATGCAAGGAAGATCCTGATGGTTTCCATTCTTGCAACAGGAGCAAATGTCTCATCATAGTCAATGCCTTCTTGTTGACTGTAACCTTTGGCTACAAGTCTGGCTTTGTTTTTAATGACAGTGCCGTTTTCATCAGTTTTGTTTCTGAAAACCCACTTCATTCCTATGACTACTACATCCTGAGGACATTTGATCAAGGTCATGACCTTGTTTTTAACAAACTGTTGCAGTTCTTCTTGCATAGCCTGAACCCAGCTTCGGTGTTTTAGAGCCTCAGTGACACTTTTGGGTTCTATATTTGATAGGTAATCAAGATATAGACATTCATTGGCTGAATCTGCAGTTAAATTAGCAGCCATGCTTCTAGTGAGCATGCCCTCAGTGGGTTCACCAATGATGTTTACAAGCTCAATGTCCTGAGATCTTGTCCACTTACTTTGTGGTCTGGGATCTGAGCTTGAAGATGTCACTGGGAGTTCAGGTGCAAGAGCCACAGAATCATTTATATCATATGTAGAGATGTCTTATTCAGGTTGAGGTTCTTGAGTTACAGGTTCCTGATCATTTGGATCAATGTTTCCTATCCCAGCAGGGACTGACTGATTATCAATGAACTCACTGATAGTTGGTTGGGGTAGATTGTGAGGTAAGACATAATATGAGATGTCAGCATCAGCTTGATATGAGGAATTGATTTCAGTGTTGAACTCATCAGGAGGATATCTTGATGAGTCATCAATTCCTATTTCCTCCACTGAGGTATTGATGAACCTGATGCTTTCTGAAGTTTCATCAAAGGTGACGTGAAAGGTTTCCTCAACTTGTTGTCTTCTGGTGTTAAACACCCTGAAGGCTTTGGAGATCAGTGAGTAGCCTAAGAAATATCCATCATCAGCTTTTGCATCAAATTTGCCTAGGTGATCCTTGTGGTTATGAATAAACACAGGACATCCAAACACATGAAAGTAGCTGATGTCTGGAAGTCTACCTTTGAAAGTCTCATATGGGGTTTTATTATGTCTCTTGATAATGATTGACCTGTTTTGAGTGTAACAGGCAGTTTTGACTGCTTTAGTCCAGAAATGCTTTGAGAGAGCTGAGCCATTTAACATGGTTCTTGCTGCGTCAATGAGAGTTCTGTTTTTCCTTTCAGCAACCCCATTATGTTCAGGGGTATAAGGAGATGAGAAATTTTGAGAAATTCCTTTTTCATCACAGAAGCTTTCAAGCTCTTGATTTCTGAACTTAGTACCATTGTCAGTTCTGATTTGTTTAACAGTAATGTCATTCTGGTTTTCAATTTTTCTGATGAATGACATTATTGTATCAGATGCCTGACTCTTTTTAGAAAGAAAGTATACCCAAGTGTATCTTGAAAACTCATCAACAATGACAAGTGTATACTTCTCATGCTGGATTGATCTGGGACTGACAGGTCCAAAGAGATCCATGTGCAGGAGGTGAAGGCAGCTTTTGATGGAGAATTTCTGTTTGGTTTTGAAAGATGCTCTGTGGTGTTTACCTTTTTCACAGGCAGAGCATGGTTTGTCTTTTGAAAAAACCAGTGATGGTAAGCCAAGGACCTTGTTTTGTTTTGCCAGGTTGTTGATATTTTTGAAGTTTAAGTGAGAGAGTCTCTTGTGCCACAGCCAGTTGATAGATTCACTGGCTTTGGCAAAGAGACATATTCCATCTTGAGAAAGAGTAGACATGTCTAAGACATAAACATCATCTCTTCTATGAGCTATCAAAACAACTTCTTTATTGGCATTGAAAATGGTACCTTGTTTGTCATTAAATTGCACAATGTACTTAGCATCACATAGCTGACTGAAACTGATGAGATTGTATTTGAGACCATTGACTTAAGCAATTCTAGAGAAAACTATTCCATTGCAGTTTACTAAACCATAACCTTCAGTGGGACATGATGAGTTATCACCAAATACTACCTTGGGTCCTGGTTCCTTTACATACTTATGCAGATACTCCTTCACACCAGTCATGCTTCTTGAGCAACCACTGTCTAGATGCCAAATAGGCTCCCTGGCGTGTCTCTGCACACGTAGTAAACTAAATTAGTTTCTCTTAGTGACCCACTTGCTAGTGGGCTTGGGTATCAAGGTCTCTTTGAATTTTGCAATCGACTCATGGTCAGTGGTTGAGTGCATTGTGCTACCACAGGTTTTGCATTTAGAGACTGAGGAAGACTCAGTGATTTTGGGTTGTTTTGTACTTCTCCTTGCATGAATGACACTGTCATGTTGGGATGTCTCATGAGCTGGATTTCCACATATATCACAGCATGTGTTCATGAGACATTCATCCTGATGATGATCATTAAACCCACAGTGAGGGCAAAGAGGAAAAGGTTTTGCTCTATTCTTGAGAGATATTTTGGAGGATGAAGGTTACTGATGACCAACTTTGGTATAGTTTGCTTTACTGACAGAGCTTACATACTGTAAGTGGTCTGCAGTTCTGTGATCATCCTTATTGCAGATCATGCAATAAAGGATTCTATAGCAGTTGTCAGTGGTATGACTAGTGTAATGACACAGCTCACACTTCTGCTTGGGTTTGTTGGTGGATTTTGATTTTGATGAGCTAGATGAGGCTGACTTAGTTTCCTTGATTGAATCAGGGGCTTTTTCGATGGAATCCATCTTTTCTGTCAGCTTCCTCACAAGCTCAGTAAGTTGCTGAATTTGGTCAGCTTCAGTGGGGACAGAGGATGTTGAAGTCTCACTAGGAGTAGACTCTTGTTGGATTTGTTTTGTTTGTCTTTGCAGGATGGTTCTACCAAGTCCAGACCTTTCTTTTGGTGAGTCGGGATTGAATTTTAGAGGAGTAAGCTCAGAGCTTGGATCAGCACCCTGAAGAGGTTTCAGGGGTGGAAGCGGTGTTTGAGATTCTGCTTCAAACTCAGAGATGTGTTCAGTACTAATGGGCACATCAGGGAGTCCTAGCATGCTCTTAAGAGCTTTGATCTCAGGTTCAAGAATCCTTCTAGAATCGAAATTTGGAAGTTTACTCTCAGGATTTACCCGTTTAATCCAATCACTGGAATTTGGAGTTGTCAGCATATTTGTAATCATACCACCAGACACAAATGGTTTTGAACTTTGGTCTTTGTTGCGAGAGTCAGGGAGATGATCTTCACCTATGACTCTCTTTTTGCTACTGGGGGCACCCACAGCATCAAAGACCCTGGGATTCTTAGCAGTCCAACTATCAAGAATATCTTGTTCCTTTTTAAGTTCATCTTGAAGAGCCTGATTTCTCTTAACTAGTTCAGTGTTTTGAATTTGCAAAGTGACAGCCTCAAGCTTGGCTTGTTTTAAAATAAGCAGTTCATCTCTACACTTGTTTAATTCAAAACTTAGCTTGTTGTATTTTGAAAAAAGATTTAATCTTTGCTCTTCTACGAACTTAAGGTCAACATTAAGATAATTCATATAAGACTGCCAATCAGAGTCATCATCCATAGAAAGTAAGAAGTTTACCTTCTTCATAGTGATGTTGACCCATTCCCCGTTTCTGGCATGATTCTTCCCAACAGCTAGCTTGTCCTCTTCTGAGAGGGCCATCAGTGCACTGACATGCACCATTTCATCATCAGATGATACTGGCTCTTCATCCCAGTCGAAGGTTTCAGCAACGAGGCCCTTGTTTTTGCCCTGCATAGATTTAACACTGGTTGTTTCTGAGGGACTGGCCTCAAGCAATGCAATCTTAGCTTTTGCTTTCTTATACTTGGTTTCATAATCAACTGCTTTGTTTTATCAGATTTGCTTTGAAAATTTTGATGAGACTAAAAGATTTTTGGTTGAAATTTGCTAAAGCCTGAAGACTGGTTTGACCCTGATGGTTTGTAAGAGGGTTCAGAAATTGTTTTTGAAAAGCAGCCTTTTGCAAAATGACCCTTTTTGTGACACTTAAAACATTCAGTGTCTTCATTAGCTTTAGTGTTTGAAAAGCTTTTGTTTCTTCGAATAAACCTTTTAGAGTTAGCGAGGAGTGCTCTTTCCTGAAACTCAATATTTAAATCGTTTAGGTACTCCTCGCTTGTCCTCTCATCTGCCTCATCATCTTAGTTTTCCTGAAAATCTTGAATCACATTGTTAGAATAAAAGGCAGTTGACACTGGATTGGAAATGGTTGTCAGGGGCTTCTTGACTTCCTGAGATTTTTTCAAGTCAGGGTATCGTCTGTTGATGAGGTTTTCCTCATAGACAAATTTCCCATAAATTTCAGGAAGCTCAAGATTCTGAATGTGGTTAGCATTCCTTAGTCCCTGAGAAAAATTCAACCATTTCTCAGGAAGACTGTTTACAAAACCAACATTGATTTCATGTTTGGACAACTTTGCACCATCATTTGAAAGTTCATTTAACAATGTTTTGTACCGGGTGTAAGTTTGAGACAGAGTTTCTGAGTCCTTAGCCCTGAAGGTATTATACTCAAGTTTCAAGTCCATAATCCTGTTTTCCTTGGTATCAGATGGACCTTCATGACTATGAACCAGGTCATCCCAGGTTTGTTTAGCTGTACTACAGCTTATGACTAACTCAATAATATCATCAGGAAGACATGATATGATGATACTTTTGAGTCTTTGGTCCTGGTTGACCACTCTTCTTTCATCCTGAGTCCACTGAGCTTCAGGTTTAGGCAAACCTTCAGCAGTCTTTGGGATAAATGGACCTTCATTTATACACTTGATATAATAAGGTTCCATCCCAATCAAATAGCAAAGCATACGCTTTTTCCATTTGTTAAATTTTCCAACTTCAAGTCTAGGGGCAACAGCTGAATAAGCTCCACCCTTTTTATCGACTAGTTGGGGTACATCAATTTCAGCCATTTAGGATCCTAATTTAAAAACTTTTAGAGCGGCCTAAAAAACGAGTTTTATAATTAGCCTTGCTCTGATACCACTTGTTGTTCCCCGTTCACTATCGTTTAAAAAGTTTAAGTATATAAGAAAAGTTAATAGTGAACTATGACTGAAATTAACACAAGTAAAACACACACGGTAATTTTCAACATCATATTCTTATTAGAAATAAATCAACAAAGAATACGTTACCCAAGTAATTGCGGAATAGTACTTGGGATTGAAATGACAAAGTTTGGTGACTCCTCTCTAAGCTCAGGCTAAGTCTGAGCACAACTCTTAGAGCTCACTGAGTTATCTCAGGAACTAAGTTGTATTTGGAAGAGTGAAAAGATGGCTTGCGTGTATGTGTGTGTTTACAATTCACAAGCTTAACCTTTTCACTCCATCTCTTATACTATTTATACATGTATGATTTTTGACTCTTTCCTAAGTGACAAACTGACATCATACAGAAGACAAAATACTGATGTATTTTGTCTCTGTTTACAAAGACTATTCTAGGTAAGAGACAAGACTACTTTCCTAAGTTCAGTGATGACACTGAGCCTGATCTTTTGCCATTCAGGGAAAGTTGACTTTGGTTGATAAGGACTTCGTCTTATCTGATTCAAACTTATCCCGCCTTGTCCCGCTCTTTCTTCAGTCTTTACATCCTTCAGTCTTCTACTTTAGTTTGTCTTCAGTGTAAGTAGTTGGAGAGGAGTCTTAGGGATTCAGTGAGTTATTGTCATCACTCACTGAATCCACCATCTTCTTCTTGACTCAGTCTTCACCCTTTAAGTTCCACCTTACTGAGTGGAGAGACTTCTTCTTCGCCTCGTACTGAGTATCCTGAAGACGACTCACTGAGAGACTATGCACTCAGTGACCTGTTAGTGTTTAATGGACTAAACACTTGGGCTATTTTCTTTTCAAATCCTAGATTAAGGGGTTTAGGTATTTACTGAACCCAACAAGCTTCCACATCAAGCTCAAAATACGGCCCTGCAATCCGACACCATCCGGTTGGTACAAAACGGATGTGCATTCCATGGAATTCGTTCCAAATATCCTAATCAGCATCTCAAGGATTTCCTTAAAATCATTGACTCCATTGACCTTGATGCTAACACTCGGGAGACCAAGTGATTGCGTTTCTTCCAATTCTCTTTACGGGACCAAGCTAGTAATTGGCTTGAGCGAATTCTCGCAAGATCCATCTCAAGTTGGGATGATCTCACCACCCGTTTCCTCGCCTAATTTTTCCCACCAGGGAGAACCACCAAGCTTAGGAATGATTTCTTGATGTTCCAGCAACGTCAAGGTAAAACCCTTTATGAGGCCTGATCTCGATTCGAGGACTTACTCCACAAAGTCCCTCACCATGGCAATGATCTTTGGCTCAAAGTCCAAATCTTCTATGATCATGTCAATCTCTCCACAAGGCAAACCATTGACCAAGCGGCCGGTCGAAATCTTAGTGAATTAACCACGGAAGAATCATGTGGTACTATATAGGACCTTGCCCTCTATGTCAACGAATGCTAGAATGACCCTCTAGAGTTGCCCAAAACCGTTAAGGCAATATCCTTGCCTTCAAATAACTCACAACCTTCCAATCATAGGATGCTCAAACTTGAAGATCAATTCAAATTCCTCATGAGTTCCTACGAAGCTCCTAAACCCTTACGCCAAGTGAACAAAGTCTCTTCCTTGTGTGAGTTATGTAGTAGTCCCCATGAAACTCGTAATTGCACAAGACTTCCCAAACAAGCTTCCATGGACTACGCATCTACGCGCACCAACAAAGCGGGAGGAAGATTCCCGATAACCGTCAGATCTAGGACATTGAATGAAGCCCGAGAGGCATGGAAGGGCAAACATGACTATAATTGGAGTCAAACCAAAGAATTCAGTTCTAACTACTCCTTATGGCCCCAACATTATGATTCAAGCCCTCATGGTCCTAGTCAACGTAACTTGGAAGGGATGATGTGAAACTTCGCAACATCTCAAGAAGCCCAATTAGCCAAGCTTTCGTATCACTTTAATCAACAACAAGATTAGATGGATAAGAAGATAGATAACCTCTTGAAAGCCATTAACAATCATGTTGATATGATTAAGGACCCAAGCAAGTTCTTCGCTCACTCGCAACTAGGCAATGAAAATATGGACCCGTCTTCATCGAAACACGTTCACTTTGTCAATACCACCACCATAGTGAGACCAAATAGGAATAATGATGAAGAAAACCATGAGACAGTGCTTGAGGTTAGTGAGACTCCTAAGGATGAAACAACTAAAGAAGTAGACGAAGTAGGTGACGAATACTTCAACAAGTTTCCTATGAAAGAGGAAATTTCATACCACCCACACCTAGTACGCGACGTTCGTCCCTTTTATGCTATGAGATCCCCACACATCACCACTAGAAATCCTAGAAATCTCAACATACCGTGTTGTATAGGACACCTCTTTGTGGCAAAAGCCTACCTCGATTACAAGTCCCCAATAAACATCATGACTAGTACATACTATAAATGGGTGATGAAAAGACCTATCCCAAGTAGGCAAGATCCCGATGATCCAAGAATAAGATGTAATTTCCTCGGTAGAGTTAAGGGATTATTCGTTTATGTAGGAAGCTTCACGTACCTAACGGATTTCATGATTGTGGAAGATATTAGTACGACTATAGATCCTAGCTTGTCCCAAGTAGTTCTAGGAAAACCATTCATAGATAGCTCTAGAATGACTTATGACCCATCATTAGGAATAGTTAGATTTAAGGATGAGACATATAAGATTTCCTACCAAATGCCATTCAGGATTGAGCAATTCTCGTCACTGTCCAATAATGAGAAAGAACTTAAGCTATCGGTCTACTTTAGGAATGAGTAGGATAAAAGGAGATGAGTAGATTATGTGATGAGTAAGATATTAAGATTCTATAAAGAATGCGTGAAGCTAGGACTGAAATACAGAACCAAATAGGGGCATGATGATTTCCTAGAGAGATGCACAATCGGACATAGCTATGCTATGGAAAATACCAATAGAAATCGTCATTAGGAAGGAGATGATGGTAATGAGATGATGTAGGGTATGACTTCGAGTCTAGCTACAAGACTCATAAATAAAGAAAAGCGCTTCTTGGGAGGCAACCCATGTTTAATTGTTTGCTTGTTTGTTTTTCATTTTTGTTTGTGTGTTTCATATATCTTTTTAATTGTTGTTTAATCCTCATGTTTGTTTTGTGAAAATGCTTTATTTTGTTTTTAACTTCGTCTTAATTGCATATAAAGATATTTTACAAAAAGATAAGTGTAGGGAAGATCACATATGTTTTTAGAACTTGCATGAACAAGTGATTAACAATAATTGGAATTGTATATATTTGTGTGTTTGTTAGAGTCAAATGCTTGTATCGAGTCATAATGGATGTTTTGCAAGAATTTTTCTAGGTCTTTAAAGAAGTAATTTTTCCAGAATTTTTCCGAAAAACGCACCAGAACCTTTCTGTCAGAACAACCTGACGGCATTGGGACTAAAGCCCGACGGCGTCAGGCAATGTATAAACAGATTCAATATTTCGTTTTTTTGTCTAATTTGTAAATTTTGGAAACTTCCAATTCTTAATTTTACAGAAAATTTGCAAACGTCCATTTCACAAGCATTATATCATACTTGCTTTCTAGTGTAGTTTTGTTTTTATATATATAGTTTATACCGCCGATTTTATGCGAGGTTTCATTTCGTTTTCTTATAAGTGTGCAGGTTATATTAGACAAGAAGAACAAGTACATGATGGAAGCAACACTTATTACTTGCTCATTCTTCTTGGAGGAGGATTTGACCACAACTTTATACATATCCTACCGAGCTAATCACGGGAGTACCAGTTTTTTCTCTTTTATTTACCTTCTTTAATCAAAACTTTGATACTTTTGGGGAATATTGGGGACAATGTGCAGTTTAAGTGCAGGGAGGAAGAATAAAATGGAAACTTAGAAACTATTCACTCACTTGATTTTTTTCCTGTCCTTAGTAAATTGTGTACTAAACTATGAGAAATATTTGTTAGGGTAATTTTAGCACCAAATTTAAAAATCTTCATGGTGTTTACGAGTTAAACTTTAGTCTTAATAAAGCGTCTCATGGATAGAAATTGTATGACTAGCACAAAAACTGTATACCACTCAAATTCCACCCCAAAAATGTGAGGTTCGCCCCTAGATATTTAGGAATAAAAGCATTTATCTTTAATGCTTAGTGAGTGTACCGGTAGTATAATAGATTCTAGAACTTGTTTTGTGATTCATTCCGAGATCACTAGTGATACTACATTCGTGTAGTTAGGATTAAATAAATGATAAGAGGCATTAGGATAACCCTTGTTTTAAACCTGTAATTTAATTACGTCATCCACATCGGTCGAGTAAGTTTCCCCACACCCTTGCGATGTACTCATCTTTAGTACACGATACCCCTAGTTAACCCCTCAGAGCCTATCTTTTCACGGTTCTCGTGATGTTCCGGTTTCTAGAATATCAATGAAGAGCATTGTTTACAATCCACCCCCAAATGGTACACCCAAATTGCCTTAGCCGGCCTTGGATGCACTCATCTTTAGTGCAAATCATTGTTTAAAACCTTAGTTCAATTATCTAGTTACTTGCATGGTTGCTAAGTCGAGTCATATCCTTTGTATATAGTTTTGGGATGATTGGAACTCATGGGTTAAAGTAGTATTTTATGGAGTACAGGAAGGAATGATAAATTCAATTTCCAATTGTCTACGTAATTAGGTACTCCAAGTGTTTTGATCTTTTCAAATCGGTTCAATTAAGTACTCCAGACGGCGTCACCATTAAAAGGCGACGTCGTCGCATGTGTATATCTATATATAGACTTCGAATTTTCTATATTCGATGTGTAATATTTTGGAAAGCAATCTGTAGTTCATTCATAGTCCGACTTGGGCAGTATTTTAGGGTTCCAAACCCTTCTTTACACTCAAATATAAGTTTGTTAATCCATTATATCACCATGATTATCTTATGTTCAATTGTTTGCTTGTGTTCATGTTTATCTATCATGCATAGCTAAATTATTATTATGTTTGCTTAGATCTATGAAACCTAGTTGTTGATTATTGTTAGGTTGTCTCTTGTTTTAATTGGTAGACGCTAGAGTAAGGAAAACTAGCTTCTTCTTTAATTGTTGCGAGCTTGAACATCCTAAATAACACAAAGCTTGAGAGTGCACCTGAGCCATCGTTGTGTTTATTGTGTAAGTTGTAGCTTTAGGATAATAGAGTATTCGGGGGAGATACTACGGTACTTGGCGATCCCTGATAGTCTTGAGGAGAGTTACAATTCATAAAACTAGGGAATTAGGCTCCCTCCTATGACTAACATGGAATACAATGCACCAATTATAATGAGGATGTGACAATTCAACAAACCAATAAGAGATAACTAGGGAGTAAAAAGATCTAATTAAACACACTTTTAATTATTATAAGAAACACAACCAATCAATCCATAACTTAATTTCCTTTTCATTAGTATAATTAGTTTTTAGTTTAAATTAGCAAGTAGTTAAAATTGGTAGAAGTACCACCCCCCACTCCTAAACCCTGATATTTTTACTTATTTTTCTAAAAAATATAAAAAGCTAAAAAGAATCAACCTCAACCTCACCTTCTCGTCATACATCTCTACTAGCATCTCTGTTCCCCAAGAGAATGATCAACCCCCTAGGCTTACCCATACTACACTGCAATGATTAGGTACACTACCTAGTGGGTTGTAAAGCTTACTCGTAGGAAAGGAAGTCTTTCGACCCTGAACCTGCTATTAAGTACTTATCTTCAAAGAGCAGCAGTAACCAACATAAAGCAACAGTATCACAAAGAAATCTTTGAATCCAAACAATCCTCCCCTAAACTTGATATTTTCTCTTAAAATCATCAAGTTTCGTTCAAATCTTTAACCATCACTAGGACGATGCTTCCAAAAACATCACTCACCCTTCTTGTAGATATCAACCTGTTTCTCCATCTTTTTAAGAAGCTGATAAGACATTTCATTGAAATAATCTGAATGAAGCTTCTCTAACATTTGAAGGATTGTAGAAGATGTGAGAGGATATGTCTTCTCTACTAACATGTATATCCAACAAGATGACAAAATCACAGAGTGAACTCCAAAAGAATCATAAAGCTTCTAGAATGATACTTTAGACTCATGTTATTGCTTCCAGACTCCTTCAAGTGCATTAGGTTCAAACATGTTCTGCAAATCATACCATAATACATACTCATAGTCACCTTTAGGCCTTGTGGATCCATATCTAGCTTTTACCAACTTCCACAGAGTTACTAAATCTTCTCTGTTAATGCTCATGAGCATCTTACTGAAGTGAATGTACGTCTTTGAATTTCTGTTTGATCCCTTGTTACTTCCCCCTGCTCTTTCACCTGCTTAGTCAACTGCTTTCTACATGCATTTTTTGCACTTTGCCCTACCAACTTAGTACTCATGTCAACAAAAGTATTTACCCTCCTAAATGCTTTGTCAAACTTCATCTTAATCTTCTTAAATGTAAATGAATTCAAGTCTGCAACCCTATATCCTTCCATATTCTTGAGGTAAGTACTCATGAATGTCTTTTTTTGAGTCTTGGTTGGTGGTTTGTTTCTCTTCTCTTTAGCCCTCTTTTCAGCAAAGAACTTCCTCCTTGTCTCCAATATCTCAACAAACAACTTTGCCCTTTTAGCATAAGATAACTGTGATTGTTCTTCTTGTTGCAGCCTTTGAGCATAAAGAGCATCAGCATCAAGTCTTGCCTGAATATCATCCCATTCATTGATCAAAGCAATATTGGCTTTTTAAGCAAGTCTTGCTTGTTCAGCTGCAACTCTCTGTTCTTCATCAAACTTAGCTTGTTCTTCTGCATGAAGTTTTGTAGCCAATTCAGCATCAAGCCTTTCTTGCTCAGACTTCTTTATAGGCTTAGGTTCTTCCACTGAAATCTCTTTGCCCTTATCTTTTAAGCCTAGTTGTTTTTGTGAATCTTCTGGTTTTATTATTGTTGTTGTTGGCTCTGGCTCTATAATAGTAACCCCTTTAGCCTTAGATTTTGTTTTCATCAAATCTGCCTTGGGTTTTGACTTCTTCAAATTTGTAAGAGCTTCAGCCAAAGTAATTGTGTCTTCATCCGCAACAGTAACTGAAGCAACACTTGTACCATCTTCACTAGCAGTTGTAAGCTTTCCACTAACATTAGTAACTTCAAATTCAGCACTAGCAGTAGAAACTTCAACATTAGCAGTTCTAACTGGCTCTTCAACAACTGTTTCTTCAATTATCTATTCAAAAACAGTCTCATCATTCCCAGCATAAAAAACCATATCATTCTCACTAGCATCAACCATCTTATCATCTATAACCTCTTCATCCACATCACTCCTCCCCTATTTGGATGCATCCTCCAAACCAGGTTCATCATCAGAAGAAATGACTCTAGCAGACATACCAACTTTATACAATCTTCTCAGCCTATGTGGTCTTGATTTCTTCTTCCCCTCAAGCTTCTTGACCTTTTTCTTCAACTTTATGATTTGAGTTTACTGAGAAGAAGTTATTTGCTTCAAGTCATCTACTTGTTGTTGCAATTTGGTACAAGCTTCCATCAATTCCTTTAGTTCCATACTACCCTCATCAGTTCGAAGTATGTTACCTCTTGCGAGTACTGAATCACTGAGTAAGTTAGATATAGTCTCATACCTAGTATGAGCAGCTGCACCCCCCATGGTTTCTTGGCACCTAGGACCATCACCTAATTAGTTCCTTTGAAACCTGACTCATTAGATGTTTCCTTGGATTGGTTCTTAGAGATGTTACCACTGCCCTGCTCTGCATCTAAGCTAGTAGCAGTAGTGGCAGCCCTTTCCAATCTGTCCTCCATCTCATTATGGATAGCCTCATCTGCAACAGGTTTACTAGGTACACTAGACTAAAGAATCTCAGTGTCGTTTTTGGCTTTTCTAGGTTTGTGGGTCTTTTGTGGTTGAGATGATGATGATGCGAAAATTGTGGGTGTGTGTTGGGCATCAATGGGCATATCCAAGATTTTACCCTGTTGAGGTTGGTTTTATAACACCATGTTAGGAGTTAAAGGTGTTGCAACCCAAGAAAAACCTTTTCCACTTCTCCTCATATTTTCAAAAATCATTTTAGAATGAGAGTAGGCAGGATAAATTCTTTTGTAATTTGGTTTTTCATCAAAATATTTGTCCAAAATCACTTGCAAAAACCTTGGATACATATAAAATTTACCAAACAAGTTATCTAAGTTCTTAACCATACTATCAAAAATAAGTTTTGAAAAATTGAAGTTCTGGTTTTTAGCCAAGCAGATTGTAGCAGATGCTATAGTGTTGCTGAACTCATTCCACGAAGTTGTTTTTGGACTCAACCACTACAAGATAGTATGAATAAGAAATTTCCATTGTGGGGAGAAAAGAGCTTTTTGAAAAGTAAGTCTGTTATTAGGCTTAACATACCGCAACAATGCAAGATTTTCAAAAATGTCAGCAGTAGGAGGACATTCAACACCTCTAGCATCTTTTAGGTGAAGAGATCTCCTAACAGATATTCAGTGATGATTATCTTCTTACCATCAAAAGTAGCATGTATTTGTACTTCCTCATTGATAGTTAAGACGTTAGCAGTAGACCAAAACTGTTCAATCTGGGAAACATATATGGTAGGATTAACTCTCAAAGCATATCTTATGGGTATATATTCAGAAAATCCACAATTTTCTTAAAACTCTCACTTTCTTTTTCTTTTTCCAAAAATACAATCATATTGTGAGAATCAGCAAAAGTTATAGCAGCCATTTTTGTTGATTTTGAAATTGAGTGATAAAGATGAGTTAAGGTTTATGCTATGAGAGAATAATTATACGTGAAATTGTTTGAAACCCTTAATTGATGTACTTATAACCCCAATTGTGATAGTTATAAAATAGTACCCTGAACTACCCAGTAGTAGAAACCCTAGCAGCATTAACTTATGCCTAGCAGCATTAACTGTAAGTCACCAGCATTAACACTAATTCCAATCCACACAGCTGTTCCATCATCTTTATAACACTTCAATGAGCTTTTCCTGCAAAATGTTAGTCCAAAAACCAAGAAAACACAAGCCATAACAATTTGCATAATGATCACCATATGATTATACTTAGCAGTAGTAAGTATAATCAACATCAAAAACTTCTAAACTGACATCAGAAACATTTAAACTTGAATAACAGCACTAGTCCATACAAAACATTACAAAAACATAAAGAGATAATATACTTTAAGGATTTAACATTCCAATACTAGCAATCAAATATTGAAATCTACTTACATCAAAAACGTTTGTAAGCAAATATGCAACATTCTTGTCAGTATGGATTTCATTTTAATCAATTTCTTATTATTTGAATCTCTAATAAAATGATGTCTGATCTGTATATACTTTCTTTTTAATGAAAAATTGGATTTTTAATAATTCAAATAGTATTGTTATTGTCAATAAATATTTTGGTTTATATAAAATTGTACCCATAATCAAGTAGTTGATTCTGATCCAACGCACTTGTCCACAGCAACTTGAAGCAGCCACATATTCAACTTCTATTATGGAATTTGCAACCACAATCTGTTTCTTGTGCTGCCATGAGATTAATCTTACACATAAGGAAGTAACAACCTCCTGTTGTAGATTTCCTATCCAAGCTTCCTCCATCATAATCACTATCAGTATATGCCACCAAATCAAAAGGAGAATCTATTGGATACCAAAGGCCCAATTTTGGTTGACCTTTTAAGTACCTAAAACTCCTTTTCACAGTATGAAGATGTGAAACCTTTGGATTGACTTGGTATCTAGCACATGCACACACTGCAAACATAATGTCAGGTCTTGAAGACGTGAGGTACATCAATGAACCAATCATTGATCTATACGTATAAAAATCCACTTCTTCACCATCTTCATCCTTGAGCAGAGGATTCTAAATTTCCATTGGTGTGCTTGTTGTCTTGACTTCTGAAAACCTAAATTTCTTCAAAATTTTAGCAACATACTTATCGTGACTGATAAATATGCCATCCTTCTTCTGATTTACTTGTAGTTCCAAGAAGAATGAAAGTTCTCCCATAGAAGTCATTTGAAACTTCTTATGCATCAACTTCTCAAAAGCAATGCATATCTCCTTCTTAGTAGAACCAAAAATGATATTATCCACATAAACTTGGACTAGCAGAATATCATCTTTGTGCCTTTTGATGAATAAGGTCTTGTCAATCTTCCCTCTTTTAAATCCTTTGTCCAACATATATGTTGACAAGGTTTCATACCATGCTCTAGGAGGTTGATGTAATCCATAAAGTGCCTTTTCAACTTTGTATACTCAAACATAAACCTCTTCTTAAATCTTTCCATAGAGAAAAAAACTCTTGACATCCATTTGATGCACCACAAAGTATTTAAATGAAGCATAGGCTAAAAACATTCTGATTGCTTCAATTCTTGCAACAAGGTCAAAAACTTCATCATAGTCTATCCCTTCTTCTTGTGTGTATCCTTGAGCTAATATTGCTTTGTTTCTTATTACAATACCTCTTTCATCCTTTTTGTTCCTGAAGACCCATTTAGTGTCAATAGCTCTTTTGCCATTAGGTAACTCCACCAAAGTCCAAACTTCTTGTAACCTGAGTTGTAGAAGCTCTTCCTACATAGCTTCTATCCAGCTTGAATCCTTCAATGCTTGAATTATCTTCTTGGGTTCTTCCTGTGATAAAATGCAAGCAAACAAACAATTTTGAAGGTCATTATGGGTTGATCTTGTTTAAGAGTACTAATAAACCCATGATCCTTCAAATTCTTTGTCATGTTTCTTGCTTGAGTAGATGATTGCAAATCTCCAATCATTTGATCAAGAGGATGATCTTTATGGATTCTTGTAGTTGGAGTAGGACTGACTGGAATTGTAGTATCCAAATTGGTCATGTCAGCCACTTCAGCATCATCTTCATCTTGATTACTACAAGAGTAGTTAAATATGTTGGAATCTTCTAAAGGAGGCATGTTTGGATCAAATGGATATTCTTTTTCTCCAACAATATTAACTTTAAAGCGAGCAAAATTAACAGGTGAACTAACAGTATTAACATTGTTAGTGATGTTATCAACACTATCAGTATTAACATCATCAGTACTGTTAACTTTATCATCTTGCTCTTGATCATTACTGTTACCTTTTGTATTTGGATCTCTATTAGCCTTCTTTCCATCATCATTTGAAGGTTTGGATCCATCATATTGATAACTCTTTGGAGTTATGGAAAAAGGTGGATCATCAGTCCATAATGGTAGCATAATGTAATCTTTGTCAGGCCTTGTCTCCTTACTAGCTTGACCTGCATTATCACTTGCTTTTGTACCTTCAAAACCATTAGTTTGTGTACCTGCAATAAGTGGGTCATAATTCATTGTTTTGGCTTGTGCATCAATATCAAATAGCAAATCTGGTCCACTACCTACAGCATTAGGTGTACTTTCACTAAACATAATGTGCAGGTTCTCTTCCACTATCCTTGTTCTACTATTGAATACTCTAAAGGCTTTACTACTTAGAGAGTATTCAATAAAGAATCCTTCATCAGCCTTACCATCAGATTTTCCTAAGTGATCTATGGTATTAAAAATAGTAACAGGACACTCAAATGGTCTCATAAAACTTAAGATTTGTGTTCTACCATGTAAAACATCATATGGGGTCTTGTTATAAGGCTTAACAACTAACACTCTATTTCGCACATAGTAAGCAGTATTAACTGCTTCTGCCCAAAAAGTAGTTGGCAACTTAGAATCAGCTAGCATAGTCCTAGCAGCCTCTAATAGTGTCTTATTTCTCCTCTCAGCTACACCATTTTGTTGAGGAGTTCTACCTACACTATATTGTATCATAATACCCTTTATATCACAAAACTTATTCATCTCATTGTTCTTGAACTCAGTTCTATTGTCACATATGATTACCATAACCTTGTGTATTACTATATTTTCTATCCTAGTTATAAAGGACTTAAGAATGGCACTAATCTCATCCTTCTTAGCTAGAAATAAAACCCAAGTAAACCTACTGAAATCATTTGCGACAACTAGGCAATACATTTTCTTTATTAATCTTTTTACAAATGTTGACCAAACAAATCCATGTGCAACATATGTAAAGGAGGACTGACTGAGTTCTCTTTTTTGGACTTACAAGAAGCTTTGTGCTGCTTTCCCTTCTGACAGGCAACATAGGTTTGGACCAAAAAAATTCAATGTTTTAAACTTTAAGTGTCCAAGTCTTCTATGCCAAAGATTAGATTCATCCAATGTGACTTTTACAAAAAGGCAAGTTAAACCACCTTTAGGAACCATGTTCTTAAAATCAACTCTGTATATATTACCTCTTCTAGGAACTTTAAGCACAATTTGACTTTCATCAATTAACTTAAAATTTGGATATAAGATGATACATTCAGTATTAGTAAAAAGAACATTATTCTTTTTGTCACACATATGTGAGACATTAAAGAGATTAAACTTAAGCTCTTTTACAAAATACACACTTTCAAAATCCAATGTGCGTGTCTTAATGGTACCTTCCCAATTATCTTCCCACCTTTGTGATTTCCTCCAAAGGCAACATATCCTCCATCAATCTTCTCAAAATTAGTAAGATAAGACATTTTACCTATCATGTGCCTTGAGCATCCACTGTCAACCACTCCTTGATCTTGTAAATCCATCTGTGGATTGCCCTGCACATAAGTTAAGAAAATCAGTCTCTTTTGGGGACCCAAGCCATCACTTACTTGGACATGCCTTGTGCATCAACATAATCAAATTTCTTTAAGGTGATTGATGTATTCTTTTGTCTTGAAACATGGAATAATATTAATCTTTGGTTTCCAAACCCAACAAGCTGAAGCCTCAATAACATTAACCTGATTACCCTTAACAGCATTAACTACTGCTTTTGGCCTTAATAGTTTTTGATTAAATTGACTATTTTAAATGTTGTTTTCTTGTGAATATGCCTTTTGACAGTTAAATGTGTTGTTTTATAAAAATGTGACATTTGTTTAGCACCATTAACTGATGTTTTTGGTTGAGCAGCATTAACTGGTTTGGTAGTATTAAGAGATTTTAAGCCATATTTCTTTAAAACTGCTCTTGGAACCATGGTCCTTTTAGCATAGGGATGAGACTGTTTAGCAAAGTTTTAATGGTTTACCCTTTTTGCATAGTTCCAAACTGGTATTACCACCCTTTGTCTTAGATGGTAAGTACAATCATACTGCAAATGTTCAAAACTACCACACACATAACAAGCTTTATTGAACATCTGAAAATCACTTCCTATCCTATTGGACATCATGCTATTCCAATTTCTCTGGTTTCCTATAGGACTATGTACGTTCTGCCTAGATTGCTCAACAGTTTTAACAGGTTTCCTAGAATTTTTAGGTTTAACAAACTATTTCTTTTAAATACTAGGTTTAAGTATTTTATGTTCTATTTTTGGTTGAGCAACAACCTCTTCCTCATCATGTGATACCCAATCATCAATACTTGGGGCATCAGAATTCTTCCTATCTGTATGAGACTCTAAATTACTAGACTTAGCCTTCTTATTCTCAATTATAGGTTCATTAGCAAAATCATCTAAGCCAGTAAAAGACAAATCAGGTGTAGAAGGCTTAAACTGCCCTGTATAATGAGGTGGGACATCATTATAGCCTATACCTTTCAAGAAGTTTTTGGAAAACTAGAAGCGGGGTTGAATAGTTTTGGCGATTTTTAGTTTAGTTTCAAAAACTTTAGATTCGATCTTATGTGATTTCGTATGGACGGATAGAAAGTATAAAGCAATAAGTAATGTAAGTAATGAAAGCAAGTAATGTAAAGGATAGAAAGTAATGACACAAGGGATTTATAGTGGTTCGACTACAAGGACACCTTCCTTGCCATACTCCACTCCCCGAGTCTCCTACTCGAGAGTTCAAGCACTATGTCAACAAGCTCCTTCAACACGGCGGAGAAGCCTCACAACGTCGCTTACACTTTTTCCGGTACAATGCTAAGTACCGAGTCCTTAACACGGCGGACCAAACCAACACAACTATAATACAACAACTATGTGAAATATGAAATACAAAATCTTGCTACATAAATCTTGCGAAGGAACAAATCAATCAAGAACCCCTTACTTGGATGACTTGTAGTATCTTGTGATCTCGCTTTTGAGAAGGGCCTATATGAGAATCATAACAAAAGAAAGAAGAACTACTAGATAGATCAAGAGATATGAGATTAGAAGAGAGAAGTAATATATGAGAGAGTTTCTAAGAAGAGGGGCGAGTAACAATGAAGTAATGTCTCACTATTTATAGCCAAAAATCTCTACTATAGCCCAGTTCCTACGGATCCCTCACTTGGGGGATCCGTCCAGTGCAATCCAAGGGATCCGGTAATCTGGGTTGAACCATTTCGGGTTTTGGGTTGGAAACCGGGTCATGGGTCTTGGGTATGAGCCTTGGGTACCTAACAAGGTACAATGTATCTAGACATTGGGTCATGGGTCTTGGGTTATGGGTTATGGATTTGCTTCATGGGTATGGGTCATGGGTCTTGGATAATATCCATCCTATTAAACTATTACAACAAATGAATTAATAAAACATTTTATGTAAATGACCAAATAATATATATATATATATATATATATATATATATATATATATATATATATATATACACATATAGAATCCGGATCCATTGAGAAGAGTGAGAAGCAATCTTGACCCTTCATCTCATCAAACCAAGTTAAGCGCAAGATTGGTAATTTAAAATTTTTATTAATTAAAATTTTTGATTCATTTAAGAACCCCAGGCGTTTTTTATTCCTCCATCGAGTCAAAATATGAATATGGCCTCCGAACCAATTTCGATTCTTCGCTTTTTATTTTTTAATCCCTTTATCTGTAGTAAGTTTGTTCCAATTTATATATAAAAATAAAGTCCAATTATTCCTTTAGTTAAGATGTACTGGTTTTAGCGATGATATATTAAAGTGTTTTGCCAACTAACATTTTTTTTGTGCATTTGTTATATGTATATTTATGATTTAATTGTCTTAATTTTGGTGATACACAAAACTTGACGTAATCATGGAGTGAAATGTAAGAATTGTCACCGAACTTTTACGATCGACATTGATGTGTATATCATGTTGTCTACATGATTCAATTAAAGCACTAATATTTTATGTTAATGATTCACCAATTGAGATGTGATTCAAAATTAAAAGTTTAACATAGTTTTTTGACGATTCACTACCAATGATTTAACGATTCACTATCATAAATTCGCTAGTGATTCACTTTTAATTGATTCATTAATTCGTCGATTCATATTTATGTATGATCTAATAAAAAATATATAATAACATGGTTTTCTCCAATGGTAATCATGAATCCATCTTTGATTCATAGTGAATTTTCATATTTTTTGTTAATGATTCATCAGTTGAGATATGATTAGAAATTAAAAGTCTAACATACTTTATTGATGATTCACTACCAATGATTTAACGATTCACTATCACAACAAGTTAGTGATTCATTTTTAAATAATTCATCAATTTGACGATTCATAATATGTAATAATATGGTTTTTTTCAATTGTAATCGTGAATCCATCTTTGATTCATTGTGGATCTTCATGTTGCTACAAAATTACTTTGTACATAATCTAGCATAAATACAAGAAATATAAATTGATTAAAAAATGAAAAAAAAAAATGCATGAAGTTTATGATGAAAACTATAATACAGGAAACAAAACTACGTAGAGTAGGTTATCTATTTTGAATTTTGAAGAGCATGATTATAGGAGTCTTTAATATTGAGTTAAAAATTTTCTTCGTCTTAATTATTTACCCTTACTAGGATTTTAAATGACATATTAAATGATTCAAAGTTAATATAATTGGATGGCTAGGATCTTTTCTCAATTTTCTCAATCTTAAAATCTTCTCAATGGAACCAAAGCCTATATATATATATATATATATATATACATATATATATATATATATATATATATATATATATATATATATATATATGTATATATATATATGTGTATATATATATATATATATATATATATATATATATATAAATATATATATATATATTTATATATATATATATATATATATATAAATATATATATAAATATATATATATATGTATATATATATATATATATATATATATATATATATATATATATATATATATATATATATATATATATATATATATATATATATATTTATGTATATATATATATATATATATATATATGTGTATATATATATATATATTTATGTATATATATATATATATGTATGTGTATATATATATATATATATATATATATATATATATATATATATATATATATATATAAATATATATACTAGATTTCGAAGCCCATGACTTATAAATATCGTTGGCATATTTTTCTATAACAAAAGAAGGGTGGTAAAAAATGGTTGAAAAGTGTACATGTTAAAAGAGAGGGATTTTATTGAAATACATGATGAGTATCGTTGTGTTAATGGGTTTAGCTATTTGTGGTCTTTATTGGTGGTTAAATATCTACATTCTAACTGCTTGAATATTTGTTCCATTATCTTGTGAAAAATGTTATAGATGCTTTCAATGTCCTCCACTCAATAAAATTTGTAGCATAAAAATTTAGTAAAAGACACCACATATAGTTCTAGATATATAAGTGCTATTGACGAGTAGGATGTTTCGTCATTTAAAATAAATATATACAGGAACAATAGCTGAGAGATTACAGCAATATAACATATATCATACCATAATGTTTGCGCCAAGTTATAGAAATAATCAACCCGCCCATTGAATTTTGCAAGCTCATGTTTAAAGGGATTAACAACTACAGTTACATAACTATCTATTATACTTGTGTAAGTTGTAAAGGGTCCAGTGTACGATTAATTCCATACACATATCCTGTCACCCGTCTGTTACCTGCAAATAATTATACATGCCCACAACATATAATGTTTTTGCGACTCTCACTTGTGTTTTATCATTGTTAAGTTAAGGTTGAATCGTCCTACGCCAAATGACACAACTGCTCCAACAGTAAGCATAGCCACCTAATTCGAGGTCATTAAAAATATAAATATGAGTACTCTTTACATAGTTTATGTCCATATTTGACATACACAATCATAAGCAAGGACATATATGCACGGCTGTTACTTAACTTAGGCCATATCCACAAGGCATTTTCGCTGTCAACATTCAAAAAGAAAAACTAAATGTATATATCATAGCTAAGAAACAAAGTAAAATCACACATATATCAGAAGTAACATATACCATTGTTAAACACCAAGCATCCCTTTTTGGCGAGTATATATCATATGTTCTTGTTTTAAGTCAGTGCAACTATCGTCATCTTCAGGGTAACCCTTTTTGAGTGCCGTTTCAAATTGCTTTTTTTCTTCTTGAATGCACTTCAGTGCGGTTTCAAAAGGCTTTGAGATTTCTTCTTGAAGACTCCATCTCTTACATTCCTACATTACAAAATCAGTACCATCATCTTCACTGTGTAAATTCATAAATATTAAAAAAAGGATAGTATGTACGCTATTGATAGTTGACATTTTAAAAGGGAAAGGTGTATACCCCAACAATGATCAACGGAGTGTCACCAATCATTTTAGTTACTCTTACATCGACCTCGGATATATGTAGTATCTGCATCAAGTAAAAAAGGCCTGCACATAAGACCCAGATCGTGGAGTTCGTGGAGAGTGAAAAGGAAGATCAAGAAAGCCGTGAGGTGGCCCCTGCTTTATTAGGAAATCCAATAACCCCATGGTGTCCTTGAGGATACTATAGAAGGTCCTCTTTGTTCCCCCTAAAATAAATGTCCTAAAAAAAGAAAGCTAATTAATGAGTGTGTTTAGACTTCTTAAACAATGTAAAAGCATGCTTTGTTAAGATAATATATATTCTACTACTAAGGAAAGTCTATGAACATTTCGCTTAAGGAAACTTATGTGTTGGCATCAACGTAATTAAATGTAACTATAAGCTTTACATATTCACTCCATAAGGCCTCAAACTCTATTGTGCGTATTGTTTATTTCTTGTCGCCACAAACTATGACAAATGTGTTATTTCCTTGACTCATGAATAATTTATGTTCTTATTGTCAAGTAATCAATCACAGTCCCACTAATTTCTACATCAACCAGGCACGTGCCAATCTGAAAGCACGTCACCTGAACCCACCCATCAAGTTTATGCTCAATACAATCTAGTTATCTTCTTTTACAATGAAAGAAATGGATGAAAGGGAAGTTCAATGGGTAATAGCTGAAGCGATTGATTCTAGCTTTTGCTTACCATAGGTGTTGTGTTACGTAAACATGTCATTAATGGGATTTAACAAAGTGCATTACCCTTAAATTAGATTTGTTTCCATGTGTAATGTTAAATTAAGTTTGTCGTGACTCCTAAAAAAAAGTCATGATCGTTTCTTATTGTCAAGTAATCAATCACAGACTTCACAGTCCCACTAATTTTTACAACAACCAGGCACATTCCAATTTGGAAGCATATCACCTGAACCCACCCATCAAGTTTATGCTCAATTCAATCTAGCTATCTTCTTTTACAATGAAACAAATGAATGACAGGGAAGTTCAATGGTTAAGAGCTGAAGCGATTACCATAGGTGTTGTGTCACGTAAACATGTCATTTTAATGTAATTTAACAAAGTGCGTTACCTTTGAATAATATTTGTTGCCAAGTGTAATGTGAAATTGAGTTTGTCCAAGAAAAGAGCTAGGATCCCGGGTTTTCTGCTAATTATTGAAAATAAAGATGCAATAAGTACACACCTTTCATAATGTAATAGCTTCATCTAGACATATCATTAGTTTTAGATAACGATATGGCTAAAGAGACGCTAAAAGTAGATAGAAGGCCAATTATAGAAGCAAACCTTTCCGTTCCCTCCTGATATCCGTTTTTTAGATTCAGTTGGCACAAAAACTTAGACCCTCAGTGGCTTAACATACAATCTTATATTAACTACTAAAAAAGCACATAAAGATCATTTGGGCTAAGGTTCAGAAAATATGATCAAACGATCAGACTCACAGAATCCAACTGAAACATTCGGTTGACAAATTGCAGTCACGACCATTATTAAACTTTTTCCTAATATGTTGTATGTCAATATTATCACACAAACTTGAAACACTTTCTGGATAAAAATTTAATGGTCATTGCAGAAGAAGCGTATAGTTACCACTATCTTGTGTTACTAATAGCTTGTAACCATTACGTGGGGGGTGTTTGGAATTGCTTAATTAAACGACTTATCAGCTTATTGCACTGTTATACACCTAATAAGCTACTTCCAATTTCCAAGTGTTAGAGGGAGACAAAACAAAATATGTTTATCAGCTTATTTGAGCTATTTTCAAGAATCTTATTTGAGTAGTTTTTCACATCGTCATATTTTTCACCTCTATAATAAGAATTTGCCAAGCACTCAAAACAGCTTACCAGCTCATTATATTTCAACAAAGCTTAAGCAAATCCAAGCACTGCATTTTGATACAACTATAAGCTCTTTCAAGAGAAAAGGAAGAGCTCTTTAAAAAAGGTAATCCTTGGGACTGTTAATAAAGACTGTTTATGTTTTGATAGAACAAACTTACACAATTCAGACAACTTATCGTATTTGCAAGTCAAATAAGCAGTTTTGAATAAACACCCTGATATTGTCTACTGCTAAATAACCAGTGTCAAGTAACCAAATCAAAATAGCCCATAAGGTCACACATACTTCATAAAACAAACATGATCGATAAACTATATGGCTAAACCGTAAACAAAGAGATTATCACCTGACCAGTTCTCCTATCAAGCTCTTTAACTATATAAACCCTTGACTCTGCTTCTTGCCACAATCTAGAAACACAAAAAGAAACAATTAATTAAATACAATTTTACCTACAAATTTAGTCCAACAGTTTAACATATAGGTAACACGCACATAGACAATGACATATTGACATACATAGATTAAACAAAAAGAAAAACAATTAGTCAAACAAATTCAGTTGCAAAAAGTATTATAATAAATCAATATGTATAACACACATAAAAACTACAGTAAAAACTACACAAACTAATAAACAACTACTCCATTCGTCCCAAAATAATTGTCCCCCGACAAAATGTTATTAGGTAAAGTCATGGAATACTATAATATCATGTAACAAAGTTTCTTAGGCCTTTTATTTAAATAATGGTGTTGATCTTGACAAAGTAATCTTGAAGTCACGATTTGATATGTTCTTGTAGGTCTCTTCAGCAATGACCACCTGCTGATTTCATAAATAAACTTGGTATCAGAAAGGAAAAGCCTATGGCAAGTTCAAGAACCAACATAAAATGCTGATATTCATTCAAGAGATCTTACAGAATGGCTTGGAATCAAGCTACCGTCGAGTAAAGAACAGCCTAGAGCCTCTTTGATGTATACTTCCTGCAAAAAGGAATATAACATGCTATCAGGTGCCGTTAACTCGTAACTAATTAAAAATAGCTAGTAGCCAATAAGCTGATCTCTCATTGATTCTAAAGAGCTAGAGGTGGCGAAATGAATTGGACAGATAGGATTACAGGTGAAACGGATACTGTTTAGGCGTCTGTGTGTTGGGTTGATTTGAAAAAACTTATTTTCTAATCAAACAACCTCTAGGACGTATGCATTATAAATCGGGAATTTTACGACTTTTCTTTTTTTTTTTTTTTTTTTTTCTGTTTGACCCTTTAAAGATAAAGCAAAACCCACATCAACCATTCATCATTATGTATCCCGGGAATGAAATCCATCCTAGGGCCGATCCAGTTGAAAGGACTTACAATGGTGAACTCAAGACCATTCTCGACACCCTCGGATGTAAAGAAGATACAATGGGAAGAGCGTCGCACAATTCAATATTATCACCAAATTAGCAAAAAGAAAGTGTGCTCAGGAAAGATAAGATTGATTACGGCTTTAGAGATAAAATTTTCAGCATAAAAGACATTTGGTTCCTGCCTTAAAGACTTCAACTAAAGCATGTATCATGGTTTTACAAAAATAGACTGGTACTTGCTTGGTAGATTGTAACAACCAACCTTGAAGCCAACCAGTTTGTCCAGTTGACAGCCTTAAGACTCTTTTACACACCACCAAGCAACCTACGCGGTGATCATGATCATCCTAATAAACTACATAAATACATACATAGCTAAGAAACCTAGAAATATATTTATCACTGAATTTTTCACTTACTACATAAATTCATGGTATACAATTAGATTTAACTTCATAAATTGTAAAAGACCTTTGGAATCATATCCACCACATATATGCTAGAACCAAGGCAACATGCGCCTGCGAATGAACACGCAAAAGATTTGGAAGCTGGAAGAGTTTATACAAAATCACATACATAAAGTACTTGATCAAGCAAGAAACAGTTGCTTTTCAAAGAGATTCTCCGCGAACATCAATGTTTTCAAACTCATACCTTTGAAGAGCCAACTGTTTCCATTCGGTCAAGGGCTGGTCTACACGATATCAGGAATGTGACTTATAGAGCTAAAAAGTGCTATAGTCATATACGTTATGTTACCAAAATTATAGCATGTTACTGCTTGTTCAAAACTTCCAGAAGAAGCTGAATCGCTTCGGGTACAAGATTTGTTACAACTTCCAATACCTACGAATAAAAGTTTGATATTAGTCAAACCACCGGATTTTCTAATCATATATGAAATTTGTTTATTTGTAAAGCACCAGGTGTTTGGTTTAGCCTATTGTCTTGGCTATGGGGGTTGCTTGGATTAGCTTAAATAAGTTCATAAGCCATCAAATAAGATCTATGTTTTGGGCTTAATGGTTTACAACATGTAAATTATACCAAAAATGATTTTAGTTTTTAACTTGAAAATCAGTATTGGTGTTTGGTTTAACTTATTAACAATAGCTTATACACCTTTAACCAGCCTAGAAAAATTTATATACAAATAAAGTCTCTCTTTTAGCGTTATTGTTTTCTTAAAACAAATGTGTGATGACTATAACAAATAGATTTTAATACATTATATGAATAAGCAATGAAGATGATTTTACATACAGTTGAGGCAAGTTTAAACATGTGTTTCTTGTGTCTGAACATTAGCATATCTACATAAATGAAAGAGGATATATCAAGCAACAAAGTATGTCAACCGGCCAGAAAATGGAGAGTCTATAAGAAACACATGAAAAAAACTCACTTTGGATCCAAGCAATATTTAATTTCTTTGTCATCGGCGTCATCCTGATCCATTGAATTTTCACCCGCGAGGTAGAGTGTGTAGATGTGATGTTTGTATAATGAAGAGACATCAGGAAGTTAATTTTATATGTCATGGTCCTTTCAACAAAAATTACATCTGTGACTACTTTTAACTTCTTTATATGTACCACTTTTAACTTCTTTAAACACACCACTGTTGCTGCTCGAGGTGCATCTGCTGATGAAACCTGGTCTGAACTTCTGCAACTACAGGACCTAGAAAACCAAATATTGTAATTAGTTTCACTACTAAATGAGACAAAACATTACATAAACAAATAACAACTTACAAATTATCATTCACACCTAGAGAAATAATGGTACGATTAGTTAATACAATTCTCATATGTCTACCAACTGCAAATCTGTCTCACACCTTCCATACGCGAAGTGACTGTGGATAACAATTCGTTGCAGCTGGATCTTCGTGGATCGGACACCAATTCCAACAAGAACAGAAAACGATTCACCAAGATATAATTCAGTAGCAGATATCTCTTAAAAATCAATTCAGATAACTGATTAGGATCATCTAATGAAAAACTATTGACTTCGTTTTTTTGTAACAATTTGTACAAAATTTAATGTGTAGAATTTGCATTATCTTATAACAAAAAAAAAAAAAAAAACACTAAAACTTACATTTATGCATCAAAGAATTCATAGAATCTGGTTTTACCATATAGCCTAATCATTCATCAAGCTATATTTGTGAAGGCAAAATGAGTAATGGCAATCGGCGCCGGATGCAGTGAAATAAGCTGGCCATTATGCGTCTTCTTGGAGGTTTCAGCAATGTTACCCTGTAAGAAAACACATGAAACAGTTACTCAAAACTGTGAGAAAAATTTGATGCCACTGGTTATACCAATAAAATAGTCCCTATGTTCCAAAAATAAATTTCAGGTTTCCTTTCTTGTTTAAGTATCAGTGAAATGTTACCTTTTTACCTATTGCTACATTATATTGTCAGTGGAGATGGAAAAATACATCGGGCGGGTTGGTTAGCAGTTAACACCTCAAACAATGGTATGTATCGCCCTCTAAATATACGGTCTCAGGCCTCGGGTTAGGTTGATCTAGAAAGCTTTTTTCTCAATATTCAAATTTTTAATCAAATAATTACTGTGTTCGATAACTTTGATTATACAATATAATACTTCAATAACCAATTAAGTTCTAATATAAATAAAGTTAGAAGGTTTTTATGCATTAAAGTACAAACTTTGGATGACTGTACCCATATGAACTGTTTCCTAGCATCAACCTGTTACACATATATATACATCCGATTCTTATCGCGCAACAAAGCTGGAACCATCGTATAAAGGGCAACTAAACCAACCCTTGTATCAGCAAACCAAAATGAATATTTAAGTGAAAGTGTCGAATCTCTAACCTGAAATTAGAGAATCTCAAATTTAGTAACACCTAACACGTAAAGCATCTTGGATATGAGCATTCTTGACTATAATAAACAATACTCCTCTAGTACATGACATGTTTGCTTGCCTAACCTTCAGTTGCATCTGCACCGAATAGGTACTATAAATATCAGACTGAAAAACAACACAACACACAAGCAATATACAGATTTTGCTGTTGCTGAAGGACCAACCAATCCTCATAACATTTCGCAAATCATCCAAACTATATTAATATCTTTTTCCTCAATTATCTACCTTACAACAGCTTCTCGGTTGCACTGGTTTCTCCTCTCCCAATAAACCACCTGGTGCTATGAACAGTGGCTTGGATTTGGTAGAGTTATAAACACGGCGCAACATCTCGCTGAGGGTCTTTGTGTTGCAGGCAGACTGTGATGTTGTTATACTTGTTCCAATTCCATTTCCACTCATACTCATTTCCTGCAAGAAACTAACTTATTAATTATGATGGTGTATTTAATCCTAACAATGGCTAATACATTATAACTGAAATATTTAGTGTGTTGCTTGTGCCCATTCAATACCTAATCTATTTGAAACGCTAGTGATGCAAAAAGTTTGAAAAAAATGAAAATAGAGACTGCAATTCTAACAGCTAAAGTCGCAAAAATTCACCTTGTCGCAGACATTCATATCAGCAACAACTACATTAGGAACCAGACAACGCGCTCTAACACAAAACAATAACGACATTCAAAACTTTTGATAATTCTTAGATGGTAGTGAGTGCCAAATATGCTATCTCCAATATTGTTGCAGCCTTTTTACTATGAATTCTGCAACCAAAATATATATATATATGACTTTAAACTTGTGATACTATAAAAATCAATTGCGATTTATCTACTTACACTAATAAATCTAGTTCAGAGTTAAATTAATCAACTTGATTACTGACCCTGATGTCATAAATTTTTTAGTACACTTTCATCACCTTATTATTGTTGAATTTCTATATGCTAATCATAGTTACATATGTCGTATTATCTTTAATGGTTTTAAAATTATTTTAAAACTTCAAACAACACACTCAATGAGTTGACCTATGTGTTCTACCTTTGAGATAGTGTAATGGTACAAATAATGGTAATACACGCTATGATAGTTTATCCAACGTCGTTTGTTGCAACTGCTCTTATACTAAGTATTCACCCTAAATAGTCACATAACCTCAATCAAATGATTTTCACGATACCCAAACACCACAAACTAAATGCAACACAATTATATTTATAGTCTCAAAGAAAAATTATGGGCCAACCCAACTGATGTACCATTTATAAATTGACCCATTACCAACCCACCATATCATATGATACTAACAACCCCCTTACATTATACTTAAGTTGATGCCAACTGTGTATACCACATCCATACATAAATAACTCCAACATAAATATGAAATAACTGAAATCATACCTTTTAGATCATCCCACATACCTGCATAACAAAAAACCTATCAAATAAATATTACAACAGACTATCCAAATTGCAGGAGATATGAATGTTTAGTTGACCTTGTGTTGCACGGACAGTGACCGTGGTTGCGCTCTGTCCGCCGACAGTATTCTACGTCCTTTGTTTGTCGTTACATAAGACAGTAATGTCCTTTAAGAAAATAAAAGAAAGCTATCCGCGAATGTTACAACATTAAAAAAAATTAAAAAAGAAAGCCAATACCACATTCTCGTGTGTGAATCGGTAGGTGACATTTCACGCTCCTGAATCATGTGCGCGAAAAGAACTCTAGCAGCCCACTGTCTCGTTGTTGCCACCTATCAGGTTCAAACACGTAAACATCATCAGAAGAAAAATAGAAAAATGAACAATGCAAATAATACTCATAAAGGTGAAAGATATTTATCCCACAATACCTTGCATATTAAAACTGGTAAGTGAAGTATCTGAACTCTCGATGTCTGTAGTATTCGAAGAACACCAGTCATCCATAAAAGGATAACCATAAACTGAGAATATTAAATCAAATAAGTAAAAGTGCGACAATTAAGGTAGGTAAGTTTATTCTCCCTATGTGAGCACACGAAAATACATCTATCTAATTTCCATTGCTTTACGGCAAAATTTTACAAATTTATAAAATTACATTTCTGAGATGAAACATGAAACAGTAACTTGAGTTTTGCTTATATATTAAACACTAATACTATCAACCAAGTTGATTAGAAACAAATATTAAAATTGAGTGGTCAGTTGATGTAAGTCAAGTCTTACAACTTTCTCATAACCTGTGTTCATTATTCGGCTTATCTCAACTTAGGGAGTTTAGGGTGAAATTATTGCAAAAGATGATATCATATCGAGATTTTACTCCACAAAATATATGGCTATACGTTGTGATTCTCGGGAGGTATATTAGTCATCTAATGCATTTATTTTAAGAATGAAAAAATGCCTACCATCAGTATACTTACGCACATAAAAAGGCCGTACCTTTTTTTCCCACGATGCTCCTGAAAAGGTGACCGCTTCCATCCTTACACCTTATAATCTCTAGGTACCAATCCTGCATCTATCGGTGCCAGCCTCAACCCACGTCAACCCACGTTCTGCCCCTTTCAGAGACAAATCGAATGGATTTTCAACCCATGTTAGCTAGCGCACCCATGATTACCAAACCTTGCAGTTGTTCTGACTGCTAAAAGTTATATCTTAAAAGATGAAACCATAAGTTAAGAAGCGTTAATCGTGTATCAAATGAAACAAAAAGATATTAACAGTAGGAATAATCTCCATGAATATGATTATGGACTTATTAGAACAAATACTATGTCAAAGATTTGACTTATGATTTGAAACTATAAAACATAAAAGAGTGAAGAGATCGATGATGAACAAAAACAAAAGATGATAAACAACTACATGTACACGAATAAATCACACAATTTGATGTTATGATATCATAATATTGAATATCACAAAAGAATTGAAATCATGCAAAAAAGGACGATACCTAGATGACGTAGTTGTTTTTATTGGATAATATGGAGTTATCGACTAATATCGCTTTGAGGAAAAGAAAAAAAAATTTAGAGGTCATTTATATAGTGTCAGATTAAGGTAAACATTAAGGAAAAAGTTAAGATAACAATGACTACATACCAAAGTTATCATATTCTTATTTTAAGTAAAAATCAAAACACAAACACAATCCTAAAACAATACAGATTTCAAAGAATTTTATTTACTATATGATTCTAATAAAAATTATAGCGATTTATATATTATAGTATGCAACATAATTATCAAAATAACTTGTTGCCTAAGTGGTAAACACACAAGTTATTTATACCAATCCTACAAACAACCCAAGTTCGAATCTCACCATGGTCATTTTTTATTAAATTCGAATTTTAGAAATAATTGCTTAAGAATTTCAAAAATTAATACATAAAATCCGAAAATTAAATATTATTGCTTAGGTGGATAAAAATATTGCTTAGTTGGACAACAATTGATTATGTGGCATTAAATTGGATTATGTGGCATTGAGGTGACATTAATGCCAAATGCTCCTGTTATATATAATATAGAGATAGGTTTGGGTTATTATAAAAAGTTTCTTAGAATGAAAAGAATGAGAAGGCATATGGAAGTGACATGTGTCACCTTTGCCACATCACCATACCCCACCCCCACCATCCCAACCAACCAACCCTCCCCCCCCCCCCCCCCCCGCCGGAAAAAAAAAATTTCTCGCAAAAAATGTTTTTTGGCCATTTTTTTCCCGCCAAATTTTTTTACTGCATCCCAGTTATAAAGTTAGTGCATCACAATCATGATTTTAGTGCATTAAAGTTATAAATTACTGCATCACAGTTATAAAGTTACTGCATCACAATCATGATTTTAGTGCATTAAGGTTATAACCTTGATTTTAGTGCATCATAGTTGATACACTTAACTATTAACTATGACGCAGTAACTTATAATAAAGATGCACCAAAACTTATTAGTGCATTAAGGTTATAAGTTACTGCGTCATAATTATGATTTTAGTGCATTAACGTTATAAATTACTGCATCACAGTTATAAAGTTACTGCATCACAATCATGATTTTAGTGCATTCAGGTTATAACCTTAATTTTAGTGCATCATAGTTGATGCACTTAACTATTAACTATGATGTAATAACTTATAATAAAGATGCACCAAAATTTATTATTGCATTAAGGTTATAAGTTTACTGCATTACGGTTATAAAGTTACTGCATCATAGTCATGATTTTAGTGCATTAAGATTATAAGTTACTGCATCACAATTATGATTGTGATGCAGTATTTTTATAACTGGTAATAAATTTTGGCGGGAAAAAAATGTTTGCCCAAATTTTTTTTTGGCGGAAATGTTTTTTTGCCGGGGGGGGGGGGGGTGACACATGTCACATGACATGGCATGGTGATGTGGCAAAGGTGACACATGTCACCTCCACATGCCTTCTCATTATTTTCATTATAAGAAACTTTTCATTTTAACCCTACCCTATATATGTATATACTTTACAAAAATAACATGTATCCTTATAATTTTACTTATGATAACTTTACATCTGTTATCAAAAAAACACAAAGATATCGCTAAATATGAATAAACATTTTTACGATTTATTTGTATTAACAATCTCACCTTGTTTGATGATGACAAAACATAATGTTATGATGAGTAAAACATAAGATTAGATGTATGTTTTGAAAGCATTTGTAAGTTTACTTCTTCTCCCCTTTTTGTTGAAACAAAAAGCGAACCTAACGAAGAAATAAAGTGTGAAAAAAAATCCACGAAGCACTAGCTCTCCCTTGACGGTAGCTCCCCCTAGAATTGGGCGTCAAGTGAGAAAATATAATACCTACAAAAAGAATGTTAGTAGAAACATGTAATATAATCTTGTATGGGACGAGAAACAAGATGGAGAGCCAAGGTATGTAAACAAAGCGTTGTAATAAAATACCAAAGTGTAGTGGTATATAGGCCACATACAAAATGTAAAACTAAGAACAAGGTTTGTTTTTGAAAATGACTCAAAGAGAAAAAAATAGATAAGCTAGTAATATCATTCCTTCCATGCTTGCATATGGTTAGATATGGAAGTTTTGGTGAATGATTATATTGATGCAATCAAGGATGTGGTTAAGTATGAACCGCATCTCGTCCCTTATTTCCATTGCAAATTCCCTAGTGGATTGACAATGTTCGCAATGTAAATGGTGAGGATTTTGTAGCTGGATGGTTTCCGAATAAGTATCAATTGTGGAAGGCGGAATATGTGATGGACATGTTGGAAAATATGGATCAAAGTCCATGATGTTGGTTAGTGGTGGAATATAAGAGCCTAGATGTTCTTGTAAAATAATGGGAGCTAAAGGTGGTGAAGTTGCAAGATCTTTGTAAAGTGTGTTTGGAGATGTTGGTGGTGTTAAAAATACTAGTTCTTTTGGGTTTAAGTTAGTAGCTTTGGATGGGTGAAATGGAGTGGGTGGTGGACTAGACACGGGTAGTGGGTTTGGTTTCAGAGTCTTAAGGAGTTCCGATAGGGTGATTTTAGGTAGAGACTTGGTGGGTGAGGGTGGTGACGAGCTTGTGAGAGATGATGGAGGTGCTACAATGGAATCATTTGATGGTGAATGAGTAGTTGGTGATAGACTTTTTGACAATTGTTTAGCTAAACAACAAGGCCAGATGCTAATCCGTGCGGTTGTTCTAGATTTGGGTGGTGGCACTACAGAAGGTGGTACGATGAAGTTTTGGATTTCTTGAAAAGGATTGTTTTTACTAGGTGGTTCATCAATGTTGGAAGATCTTTTGGATGACATGATGATGATTGTTTGTAAGGTTGAGAGTGATGGATATGCAAGCATTTTGGAACCTTATTTATAGAGAAAATAATGCATTATTATGAATGCTAAAACCAAAATGTGGGCTAAAATCTAATGATTAGATATGAATTTAAGGCATGTGATCATGAGAATACAAGCATTAAGTAACATACTCATTAGTGAAAGAGCTAAAATGATGAAGGTTTATAGCCAAAATGTGAAAAATAGAAGAAAAATTTATGCTTCTGTCCCACGGTTCCCACATATCCTATCCTTTAGGGCCCGTCCAATGTAAAAGCTAGGATCCATGGTACTGGTGATCTCAGGCAGCTCAATTTTTTATTTTATTTTATATATTTATTTATTTATTTTAGAAATATTGGTGCCTAGTGTGTGCCTATATGCAAACCATTTGGAGTTGCGGTTATCTCGACTCCTAAAAAGAGAAAAATAAACGAAGAAGTGAAAGGCAATATTATTATGTGAGATAACCCGAGTGCTCCTTAATTCATTTTTGCTTAAATGAATGTACCCGAAAACACATATTAGTTATGTATTCCCTTTAGCATTCATAAGACATGAGATACAATGAAAACGGGTTTTTACTTTGTATTAATAATGAAAAGGTTTGTCCTAGACGTGAGAATAGCTTTAGGAAAATTATACGGGGAGAAGTATCCTTTTAGAAAGCATTTCGAAAAGTTTCTTGTATAAAAGGAAAGTTCATCATTAGTTTTGGAAATCCCCATATATATTTTTTTTTGTGAGTTGTGTGTGAAATAGAGATCCTAGACTCAGAAAAAAAGGTAAGGTTAACGTTTACATACCTTGTAGAATTGAGAAACATATTATGATGATTGTTCCATGAGACCAAGACCAATACGAAGCAAGTTGAATTGTTCCCGCTTCAACGGTTTGATGAGGACGTCGTCTTCGGATGATACCTTCTCAATAGAGATGTTCCCCTTTTGAACATTGTCTCCTAAGAAGTGACGATGGATCTCTATATGCTTGGTGCGAGAGTGCAACACTGGATTCTTGCTTAAGTCAATAGCACCTTTGTTGTCGCATAAAATGGCTATGTCACTTAGATGAATGTTGTAGTCAACTAACGCTTGTTTCATCCATAGTGCTTGTTGGCATGCTTTACCGGCGGAGAAATATTCGGCTTCGGTTGTTGATATTCGACTTCCAAGTTGTCTTTGGATTTTCTTACTCAATATTTCAAAGTGATCGAACGTTTCAGTTTTATTCTTTAGAAATTTAGTCCATGTGTACCTAGAGTAATCATCCACTATAACCAAAGTATAGAAGTTACCTCCATAACTTTGAATAGAGGATGGACCAAATAAATCCATATGAAGTAGTTCTAGACACTTAGTAGTAGAAACCATATTTTTAGCTTTATAACTAGCATGGACATGCTTTCATACATTACAAGCATCACAAAAATGATGTTCGTATTTTAATTTTGGTAAATTTCTTACTAGTTTCTTTAGATGATAGCGATTGAAGAAGTCGCATATTGGGGTGACCCAATCTTCGATGCCATAAAGTCAAAGTATCATCCATAAAAGTAAGACAAAGTTTGTCTTTTGGTTCATTATCGATTTTAATGACATAGACTCCATGTTTTCTAATGCCTCTTCCTATAGTAATACCGTTTTTTAATATTTTACTACCCGTTTCACTAAAAAGTATGTTGCATTTTTTATCACATATTTGTCCTATACTTAGAAGATTGAAGTTTAGGTTTTCTACGTGACAAACATCGTTAATGGTTAAGGATTTATGAGAAGTTGTACATTTATCGATGATTTTGCTTTTGCTATTACCAAACACCACATTTCCTTCATTGAAAGATTCGTATGTGGAAAATAAGTGTTTGTTACCCGTCATGTGCCTCGTGCACCCGCTGTCCTTGATCCATTCATCCGGATCTAGGTCGACCTTTAAGCACACCTAAGAAAACAATTAACTCAAAAGTTTGGTCCTCATTTGTTCATGGGTCCATTAGTGTTATACATTTCATTCATGTTAGGCATATATGGAAAAGGTGAGAAAGCATTCCATGGTGTAAGGTTTGGAAATGGAAAACCGTTTTGTACATTAGGATTCCATCCCATTTGATGGTGGTTACTTCTCGGATAAACATTATTTGGTCTTCTTATAAATGTGTTTGGTTTAGAAAAATATGGACCTTTGTTACTCATAAAACTTTGATTTTGTTTTAGTGGAGGTGGTTGTTTGACATTTCTAACAGTAGCGTGGGTTGGTTTCTTCTTGTTAACAATAACAAACTCGGTTCTAGATGATGTAGCTACATTATTTCTACTGTTTGCTGGTACAGACCCACGGATCCCTAGACTTACACTAGATGGTTCCTTTTTCAAAGGATCCGTGGGATCCGTGACTACATTAGCTTGTTTTTCAATTGCTTTAACGAATTGTGTTTCTTTAATCTCGCTAGTTGACGTAGTTAGTTGCTGAATACCTAAACCCTCTTGATTATTTCCCGTTTTAACACTATCAAGTATTATATCAAGAGTATTAGTACTCATTCTAGCAATCTTGGAATCAAGTTATCAACTAACATTTGAAGTTGAACACAAAGCTCACATTCACCATCTACTTTCTTCCCCTTTTCTAAACGTTTTAATTTATCTTTTAACTCAATCACTTCCTTTTCTAAACGTTCATTTTTGTTTTTCAAAATATTATTATTTTTAATTACTTTTAGACTAATTTTGCAAAGTTTATCATATTAACGATGCAATGATTCATCATCTAATGATGAGCTACTATAATAGAGAGATTCGAGACATACCTCATTTGAGTCATTTGTCATAAGACAAATTTCTTCACTCTCCTCCTCACTCATTCCCCATGAACGACTTACGAACGCCTTTTGTTTGTCACGTTTGGGACACTCACTAATGAGGTGATTAGGGTCCCTACATTTAAAAAATGTGCATTCGTCCCTCTCTTTCTTGTCGTATTTGCCTTTCCGGAACCCCTTCTTTTCGTCATATGGTTGCTTGACATATCTTCCTTTCTTTCTAAAGAACTTCTTGAAATCCCTTACCGCCATGGCGTATTCTTCATCATTACTCTCCGAAGAAGAGGTTTCTTCATCGCTTGAGACCTTCTTGGCTTTTAAGGTAAGAGATTTGTGCTTCTCTTTCTTTTCTTTTGAGGCTTCAGAGTCTTTAGCGAGGACAAGCTCATAGACCTTTAGATTGCCTATGAGTTCGTCGAGAGTGAGGATTGACAAGTCTTTGGATTCTTCGATGGCTGTCACCTTTGATCTCCACTTAGATGGAAGCGCCCTTAGATATCTCCTAACGTGATTACAACTAGAAAAAGACTCATCAAGTGATTGTAATGAAGTAATGATAGTATTAAAGTTAGCAAAAGAATTATCTATACTATTCTCATCCGATATTGAAAATTGTTCATATTATTGAACAAGTAAATCTAGTTTGTTATTTTTAACTTGTTGATGTCCTTGGTGAGTTACAACTAAAGAATTCTAATTTTCTTTGGAGGTTTTAAGCATAGAAATTCTTTCTGTTAGCCTTAATAGTTTTTATTAGAAGTGATGGTCATTCACATTTAGGAACTTTGTAACGTGTGTTAGATATCGTGATAGAATAGTCAACGGGCTCGTGGATTGGGCTAAGTTAATTGGGTATTAGTTAAGATAAGCTAGCCTTGTATAAGTCTAAGCAACCCAATCCATGTCCAAGCCCACTCGAGGCCCATGGCCAAGCCTTAGGGCATCATCCTCTCCTACTATATATACCCCTCAAGTATGTCATTTGAGGGGTGTGCTTGAGTGTGTGTGTGTGTGTGTGTTTTCTTTGGAATATAAAACTTATTGTTTTCATCTTCTTTCCTTTATCTCTCTAAACATACATACGAATATCATTCAAGTCACCAAGTTCTATTCTTTATCTTTCTATTCTTTACGCATAACTGTTTTGTGAGTTTGTTATACGTGTTTGTGTTGATAAGGTATTCGTGATAAAAGGGTCCTAACAATTGGTATCAATCGCCTAACAATGGTTTAGGAGTGTTTGTGTATGTTTTGAAGGGTTACGCGTACTGCTCTCGTTAGTCATATTTGTCACGCTTAAAGCTTTAATTTTTGCACTTAAAAATTCAAGATTCTTGTGGTTTAAGGTTTATTTGGTGCTAAAGTTTCCGTTTTTTGCAAAAAGTTCAAAGCTTTACGTGTTTTAATTCATTTTTAAGCTCGTTTTTGGTTCGTTGGTCATTTCTACTCGTAAGCTTTCTAAGCACTTTTGGTGAAAAAGGTCAACATTTTTGGGTTATTCGAGTGTTTTTAAGGCTATCTGTGCATCAGAAATCGGTTGAATCTTTGGAAATTTTTTACGCGTAGGTCAAAACCCTAGTTCTACGCGTAAGAAAGTTAAACTACGCATAAGGTTCTACGCATAACTTTTTGGTGCAGATTCTTCGAGCTATAACGATTACTCAGTGCTTCCCTCACTTGGATAAGTTTGTGGAACACTTCGACTTTTGGATATCTCTTACACTGTGATAGTGTAAAGGATTTTTGGGCAAAACCCTAATCTTACGCATAAGCTTAGACTTACGCGTAGAATACTTTACGCTTAAGTATTTTTCTTACGCCTAAGCCTTGTCTTACGCATAAGCTAAATCTTACGCATAAGTTTTTCTACTCCTAACTTTAAACTTATGCATAAGCATTTCCTACGCCTAAGGAATCCTACGCCTAAGCCATCCTACTCGTAACCATATCCTACTCGTAACTTCTGTTGTCTACGCCTAAGCTCTTTTTACACATAAAGGTTTTATAAAAAAAAAAAAAAAAAAAAAAAATTAAATTTTTGAGGAGACTAAACGTTCAATTTTTACGCGAGATTCAAATTATGGTTTAACTGTGAAACTTATGGTAAAAAATTCAAATTTTTGGGCCCAAATTCAAATTTTTTCGGTCAAATTTGGCGTCAAAATTGTCATAACTCAAAATTTTAATACGACCTTAGAATTGATTTTTATAGTGCATTTCAAATTTTGGAAGAAAAATTTTTACGACCAAGGTTACGAGTACGACTTTCAGAAACACCTCAACCGAGCTTAATCTTCATCAACCACAACTCCTTTATCGTTGAATCGATCCTACATCAACTTTATCATACATACCTTCCTCAATGGCAACTCTGGCATATCGTCTCAAAACTGCTTTCTTTGATTCATTCTTCAATGACCTAAACATTAGTCCAACTACACCAAATAACAACAACCAATGGATTTCATCGTATAATCCGCAGTTTGCTCAACCAAGTATGCATATGGGTCAAGGAGGACAAATGGTTGATGTTATTGGGAATCAGAAGCTACGGGTATACAAATGGGGAATCAGATGCAATATGCAGGACAGTTTGATGGACATCAAGGGGGTCAGATTGTGAATCAGAATATGGGATATCAAAATGGGAATAACTGTTTTATGACTTCGGTTCAGCAAGCTACCTCTAACAATCACAACAAAGATTCAGGGTATTTTGATCCAGAATGTAGTGTCAAACGACTGACGAAGCTTGAAAGGATCCAGTACATGTTGATGTTAGCACAGAAAGAAGAATCGGGAATTGAATTGACTGATGCAGAATACGAATTCATGAATCCAAGACGGGCACATAAAGCAATCAATACTGCAAACTCCAGTCATACAATCAATCAGCATGACTCAACATCAAGCGGTACTTTTGATACACCTCCAGTCTATGACACAGATTCACTCAATGAGGTACCAAATTATAGTAATGTTGCTAATCAGTTTACTCATGATGCACAGCATTCTGTGACATCAGCACCTACTTATGATACATACCTGGACAATCCGAGTTGTAGCAATACGAACTCTGAAACTCCAGATGTGGATCCTAATGGCGGCTGTGTGGCACAAAATACTGAGACTGATGAGGAAACCCGTGCTTATTTTGAATCATTAATCAATAATTGTGGTATTGAGATTGAGAAAGTGAGTAAGGTCAATCTCGACGTTAAGGCCGCGAATGTGAAATTGAACGCTGAGCTTGAGAGTTACAAGGAGAACGCAAAAGCTTTTGAATTTCACAAAAACAAAGAGTCAGAATTAGAAATTGGTTATCGAGATTCTGTTTTAAGAGAAAAAGAATTGCAAATCAAGTATAACACACTAGATGTGAATTTGAACTTGAAAATTAAATCTTTAAAAAAGGAAATTTCTGATCTAAATGACCAACTTTCTAAACAAAAAGCACTATTTTCTGATCTTGAAAAAGAGAAGAAACAGTTGATTGCTGATTTTTCAAAACGAGAAGATTTTCTTCTAGATGAAATTCTGGACAAAAATGAAACAATAAAAAAATTGGATAATTTGCTTCTTACAACGGGTCATTCAGCTAAGACAAAAAAGATGCTTTCTAATCAAGTAAATCTGATTTTTCATACTTCTCATAAAATGGCTCTTGGTAACTCACCTCCTTGTTTTCTCAAGAAAGCTCAGAAATCTCAGAATGTGTTGAACAATGGAAAACCTTTGCATGAACCCATAATTGTTCATGATTCTCTTGAAACGTTAGAACTATCTGATGAGAGTAGATCAAAAATGAAACAAAAGAATCCAGATCTAAAACCAATTGATTATAACAAATGGAACAAAATTAATGGAATTACTTTTGTGTCACAAAAAGAAAGTCAAAGTTTTCCATCACACCAAGTGTTTCAAACAAAGAGTCAACACCAGTTTCAAAATCAGTTTCAAAACCAGTAGTTGTCTCAAAATCTCTTTCGAACATTGAACAAATGTCTTCAAACAATCCTTTTAACACAAGTGATGCTAGAAGTATTTTAGAAAATGTGAAAACTAGAATTGCGGGACTTCAAGAGACTGTTAAAACTAAAACCACTATTACACCTAACAACTGGTTCTCTAGTTTTGATATCGAACAAAGAAAGTTTTTTGAAACAGAAATTGCCCCTCAGCTGAATGCCATCAGTGCAAGGGTAATTCATTTTGAACAAGCATTTTTGAAAGAAACAGCTGACTTCGTCAAGGACCATAAATCCCTGGTAAAGCAAGCTAATGAAAGTGTTGAACACATCAAAGTTTTGGAAATTTTAAATGATTCTCTCTTCGAAGATGTTATGACTACTGATATCATGTCCATTATCTTACAAACATATTCTGTTGAAGATCATGAAAGACTCCAGTCTGAGACCTCCGCAATTGTTTCAAAATATCAAAATGCTCTTGAAAAACTTGAAAAAGAAAACGTGTCCTATTTTAAACAACTTGATCGAAAAACAGAGGAATGCAAGTATGACAAACTGTCGTATGAGCGTGCCTACAAGGACATGAAAGAGCAAAATGATCTTTTGAGAGCTCAGCTGGGATGTCTAAAAGGAAAGGCTGTAGATACTAAGTTTGCCAAACCATTGACTGAGGAGAATTCAAATGTTCCAAAACCGGTTTTCAAACCAAAAATGTCTATTTCTCAGTTTCCTCCAAAAGTCAATGAGAAAAATGATTTATCAAAAACAGTCACTCCACAGTCTTTGCCTATTAAAAAGAGAATTATCAAAGGTTTTGAAAAACCTGTTTTTGATAAACCTAAAGTGATTACACCTGGCATTTCTAGGAATATTACACGAAATGTGACCAAAAATCCAGTTAAAGAATCTGTTGGTTCTAACGACATGGTCAACAATCACTATCTAGAAGAAGCTAGGAAAAAGGCACAGACTCGAAAAGACGGAATTCTAGGTGCAACATCTAGGGAGATGAATTCTACAAGATTTCAAGGCACTACTAGTAGTAGTAAACCATTACCTAGGAACACTCTACATAAGACTAGGGATTGGCTTACATCTAAGAGTAGTTGCGCAAAAGAAAATGCTATGCCCTTAGAAAACAACACCAGGAATTCTAAGTCTTTTTCGAACAAGAATCAATTTCCAAAAGACTGTAGTAACAAAGTTAAAGCTGCTGTTTTAAACAAGAATATTGAATTTGTCTGTACTACATGTAAAAAATGTGTCTTTTCAGCTAATCATGATGCATGTGTCTCACAATATCTCAAGAAAGATAATTCTCGTGCCAAGGCACAATCCACTAAGACACCAAATAGAAACAAACCCGTTGACAAAATGAATATGGATAAGAAACCTAATAGGTGGATCTCTTCAGGACGTAGTTTTTCTAAAAATGAGTCTTTCGCTGCATCTGAAAAAGAAAACAACTCCTAGATCTTACCTTAGGTGGATACCCACGGGCAAAGTTTTCAACAAAATAGGTCTTAGATGGATTCCCACAAGAAAGATTTTTGATACTTGCTCCAAGACAAATAATAGTGAAACTCATCAAGTTAAGGAAGTAAAAACCACTACAACCGTTGATAGTGATCACCCTCGCCATGAGGAAACATGTACTTCTAACACTATTATTTGTGAAAATTCTTCTTCTGTGGATGCAGGTACTTGTAAAAGTGTTGAAGGTTCATATACCCCGTGTGGTAAAGAAGAACTTTATGCCAATTTCGCATGTGGAAATCCTTTTCTAGTTCCACTCTTAACTCCACTTTTACTTGTCCCAACTTAATTTCTCTTTCTTCAAAGCTTCTTTGTAAATATTTTTGAAAAACCAAATACAAAATTTGAAAAACCAACAAAAGCAAAATACAAAATCAGAAAATTTTCAAAAATTCAAAAACAATATAAAATCTAAAATCCAAAAATATTCTTCTCACGACATGTCTCTCGTATAATCGATATTCTGTACGTTTCTAGAAATGTCATTCAACAATGATACAGGTATGTACAGATGCTTGAGCGAGAGTTATTTAAATATTTTCCAAAACAGGTCGTTTCTCTAAAATTTCTAAAAAACATAATGGCTTTCGTATACTTCAGTACGAAACCCGGACTTCAAAATAATGGCTTCTGAACACATCAGTTCAGAACCCGCGCTTCAAAGAAAGGAAAGTGCTTAACCAAATCAAAGGTTTTAAATATTTTTCAAGCACTTTTCCTAAAAACATAATGGCTTGCAGTTACTTCAGACTGTAACCCGATCTTTAAAGAAAGGAAAGTGCTACGCAAAATCGATTTTCATAAATATCGCGCACTTATCCTCAATCAAATGAAGATAGTTTTTCTCTAAATATCTTCAAAAGAATTTTAAAATCTTCATTTTGCGTACCATTGATTCAAAATTTTTCAAAAAGATTTTTCAAAATCTCTCACATTTGATACCAAGATAACTCCCTCTAAACCCTTAATTGATTCCAAATTTTCTGTAAGAAAAATATGCTTTCTTTAAGGGGGAGTATTAAATCAAAATTGTTCCAAACTTCATGCTAAATCAGTTTCTCTCCAAATGCTTTTCGAAAAACATATCTTTTAATCATTTTGTTTCAAAAACATCATGGATATGCTATTTTTGAGGGGGAGAAACGTGATTAAAATGTGATCAAAAAGTTTAATGATCGGTGTTTGAATCTCATAATGAGCTCGACTCAGACGGAACCAATGAATTGACAAGGAATCAAAGTCAGTAAATGTACCATTTCGAGAAACTCGTGATAGACATGCACTTTCATGGGTCTAACCTTCTTTTCAAGAAGAGTTTACAACTTCAAGTTAGTTATTAGAGATAGTTGTCACCTAAAAACTGACAATGGAACTCTTTAACTAAGCTACGTAACCGTGTCTCGTGGGGAATTGTTTATCATGAGCCGATCAATTCAAAAAGTGCGAACTCTACCCTCTATGTGCAGATTTCTGTCAAAACATATAAGCACATGTGAAGGGGGAGTGTTTCTGAAAACCAAAACTCTCAAGGTGTTAACAATCATGTTTTATAATCATAATCGCTTTGAGAGATTTTCAAGAAAAATGGTTTTATGGCAACAATAGGACAGTCATGGAGTTACAAGGTGACTAAGGATAGGAAATTCGTCCTATGATCCGCCAGAGCCAGAGGGATCTCCCAAGGACATCACAAATAGTTTAGAACTAGAAGTCCTTAGGAATGATTGAAAAAAAGGAGTAATGTGAGAAAGGAGAAAGAAGGGGTTGAAGAATCAAAAAGAAATGTAATGAGAAAGGGTGAAAAGAAATAGCCCTCCATATTCAACCTTAGGGCAGACACCGTGTTCAATACATATGCTACTGGTTGTCACTAGATGACACTGGTATTGAAGACAAAGACGTCATGGACCCAGTGACGCACTGCACCAAACCTTCTAGCCACTCAATTCCTCTTAAAAGGATTTGTTTCATTCTCACTGGGAACCCTACATAATCTATCGACTTTCTCTTAGAGATCGTTGGTATTGAAGAAGGAGACCCTCTCCCTAGTCTCCGCTCAGGAAAACCAAAATGCACTATTGAGTCTAAAGCCACGAGATTCATCAAAAGATCTCATAGGAACACTTGACATGACATCGATTGTTGTTCATCAATAAGGACACAAGTGATATATTCTAGAGTCCTACGCAGATCTTAGCAATCTGCCAGAACATTTATGAGAGGTTTCACAATTGTGATCCTCAATGATTGAATGGAAACTCCTGACAGGGTCAACATCAAGCAGCCCTGACAGCAGGTCACTTCGGTAACTCCCCGTGGATTACGCTTAGTGTATCTCAAACGGTCTACAGTCGTGGGGTGATGCTTCGGTGTACCTCAGCGACTCATCTGAATTGTAGATGTACTTTGGTATATCGCGTTATCTCACTTGTGGGACTCCAGTTTAGGAACGGCCTTTGTGAGAATTAGAGATGTGTTTTCACACTATGCTGTTAACACTCTCGAAATTCAAACTTGTAAGTGCCGGAATCCGCTTATTACTAACCTGTTTTTATGTTTTCTTCTTATGGAAGCTCCGAAGCGGATTGATCGTGCAGATTCTCCACATGCTCATACCAACAACACATGAAAGTTCTCATCAAAATCCAAGGCAACACAAAGTTAAAGATGATTCTTCGTCAAAGTCAAAGAATCAACAAAGTTTAAAGACTCGAGAACTACATCATTGGTAACCAAAAGACAAATAGAAGTGTGAGCATGGTGGAGAAAGACGTGGAGACACCTAACCAACGAAGTTGACAACGACAGACAACCACATTATCTGATCACAAAGCATGAAGGAACAAAGAATTAAGACTATTCTATATCTACACGCAAAGTTCTAGCTCGAGAAAAGTAAAGACCTAATCAAGTGGAGCATCTTTTGAATGACCACCCCTTAGGGGGAGATTGTTAGCCTTAATAGTTTTTATTAGAAGTGATGGTCATTCACATTTAGGAACTTTGTAACGTGTGTTAGATATCGTGATAGAATAGTCAACGGGCTCGTGGATTGGGCTAAGCTAATTGGGCATTAGTTAAGATAAGCTAACCTTGTATAAGTCTAAGTAACCCAATCCATGTCCAAGCCCACTCGAGGCCCATGGCCAAGCCTTAGGGCATCATCCTCTCCTACTATATATAACCCTCAAGTATGTCATTTGAGGGGTGTGCTTGAGTATGTGTGTGTGTGTGTGTTTTCTTTGGAATATACAACTTATTGTTTTCATCTTCTTTCCTTTATCTCTCTAAACATACATACGAATATCATTCAAGTCACCAAGTTCTATTCTTTATCTTTATATTCTTTACGCATAACTGTTTCGTGAGTTTGTTATACGTGTTTGTGTTGATAAGGTATTCGTGATAAAAGGGTCCCAACACTTTCTAATTCCTTTTTGGGTAAAGCGTTATATAAAACCATTTTTGCTTCACTATTTTTGGAAAGCTTTTTCTTTTGATCGTCGGTGAGGCGATCATGAGTGATGTTTATTTCATTGCTAGTTTTATCATCTTTTGTAGTGGCTTGAAAGTTACCTTCAACAATGATGTATCAAAGATCAATATCTTTTGACTTCACATAAATTTCAAATCTATTTTTAGAATAAATAAAACCATTTGTTTCAAGTAGTGGAGGTCGTTGCATAGATTGCCCTTCTTTATAATTTTCAAAACTCACTGTGATCGAAAAGTTTTTAAAATACAATTTACTTTAAAACTTTTGTAAACCTTGCTCTGATACCAATTATGGAAAACTAGATGGGGGGTTGAATAGTTTTGCCGATTTTTAGTTTATTTTCAAAAACTTTAGATTCGATTTTATGTGATTTCGTATGGATGGATAGAAATTATAAATCAATAAGTAATGTAAGTAATGAAAGAAAGTAGAGTAAAGGATAGAAAGTAATGACACAAGCGATTTATAGTGGTTCCGCTACAAGGACACCTTCCTTGCCCTACTCCACTCCCCGAGTCTCCTGCTCGAGAGTTCAAGCACTATGTAAACAAGCTCCTTCAACACGGCGGAGAAGCCTCACAATGTCGCTTACACTTTTTCCGATACAAAGCTAAATACCGAGTCCTTAACTTGGCGGACCAAACCAACGCAACTATAACACAACCACTATGTGAAATATGAAATACAAGATCTTGCTACATAAATCTTGCGGAGGAACGAATTAATCAAGGACCCCTTTCTTGGATGACTTGTAGTATCTCGTGATCTCGACTTTGAGAAGGACCTATATGAGAATCACAACAAAAGAAAGAAGAACTACTAGATAAATCAAGAGATCTGAGATTAGAAGAGAGAAGTAATATATGAGAGAGTTTGTAAGAAGATGGGTGAGTAACAATGAAAAAATGACTCACTATTTATAGGCAAAAATCTCTACTATAGCCCGGTTCCTATGGATCCCTCACTTGGGGGATCCGTCCAGTGCAATCCAAGGGATCCGGCAATCTGGGTTGTACTAATCTGGGTTTTGGGTTGCAAACCGGGTCATGGGTCATGGGTATGAGCCTTGGGTACCCAACAAGGTACAATGTATATAAACATTGGGTCATGGGTCTTAGGTTATGGGTTACGGATTTGCTCCATGGGTATGGGTCATCGGTCTTGGACAATATCCATCCTATTAAACTATTAAACAAATGAATTAATACAACATTTTTCGTAAATGACCATATATATATATATATATATATATATATATATATATATATATATATATATATATATAGAATCTAGATCAAATAAGATCATACATAAAGTTGTTAAAATAAGATCGAACTAAAATTTGACAAGAGATACTCTCCTTACAATAAAAATATTTTTTTATTTACTACAACAAAAAATGGTAAAAATTTTGATAGATTTCTTTTTAAAATTTACGAAACCTAGGTGATACACTTTGATTAGAAGTTTAATGTGTATCAGGTTTTTGTATGTGTATCAGGTTTTGGAATATTTATTAGTGTAATGTGTATCAGGTGTATCACTAATCCAAACTCATGTATCATTTGGTTATTAGTTGCTAAAATGTTAATTTGTATTAAAATATAATTTTTTTTGTGTATGATTGCTAAAATTGTTATTTATAAATGTTTTACTGGTTTTTTAGATTTGATCTTATTTTTGCAACTTTAAGCTTGATCTATAATTTCACTTATGATAACTTTATATTTGTTATCAACAAAACACAAAGAGATCGCTAAATACGAATAAACATTTTTACGATTTATTTGTATTAACACAGTAGTCTACAATCTGAGTCTCTAATATGTTGTTGACACATTTAGATGCATGTTCAAGTCTATCTACACTGGATTGAATGCTATCTTTCTCCTTTTGAACTATCTCTAGCTTCCCCCTAAGCTCATTATTGGCTACATCTTTTAAATAAATATCTTGTTCAAAGACCTTAATCTTTTCAGTAAGAATGAGCTCATTAGATTTGAAAAATTCAAGCCTTTCCTCTACTGATATTAAACCTTGTTTATAACCTAAAACCATTAATTCGGACTTTTCAAAATCTTTTAACAGTTTTTCATAATGAGGTTATAAAAGCAGGATTTAGAACAGTTAGATTCATTTGATACCTCAGAGTTTGCACCTGAAGAACTTGAAGAGTAAGCCATGAGTGCATAGTTTTTTGGACCTTCTTCACCATGATCACTCCAATTATACCCTCCTAGACAATCACAAGATACTAATTGTAAAAATTTGTATTTTTGGGTTACTATTCATTTTTTCTATTCACTTTTACTATTCACTCTTGAAATTTTTATATCACATTCTCGTAAGTTAACCTATTTTCATTATAACCCGAGAGTTTGACACCCGTCGCGTCATTTTTGCAAATTTCACAAAACCGTGTCTAAGATTTACATTTAGGTTTAAACGATATTTAGGAATCCCGATATGTCCATACATTATTACAACTAATAGAAATATAGGTTTTTCACATCATACGACATTTTCATAAGTTTTGAATTTTTACATTTTCCGGTTTTGCGTTTTACGCGTTTTAAGCCTACGGTTTTAGGTTTTTATCACTTTAAGCATCTCGATATAACTTATCACTCATTTAATATGCTATTATAGAGTATATTGATAAGTTTTAACATATTTATAAGTTTCATATTTTTAGGATACCCGATTTTAAGTTTCTTGACTTTACGACTTAAAGTTAGCGATTAACGGGACCAAAACTCACTCCGTAACTTATATAAGACCAAGATTCCTCCACGTAGTACCTTTATCTCGTCAATGAACATGTATATGGTGGACTTGGTGGCCTGGTGAGAGCCATGGAACATTTAGAGCATCATGTGATACATTAGGGGCCATAGAAAGTCTTAAGGCTAAAAATCAACCAAGTATGCATCATGTGGTTCATTCTAGACCATACCTTAGAGTAAAATAACCTCCTCAAGACCCTATATAAATACTCCTTCCCCATCCCTTGGTCGTTCATAACCTCACACATACAAACACTTTCATCATTTGATTTCCAACTTCAAGTATTATCCAAGAGATTCAAGCTACAAGTAAACTACATCAAATTCCTTGCAAGTTTAGGTGATCTTCTTGATTTTAATTCTACTCAAGTCACTTAAGATCTCATCACAAGCCCTTCAAGAATACAAGAAGTGTAGAAGGTTGATAAGGTGTGAGAGAGTGCTCAAATCCTAGTTCTAGTCCTAGACCTTGTTTATTTTCCTTTCTTATTGAATGCCAAAAGTTGAAAGAAAGCCTAACAAAATCTTGATCAACACCATTTACATGTTTTCTTAGTCTTAATCTATGCTATATATGTCTAGTTATATTGATCATATGATGTACAAGTCTTTAAAATTCAAGCTTGAACTTACATATTATCTTATATTATCAAATTAGTAAAAACTAGTCATATTATACATGTTTGAGACATTAAACCATTTATCTATAAACTTGTATGTTTACATATTGTTAGAGACAAGTCAAAAGTTATGATAAAAAGAAGTTAGCGAAACTTAGAAACCTAAAAACTACCAGAAAGCCCACTGCCGAGATCTGGAAAATTTTAGAGGCACTTCTGGTCTGATTCATCAAAATGTTAAAACATGAAAGTTATCTGGAACGATGTTTTACATCTACAATAAGAGAACTCAGCCTGGAAACACCAAACAAGGGCATTTTTCTTCCTCAAATGGTAAGGACAGTTTTCGACGTCAACATTTGGTTTTCACAATAGAAGCAATTAGGAACCATGTGTGAAGATCGTTTAGAAGCTCTAGGGATTGACAATAACAACGATAATAAGATGCACAACGGATTAAAGAAACATCATTGTTATTATTAAGGTTCTTCGTCATCATCTCTACTCTACTACAATACAAACCAAAAGCCCCAATCCTACATGATCAATGTAGGACGGTTATCTAACAGGGATCAAGGAAACCTTGATTACCTTGGTTCTAAACACTAACCATCTATCCCTAGGCGTTTATATATTACGCCTAGGTTACACACACACACACACCTTTATTGATGGTTTACATCTTGACACACTTTAAACTTAAGTCCCATGTCCTCTTTATATACTAGAGGATTAGGGTTACAAATGACTACAAAGGACTAAAAAATAAATTCTTCTTTAACAAGTAAGTCCCTTGTGTTTCATTCTTCATCATTTGAATAATTCTTCCTTTGTCTTCTTAAGTTCTTCATCTTTCACATGTTTTGTCTTATCAACTCAAATATTAGACCCAACAATCTTCCCCTAGTTGATAATAATAAAACCAATAAGCATGAACTTCTCGTGAAGTTAATATGTCATGAAAGATAACAACTTCCCTGTAATCATGCAATCACCAAGGATCTTCAAGTTGCAAATCTTCTATGTAATGCCTTCTTACCCTTTTTGTCATAATCCACTAGGAGAACCGCGAATATAAGCAACTTTGATCTTGACCATCACAAATCAATACCATACTTCCAATCCAGCCATCCAATGTCTAAATTTCCTTCCATGAAGTTTTCCACAATTAAAAATGAACTTAAGACAATAAATACTTAAACCAAAAGTGATAATAATGAACTATGAGACTAAAAATCTTCCCATCGAATGATGCATGTAGATGGTTAAACATTTAACAATAAGCTTCCCCTGAAACCCATATGTTAACCATCTTCTTGATTCTTCAAATCTGTAGGCTTCATGTAATGATCACTAATGAAGAAAACTAAGTATTACCAACTTGATGCTGAAGTAGAACAACCCAAACTCGCGTCTTATGTCTTGTACTAACCACGTGACTCCAAACGTATGCTCAAACATGATGTATAGGGAGACCGCAATACCTTGACAATAATCCTCATCTTTAATGAGACACTGAGCACAATAACGTAACTCCTTCAAGTGATAGCAAAATTATCTTGCTAGACTTTGTCAATTCTTCGTCACAACATGAACGCACAAACAAGTTACCTCCTTCTAAAAGGTATGATAAAACACAAACCTGAATAATTCCACTTCAACTCCAAATAGGTGATATATACTTTTCTTTGTAATCAATTATATCAATAAGAACGAGCCATTAAACCTATTCAGAACATGTAAAACAAAACCAAAAATAATATTCTTGTGTGTGTCATTTGATATCACAAGTAAAATCGAGAATCATAACCATGCTATCCGATATCAAACAATGCTATAGACATATGAGCTTCCCCTCGCTCCATGTAACTCATGCCGATAAAACTGCTTTAAATGACCTTATAACTGCCCAATACCAGGTCACACATGTACAACTTTCACAACCTGTGAATATTCCATAAGACCATGAAGCCTTAAAAAACACTTCTTTCATTCAAACTACCCTTGAATAATTGAAATTCAAAACTTAGGAGCAGTAGTAAGTTTTTTAGGAGTAGCATAAAATCAACAAGCAACATCAACCATGAAACAAGCAGTAGTTATTTCTGAGCGCAGCAGTACAAATTCAATTAACCAAAGCAGTACTAACTTGAGTCGATGGGCAGTACTAAGTTACAAAGGCAATACAAACTGCTTTTGAACATATGAGCAGCAGTACTAAGTTGCGACTTTGGCAGTACTAACTGCTAAGTAGCAGTAGTAACGAGTAAGTCAGCAGTAGTAACATTTATAGAGCATTAGGAGCGATTACAAGAGCAGTAGAAATGAACAAACGTAGCAGTGGTAATATCCATTTAACAAAAGAACACAAACTGCTAACACCATTTAGAGTTTTCTAATCAGCGATCCATAAGTAATCCCTCATAACACATCCAACGATCAAGATCATGCATTGTAATCCAACAATCCATGTAAGGTTATCACTTGTATGTGTGGCTATGGAGTGAACCGACCACCGTCCCATGATTGTTTTTGTATCTATCAGGTAACCGACACATGTGATCACGAAAGAATATAAATATGTGTACTTGTATGAATGAAATAAATAATAACGTACATCTCTCAAATCAGTCCAAGGTTAATAAAATGAATCCACCAATCAGTATACAATCAGCAAGATAGATAAGACACTACGTACCATCACTAACTCTTATTTCCCATCTCCTAAAACTAGGGTTAGCATTTCCCAACACAAACACTTTCATACTAGATCATGTTGCTTCATAAATATATAACCACGGACAGTTGATCAAATCGTATTAACTCTAACTCTAGTTAAACGAAAACATATCTTACATAATAGAAGAATAAGAGCAGCAAGATCATGCCTCTCGTCATACTTCAAAACCCTTAACTCGTTTACAACTTTAAGAATAGTAACAATAGCAAGTATCAAAGAATAATTTGGGTTTTATGAGGAGTTAGGATTTAAAAAACATGTACTCATAATTAGTATGTAACTTTGTATCACTAGATCAGAATAGGATTTGTATAAAACATTAATGCTTGATCAATTGAATGAAAACCCTAAAAAATTCAAGAACCATTACCTTCCTCTATAGCAGTTTTCACGACTGAATATCTTGTGACTGAAAACTCCAATTAAAGATCCCTCCGGTGAAAGGTTAGTTGGATATACAGAGAAGCTCCAACAAATATTTCGTCCCGATCTAACGGTTAACGAATGAGATATCGCTGTTTAAAAATAGCCATGCAGAGAGGTTATGAAAGATTTTCAGATTTCGAATTTTTACCTTTTTTTTCGAAAAACCTTGTAGATCCCTATATCAAGAGCTCATGGCTCTGATACTAACTTTGAAGATCGTTTATGAGCTCTAGGGAATAACAACTATAATAAGATGCACAACGGATTAAAGAAACATCATCTTTATTATTAAAGTTCTTCGTCATTATCTCTACTCTACTACAATACAAACCAAAAGCCCCAATCCTACTTGATCAATGTAGGACAGTTATCTAATAGGGATCAAGGAAACCTTGATTACCTTGGGGCTAAACACTAACCATCTATCCCTAGGCGTTTATATATTACGCCTAGGTTACACACACACACCTTTATTGGTGGTTTACATCTTGACACACTTAAACCTAAGTCCCATGTCCTCTTTATATACTAGAGGATTAGGGTTACAGATGACTACAAAGGACTAAACAATAAATTCGTCTTTAACAAGTAAGTCCCTTATGTTTCATTCTTTATCATTTGAAGAATTCTTCCTTTGTCTTCTTAAGTCCTTCATCTTTCACATGTTTTGTCTTATCAACTCAAATATTAGACCCAACACTATGTAACCACTTAATCTATATATCACAAGAAAAAAAAATGTTTTTTTTTCATATTGAGCACTACAAACCTAGGGAGCTTCTTGTGATGGGTTTCATTTGGGTAAACGGATCGATGAGTTGCTGGATTTACGACTTAAAGTGTCCTAGCTCCTCGAACGCTTACTACATGACTTCTGGATTATGATGGCCCGAACAGTAGTACAAGATATACAAACTAAAACCATTTCTATGAAAAGACATACACAAAACTACCAAGTACTACATCATGATCAATACAAGGACGTATATAGGCTCGTTTATACTTTCGCATCATTATTTCAAAACCTAAGACACGATATCATATTTCTAGGTTGTTTGTAGAGACTTCCCGGCTTATCCATCGATTCATTATACATTTGATATAATTAGCTCACGGTGAGTTTCATAGCCCCTACTTTTATACGTTTTGAATTACTTTTGATGGATATACATGCTCAGCTATTTTCATTTACTTTCACAAGTACTCTAAACTTTTAAGGATTACCGTGAGTTTTATAGCCCCTACTTTATACATTTTGAATTACTTTTAGGGGAGATACATGCTCAACTATTTTTATTTACTTTCACAAGTACTCTAAACTTTTAAGGATTATGATGAGTTTCATAGCCCCTACTTTTATATATTTTAAATTACTTTTGGGGGAGATACATGCTATACTATTTTCAGTTACTTTCACAAGTACTCTAAACTTTTAAGGATTACCGTGAGTTTCATAGCCCCTACTTTTATACATTTTGAATCACTTTTTGGGGAGATACATGCTCAACTATTTTCATTTACTTTCACAAGTATTCTAAACTTTTAAGGATTACCGTGAGTCGTAGCCCCACCTTTACTCTTTAAATACTCCTTTAAAACTATTTGGGGGAGATACATGTTTAGCTACTTTCAAATACTTTCCACTATGCTAGATCGATTTGTTTTCTTTCAATAACTTATGTGCCGGCTAAATTCTTTATACTATGATTCATTGTTTTCATATTTGGTAAGTATGCGTGTTTTGATTTCAATATATGCCCTACTGTGTGGTTGTTATTATGTAATTATTATTTTATTATTGCTAGTGGTTAGGATGTATTTATAGTTATCTTTGGAAAGAGGCTCCCAGATATCTTTGGGAAGAGGCTCCAGTTATCTTTGGGAAGAGGCTCCCAGTTATCTTTAGGAAGTGGCTCCTAGTAGTCTTTGGGAAGTAACTCCTAGTATGTGTGGTTTGTGCATAAGGCTCTGTCGTGTGATTTTATTTAAGTACTCGTATACACATATGTCTTACTCATACTATATGTTAGTAGTAGGTTGTAAACACATAGGTTGCAAGTTTTCTATGGGCGGAACTTGGAACTGACTGGATTTAAATGCCTTTGCTTTGGAAATATTCATTAAATGCTTTTGATAAGGATTAAAAACATACATTTTTAGGGGGTCGTATAAGCCCTAAATCGATACATTTTATATCCGTTAATACTTAAAATCGTTCCTTTTCACATTTTCTTTTGGAAGCAAAATGTTGGAATGAAGCATATTTGGATGAAAAGGAGCGAAAACATGAAGAAAACGGCAAAGTCAAGATCCAAGGCTGTCTATAGAATTCGATTTTTACACCAGACGAAATCACCAGCAAAAGGCGACGCCGTCGCACTTGTAAATCTATATATAGAATTCGATTTTACTGAATTTTAAGAGGTAGAATTTTTGAGAGCAAACCCTAGTTCATCTGTAGCCCAACTTGGACAGTATTTTAGGGTTACAAACCCTTCTTTACATCATAAGATAAGTTTGTTAATCCATTATATCACCATATTTATCCTATGTTCAATTGTTTGTGTGTATGCATGCTTATCCACTATGAGTAGCTAAATTACTATTGTCTTTGCTTAGATATATGAAACCTAGTTGTTAATTATTGTTAGGTTGTCTCTTGTTTTAATTGGTAGACGCTAGAGTAAGGAAAACTGGCTTCTTCTTTAATTGTTGCGCGCTTGAACGTCCTAAATAGCATAAAGCATGTGAGTGCACTTGAGCCATCATTATGTTTATTGCGCGAGTTGTAGCTTTAGGATAATAGAGTATTCAGGGGAGATAATACGGTACTTGGCGATCCCGGATAGTCTAGAGGAGAGTTACAATTCATAGAACTAGGGAATTAGGCACCCCCTATGACCACACGGAATACAACGCACCAATTAAGATGAGGATGTGACAATTCAACAGACTAATAAGATATAACTAGGGAGTAAGAACATCTAAGTAAACACACTTTTAATCATCATAAGAATACACCTTACGATATATAGCCTATCTTTTCCTTTTCATTAGTTTAATTAGTTATTAGTTTTAAGAAATAGTAGTTAAATTTGGTTGAAGTAGCACCCCCCACTCTTATACCCCCGAGATATTTACTTTGTTTCTAAAAATCATAAAAATACTAAAAATAATCTCCTTCAACCTCACATTCTCTTCATACATCTCTACTAGCATCTCTATTCCCCTATAGAATGATCAACCCCCTTGGCTTACTACACTGAAATGATTAGGTACACTGCCTAGAGGGTTGTAAAGCTTGCTCACGGAAAAGGAACTCTTTCGACCCCTATCACAATTCTCAATTTTCGGTCATTTTTCAAATTTATATTTCATTAACGTATATTTCTTATTAAATAAACGCTATCGCACGATCAATTATTTTGAACAATTGATCTGATACTTCCAAAAATTATCCTAATATATTTTTATACTCATATTAAGATTATAAAAATAATATATTAGTTACCCGGTATTTTAAATTTATTTCGTATATAAATTGTTATATTACGACGGTTTCGTAAAAACTATACGATAATTATTATTTCACTCAATTCTTGCGAGAAATGTATTTTTATAATTTTTATGACTTCAATATATTTTATTTTGATCCATTAAAATTTAATTTTAGCTAACGCTACTCTAAATGCTTGAATATGTACACAAGTTACTAAATTATTCTTAAATGACAACACTTTTACTTCTACAAGTGTATATTTAATTACAACAAAAAGCATCTAGTCATTTTTTTTATTAAGTGTGTCGACCAAGTGAATGAGTCACACCTTAGGAAGCAAAATATCTACCTAAATTATACTTATATTCATTTATACTCTAATTTCAACACATAGTTATCTATTATCAAAGTGTAAAATTCAAAGCATCCTTTCCTCTCTTCTCACCATAACCGGCCATATAGAGAGACCAAGAAGGTGATCATAAAATTTTTTCTAGTCAAGCGCATATCAATCTAGACACACTCTTAGATAAGGTTTTGAAATAAAAACCTAGGGTGTTTAGGATTAACCTTTGTTCATTTAACCTCATCAAGTTACTTGTAAGCATCTCATGTTCATATTCATCTATCATATTCATTTTATGTTCATTTCATCGTCCTTGAGAAAAACATGCAAGTCATATTGATGTCTATACCACTCTTTGTTGTTTTTTAAGTGTTATATATATATATTTATCATCCTATAATTACTCCTTGAAACATATCACTTTTGGTGATGTCTAGGAACCCATGACACCCTAAGAAGGTGTATGGTAGGATTATAATAGCTTCGGAGTTGTTTTGAATTGGTTAGAATAGGTTTTGCGCGAGAAAAACTCATTTCGATAACTTTATTTAGAGGTCTGATCTTATTTTCGAATTCTGGAATTTTTGACAGTTTGAAAAATACTTTGGGCTAGATATTCAGAAAATATACTTTAAAACGAAAACGTGGTCGCTTGAACGGGTTAAAACGGAGTTATAACGAAGAAGTTATGATTTTTCCAAATTTAACGACGAAAAACTATTTTCTGAAAATATATGTGCTGTTGCACGAATTTCGACAGACAAAACGAGGCATTAAACGTGATCTGTAGGAGCCGACCTACTAAAAATATATTAGTATATGTTAATACGAAACCGTGGATATAAATAACGTAGAAAACAAGCTTATAACGACCAAGATATACACGTTTGAAACCCGACGAAACTCTATTTATTTTGACAGCTTCTAATAGCAAAATAAAGCTAAGTCTAAAAACAGTTTTTGTAATACGTCATGTTGAGAGCCATTTTTCTCATTGATCGAGACCCGTATGGTCAAAAGTTAAATGATACGACTTCTAGACATTGTTGCAAGGTTTTCAAAAACGCCGAGTTTCATCACTAACCCTTAACGTACAATATTTCACGACTAGTTTTACGAGGCCATTTTGGGCATATTTTCAACGTATGAAAAGTGTCATTTTTCGACGAAAACATTATATTTACCAATAAATCACTAAACGACTATCGTAGGAAATAGTTTCAACGTAAATACTTGTAAAGTAATTTATAAATTGTCAAGACGTTATAAGATTATTTTTCGACGATAAGCTTTATATTTCAAAAGTGTACAAGTGGTATGGATATCAAATGAGTTTGCATGCACGACATTGTTTCATGACTTATATTAGAGAACATCATTCATATTAGGTTGCGGATAGAGATCGCACCTCATTTAAGTGTATCTACTTTTGTCATCATAAACATTGCACCAGGTGAGTTCGTAGACCCACTTTTACTCGTTTGATTGTTTTATAAACTCTTCGGGGTAGATACATGCTCAACTTCTTGCTTTCACTTTACACTTATATGAACTTAAACTGTATTGTTTGAACTATCATGAACTTGTTACCCTCCTGTTTCACTACTTATGCTAGTAAGTAGATTGTGCCCGAACTAAATTGATCACTACGTTATGAACGCTATTAGTTGAAACACTTTCCTTGATTTTGAACCCTTCGACATGTATATTTGAGCTCTTTTAAATTGATTCGGACTCTTTAACATATAAGTGAACACTTTGGACTTGATATGAACTTTTTGACATATAGTTGAACTCTTTTAACCTGAAAAGAACCATTTTGATATATTTTAAACTTGTTTGACGTGATTTTGAACGCTTCGACTATCTTGAACCTTCTGATATTATTCGAGCTCTTTGACTGTTCTGAACTTTTGAACTCGACTTAAATCTTTGAACTTAATTACGAACTTTTGAACGGAACTCTTGAACTTGAATACAAACTTATGACTTGTTTGAACTTATTGAACCGTACGTGTTATGACCTTGACCTAAAGTCTCCCATGTTCGGAGCATCACTATAAAGTCTCCCCTGTTCGGAGCATCACTATAAAGTCTCCCATGTTCGGAGCATCACTATAAGTCTCCCTTGTTCGAAGCAACCTAAAGTCTCCCATGTTCGGAGCATCACTATAAGTCTCCCTTGTTCGGAGCAACCTAAAGCCTCCCAGGTTTGGAGCAGAACCTCTCACTATGTTACGGAGTGTTCTTGATCTAAAGTCTCCCAGGTTCGGAGCAGAACGTCTCACTATGTTACGGAGTGTTCTCGACCTAAAGCCTCCCAGGTTCGGAGCAGAACGTCTCACTATGTTACGGAGTGTTCTCGATCTAAAGTCTCCCAGGTTCGGAGCAGAACGTCTCACTATGTTACGGAGCGTTATCGATCTAAAGTCTCCCATGTTCGGAGCAGTGCAAATTCTCCCATGTTCGGAGTGTTCTTAATTGTATATAATAGTTGTATGATGTACTGTTCGTACATTCGCATTGTTAGTCTCCTATTAGTAAGTAGTATGGATAGCGCTATTAGAGGTCGGCCAACCTCTCGTCCACTATGTTACGGGATGCATATTATTTATTCTAGGGGCTTTGCCTGGCATACATTATTATATACGTGGTGCAATATTGTGAATTATTATGGTAACTTATACTCGATTATTAGACACACTATATTTTGTGCAGTGGGTTGTGAACACACAGGTTGCAAGTTTTGTATGGGCGGAACTTGGAACTGAGTGGATTTACAATGCTTTTGCTTTGTGAACTATTATGATAACGTGCACTTGAATTCTAGACATACTACTTTTGGCAGTGGGTTGTGAACACACAGGTTGCAAGTTTTGTATGGGCGGAACTTGGAACTGAGTGGATTTGCAATGCCTTTGCTTTGTGGACTATTCTTTATGACCAAAAACTTTTCCTTTGCTGCATGAACATTCTTTAAAGGCTTTACAATTCAACCAAACTCTATGAACTCACTCAACCATTGTGTTGACACTTTAGCATGTTTTATCTCAGGTATCTAAGGCATTCACTTCATGGCATGCATGTGGACTTATCATAGAGTCGCGGTGTCAACGCGTCTCACCTATATTTTATGCACTAAACTATCGTTTGATTGTAACAAACTCGTTTTGATATATTGGAAATCTTTTGGGACCTAATGTTTGTAAACTCTGATTATTTTAATGAATCAAACGATATTTTCAAAACGACACTTTAGGTCGTTCGATATAACTGTAACTTTGATGCTATGACAGTCCTCCCCAAGGTATTCCATTCCGCTGTAAAACAGGTAATTTACGGGTGTGACAACCCCGATCCCGCTATCAGCTTTACATGTTAAACTAACTTTATGAGCTCACCAGCCATTGTGTTGACAATTTTTAGCATGTTTATCCCATGTTAGTAAGATGATAGCTGATGCATGAAGCATAGAGTTGCACTACATATTTTGAAGACATACATTTTTATCATTTACCATTCGAAACATTTTGTAAGCATTTACGTATTATACTTTGGGACCTCATGTTTGTATCTCTGAATTTATTATTCGAATGGTAACTTTTCAAAACGTCTCATTTAGAGGTCGTTTTCTATAACTTGTGCTTTGTATTATGAAATAGCACCCCAGTGACACAATATTCCACTGCGACCACATTTTGGGGGTGTTACACTAATGATGTGGAATTAGTTGTGTCCACTGGCACAGTCCTTCTAGTGCTCTCTTTTTTCCTGTAGCCTTAAGTCCTTGGAGCCCTGCACTCCTTAGAAAAGTGTCCTCTTTTGTGGCAGTTTTAGCATTCCACCTCGGTTTAATCAAATCCAACTGACTCATTTCTATTGACATTAAACTTCCTTCAGTGTTCTTCATAAATCTTCTGGCCCTTATGGTCAACATGGCCATCTGTCATTTCAAATCCATCTCTTCTAAGTCATCAGGATGAATTTGCTCCAAGTCCTCATAAGAAAGTTGAGGACTATTAGGCTGACCAGCCAAGAATGCACAAATTACAGCATCACTCAATTTGTCAATATTGGCAGTTGTAAAAAGTTTAGTAGTATTAACTCCATGAGCAGTATTAGCTGCTCCATTAGGAAAGCTAGAACTATTATTTGAGGACACAAATGCCATGTTTGTGCTTGAGCTTGAGATTGACTTTCCTTTGACTTCTGGCTCATATACCTTGAGATTTTTTTAAAGGTCATCCAAGCTCATTGTTTTCATACCAGACTTGTTTCTCCACACAACAACATGTGTGTTTCACTCTGGTGATAGGCTTCTTAGCAGCTTTTGATTGACATATTTTTGAGATATCTTTTCACCCTAAATCTCCAATTGACTAAAAGCTTTTGAAGCTTATTAAAAGTTTCATCGAGCATCTCAGAACTTGATGTAGTAAAGTTCTTATACTGTTGCTTCAAGAAATTTCTTTTGGTCTTTTTTCTAGCTTTATTCCCTCCAAATATTTTCTCAACAACTTCCAGTAATGACTTGGCATCTTTAATGGAGTTAAAGGTTAACTTATGGTCATTAGGAATGCCCATCATCAAAATAGATCAAGCCTTCATCTCCAATCTTCTCTGTAGCTTGTCTTCAGTAGTTATGATAGCCATTGGAACCACTTTACCATCCACAGTGTGTGTTTTTGGCAATTTGTTACCATCTTCTATGACCTCCCAGAGAGAATAGTCCATTATCTGGATATGCTTCTCAATTCTTATCCTCCAGATCTTATACTCTCTAGGTTTAATCATTGGTACCTTGGAAGCAACAACCATATGTGTGCAGAATCTGAATCCATGTTTTATTCTAGTTACAGTTTCTAGATCACAAGCTCTGATACCACTTGTGAAGATCGTTGTAAACTCAACTAGGATTAATAATAACAATAGATAAACATTTTACAACCGATTTAAACAAACACAATGTTATCAACAAGGTTTTACATCATATACGCCCCAATTCTATTTGATCAGGATACAACGTGTTACCTAACTATAACAAGGATCAAAGACACCTTCGATCTTAAGGCGTGAACGATCTCCAGTGGGGAGATCGTTTATCTGTTTCTAAAACACGATTAATACACATCTACATAAGAAAACCTAATTGTATTAGGAAACTAAATATTTCCTAATCTTTATCTTTATCTTTTCCAACAAGTCTTCTATAATTGTAACATATTGGTTATCATAAACACACAAACACAAACAATGTGGTTCAAACTTTAGAGAGTTTTATAGAGAGAAAGTGGAGATAATGGGAACTTCTAGTGAGAGAAAGTAATGTTGTATTATGAAGCTCCAACCTTCTACCTTCGGAGGTAGAAGGTATTTATAGTTTTTATAATATACGCCACCTACGGGCTGTAGATCAGGTATATAGTGGGTAAAGACTCGTCCGTCCTCCACGGTGTTACTTAACTAACTACTTATAATAACTAAACGACTAAGACTACGAGCTTTCTAATGCTTACAAATACTTGAGGTGACCAAGTCTTTTATTTGCGGATTTACTAAATCCTAACAATCTCCCTCTAAGGAAGGTCACCTCAATTACATATAGATAATACATTTTGAGCTCTAGCATTGTATTACATGTTCTTAGATTTGTAGCTCGTAGCCTTTGATTCTTCAAAATCCGCATACTTTGTGCTTTCAGTAGAGGTCTTTAACTGATCTATGGCTTGGTGATCTTTGAGCATTTCTTCGAGATCATTAGCCACAGTAAATATCTGAATTATCCTTTGTTGTATAGCCTCCATGTGATATTTGTGACTTCTGGACCGACATGCTCACACTTTGTTGGATCATGCTATTTTGCATCAGAGTTGCGAAAGCATAGCTTGAGGTCTTTAGATTATCATGATTTCTTTGATTATGGGCTTGAGGTGTGAGCATGCGGTTATGGATTGACTTCTCAATATTGATCAGCTACAACCGTCAGATGTTCCTACAAACAAGAGCTAGCAATAAAATACATGAAAGTGTCTTTGTTTACTTTTGATGAATAGGGTTACAAGAACCACGGTTCCCCGTTGATCAGTATAAATACTACCTGTGATCAGGTAGAATTCCTAAGAATCTCCTTGACATGGTTTCACAGCTTGATCTAGCCGTTCTTAAACCGGAGCGTCCCAAAGTAGACAACACAGAGTGAGTGAACCAACAAATTGAGATTCACTGATTGATGAAAAATTGATTTGAAAAACAATCACGTATCGCTGGAGAGAAAGATTTTGCAATACGATGAAAGTTTTATGGGAAAAATCAAGTTTCAATCATAAATAATTTTGTTTGAGAAATTAATGCACATTCGATGTGATAAGAGAAAAGAACTGTGGAGCACATCGAAAGGTTTTCAAAAGTATCCGTCAATCCATTTCCTGGACTAAGGTTGATTCAAGAGTGAATCGCCCCATCGTTTCTATCCAGTTGTCACATGTTTGATTCTTGAAGAATCTCACGTGTTACCCACCAAGAGCTTGTTTGATGTTGGCTCTAGAACGATTTCCATCTTCATTGTGAATACTTTACATATCACTCGGATGTTCTGGCAATACCACAAGGATAATGCGTATGATTCTCAATATATATTCTTACTTTCCACAATGTGTGAAACAACAAGTCTTCATGAATTGTGTGTCCTAATGAGATTTATTGATGATCTCTTGGCTCTAGACTCAATAGTGCACTTTGGTTTCCTGAGCGGAGTCTAGGGAGAAGGTCTCGTTTTTCAATATCAACCATCTCTAAGAGAAAGTCGATAGATTATGTAGGTTCCCTGTGAGAATGAAACAAGTCCTTTTAAGAGAACTTGAGTAGCTGGGAAGTTTTAGTGCAGTGCGTCACTGGGTTCATGACGTCTTGTCTACAATACCGGCGTTACCTTAGTAACCACCAGTAGCATATGTATTGAACCCGGTTTCTGCCCTAAGGTTGAATTATTGGAGGGCTATTTCTTTTCACCCTTTCACTTTTTTTTTCTTTTTCATTCTTTAACCCCTTCAGTTCTTACCGAGACTTCATTACTAGAACCTTGTTGGATTTTGTTGGGAAATTCACAATTGCAATTAATACTTATAGCTTTGGAAGTTAGTACTGATAGTGATATTATAAGAGTATTAACTAGTTAGTACTAATAGTATGAAAGTTAGTACTGATAGTGTTAAGTATGTACTGTTCTATGTAAGGAATGTCGTGTATGGTATGTAACAGCATATCTTCTATACCAATAGAAGATATGATACGTTTAATACATAGTTATCTTTGTAAGGGATCTCCTTAGTGTATAAAAGGAGATCCTAGCTAGGTCAGAACAAAACACACACATACCCTAGCCATCTTAAGAAAAGCTTCAAGGTTGTAAACCCTCGTACTAGGAGAGTACTCGTATTATTCCTCAATAATATTTAAGCATTGGTGTTATACTTGTGTTTACTTTAATCTTCTAAGTGCATTCAAGTAGATTCCGCATACTTGTGTGTATTCACAACAAATTTCTCATTGTATTTTTGGAACCATCCAAGGCAACTACACGTTTACAAGCTAAGTGTTCTAGATCCAAGGTTTGGGACTCCATAAGTGGTATTAGAGCTTGTGTCCTGAAGCTTTGTTTTTAGAAGATCCTGTGTGACAAATCTATAGAAATGGATTTTGACTCAAGAAAATCCAGTGATGTTACCAGAGTTCCTAAGTTGCAGCCAACTAAATATGAACTCTGGAGAATGCGCATAGAGTAGTACTTCTTGGTACTTGACTTTAAGCTGTGGAACATTGTGCTCAATGGAGACTCCTACAAGTCCATTGTTTCTGAAGAAGTTGGTGGAAAAATTGTTGTTAAAGGCAAAGTTGAACCTGTCACTGTTGATAAAATGGCTCAAAGAGGCAATGATCTCAAGGTCAGAAGTCTCCTACTTATGGGATTAACAGATGATCATCAACTCAACTTCAACAAACACAAGGATGCTCAGAGTTTGTTCAAAGCCATTTAGACCAGATTTGTTGGGAACTCTGCCACCAAGAAAACTCAAAAAAGTCTTCTGAAGCAAGAGTTTGAAAACTTCATTGCTGGTGCAACTGAGTCCATTGACTCAGCTTACAATAGGCTTCAAAAACTTATCAGTCAACTGGTTGTATTGGGTGTGGATATCTCTCAGGAAGATGTCAATCTCAGGTTTGTTAGAAGTCTTCCATCACCAAAATGGGACACTCATGTCATTTTATGGAAGAATGTAACACCCCCAAAATTTCACAGCGGAAGCGTTCGGGTCATGGGGTGCTACTAAATCAATATACACAACACAAGGTAATAAAGAATGGAAATTTTATTCCATTTTCAATATATAGATTAATTTAAGAAATAGTTTTACATCATTGTTTCAAAGTGCGGAAGTAAAGCCCATAAAAATATATGTTGTCCCATTAAAAGTTGTATTAAAATGTTTGGAAACACTTCGGATGCCAGTCTTCAACAAATGCCTTTGCCATTGCCCACGCCAATAAGTAAACCTGAGAAAAACATGCTAAAATGTCAACACAAAGGTTGGTGAGTTCATAGGTTTAAGTTTTAGAAATCAAGTTTTCAAGTTGGACCACAGTTGCACATATAGCATCTCCGTGAATGACACTATATGCAAAAAGTGCTATTACGCTAGTACCAAGTTCATGCGACCGAAACTACGACAGTGTGCATGCATCTAGAAGCATGATAAATAAAAGCCCAGCAAGTGTATTTCCAGTACACTCAATCAATACGATATGATATACGCCCGACGTTTGCCTATCCGGTCAAACTCGAACGGGGGTGTCATCCCCAATAGATCTATTCATAACAATCGCGCCTCCCCAAAGGGAACTAACGGTAGCATAGTTGGGATTCAAGGTTGTTTCACGTAATAGTGTTTTCAGTTTCAGGTCCGAAAAGAGTTTTGCATGTTTCTCACCCCATAGTTTTATAAAGCAAGTAATAAAAGTAAAAGTGGGGCTATAAACTCACCTTAGCAGTTCGGTGAATAAAGCACAAAGAGATCGAGTGTGATGAAGCAGTGGCTCCAACCCGGACCTAAGAATGAGATGGCAAGTCTCAGAATAATGATAACGTTTGGTTTATTTCCTTTTTAAGGTGTGTCGATATTGGATAACGATTTTGTATAATTATATACTTATAATTATTTATTATAGATTTAGTTAGTTATTGACGTAATACTTCTCGTTATAAACACTAGGTCATCAAAATAATTGTTTTTATAAAGTCGTTATATAAAACATATTTATTTAATGAGAAAGGAGTAACATATATCGGTTTACTAAACTTATAAAAATTTTCGGATGAAAAGTGTCAAATGCATCAAACTTAAGGATTGAAGTTGTAAATATTAGTATACATTTTAAATTTTGTAAAAGTTTTTAGGAAATGTTAAGTTGGTTAAAGTTGGGGGTTTGAAAATATAAATTTTTAATGTAAGTTTTCATCTTTATAAAAGTTCTAAGTAAATTGGCAAGTGATACAAATAGGGGGGCTTAAATTGCCCAAATTGTGAAAGTTGTAAAAGAGTAACAAAAAGAATGTGGCAAAACCGGCATCAGCAGGAATCGAACACGTGACCTCTCGTTTGAGGTCTAACGCCCGAACCAGTGTGCCACTAGACACTTTCGTGTTATTGTTTACATTCCCTTTGTATTTATGGTCTGTTACTTGTGTTTCACTTTGTTATATGTTTCTATGGTTTAAGTCTGTTTTGTGTACAAGTTTTATGGAAAAGAAGACTTCACACAAGCCTTACTAACATAACATATTTTGTATTTTAATAGCATGTATTGAGTGAATGTATATATATGGACATGCGTGTGTAGTTGAAAGGAAACAAAACAAAGTGTTTGAGTTTCTTCAACATATTAACTTGCCACTAATTTACGTATATGCATGCATAAAAATAAAGAAGTAGAAGAGATTTACATGCTCACAGTGAGTGTTAGAGACGAGCGTAGATGTCGTATAAGATTAACTAAGACTTAAATACCCAACTCGTGACCCTTCTGCTTGCCAAAGTTTAGACCGTAACCCGACTATATATTCTAAAGAATTATACCCGTGATGAGTTTAACCAAAGGACTCCTTAAGGCTTATGAGTGAGATCAATGCTATGAGATTTTCTTCCTTAGCTGTGAACCGACTTCCACAGTGCTCGATTTATGTTTTTGTAAGTGAGTTTGAGAATGTGAATGTTAGAAGTGGGTTTATATAGGCAAGGCATGCTAGTCCTAGGTGAGTATAATATTCCTCATGGTTGTATGAAAGTGAGACCAAACTCAAAAGTGAAGTTAGATTGAATGTGTACTTCTTGTCGTGAAAATGAGGAACAAAAAGGAAGGGTGTTCATGGTTGAGGGTTGTTCAAACAGTAGGAACCAAAACATAGCATAAGTCAAATCTTGTTTTGTTGGGTCTAGGCTTATTACTCCTTGGATCATGGGGTTAAGAAGAGGTCAATACATGCATACAAAGGTTTACATATTTACTAGCTAGGAGTAGGGTCATAGTTTATGTTTGTGTTTTGTTGAAATCACACGCAAGAAATTGTTGGGTGTGTTTCGTTCCTTGGTCTCCTCTTTGTACGCATGGAATCTCAGCAAGAAAGGGAGGGGCAAGTTTTGTGTAGAGTCAAGTCACATGAAACAAGGAAACATAATACCTATTGGTCTTTGAAGTTAAAAGCAAGTATCCTATGTTTAGGTTAGTATAAAATTGTGTAGGGTGGCTAGTTTAGTACTCTTGTCTCCCTTTGAATGTATACTCACACGCCGCATGCTACCAAGTGACCAACTTTCACATTTAGATTTATTGTTGCCTTGTGTTTCGTTACTGCCATAGGACCAAAGAAAAAAAAATGCCAACCATTTTGACAACCAATACTTCTTGTTAAATCTTTGTTGTGTCTCACGTTCACAGAAGCATTAGGTACACAAGTTTAAATTTTAGCTTGTACTCATTTGGGTTACAATATATTAGTAAGGGTGTGTTGGTTGAAGAATAAAAGGCTAGGCCCAAAGAAAAATAAAAGAGTTGGATCGGGTAGAACACGCGAGCCCAATAAAATAAAATGGATTGGATCGGGTCGGGGTTAAGAGGCCCGGTGAGAAATAAAATATAAAAGTTTATTATATATTTATTTTATATAATTTTTATTATTGAGGTCGAGGTAAGTTTCAACAAAAAATACCCGTGACTTGTCGTGTTTAAAGTTCGAAGCGAAGAAGAAAAAAAATATAGCCGCGAAAATCGGTAGGGGAATTTACGAGTTGTTATAGTACCTACCCCTTAAAAGAAACCACGTCCTCGTGGTTTACGATGCGAGAATCGTCGAAGTCGATGCGGTGACGAGATGCGAGAATATATACTTAAAACGTGACGGGGAAAAGGGGCTAGTCGTTCAAGAAAGATTCGGTGACGTGAGACGATAAGTGAACAACAGATAAGGGATTCATCGAACGAATACAACGCGGTTTCATAAAAGAGTACGATAGTTGAGTTCAAAACAGAAAGAACAGATTCGTATGAGGTTACGAAGGATAGAGCATAATAGTGGAATAAGATATCGTGACCAGTGACAGAGGTGGTTTAAATATGTGTGCGAGAATCAAATAATTGTATGTTACATAAAGAAATAACATAGATGCAGTGACGATTTGCACGTTACATAAAGAAATAACGTAGAGGTCGATACGGTGACGAGTTGTACGTTACATACAGAAATAACGTAAAAGCAGTTATGGAAGCATAGCATAATGCGATATTGTAATAGTGGGCATGTTAAGCAGTTTAACATAGAGGAGTAACAAGTATAAGCATTCGTAGTCTACTCTACACTATCCTTAAGTTAATTATTCCTTAATTTCATTCAGTTTGTTACATCAACATTATTCTCATTTAAACTTCGCGACCCAATCAAACAAGAACAGCCTTAAAGTTTAAATGAGAACAGCTTATACACATTTAAACTTCGCGACCCAATCAAACAAGAACAGTCTTAAAGTTTAAATGTGAGTTAACTAAGAAACTTAATGATTTTGAGAGATAATTAATTTAATTCAAATAAGAGTTTATACGAACCTAAGATACAATAGTAACACATAGCACGACTACATCGTGTAACAGTAGGCAAGGCATGGCAGACAACGGCAGCTGTGGCGGCGTTGAAGTGTTTTTAGAAAAATTTGGTTATAGTTTAGGTTTTGAAAAATACCTAATTCTCTATAACCTTGGCTCTGAATACCAATCTGTAACACCCCCAAAATTTCACAGCGGAAGCGTTCGGGTCATGGGGTGCTACTAAATCAATATACACAACACAAGGTAATAAAGAATGGAAATTTTATTCCATTTTCAATATATAGATTAATTTAAGAAATAGTTTTACATCATTGTTTCAAAGTGCGGAAGTAAAGCCCATAAAAATATATGTTGTCCCATTAAAAGTTGTATTAAAATGTTTGGAAACACTTCGGATGCCAGTCTTCAACAAATGCCTTTGCCATTGCCCACGCCAATAAGTAAACCTGAGAAAAACATGCTAAAATGTCAACACAAAGGTTGGTGAGTTCATAGGTTTAAGTTTTAGAAATCAAGTTTTCAAGTTGGACCACAGTTGCACATATAGCATCTCCGTGAATGACACTATATGCAAAAAGTGCTATTACGCTAGTACCAAGTTCATGCGACCGAAACTACGACAGTGTGCATGCATCTAGAAGCATGATAAATAAAAGCCCAGCAAGTGTATTTCCAGTACACTCAATCAATACGATATGATATACGCCCGACGTTTTCCTATCCGGTCAAACTCGAACGGGGGTGTCATCCCCAATAGATCTATTCATAACAATCGCGCCTCCCCAAAGGGAACTAACGGTAGCATAGTTGGGATTCAAGGTTGTTTCACGTAATAGTGTTTTCAGTTTCAGGTCCGAAAAGAGTTTTGCATGTTTCTCACCCCATAGTTTTATAAAGCAAGTAATAAAAGTAAAAGTGGGGCTATAAACTCACCTTAGCAGTTCGGTGAATAAAGCACAAAGAGATCGAGTGTGATGAAGCAGTGGCTCCAACCCGGACCTAAGAATGAGATGGCAAGTCTCAGAATAATGATAACGTTTGGTTTATTTCCTTTTTAAGGTGTGTCGATATTGGATAACGATTTTGTATAATTATATACTTATAATTATTTATTATAGATTTAGTTAGTTATTGACGTAATACTTCTCGTTATAAACACTAGGTCATCAAAATAATTGTTTTTATAAAGTCGTTATATAAAACATATTTATTTAATGAGAAAGGAGTAACATATATCGGTTTACTAAACTTATAAAAATTTTCGGATGAAAAGTGTCAAATGCATCAAACTTAAGGATTGAAGTTGTAAATATTAGTATACATTTTAAATTTTGTAAAAGTTTTTAGGAAATGTTAAGTTGGTTAAAGTTGGGGGTTTGAAAATATAAATTTTTAATGTAAGTTTTCATCTTTATAAAAGTTCTAAGTAAATTGGCAAGTGATACAAATAGGGGGGCTTAAATTGCCCAAATTGTGAAAGTTGTAAAAGAGTAACAAAAAGAATGTGGCAAAACCGGCATTAGCAGGAATCGAACACGTGACCTCTCGTTTGAGGTCTAACGCCCGAACCAGTGTGCCACTAGACACTTTCGTGTTATTGTTTACATTCCCTTTGTATTTATGGTCTGTTACTTGCGTTTCACTTTGTTATATGTTTCTATGGTTTAAGTCTGTTTTGTGTACAAGTTTTATGGAAAAGAAGACTTCACACAAGCCTTACTAACATAACATATTTTGTATTTTAATAGCATGTATTGAGTGAATGTATATATATGGACATGCGTGTGTAGTTGAAAGGAAACAAAACAAAGTGTTTGAGTTTCTTCAACATATTAACTTGCCACTAATTTACGTATATGCATGCATAAAAATAAAGAAGTAGAAGAGATTTACATGCTCACAGTGAGTGTTAGAGACGAGCGTAGATGTCGTATAAGATTAACTAAGACTTAAATACCCAACTCGTGACCCTTCTGCTTGCCAAAGTTTAGACCGTAACCCGACTATATATTCTAAAGAATTATACCCGTGATGAGTTTAACCAAAGGACTCCTTAAGGCTTATGAGTGAGATCAATGCTATGAGATTTTCTTCCTTAGCTGTGAACCGACTTCCACAGTGGTCGATTTATGTTTTTGTAAGTGAGTTTGAGAATGTGAATGTTAGAAGTGGGTTTATATAGGCAAGGCATGCTAGTCCTAGGTGAGTATAATATTCCTCATGGTTGTATGAAAGTGAGACCAAACTCAAAAGTGAAGTTAGATTGAATGTGTACTTCTTGTCGTGAAAATGAGGAACAAAAAGGAAGGGTGTTCATGGTTGAGGGTTGTTCAAACAGTAGGAACCAAAACATAGCATAAGTCAAATCTTGTTTTGTTGGGTCTAGGCTTATTACTCCTTGGATCATGGGGTTAAGAAGAGGTCAATACATGCATACAAAGGTTTACATATTTACTAGCTAGGAGTAGGGTCATAGTTTATGTTTGTGTTTTGTTGAAATCACACGCAAGAAATTGTTGGGTGTGTTTCGTTCCTTGGTCTCCTCTTTGTACGCATGGAATCTCAGCAAGAAAGGGAGGGGCAAGTTTTGTGTAGAGTCAAGTCACATGAAACAAGGAAACATAATACCTATTGGTCTTTGAAGTTAAAAGCAAGTATCCTATGTTTAGGTTAGTATAAAATTGTGTAGGGTGGCTAGTTTAGTACTCTTGTCTCCCTTTGAATGTATACTCACACGCCGCATGCTACCAAGTGACCAACTTTCACATTTAGATTTATTGTTGCCTTGTGTTTCGTTACTGCCATAGGACCAAAGAAAAAAAAAATGCCAACCATTTTGACAACCAATACTTCTTGTTAAATCTTTGTTGTGTCTCACGTTCACAGAAGCATTAGGTACACAAGTTTAAATTTTAGCTTGTACTCATTTGGGTTACAATATATTAGTAAGGGTGTGTTGGTTGAAGAATAAAAGGCTAGGCCCAAAGAAAAATAAAAGAGTTGGATCGGGTAGAACACGCGAGCCCAATAAAATAAAATGGATTGGATCGGGTCGGGTTAAGAGGCCCGGTGAGAAATAAAATATAAAAGTTTATTATATATTTATTTTATATAATTTTTATTATTGAGGTCGAGGTAAGTTTCAACAAAAAATACCCGTGACTTGTCGTGTTTAAAGTTCGAAGCGAAGAAGAAAAAAAAATATAGCCGCGAAAATCGGTAGGGGAATTTACGAGTTGTTATAAAGAATAAGGCAGAATTTGAAACTATGGGGTTGGAAAATCTGTTCAATAGCTTTAAGGTAATTGAACAAGACATGAAGAGAGCTGCGGATGCATCTTCCAGTTCTGGGTCACAAAACATAGCCTTTGTGGCTCACCCAGTCACTAGTAATGATAAGGACAGTTTTGGTGTTAGTACTCCTAGTACTAATGTTAATACTGATTGTTTGGTCACCACTGTAGCAGGCATCAATGAAAGTACAATATATACTTTCATCTCTGAGCAACAAAATGGATCTCAGATCACTCATGATGACCTGAGACAGATCCATGAAGATGACATGGAAGAGATGGATATCAAGTGGAACATTTCCTTGATAAGTATGAGGGAAAGAAAGTTCATGAAGAGAACTAGGAGGCAGATTAAGATCAATGATGGAGATACTGCTGGGTTTGACAAGGGAAAGGTAGAATGCTACAACTGTGGCAAGCTTGGGCATTTTTCCAGGTAATGCAGAAGCCCCAGGAACAAAGGAAAGAGTGGTGAAGCTGATGACTCTTCTTCTAAAGTGATGGTGGCTATTGATGGTGCTGGATATGATTGGAGCTTCATGGCTGATGAAGAAGAAAGTCCAATCAACATGGCTTTGGTATCTAAGGTACTCACTGAAACAAATTGCTCAGATACATGTGTCCAATTAAATAAATATGAGTCTCTTAAAACTAAGTTTGATAAATTGGCTGAAGAGCTTTCTAAAGCCAGTTATAACTTAGCAAATCATAAAAGAGGCTTAGCAGTGTTAGAAAAACAAATCGTGCATTATAAAGAAAATGAGTCAAAGTTTTTTGAAAAAACTGTTGTACTTAATAAGGAAATTTCTCTTAAAGACACCACCATAAGTGTGTTAAAAGAAGAACTAAAGAAAGTCACAAAAGCTAAAGACAGCATAGAACTCAATGTGGATACTTTTAAAGACACACAACATTATAACTCTAAGAAACTTGATAAATTCCTTGAAAGTGCTCTAATTGGTAAAGCCAAATCAGGTATGGGTTATAAGACAGCACCATCACCATTCAGAGGTATTCCTTCACCTCCTGGTATAAACCTTGAACACACTGGCTTAGAGGAGTTTAAGGCACCCACATTTGTCCGTAACCGTAAACCCATTGAGACCAAGGCTGAAAAGCCTTATGAGACCTTTGAAAGTGTCAGTGACACTTCTTTACCTGAGGTGTATGTTTTTGAAAACAAAAAGGAAGGTCTAGAGTCCAGTGAACCAAAGCAAGAACATGCCACTAAACATGTAAAACCAAATGACAAACCTGTTAGGAAGACAGTAAAATATGCTAAGATGTATAGAAACAGGTCATCTAGTCCTAGAGGTAATCAATGGAACTGGAATCAGCTTAAAACTGAGCAATTAGGGGATGAATTTGTCATGTATAATAAATCTTGCTTTGTGTGTGGAAGCTTTTCTCATCTGCAGGCTCAATGCAGACACCCTGTGAGACCTCAACCCATCATGACTCCAAGAGCAGTTCTTCTTAAAACTGGCATAAAATGTTTGAATACTACAAGGCCAGTTAATAATGCTAGACCACAACCCAAAGTAGTTGGTGAAAGACCCAAAAGAAACTTTTCAAAATCACCATCTACTTCACCAAGGCGCTTTTATGGTAGAGCAGCACAAACCTTTGAGTCCTATAATGAAGAAATCAAGTTTTACAAGAAAAAGGTTAATACTTATGAGCCAAAACTTAATACTGATAGGCCAAAAGTTAATACCTTTAAGCCTAAGACTAAGACTGTTGGTTCAAAAGTAAGTGCTGTTGGGGGAATCAAGGGCAATGCTGTTAAGCCCTCAGCTTGTTGGGTTAGAAAGACCACTCAACCCAATAGTGCATCAGTTACTCTTAAAAAATATGATTACATTGATGCACGAGGAAGATCCAAGTCAGTAATGGCTTGTGTCCCCAAAAGGAACTAATTTCCTTTATCTTGTGTGCAGGGACATTCCAACAATAATGATGATCTTGGATACTTAGACAATGGGTGTTCCAGGTACATGAATAGAAATCTATCCTATCTTTCAGACTTCACTGATTTGAATGGAGGATATGTTTCTTTTGGAGGAGGTGTAGGTGGAAGAATTACTAGTAAAGGCACAATCAAGACTGGTAATTTGGACTTTGAAGATGTGTACTATGTGAAAGAACTCAAATACAATTTTTTCAGTGTGTAACAAATGTGTGACAAGAAGAATTTTGTTCTGTTCATAGACACTGATGGCCTGGTTTTATCTCCAAATTTTAAGTTGCCTAGTGAAGATGAGGTACTACTTAAGTTCCCCAGGAAAAGAAATCTGTATATTGTGAGTATGAAAAACATAGTACCCAAAGAAAACCTTACATGTTTAGTTGCTATAGCTTCTTTGGAAGAATCTATGTTATGGCATAGAAGGCTAGGTCATGTCAACTTTAAGATGATAAATATTCTAGCTAAAAATAACCTTGTAGGAGGTTTACCTTTAAAAAGATTTGAAAATAAACAGACCTGTATTGCATGCCTCATAGGGAAGAAGCATAGAGCCTCTTGCAAGCCCAAGGTTTTTAACTCTATCACCCAACCACTACATATGCTGCATATGGACTTATTTGGCCCTACCTCTGTTAGCAGCCTGAATTTTAAGAAATATTGTTTGGTTGTGACTGATGATTTTAGCAGATTTACTTGGGTTTCCTTCTTGAATACTAAGGATGAGACCAGTGAAATCCTTAAGTCATACATAACTGCAGTAGAGAACCTTGCTGATAAGAGAGTTAAAATCATTAGGTGTGATAATGGGACAGAGTTTAAAACGAAGTGATGAATGATTTCTGTCAACTTAAGGGTATTAAAAGAGAATACAGTGTAGCTAGAACTCCTCAGCAAAATGGGGTTGCTGAAAGGAGAAATAGGACATTGATAGAGGTTGCTAGGACAATGTTAGCATATTCCAAGTTGCCCACAACATTCTGGGCTGAGGTAGTTAATACTGCTTGTTATGTTCAGAACAGGGTACTGGTAGTAAAGTGTTGTTCCCCGTTCACTATCGTTTAAAACAGTTTAGAAATATAAAACAAGTTAATAGTGAACAATGACTGAAATTAACGTAAGTAAAACACACTAGATAATTTTCAACATCATATTCTTATTAGAAATGAATCGTAAAGAATACGTTACCCAAGTACTTGCGGAATAGCACTTGGGATTGAAATGACAAAGGTTGGTGACTCCTCTCTAAGCTCAGGCTAAGTCTGAGCACAACTCTTAGAACCCACTGAGCTATCTCAGGGATAAAGTTGTATTTGGTGGAGTGAAAAGAAGGCTTGCGTGTGTGTGTGTGTTTTTACAATTCACAAGCTTAATCTTTTCACTCCAGCTCTTATGCTATTTATACATGTATCATATTTGACTCTTTCCTAAGTGACAAACTGACATCATATAGAAGACAAAATATTGATGTATTTTGTCTCTGTTTACAAAGACTATTCTAGGTAAGAGACAAGACTTCTTTCCTAAGTTCAGTGATGACACTGAGCCTGATCTTTTGCTATTCAGGGAAAGTTGACTTTGGTTTATAAGTACTTCGTCTTATCTGATTCAAACTTATCCCGCCATGTCCAGCTCTTTCTTCAGTCTTTACTTCCTTCAGTCTTCTACTTCAGTTTGTCTTCAGTGTAAGTAGTTGGAGAGGAGTCTTAGGGATTCAGTGAGTTATTGTCATCACTCACTGAATCAATCATCTTCTTCTTGACTCAGTCTTCACCCTTTAAGTTCCGCCTTACTGAGTGGAGAGACTTCTTCTTCGCCTCATACTGAGTATCCTGAAGATGACTCACTGAGAGACTATGTACTCAGTGACCTGTTAGTGTTTAACGAACTAAACACGGGGGCTATTTTCTATTTAAATCCTAGATTAAGGGGTTTGGGTATTTACTGAACCCAACAGTCTCCCCCTATTTAGATATACAAATAGCCTAAGTGATTGATCAGTGTAAGTGAGCAAATGGCTTCTTCTTACACTGAATGTACTAATGAATACATTAAGGAAAAGTGAGTATTTTAACAAAACATACATCTTTTATTGATCAAATTACATGGTTCCTATCACTAGTACAAAAGATACATAAAAAATGATGTCAGTTGAGATGGATCCCCAGTGCTTCAAGTTTAGGCTTCTTTTTTAGGAGTGTTTCTTTGTCAGGGTGCTCTCTTATTTTGGCATTCAGGTCTTGGCAGAACCTGATGTTTGCTGGGGTTTGGATTTGAGAGGCCACTGGTATGTAGCTCAGCATTGCAGCCACACCAGCTTGATCAATATCACTCCATCTTTGAAATGCTGGGTTTCCATAGACATCAATGTGGAATAGCCCTCTTTCAAGCTTCTTAATCACTAGACAGTTCACAAACTTAACACCTTCTGGCAGTTCCCTGTTGCATTCAAGTCCAGGCACTTTTATCTCAGGCTGGAACTCAACTCTCTTTCTTTTACCCTGTGAAGACTGAGGTTGAGATCCTTGTGGTGCAGTTAAGGCAGGTTGAATGCCCAGTTGTGCTGGTGCATCCCTGAGTCTTTCATACCTTTTGCTGAGCATCTTCATCAGCTCCTTAACCACCGTATTCTGCTTCTTTTCAATGATTGGACCAAGTTCATCGAGTTCAGTGATCCCAAAGTCAGTGAATTTTAGGGGATCATGAACTTCGAAATGTCTTTTATCAACCCCCCTGTAGACGTTCATTGCCAATGGTTTGGATCTGGGGATGATTTTGAAATCTGTGATCTTTTCAGGTAGCCTTCGGCTTGTCATCGTCCAGTTGTAATGCTCAATTCTGCTTTGCCTGAGGGCTTCAGCTTTCTTCTTCTTTTCTTCCAACTGTTTTTTCATTTCAGCCATTTTTGTTGCCTGAGCATCCTTGAACCTTTGTCCTACCTGACCCTTTTCAAGCTTCTTTGGATCAATTCCCACATTCTCAGCTTCCTTACTCTTCTTATCATCCTCAGCTTGTTTCAATCTCCTTTCTTCTTTAGCAAGATATTTGGTTAGCTGTTGAGGTGTAATAAGGTATCCAGTGTCACCGATTTTGTAGGGAATCTTCTCAGGCTCAGTAATTGTCATTTTTCCTTTTCCTTTTCCTGGCCTGAGGAAGATGATGCAACCAAGGGTGGTTTTGTTGTCATGATAGGTGTTGTGACTGTCAGTGTTGTTGTTGTTGATGTTTGTGGTGGAAGTGATGAGATGGGTAATGCTAAGACTGATGGTGTTGGCTCCCCCTCATTGTGAAGAGGAGTTTCTTCAGAAATATTCCCCCCCAACTTGTTAGATATTGGATTTCACAAACACACTAAACCATAATCACATGAGGCGTTCAATATGTTTAGAGAGAGAAAGTTCTAGAGAGAGAAATGGAAGAGAGTTGGGAACTATGTGAAACAGCATTGAGATCATCAGTTAACATAAATCTCTGACTCTTCCTTTGTGGTGTTGGTATTATGTGATGTTGTGACAATTGGACCGACATGCTCACATTCTGGATCATGATATATTCTCATCAGAGTAGCGGAAGCTTTTACTGGTTCATGATATTTGCAGCAGCATAGCAGAAGCATGGAGTGAAAGTATCAGAGTCGTTGAAGCACTTATCATGATTTTTTTTAGATGAATGTATAGTGTGAGCATGCGGCTATGGATTGACCGCTTCATTCTGATCAGCTGCAGACGTTGGGCGTACCTGCATACAACAGTTAGCAATAAAGTGCACAAAAGTATCTTTGATCACTTTCATTGAATTGAGGTACACGGCCCACGATTCCCCGTTGATCAGTACAAGTACTTCCTATGGTCAGGTATAATTCCAAAGAATTTCCTTGACAGGGTTTCGCAGCTGCTCTAGCTATTCTCAAACCGGAACATCTCAAAGAACACAACACGGAGTGAGTGAACCAGCGAATTGAGATTCACTGATTGATGAAAAGAGATTTGAAAAACAATCGTGTACTGCTCAATTGAAATTGTTTTTGCAATACAACGAAGGTTTTAATGAAAATCAATTATCAATCATAAACACCTTTTATTTTGAAATATGAGTACACAGTCGATGTGCTAAAGAAAAGTGTTTTTAAGCACAACGACTGATTTTTCAAAGGTATGAGTCAATCCATAACCTGAACCAGGATTGATTCAAATGATTGAATCGCCCCATTGTTTCTGTTTAGTTGTCACATGGTTGATCTATTGAATAGATCTCTCATGCCACCCACCAGGAGCTTGTTTGATGTTGGCTCCAGAAGGCTTTCCATCTTCATTGTGAATATGTTTGCATATCACTTAGATGTTCTGGCAATACCACAAGGATAATGCGTAGGACTCATAAGATATAATCTCTCTTTCCATATTGTGTGAAACAGAGAGTCTTCATTAACAGTGTCCTAAAGAGATTTATATGATGATCTCGTGGTTCTAGACTCAATTATGCATATTTGGTTCCTATGCCGGAGACTAGGGAGAGGGTCTCCTTCTTCAATATCAACAAACTCTAAGAGAAAGTTGATAGATAATGTCGGTTCCCCGTGAGAATGAAACAAGTCATTTTAAGAGGAACTTGAGTGGTTTGGGAAGTTGTAGTGCAGTGCGTCACTGGGTCCATGACGTCTTTCAATACCAGTGTTACCTTAGTAACCACCAGTAGCATATGAATTGAACCCGGTATCTGCCCTAAGGTTGAATTATCGGAGGGCTATTTAGTTTCACCCTTTTCACATTCAATTCTTTTTCATTCTTCAACCCCTTCAGTGCTTACCGAGACTTCATAACTAGAACCTTGTTGGGTTTATTCCAGTACTAGCTCTGTCTCAGTCCGCACTCTTCCCATATCTCACATTTCTCCTTTTTTTCATCATACCTAAGGACTTCTACACTATCTAGTGGATTGTCCCTGGGTAGATCCCTCCGGTTCTGGCGGATCATGGGAACAGATACCTAACCTTATCATCCTTATATCACCATGCATAAAGTAAATTTGGTCGGTCTATTTGGTATTGTTCATCTACCATTGGAACCAATCGAAAACCATTTGAAAATCAATCCAGATACTTGTGATATATTATCAAAGTATTTTGTACCTGAATTGTTTTTGATATTTTTAGAAAAAAAAACTCCCCCTCAACATGTGCATCATGTATTTGAAATTGTTTTAGCACACGGAGGCAAGAGGAAGAATTAACTTCTTTGATTACCATTTTCTAAGAGATATCATCATCACTTCCCTGATTAAATCAAGTAAATAAAGTATATTGGGGAAGGATGAGGTTTTCAAAGGTTTGCTCCCTCTCAATATGTGCCTCGAGCTTTGAAAGAGTGTTGCACGTACTAGAGGGAACATGCACTTAGATACAAATCAATCACGTTTCAATTCTTTGTGGTTTTTTAAAAAGATGCTCCCCCTCAACATGTGCATGAAAAATTTGAAATCGTTTGGCACATGTGGGGAGGAAAGCTCATTAAGCACTTATAAAACTAATTATCAAGTTATCAGTTTAAATCCAATTGAAATCACAAATTCTCCCCCGATCACACTTTCCAAATCCTTTGAGAGTTGTGATCTCTATTGATTTAAATAAAATTTTGAGAGCTTTTTGAGGAGAATAGTGACTTGCTTTTGAAAAGAACATTTTAACTGATAAGGATCAGATTTTCAGACTTTAAACTCCATTGTTTAAACATGCAAGAGTATCTTTTGAAAACATAACATTAGCAAAGGTTTTGAATCAACTGTGTAAAACATTATTCCTTTTGATTTTTTTAACAATAAACCTTGCTCATTTACGTGCCAATTGTTTGAAAAATGACATTCAAAATAACCTTCTTTCAAAATAACCTTTACCTTTTTAATTCGATTGAAATCATTATCCCCCTCAATCAATGACACCAACTGTTGATTGAGAGATAGAGATTTTGACAGATGATAAGCACAGATGATTAACAAGAATAATAGAGTACGAGGTATTTTCAAAGCAATTTTGTTTTCATTAGATGGCAAATATTTTTCAGAAGAATCATTAGACGGAAAAATATTTGCAAAGAGAAACATTTGTCTTTTAGATGACAAACATTTGTTTTATGAATCAGAGCATGATATTTGAGAAATAAGATAAAGCATGGCTCTGTTCTTTTCTTTTTAAAACGGGTTACTGCCTGAAATGACAGTAAGCCACCATTTTTCTCCGCCTTTTTTTTTTTTTTTAGTCAAAAATATGTACATTCGAAGAACATCTAAAGACCCGTAAAATTCTTTAAATGTGTTTTCTTTTGTGGGTTTTGAAATTTTGTATTTTTCTTTTTGAATAAGTATATACAAGAGATAGATGGATAAGGACCTTTACTCCTCGTCTTCCTCTTGAAGTCGCTTGAGTGTTTCCGGTTGTAGACTCTTTAGACCAAGACGTGGAAGGATAAACTCAAAACGTTCTCTAGGAAGAGCTTTGGTGAAGATGTCTGCTAACTGGTAATCAGTCCTCACAAAGTAAAGTTCCACCACACCGTTTTCAACTTGCTCCCTAATGAAATGTTGTCGAATGTCGATGTGCTTTGCTCTTGAGTGTTGTACGTTGTTGCATGAGAGAGCAATAGCACTTTTATTATCACAGTACAGAGGGATTTTGTTGAATTCAAAGCCATAGTCAGATAATTGGGATCTCATCCAAAGGATTTGAGCACAACAAGATGACATGGCTATGTATTCAGCCTCTGTAGAGGAAATAGAAGTACTCATTTGCTTCTTTGAAGACCAGCTCACAAGTTTATCACCAAAAAACTGAGCACCTCCAAACGTACTTCAACGAGTATCTTGACATCATGCATGATCAGCATCTGCATAGGCTGTTAGTGACATACCGGTGTCCTTCGGGTACCATGTAACCACCCGCATTTTTAGGTTACTTTTTATTTTCGAGAATTTACTATTCACTTTTACTATTCAAATTCACTATTCATCTCGTAAAATTTTTAATCCACATTCTCGTAAGATAAATTATTTTAGTAATAACCTGAGAGTTCGACCATCGTTAGATCATTTTCGCAAAAATTATTAAGTAAACATCGTTTTAAAGTTTCGTTTTAGACGGTCCACCATTTAAACATCACGCGCTTAACGAAAATCAACCCTGATAATTTTCCTCGCATCAGATAAATTTTTAGATCCTTCATGATTAATTTGAGAATTTTTAAGAATTATTATTTTTAATATTACCAAATAAGCCCAGCGCTGAACAAAACTAAACTTATGTTTTAAACAATTCTACTTACATCCAGACTTAACGATTCCTGCACTGTGTTTCTAATATGTTTTTGACACTTTTACATTTTTGGAAAAGTCAAACATATTTCCCTCCTCCTTAGACCATAAAGGAATTAACCTTGTACGTTCTACATTTCTGCTTAAATCGCGTAACTTTTAAACTTCACGAATAACTGTAAAGTTATCCCGCGTATGACGAAAACCACATTTTGACATCTCATATCACTTTTAGACTAATTTTAGTCTACTCTAAATAAATTCACGGTCATTTCCCTGAAATTTCGTTCTTTTCTGATAAACTGCGAATTACTCGTTTTTGAACCGTATTTCCAGTTTTAAGCAGCGTTTTTGCACCCAATGAGACTTATCACCCATTTTATATTTTTATATGGAGTATAATGATGAGTTTCATCATTCCTACAAATTTCGTATTTTTACGATACCCGGTTTTACGTTTTATGGCTTCGGTTAGCGATTAACGGAACCAAAACTCACTCCGTAACCAAGATAAGATCAAAACTAACCACATAAGTCATCTTATCTCTTCTATGACAGAAATTAGGGGGGGAGTCATCATATTGGTGGCATCATCCTAACCTTGGTTCATTAAGATCATTACAAGTGTCCTAAACCTAACCATGGTTAATATTTAACCCAATATATGGTTAACCAAACTTACCCTCCTATAAATAGCAAGTGATATACATCCCAAAGACCTCCACAAACTGAATTGGGTCGTTCATACTCTAAAATATCCATATCTTCCATCATTTGATCCATAAACTCCAAGTTTATGCAAGGAAGTTCCAAAGATCAAGCTACTACATCAAATCTCTAGCAAGTTTAAGTGATCTTCTTGAGTTTAGATCCACTCAAGTCACTTAGAACTTCATCACCAACTCTTCATGTTTGCAAGGGTGCCAAGGTGTGGAAAGCTAGCTCAATCCAAAGTCTTAAGCGATCAATCAATGTCCGATCCTTACTAGTTACTCCTTTCTTATTGAAAGCCAAAAGTTGTAAGCAACTTATCACCACCATCATCTCATCTTTATTATTCATAATCTTAACTATTTCATGCTATATATATAGTTACTATGTTGGATCATGATGTACAAAAATCTTTAAAACAAGTTATAAGAACCTATATGTTAAACTTGGGTTAGTAAGTGTATAAATGATAAACTTTTGTACAAAGTTTCCACAAAATCGACCACATATAGATCTGATACTTTACATATTCTTGTAGATAATATTAAAAAAAAACGTAGCAATTTGAATCACTTTAAACGGACACACGAGTCAAAAGTTATGACAAAAAGAAATTAGCGAAACTAAAACATGAATCTGCCAAATATCTTACTGCCTAAAATATGAAATTTTTAGAGGCCCTTCTGGTCCGAATCATCAAAAAGTTAAAACACGAAAGTTGTCCGGAACGACGTTTTCCTTCAATAACAAAGAAGCTCGGACCTTGAAAACGCTTAAACAGGCCATAAATCTTTCAAAAACAGAAACTGCCGTAAATATAGTCTCATAACTATACTTTTGTCACAACTAAAAGCAAACCAAGAGGCCTAATGGCCATAAACCAAGACCACGGCTACGGCTAAGACCAAAGTTGAGTCTCAAGACCATGGTAGTCAAGACCAAAGTCACGGCAAGGCCATGGCTCAAACCTCAAGGCTTGTTTACCCAAGATCGTTAACTAAGGTAATCATATATATGAAACGACGAGAACTTGTAATAACCAACTTTACAATTTAGAAACTTGTAAGCTTTTCTTTAAACACTTGTGATATAAATTATGATGATATTTGTAATAACCATTATGATTCCTAATCAAAACCAAACAACCTTGTAACTTGTGTTTACAAACCATATGACACTTATGATATATAAATAAAAATTATGTTTTATCTACTAAGTGCTACAAAACTAGGGAGCTTCATGTGAGGGGTTTCATTTGAGTAAAACGTATCGACGAGTTGCTGGATTTACGATTTAAAGTGTCCTAGCTCCTCGAACGTTTACTACATGACCTCTGAATTATGATGGCCCGAACGGTAGTACGATATATATAAACTAAACATGTTTTCACAGCTAGACCATTTCTATAAATGGCATACACAAATACCATGTACTACATCATGATCAACATAGAGACGTATATAGGATGATTTATGTTTTCCTAAACATTATTCCAAACCTAAGTCGCAACATTCTATTTTAGGTTGCTCGTAGAAGTTCCCACGACATATCCATCATTCTCATTATACATTTGCTATCATTTACTTTGAGGTGAGTTCATAGCCCCACTTTATATTACTTAATTGTTTTACAAACCCTTGGGGGAGATACATGCTTTATTTTAAACCGAACACATTGCTTTCAAATTCTATACTTATCTGATTATTTTACTTGCACTAAGTTACCGCATTTGCCAATCTTAAGTCCCTAAATCATGAATCATTAATCACGAGTGAAGTGAGCGCGAATATTGTGGATAGATCTATCGGGATTGACGAATCCCGTTTGTTTGACCAGGATCCGGTAAACAAACGCACTATATTTGAGTACATCAGGTAAAACGGCAAATTTTACCTACTTGGGGCATCGGTTACTATTATATGACAGCAAGTTAACGCCTTGATTGCATGATGCTTAGTGAATAATAAATGTTTTGTTTTCAAACCACTGGTGTGAGTCTATAGCTCACACTACAAACATAATGTGTTCAACCATCAAACAAACTCTATGAATTTCACTTAACCTTTGTGTTGACAGTTTTAAGCATGTATTTCAGGTCCATAATGTCGGAAGCTGGAACGGAAGAGCAAGGATACTCAAGAAGGCTATAAATTTTATTATCATTCGAAAACCTATTTAATGTATTTTGTAAACAATGGAACCAACTGGGACCTCATTTTTGTAAACTCTGATATTTATATAAATCGAATGATAAATCTTTTAAAACGACTCCATCAGAGTACGTTTTCTATTGTTATGACTGTTGTGCCATGAAGTAACACCCAGTTTGAATTCCGCTGCGTATCACGAAATTGGGGGTGTTACAGATTGGTATCAGAGCCACAGTTATAGAGAAACGGGTCTAATTGAGACTTAAACTATAACTACTTTTACAAACAAAAACATTTTATAGCCTTCCGTTCTCCGTGCCTTCCATCCTCCAGACGATTATGTGACTTTTAGGCATTTTAAGCTATACAAACATACTAGTATATTGATATATACACTTGACATAATTTCAATCATAAACAAAGTACTCAACATATCTGCGTAAGCCTATTCTAAGGCATTACGACACAATCATATTTTCCCAATCTCCCAATCATGCATCTACTCATGCATTTTAGGATTACGAAACTTCCTCCAAGACATTGTAACTGACTACAATGGTCTTTCCTACTTCCCAGACATTGTGAGATACAATGGTCTCATTCATTTTTCAAGACACTGTGAGATACAGTGGTCTCTATTACACTCTCAGACACTGTAAATCCTACAGTGGTCTCTATTACATTCTTAGACACTGTAAATCCTACAGTGGTCTCTATTACATTCTCAGACACTGTAAATCCTACAGTGGTCTCATTTATTTCACAAGACATTGTGAGTTACACAATGGTCTAATTTACTTCACAGACATTGTAAGTTATACAAAGTCTCTAAAGATTATCTTATAAACAATATATGATATTGTTTTGCATGAAACCCATCACAATTTATCAATTTCCCTAATGGAAATACAAGAAATGGGATTTCTAAAAGATAAACTGACTCATCATCTACAAAAGCTGAAGTTCAGCAACTTTCTCTACATTCATCAAAATTCTCTTCTGAAACCTTCATTGTTAAAGGTCCGTAATTCTAGCCAAGTATGGCCTATTTTAGAATTACTTAAAATTTCCTTTCCACACGTATCTACCCATACTATCTTCTATGCAATGGAATGTGAAAACATAGGTTACAAGTCTTTTATGGCCAGGACTTGCAACTGAATGGTTTGATATCGCCTTTGCTTAGTGGACAATTTCTCAAAAGCTATGAACATATCACAAGTATACCTAATTTAGGTATTTGGAAAATTTATCGAACCTCGGCTAAATATAGCCTAATCACCTATATTTAACCTTGGGATAGTGGAACATGGTCTGATTAACTATGTTCGACTTAAATTTTTCAAACACTCAGAACAGTTATACAAGGGTTATATTCAGGTTAATTTCCTACTTAAACTCGATAAACCACCAGAATTCATTAAAAAGATCTAGAGACACGATAGTGTCTTACCACTCAGCGAGATCTTAACATCTTATTTATACTACCAAATTTCATTCTTGAAATTTTTATACATGAGATAATCCGAACTACTATCTTGGGATAGTCATCAAATCTTCTCGTCATTTCTTAGAAGTACTAGCCTGGTTAGGTTTCAAGGATATCATTCCGTCATTCACTTTTGATTTTAAAACAAACTTGACATCTCTACCTAAGAATAATGGTAAACATACACTACACTCTTCAAATCGTCAACATATCACATCATTTTCTGAACCCCATTGAAATTCAGTATGTAAAACTTCACAGTATCACGTTTCTTTCAAACACTAGTAGACATAAAAACTATACGATATATCTTTCATCCCGAAACCACCTAAGACATGATCAACTTTGGAAATGGTTTGGATAAACCACTTGCCACTAGCAAGACTTTCCTTACAACGACAGTTATCACGCCATTACATACCATTTCACATCACCAATATCTTACACCTTTGATTAACAATAGTTACCCTAACAACAACAAAACTATTCCATTTTGAGGCACTATATAGACGAATGTGTTAGTTAACCATGTGCTGGACTAAGGTGTTTAGAGATCACCCACGAAACAACTAAGGAAACTATACAAATTAGGCTCCATGCCAAACGCTATCACCAAAAACTCCATGTTATAAATTAAGGTTTTATTGATAGCCTCGATATAATAAGATATGATTCGTTTTGAGAATCGGGAAAAGCCAAACTTTAGGTATATTGGACTCTATAAGATTTTAACAAAACCCTTTAGGTTATCAACTTAAGCCACATGGTATATAATACATTCTATGACCAAAAACTTGAGAACACAAAGATTAGAATTCGGCGCATACATCCACATTTCCCTATACAATTCAACATCGGGTAACACACCCTGAATTCCGGGACGGAATTCCCATTAAGGGGGTGAGACTGTAACCACCCGCATTTTTAGGTTACTTTTTATTTTCGAGAATTTACTATTCACTTTTACTATTCAAATTCACTATTCATCTCGTAAAATTTTTAATCCACATTCTCGTAAGATAAATTATTTTAGTAATAACCTGAGAGTTCGACCATCGTTAGATCATTTTCGCAAAAATTATTAAGTAAACATCGTTTTAAAGTTTCGTTTTAGACGGTCCACCGTTTAAACATCACGCGCTTAACGAAAATCAACCCTGATAATTTTCCTCGCATCAGATAAATTTTTAGATCCTTCATGATTAATTTGAGAATTTTTAAGAATTATTATTTTTAATATTACCAAATAAGCCCAGCGCTGAACAAAACTAAACTTATGTTTTAAACAATTCTACTTACATCCAGACTTAACGATTCCTGCACTGTGTTTCTAATATGTTTTTGACACTTTTACATTTTTGGAAAAGTCAAACATATTTCCCTCCTCCTTTGACCATAAAGGAATTAACCTTGTACGTTCTACATTTCTGCTTAAATCGCGTAACTTTTAAACTTCACGAATAACTGTAAAGTTATCCCGCGTATGACGAAAACCACATTTTGACATCTCATATCACTTTTAGACTAATTTTAGTCTACTCTAAATAAATTCACGGTCATTTCCCTGAAATTTCGTTCTTTTCTGATAAACTGCGAATTACTCGTTTTTGAACCGTATTTCCAGTTTTAAGCAGCGTTTTTGCACCCAATGAGACTTATCACCCATTTTATATTTTTATATGGAGTATAATGATGAGTTTCATCATTCCTACAAATTTCGTATTTTTACGATACCCGGTTTTACGTTTTATGGCTTCGGTTAGCGATTAACGGAACCAAAACTCACTCCGTAACCAAGATAAGATCAAAACTAACCACATAAGTCATCTTATCTCTTCTATGACAGAACTTAGGGGGGGAGTCATCATATTGGTGGCATCATCCTAACCTTGGTTCATTAAGATCATTACAAGTGTCCTAAACCTAACCATGGTTAATATTTAACCCAATATATGGTTAACCAAACTTACCCTCCTATAAATAGCAAGTGATATACATCCCAAAGACCTCCACAAACTGAATTGGGTCGTTCATACTCTAAAATATCCATATCTTCCATCATTTGATCCATAAACTCCAAGTTTATGCAAGGAAGTTCCAAAGATCAAGCTACTACATCAAATCTCTAGCAAGTTTAAGTGATCTTCTTGAGTTTAGATCCACTCAAGTCACTTAGAACTTCATCACCAACTCTTCATGTTTGCAAGGGTGCCAAGGTGTGGAAAGCTAGCTCAATCCAAAGTCTTAAGCGATCAATCAATGTCCGATCCTTACTAGTTACTCCTTTCTTATTGAAAGCCAAAAGTTGTAAGCAACTTATCACCACCATCATCTCATCTTTATTATTCATAATCTTAACTATTTCATGCTATATATATAGTTACTATGTTGGATCATGATGTACAAAAATCTTTAAAACAAGTTATAAGAACCTATATGTTAAACTTGGGTTAGTAAGTGTATAAATGATAAACTTTTGTACAAAGTTTCCACAAAATCGACCACATATAGATCTGATACTTTACATATTCTTGTAGATAATATTAAAAAAAAACGTAGCAATTTGAATCACTCTAAACGGACACACGAGTCAAAAGTTATGACAAAAAGAAATTAGCGAAACTAAAACATGAATCTGCCAAATAGCTTACTGCCTAAAATATGAAATTTTTAGAGGCCCTTCTGGTCCGAATCATCAAAAAGTTAAAACACGAAAGTTGTCCGGAACGACGTTTTCCTTCAATAACAAAGAAGCTCGGACCTTGAAAACGCTTAAACAGGCCATAAATCGTTCAAAAACAGAAACTGCCGTAAATATAGTCTCATAACTATACTTTTGTCACAACTAAAAGCAAACCAAGAGGCTTAATGGCCATAAACCAAGACCACGACTACGGCTAAGACCAAAGTTGAGTCTCAAGACCATGGTAGTCAAGACCAAAGTCACGGCAAGGCCATGGCTCAAACCTCAAGGCTTGTTTACCCAAGATCGTTAACTAAGGTAATCATATATATGAAACGACGAGAACTTGTAATAACCAACTTTACAATTTAGAAACTTGTAAGCTTTTCTTTAAACACTTGTGATATAAATTATGATGATATTTGTAATAACCATTATGATTCCTAATCAAAACCAAACAACCTTGTAACTTGTGTTTACAAACCATATGACACTTATGATATATAAATAAAAATTATGTTTTATCTACTAAGTGCTACAAAACTAGGGAGCTTCATGTGAGGGGTTTCATTTGAGTAAAACGTATCGACGAGTTGCTGGATTTACGATTTAAAGTGTCCTAGCTCCTCGAACGTTTACTACATGACCTCTGAATTATGATGGCCCGAACGGTAGTACGATATATATATAAACTAAACATGTTTTCACAGCTAGACCATTTCTATAAATGACATACACAAATACCATGTACTACATCATGATCAACATAGAGACGTATATAGGATGATTTATGTTTTCCTAAACATTATTCCAAACCTAAGTCGCAACATTCTATTTTAGGTTGCTCGTAGAAGTTCCCACGACATATCCATCATTCTCATTATACATTTGCTATCATTTACTTTGAGGTGAGTTCATAGCCCCACTTTCTATTACTTAATTGTTTTACAAACCCTTGGGGGAGATACATGCTTTATTTTAAACCGAACACATTGCTTTCAAATTCTATACTTATCTGATTATTTTACTTGCACTAAGTTACCGCATTTGCCAATCTTAAGTCCCTAAATCATGAATCATTAATCACGAGTGAAGTGAGCGTGAATATTGTGGATAGATCTATCGGGATTGACGAATCCCGTTTGTTTGACCAGGATCCGGTAAACAAACGCACTATATTTGAGTACATCAGGTAAAACGGCAAATTTTACCTACTTGGGGCATCGGTTACTATTATATGACAGCAAGTTAACGCCTTGATTGCATGATGCTTAGTGAATAATAACTGTTTTGTTTTCAAACCACTGGTGTGAGTCTATAGCTCACACTACAAACATAATGTGTTCAACCATCAAACAAACTCTATGAATTTCACTCAACCTTTGTGTTGACAGTTTTAAGCATGTATTTCAGGTCCATAATGTCGGAAGCTGGCACGGAAGAGCAAGGATACTCAAGAAGGCTATAAATTTTATTATCATTCGAAAACCTATTTAATGTATTTTGTAAACAATGGAACCAACTGGGACCTCATTTTTGTAAACTCTGATATTTATATAAATCGAATGATAAATCTTTTAAAACGACTCCATCAGAGTACGTTTTCTATTGTTATGACTGTTGTGCCATGAAGTAACACCCAGTTTGAATTCCGCTGCGTATCACGAAATTGGGGGTGTTACATACCAAAGTCCCATATTGATGGTTCCTTGGAGATACTGAAAGACCCGTTTAACCGCTTCAAGGTGCTTTTTAGTAGGCTTAGCCTGATATCTAGCACACATGCAAACAGCGAACAAAATGTCTGGTCTACTGGCTGTGAGGTACATCAGGGATCCAATCATACTACGATATTTCGTTTGATCTACAATGATCCCTGAGTGGTCCTCATCCAGTTTAGTACGCTCTATCATGGGAGTGTCAACAGGGTCACAAGAATCAAATCCAAATTTCTTTAAAATCTCATTTGCATATTTAGGTTGATTTATAAAAATGCCTCCGGGACTTTGTGAAATTTGTAATCCCAAGAAAAATGACATTTGTCCCATCATTGACATTTGAAATTTGGAGCCCATCTCCTTAGAAAAACGGTCACATTCATTGGGGTCAGTCGAGGCAAAAATAATATCATCAACATAAATTTGAACGTGAATTAAATGTTTGCCTGACTTTCTAGTGAAAAATGTCGGATCAACTGCTCCTTTGCTGAATCCGGTAGATAGAAGAAACTTTGATAGCGTATCATACCATGCCCTTGGAGCTTGCTTCAAGCCGTAAAGAGCCTTCTTCAAGCGATAGACATGAGTAGGATGCTCTGGATTCACAAAACCTTCCGGTTGGCTGACGTATACGACTTTTTTAAGATCTCCGTTAAGAAAAGCCGTCTTTACATCCATCTGATAGACAATCATGTTCTTACTTGCAGCATTAGCAAGGAAGATTCTGATTGCCTCGATTCGTGACACAGGAGCAAATGATTCTTCAAAGTCAATACCTTCCTCCTGACGGTATCCTTTTGCAACCAACCTAGCCTTGTTCTTTAATACATCGCCATGCTCATCAAGCTTCACTTTGAAGATCTACTTTAGAGCAATAATCATAGCACAATCTGGAGCAGGTACTAATTACCATATATCAAGTCGATCAAACTCATGAATTTCTTCTTGCATGGCAATGAACCAGCTGCCTTCATTCATGGCAGTTTTAACATCTTTTGGTTCGACCTTAGAGAGTACGGAGTTGAAGAAGCACCATAAGGCATCGGTTGCAAGTTGTTTCCGTGTTGATACTGGACGAGAGGGGTTTCCAATGATGTTGTCCAATGGATGATCATGTGTCCATTTACTAAGGTGTTCATGTGGTTGTTGTTGAGGAACTGAAGTAGCAGAGTCGATGTCTCTTGATGAATATGGTTCTGATGATGATTCATGAGCAAATATGTTTTCAAATGGTGCATCTTCAGGAGTAGCAAAGAGATTTTCTCCATCAAGGGTGCCAGAAACACTTCCATGATGTACACTCGATGATTGATGATTTGTTGACGAGACGGATTGATCAGCAACAGGCGCTTCTTGACTTAATGACATTGATTCTGAAGGGTTAACTTCATTGACAGGGATAAAGGCAACCTCTGTTGATGGAACTTACATATCATTAGCAATTGGCTCATAGTGTTCATCAAACATTGGATCAAATAATTTCTTCAGATCATCATCTGAAGGAGGTATATAAGGAGTTACTGGTGAGGAGTTGTAAATAAGAGTAGAACTGATGGGACTACTTGATGATGCGGGTCCAGAACTGGGTTGTCCTGGAGCCATTGGACCGGTCAGCTCATCGAACGAAACGTGAATTTTTTCCATGATATTTCGGGTTCTTTTGTTGTAGATTTGGTATCCCTTTTTGTTTGGTGCATATCCTACAAATACTCCAGTGTCTGCTTTAGCTTTAAGTTTGCCTAAGTCTTGGCCCTCATTAGTTGGATAACACAATGCACCAAACACACGAAGGAATGAGAGATTAGGTTTTCTATTGTGGACAAGTTCATATGGAGTTTTTCCATGAGCAGTGTGAATTAGGGATCGATTTTGAGTGTAGCATGCAGTGGCAATGGCTTCAGCCCAGAGAAACATTGGAACCTTTGAGTAAATCAGCATTGTTCTTGCGGCTTCCACAAGAGTTCGATTTCGTCTTTCAACTACACCGTTCTGTTGAGGAGTTCGTGGAACACTTCTTTGATGACTGATTCCAACACTTTCATCAAAACTCAGTAAGTTGTTTATTAACAAACTCAATTTCATTGTCTGTTCGGATGATTCTGACAGTTTTGTTAAGTCGAACCTGCAGCTGTTTGATAAGTTTGATGATGATATCTGGAGTTTCATCATTTTACCTTAAGAACTTAACCCAGGTGAATCGAGAGTAATCATCAACCACAACTAACACATATTTCTTCCCAAAGATATTCTGCACTCTCATGGGTCCACATAAATCCATGTGAATTGTATGAAGAACTTTTGTAATTGAGTTTGTAGGTTTGGGTTTGTGGGCATATTTCTTGCTTTTTCCCAATTGGCATGCTGAAAAAAGATGATCCTTTTCATACTTTAGTCTAGGTAAACCTACAACTAAGTCCTTTCTGGAGAGATCATTGATGGTGCCGAAGTTCAAGTGATTGAGACGACGATGCCATAACCATGACTTTGTTTTCGAAGCCTTTGACAACAAGCAAATTGGAGAAGACTTCATCATATCTTCGATAGAGATGGTGTATAGATTTGAACCACGTGTTCCTCTTAAAAGTTCTTTACCATCAAGTTCTCTAACGAAACAAGTATGTTTTCTGAAGGCCACTTCTAGATCAGAATCACAGAATTGACCGACAGAGAATAAGTTATGACCAAGACCTTCTACGTAATATACCCTGGAGATAACACTATCACCGACAACATAATCTCCATAACCCATAATTGCACCAAAATGATCGTTCCCGAATCTAACAGTCCCGATGAATTTGCTCACGAAGTTCATGAGCCGCGACCGATCTCCAGTCATATGCTTGGAACAGCCTGAGTCTAGGTACCACAAAACGATTTGAACGATCTGCAGTTGAACACAGACAAGAATGGATAACTGGATAATTGGGAACCCTATGCAATAATGGGTTCCACATGGTTAGTAACAGTAATTGGAACACCCATATCAGAAGTAGAAACAATGGAATCATCAGAAATGGATGCAGTGCTAATGTCCGTATTTGACCTATTCAAAGTATGTTCACTTCTTAAGGGAATAGTTCTACCAGTAGGCATCCACTTCCTAATGGGCATTGGTATATATAATTTAGGGCACATCTCATTAAGATTGAATTTTCTCCCTGTAGGTATCCACTAATAACGTAAGTTGCTAAATTTCCTCCCTGTGGGTTTCCAATGTTTCCTACCCTTCTTCCGCCATTGTTTTCTAGCCTTCTTAGCTCGATTTTTTGCATTAACAATCTTAACAGAGTATTTAACAGCATTAGACAAATCATTCATACCACATTCATAATTAGTAACAGAAACAATGCAATCATCATTACATGTTTTGCCAAAAGTAGCAGAATTCGAATTAATTACAGTACGCTTATAGCTAGCACTAGAATCAACACGATTCGTTTTATTCAGATTCTCCCTAGGGTGATCTTATACTTTCATCCACTAAACATTCCTAGCTTGCAAGGTCCTATCATTCTTGGTATTGCCTGGAGGCTTTGACCCGCTTGCTTTAATGTCACTGATTACTTCTATAGAGTGAATTATGGGAACATTAGTTGGTTGAGCTACCTTTTGCATTCCTGAACTAGATGTGCAAGGATCTGAACTACTAGAAGGCACCTTAGAATTCACTTTCATATTACTGGGCATAGAGTGGTTTGTATGCCTGGCACTAGGCATAGAACAAGGCATTACAGCTTTACCTTTCGCAGTTAAGGATCTAGGACATGTTGCAATTAAACATTCTAGCAGCTCTTGAGATCGTTTGTCCTGAGTGCAAGCAAACCTAATTTCTCTATCAAGAGGCTTATTAATGAAGTCCTCTTCCACAATCTCATGGAGACATTCTAGGCTATCCTTAAGGTGAGCACAATAGTTATGAAACACAAGTTCATTGTTCCTAAGATGAGGAGGAATGTATTTAACAGTCACAGTATATTTGCAGTCTGAGGAAGACTTTGATGCAACATTCTCATTGAAGAAAAGTGGCAGTTTCCCTTTTTCCTGACTCCTCAGATTCTCAATTTCTTTTTGTAAAGAAGTTATTTTTTCGTTGTTTTTATCACGAGTGACTTTCATTGAATCATATAACTCTTTAAAGTGTTGTTTAACTTTTTCATTTTCTTCTAGAAAACTCTCGTTTTCTTTTTTTAAAGCGTTAACCAAGTTTTGAAGATGAACAGTTTGAGAATACTGAGAATCTAAAAGAGGAGGTATATGGGAGCCAGTCACATTGTTCTTTTCACCCTTTAATTGAGAAATTTGTGCTTTCAACTTTCTGATCGTGTTACAATGAGCTTGAATCTGTTTGTCACGTTTGTTTATCTGAAAAACTGCATCAAACTCTGGAACATCTGAGGATGTTTTGATATTTGAAGTTTTGACATTTTCTTTAAGATGTTGATATTTTAGTTGTAAATGAAAATGTTCAACTTCTAGTTTAGAAAGATGTTTTACCAAATTATCGTGATCATCCTGATCAATTTTCTCATTCAGTTATGAGTTTTTGTTTTCAAGCTCAATGACACGATCATGAGAAACTTTCAATGCAATAGATAATTCATGAAATCGAGAAGCAGTAATAGAGTGCTTAGTAACAGTATAAAACACATCTTGAGTAACACAACTCGAAATCAAATTCTCATTTAAGATATGCAAGTTCTTCCTTTCAACTTCATTATATTTGAGTTCCTGTTCATAATCATTGACCTCAACAGTCGTAGCATCAAATTCCTTTTCCATTTCCTTAATATCATAATTTATTCCTTTTTGAAGACTTTCAAATTGACCTTTTAATTGTTTAAAGAAACGCATAACCTCAGTTAAATAACATTCTTTAGTTTGCTCAAAACCCCTTTCCCCCTCAGTTATCCCTGTAGGTGTGATTCTCTTCTTACACGTTTTCTCAAAATCAACAAACATCTGATAAACAACATATAAGCTGATTAAGGTCTTGCTATTAGTGGTAATAGATCTAGGAACTAGATGCATTGGTGTATTAGGAGGATACACAGTTGCTCAAGTCAATTTCCTACAAGGGGGATTCTTTTCAACAAGATTTTCAGCTTTTAGCATATCCATATCTTTCTTCCAAAAAATCTGTTCTGGGGTTAATTGAGTTTGAGGCTTAAACATGTTAAGGGAGATCCAATTTTCCTTAGAGAAATCATGAAGTTTGATAGTTATGTTTTTCTCTTTACATACAGGATTGTTAAGTTTCTTATCCATTTTCTTCCTAGATGCATCATCTAATTTTCTATCTTCCTCAGTGCACTCAGTGCAACTAGGTTTCTGTCTAGGTTTAAGAATTTCATTACCATCATAGATTATATTTTTAGCAGCTTTTGCAATCTTACCCTACTCAGGATTAGGTTTCTCTATAATGGGAATGCTATGCTTATCGCTAAGAACTCTATGCTTAGTGATCATGTGAGCAGTCTGAATGGTATTCCCTTCTACATAAAACTTATTTTCAAGCTTGTTTTTCAAAGTTTTTAAATTAGAAAAATCATTCACAAGTTTTGATTCCTTAGCATTGAATTCTTGCTTAAGCATTTTAACATTTTCTTGAAGTTCTTGTTTTTGCTTAGCAGTTTTAGAAAGCTTTTCTTGTAAGGAATTTAACTCATGTTTTGATACTTCTTCTCTAAAATTACTTTTTTGAATAATTGTACGCATTTGGTCATCCATTTCCTGCTCACGGGTGGTTAACTCAAACTTAGCACGTTGTTCATAAATGGCAACTTGTTCTTTATAGGCATTTAGTTCAGAGATAATAGAATCAACAGGGGCACATGCAGTATATTCATCAAAAGCATAGTCATCATTGACTGCAGAAGATGCATTGCTTGGTACAACCTCACTTTCACTTTGTTTCACATATTGATCATATGGGACAATATTGCTATTACCCTCATCATCAATATCTGATTCATAAGTTTCAAGAGATTGTACTTTATTATGCATCTTTTGCTCATCAACATCATCATATAGTTTTAATACCTCTGACATGATTGATTCTTTGGATGGACCAGCTTGTTGTGATGATGAGACCTTAGGAGAGACCATTGGAGAAATGCTAGCCATGAAAATTGTTTGTGCAGTAGGTTCATCATCGACGTCAGAGTCGTATGCATCACAGTCAGCGACTTGAAAGGCATTCTAATGATTGTGACCTATCTCCTGAATTGGCTGCTCATCCACATCTGCATCATATGTCTTGGCATTTCCCTCAGCAAGAAACAACATCTCCTCTTCATCCAAAGCTGCACCATTATCCTGAGCTTGCATGAGCAACATCTTGTCTCTGAAGTATTCCGCATTTTGTGGACGTTTTGGAGATGTGCAGTTCCTAGCAATGTGTCCCTCACCACCACAGTTGTAGCATTTGACTGGCTTTGCTTGTCCTTGATTTGGATTCCTTCCAGGATTCTGATTTGCAACATATCCTCTACCAACTCCACCTCTTCCCTGTTCATACTGTCTTTCTTGAACTGGTTGCACCACAACCTTCCCATCTCTGACAGTAGCTTGATTGTGTGGATTGGATGCTGTTCTGAGGTTATTGTTGGTGTGTGGGAGAGAGTTCATGTTTTGACTAACCATGAGAGACAGTTGAGTGATGAAGTTTTCCATGAGTGTTTTTGGGTCGGGAGGCTTATATGCTGGATCAAGGATGAGCTTGTAATTACCATTAACCATGGGTATGACTTGAGATGCTTTGGTGGTAATACCAACATTGGTGTAGAAAACTGTAGAATCATTTGGTGAGCTGGTTTCTCCCTGATTGGTTTTGAACTGATCCAGAATCCTTTTTTCAAACATAGCATGCCTCTCATTCTGAAGCAGGAAGGCATACAATTGCTCATAGTTTGTATTCTTCAATCCTTTGGTTAGCTTCACAGAGGTGACAAATTTGTGCCGTTCGGGATTCATGTTGTTCACAAACTTTGAGTTAAGCTGAATGTTAGGCATGGTCATTTTGATGTTCCTCATGTCATTCACGAGCTTATGGAATCTCACGTAGTACTCATAGACACTCTCATCAGGTTTCATCTTGAAATCCTCAAATTCATCATACAGTTGTGATTCTCTGTCTTCCATAGTTAACTCAGAACCTGAGAGAAGCATTTTGACATTATCCCAAAATGCCTTGGCTTCAGTGTTGTGATTGATAAGCTTGTAGATATATTTTGGAAGACCCTGAAGAATAATGTTAGAAGCCCTGATATCAGCATCGAATCTCTTTTTCTCCTTATCACTGAGCTCATCATACATCTTTGGTCTGTCCATTCCATAGATCATTGTTCCATCTGCAGCAATATCAATTAAGTCTCTTGTAGTCTCAACCTGATAAGGTCCTTCATCAATGGATTTGAGAATGTTGACCCCATTATCCTTTCCAAGACAGTACAATCGGATTCGTTGAGCCCATGAGTCATAATCAGTTCTGTCAAGAATAGGTGGACGAGTATCTGATCCAGCTGCTTGAACGTCCTCAGCTACAGAAGAAACGATAGTAGGTACGATGTTGGACATGATTACAAGTTCTACGGGATTTTACTATTCTTTGATTAAACCGGGAAATTGATTCTTTCACGGGATTTTACTAAACCAAAAGAACAACCGTAAGAATGTAGCACGAAGAAGTAACAAGACTTAATAGACAAGTAGCTAAACAATCAACTCGCTTAGTTATCAACTCGCAAACCACCCAACTCGCTTAATAGCCAAGTCGCATATAGAGACAACTCGCTTAATAGCAAGTCGCAAACAGACACAACTCGCTTAACCACCAAGTTGGTTAAACTAACTCGCTGGCTATACAACTCGCTTAATAGCCAAGTCGCTATAGAACTCAAGATGCTTAAAGAAACAACTCGCTTAGAACCCAAGTCGCTTAAAGAAACAACTCGCTTAGAACCCAAGTCGCATAAAAAGTCAACTCGCTAAAAAGCCAAGTCGCATATACCAACTCGCATCCAATAATAAAGCAACTCGCTTTGAAGAAACAAAAGTCCGAGACTCAACTCGCTTTGTACAAAGTTCACAAATAACCACTTTATCAATCAAAAACAACCAAACCACAATAATTTAAGCCTTCCAATTCAAAACATAAACACATATGATGATCCTAAACACAAAAGTACAAGCAAAATTCAAACTTTAACACTAGAATTTGTCCAAATGATTCAAACTCTCCTAAACACTTAATACCTCAAAAACCTTATGAAATCCACCAAAACAAAGAGCATGAAAGATGAGTGATCAAACCATGGCTCTTGATACCAATTGTTAGATATTGGATTTCACAAACACACTAAACCATAATCACATGAGGCGTTCAATATGTTTAGAGAGAGAAAGTTCTAGAGAGAGAAATGGAAGAGAGTTGGGAACTATGTGAAACAAATAAAAATGGTATTGAAGCTCCAACCCTCTACCTTGGGAGGTAGAGGGCATTTATAGTGTCTTACAAATAAACGCCACCTACGGGTTGTGGATCAGGCATACAGTGGGTAAAGACCCGTCCGTCCTCCACGGTGTTACTTAACAAACTACTTGCTAACATAACTTGATTACGACTACGAGTTTTCTAACGAATACATATACTTGAGGTGACCGACTCTTTAACGAATGAATTTTCTAATTCCTAACACAATTGTTGCCGGAGCGTCAGTGAGGGCAAGAGTTGGTGTTGGTGCTGAGGGGAACGGAGCTGCTTGACCCTTGAAAGCCTGATAAATTTCAGTTATCATGGCCTTGATATCTGAAGTATCTGTTTGAATGCCAATGACCTTAGCTTCCAAATTTGCCTGAGATACTTCCAAAGCAGTCATGCATGGCCCAAGATTCCAGGCCAAGGAAGTAGATGCCTGAGCCAACGTAGCCATTTGAGTGTTCACAGAGCTCAATGTAGTTTGAAGGGACTGAACTGAAGAATGAAGACCCTGAACATTTGCTGATTTGAGCGTTTCGATCAGTTCAGCGAGGCTGGAGGATTGTTTCAAGTACACCTCTGTAGCCTCTAGCACTTTAGAGTTGAGTACTGAGTTGTCTTTGACAGATTCCCTGATTTCATCTACCTTTGTGCCTACACCCTGAAGGTGTCTGAGGTATTTAGCCAAATTTTCATCCAGTCTGTGAATGTTGTCATACATCAAATCCCTGTGCTCATGAACGTTTTCATCAAAGGCTTGGACCTAAGCCTTCAGATCAGCATAACTTGCACCAACTTCAGTATGTTGTTCCCACAATGTTTCAGTGACCCCAGAATATAATTTCCTTGAAGCTTTGGTGATCCACTGAATAATATGCCTTTCAGTAAGTGGGAGAACATTATCAAATATTGCAAATTCATCAGTGGAGGAAGAGGAGTCATCATTTTCAGGCTGGAATGGTGATTCAGTTTGCTCCTTTGGATCAGGCTGAGGCTCTTGTTCAGATTGAACCTCAGCGTCCACTTCTTCCCCAGCTGATAGAATTTCATCATCAGTATCAGCAAGCTCATCTTCAGAGAACAGTATTCCAGTAACATCAGCAACGGTTAACAGGGGGTTGGTGATGGGTTCCATATCAGCGGGTGGTATTAATCCCTCTGAGTCTTTGTCCCTCTTTGACCCCTCAGACACTGGTGGGAGTTTCCCAGTGCCTTCTCTGAAGTCAAGATTGGTTTTGGGTTCCATATCGGCTGGTTGTTTCTTTCCCTCCGAGTCTTTGTACCCCTTAGACCCCTGAGACACTGATGGGTATTTTCCAGTGCCTTTAGCAGAGTCAGTGACAGTGATATCCCTATCAGCGGGTTGTATGGTTCCCTCTGAGTCTTTGGGATCGATCAGTGTGCCCTCAGACAAAGGCTTGGATTTGCTAATGTCATCACTGGGCGATGTGGAAGGCGCTCCCCTACCAGCGGGTTGTTTGTTTCCCTCTGGATCTTGGGGAGTAATAGTTGGGACCAAGGGCACTGATTGTGATTTATCAGCGTCCTTCGTTGTCACCTGGGTGGATGTTGCTTGGTCTCCAACGGGTGGCAAACCAGTCTTGGGCTTTCTTTGCCTTTTAGGCTGTGCTCCTGAAGCCTTAGGGCCCTGAGACTTGGGTTTGGTTTTAGTCCCAGTTTGAGACTTCCCCTTTCTCTTTGTAGGAGCAAGTTAGGAGACACTGATTCCCTCTGGTTGTTTACAGCAACCATATGGGCCGTCAATTCAATGTTTGTGACAAGGGATGGGTCCTTTTGAAAATTTGATTGGCTCAGGATGCCAGGTAAAGCACCAAATTTGTCTTCCTGAGGATAATTTATACCCAGTAACACTTGCAAAGCACAAGAGACAAACCTAGGATACGAAACGTATTTCGTCCTAGTTTTGCTCTGTAGCTTGGTTACGAGATCATTGTAAATGATCTCCCCTACGTCGACAGTGACCCCATTCATCAGGCAGTATGCCATCATCAACTGAATAGAGTTAACTTGTTCAGTTGATGAGTGATTCCCGCCGAGGACCTAAATCACAAATGTGAATAGGATCCTCCAAGCCACAGGAAATGAACTCTTGGTGACTCGGGTCCTGTCCAAAAACGTTGGATCTAAAACAATTTGTTTTAACCCATCCTTCACTGTGGAGGTTCAGGATGGGCGACATAAACACCTTTGTTGTAATCTAACCCTGTTGAGGTGCAAAATGTTTTATAATCCAGGGTGAATTGTTGCCCCCCCGTTAAGACTGAACCTGATGAGATATTCCCTGAGAGGTCTAAGGTTGTTCTCATCAGTAGAGGGTGTCGGGTCAAAGGCCTTAACTGTTGTCCAAAACTCCCTGAGGAGGTTTTGGTATAGTACAGAGGGACACTGAATAAAGGTCGTTTTCAGTGGGCAGTTATACAAAAATTTCATAATGTCTTTATAGGCTGGGACTGTTGGAGGATATTCAAAATTTCCTATGACATTATTTGTTTTAAATTCAACATGGCTAAGATCGCCTACCCACTGTGAAGCAAACTGAAGAGATTGTGTTCTTGCCATTTCCATTAAAAAGGTTTTAGGGTTTTGAAAAAAATATCTTGACAAGAACAATCAAAAGTTTTTGTATCTCTTAAATTGTGATGAAAAGCTTTTGTAAATGTTTACAATGAATGTTTTTCAGAAAGAGGTTTGAGGAACACAATGATTTCTGGGTTTGAAAGAGATTTTAACAGAGTTTTGTTTGCAGAAATCAATTGTGTGTTTCAATATTTATGAGAGGGGTATTTATAGAGTGGTGAGAGGGGTGGTTTTTGCATAAACGTGGATATGTAAAGATGGTTTTGGAAAACGTTTGAAATTCCACATTTAATGCCACCCACTACTACCCGTAGTAAAATCCCATATTTCAAGGGAACAGTTGCAGTGCACAGTAAAAGTGCACTTTTGCAGTAATAAAATATCCATAGGATATTTTATGTGAGAGAAGGCATTTAATGCCAAGTGGGATGAGGTAAGTGAGGAGACCCCTGACAGTAAGACATATATTCCTATATTAAATTGACATAGTTACCAACCTAGGACATTTAAGTAATTGATACTTGGATCATTTAGTTACTCATTCAATGTTCAATATCAACTGTCAGGGTCCCTGAATGAGTCTTACTCAATCAGTGAGAGGATGTTTTGTGGGTTTCGTTCAGGTAGGAGAAACCATTTCAGAGAACTTACTGAGATTGGTTTTCAGATGCCTGACTTTCAATGTCAAGCATTCCCAATTCAGCTTTCAGTCTCCTGAAGGTAGGTTCATCCAAGGGTTTGGTGAAGATATCAGCAAGTTGATATTCAGTAGGGATGAAATGAAGTTCTATGTCTCCTTTCATTATGTGATCCCTGATGAAGTGATGTAACGCCCCGACCCCACGAGGGTAAAGGAATCATAAGTAATGGTGTCATATCAAAGCAAACATATAAACCAAAAGAAATCTTTAACATAAATATGGAAATAATCCAAGTCAAAAGACTTCAATACATAGGTCCCAGCGGAAAAAAAATAACTCCAAATGAAATGTCTAAAACATAAAGTCTAAATGGCATCATAAGATCAAAGCTAAATCTCTAAGGTAAGTCCACTCAGCACTCATCCCAAAGCAATACCCAGCTCCAATGCTTAGATACCTGCCGCGGAAGAAAAGAAAAGTGCGGCTGAGCTTCAAAAGCCCAGTGAACAGATATACAAGCAAAACGAAAACGAAACGAGAACAAATACGAAATAAAGTAAAAGAAAGATAGTGAAATCATAGTCTTTTCAAAAGATAATTCAGAATATCAGAATAAGTTTTATAGCTAACTACCTCGAAGCCCAGACACATATGCCATATCAGAAACATATCATAATCACATAAGGCAACATATTTGTAGGGGAGACCTACCAGAGTTATGAAGGACGTGCATGCACGCAGCATCAATCATCAGATAACAAATAGCATATAACAGATAATATATGGCATATAACAGATCTAGGATGCATCCATACGCCCCACAGACAAATATTCATAATATAATTCAAATTGAGCTCATACAGATAACAGATAAGGGACGTGGCAGAACATCACTCTACTGCCCTAGAGTCATGTCAGAAGTGCATTTGCTGACACGGACATGGAACCCCCATGACTAGTTAAAATTGGCTCGGGTGTCATACTATCAGAGTTCAAATAAGAATGTCATAACTGACATAGATCATATTTTATTAAATGTTTAAGTATGTTTTCAAAATCAAAGTCTTCATATCATATAGTTCAAAATCAAAGGTTTTATGATTCAAAAATCACAGTTCAGATAAGCAACAGCTCAAATAGACACATTAGGGTTCATAGCAAAGGTTTAGGAAATCCTAATATGCAAACGAAAAGAAACTTCATACGAAACCTTTACTGAAAAGGTCAGAATATCCGTACCTTATTCAAAAGCAAAAGATCAAAAGTCGAAATGGGGAAGCAAAGAATTACTCCTTCTTCACAGAACCTATATACATTAATGTCGTATATATTATTAATGATTCCATAATCGTCAAAATAATCCTTTAATATTTTAGGGTTTCCATAATTAAATGAGACTTAAATGTTTTAATATTAATATCGTAAATTAGGATTTATATGTCTTTTATTAAAGTTTAGGGTTTCTCATTCTTTAATGTCTCATTAATGTATATGTACTAACATGTTACGTCTTTTAATGACTAGTTACTTAACCTAACACGTCACAAAATAATCTTTCCTTTTTATGTTTCAACGTACATGTTTATGATTTTATGTGACATATAAGTTACTTATTACTCGTATTAATTACGCATTTACTCTATTAGGGTTTAGCATAACTTATTAAATTAACATATCAAATTAGGGTTTACGTTTAACATAACCTTTACTTAAGTAATGCATCTTCAAAAACTCATATGTAATTCGATTCAAATTAGGGTTTCGGTTATTAGGGTTTACACTAGTATTAGCTCATCTAAATACTTTACTTATTCAAGTTATTGCGTTATAATCATTATTCGAAAACTACACATGGTTCGGTCCTATTAAATATGGTTCGGCCCTCATTAAACAAACACAAACATGACTCAATTCAATATCACATCTTACATTACATGTTTCTTATTAGTTACTAGTTAAATCAATTAGGGTTTCTCTTGTTTTTGTTTTATACCCCTCGGCCACAAAAGAAAAACAAGGAAAACGCGACGAAACAAATATAACTCAACATATACACGCAAGGTACGTTAAAGGAATACAATTAAACGTTATACCTTAACTTGTTGAAGCAAAAATCAACACCAAGGGTGTTTTGTTTAGCTCGGCCGAATAGGGGGAAAAGAAAAAGAGAGAGCAAAATAACTAGGGTTCCAAACTTATGATTATGTATGGTATATATAGTTGTAGTATTTGAGTTAAAATAGGAAAGTAATTGGGTTTGGGTTTGGGTTTGGTCCAACCAGTCACCATCTCACACGCACCACCATTTGGGCTTCGGCCTAGGCTCAAACGAAACAGACAAACGCGACCCAAACATTTACGAAACATTAATTCTTCGTCGTACCAAATCAATTACGTAATATATTTAAGTTAGGTTTTTAAATATTCGCAAGTTAATCTTTTAATCTCATTAAATGTCATAAATATATTTTACGTATTTTATAAATTTTAGTTCCAAGGGTATTTTAGTCTTTATTCGGATTTTTAATTTTCAGGTTTTACAAGTGATATCTGTTAAATCGTTGTAACTCTTAGACTAGGTCTAATATTATATCTAGGAACACATAATAATGAAGGCGGAATATTCAAACATAGAATCAACATTATTATGAACAAGGTTTTTTATTATCATAAACTAACTAACTAACTATAATAAAGATCAAAGACTTGATCTAACACTAACTATCTGAACCACTAAATGGGTTAAGAACTAAATGGGTAAAGATCAAGGGACTCTACACCAGAAGTTAAAACTAAATGGGTTTAGAAGGAAAGTATTGATGATGAACAAACAGTACTTTGAACAAGTACTGGTGAAACAGAGATTTTTGATAAAGATGATTTTGTGGTAAAAGAAAAGGAGATTTTTGTTGAAAAAGAAAGTTTTCTTGAAAATCCACAAGTTTTAAATCAAAAGATAATACTGGATCATGCTTTAAAAAACAGTGGAGACTACATACTTACAGAATGTAAGTATGTCACTCAACAAGGGGAACACAAGTCAGTAATGGCTTGGGTTCCTCAAAGCAACTAACTTTTTCATGTTATTAGACAGGGCAACCCAGAAGAGGAGCTTAAAGATCATTTTATTGTTGATAGTGGTTGTTTTGTGAGCATGACAAGAAACAAGGAGTTTCTGTCAGGTGTTTTGGAGTATATTAATTATTGAGTTACATTTGAGGGGAGGATTATTTAGTGTAAGTATAGTCCTATGCATTGTTTGAGGGGAGGATATTCATGCTTATCTGTTGTGTTTTCTATTGAAAAGAGGAGAATGGGAAAGTACTGCTTTTTGGTTTTATGAAAGTACTGCTTGGAAAGTACTGCTTTTGAAAGTACTGCATACGTGTCGTATCAAAGTACTGTTCCAACAGTAATAATGAGGGGTAACTACTACTAACGGTAACTTTGTTATTAAGGGCTGTGATTTTTTAAATCTCGCCTATAAATAACTACTCTCCGAATTTCCCTCTCATATTGATAACTTATAATCTTTTCCATATTTCTCTCTCTTTCACCCATATTATTTGTTATATCACTTTCTGTGAACACATTTCATAAATGGCAAATCGTAATACAGTTTCAAAACACAACATGGTGGCGAATTTAGAAAAGACTGAAGCTAATGTGATCTTTCATGATATCATTGATTTTCTCACTGGGTCACCGATTAGTTATGCACTTTTAGTAGAACCGGATATCATTGAGCCCTGGATTCAACAATTTTGGGCAACTGCTAGGGTTCATATGGAGAATGATGATTCGTATATTCAAGCAACAGTTGCTGGGAAAACTGTGAAGGTTACTGAAGCCTCTATACGTGAAGACTTATTGTTTGATGATGAAGAAGGGGTTGTTCGTCTTGATAAGCAACTGATTTGGGATACATTCAGCAACATTGGTTATGAAGGGTCCTTAACGGAACAAACATTCAAGAAACCTTTATTTTGTCCTCACTGGAAGTATTTAGTTCATGTACTACTTCATTGTATTAGTGCTAAAAGTACATCATGGGAGCAATTTGGGTCTAACATAGCATCTGCTATAGTGGGGTTGGCTACAAATCGAATTTTCAACTTTTCAAGGCTGATCCTAGATGGAATGCTCTCACACATCTCTCATGGTTCAAGATGGTTGATGTATCCAAGGTTTATTCAAGTGTTCCTGAACAAACAACTTGCTGATGTACCTAAGCCTACTGATCTACTACCTGTTGTGGTGCAACCAGCCAAGATCTTCACTTTTATGGCAAAGAAAAGTGATTTATTCACTGGCAGGGACACTCCATTGACTACTTCAATGATGGAGATTGTTCAAGCTATTAGAGATGAGATTGCAGCTAGTGATGAAAGAGAAGGTACTGCTTCTGAAGGTACTGCTTCTGAAAGTGCTGCATCTCAAGAAACTTCAACACAAGGTACTGCTTCACATGGTACTAACGTTAATGAAGGTACTGAAGTTTCTCCCACCTCATCCCACCATTCTACTCCTCCTATGGCATCACCAGAACAAGATGTTCCTATTTTCTCATCATCTTCTGAGGAAGATCCAGCTACTATACCCCTTGAAGGTTTGGTGTTGGATAACTATGTTTTGACACAAGAATTGGTCAGATTGAAGAAAACTACTAAGGCGCAAGCTGCACAGATCGCCAAGTTGCAGATCAAGTTTAGAAAGTTTAAGAAGTCGGTTTGGCCCTTGGTTAAACATCACAGATTATGGGTCAAAGCTAAAAAGAAGCAGCAACGGCAGTTTAAGAAGACCAAAAGCAAAAATGTTCAAAAGCAATCTTCATTCCAATTGGGGAGGAAATTGGAAGATAAGATTTTGAATGAATATGATCCATCATATACTGAAGAAGAAGCTGAACCTCAAGGTACTGATGTTCAACCTCAAGGTACTGAAGAGCATGTCAATATTCAAAGTACTGAGCCTGAAGGAACTGATGTTAAAAGTACTGATGATCAAGGTACTGCTGATCAAAGTACTGGCTTTCATGAAACATCTCGACAAGAATTAATTACACCAAGGGTGTTAGATTTTGAGGAAGAAGCTGGTCCTTCAACAATTCCATAAGAAGAAGAAGCTGAAACACCCAAACCTATACATACTGCAAGTGATGATGAAACCATTGCTGAGATCTTGCATGATTTATCAAAGCCAAGGGGTGTTTGCATTCCAGGAGTGCAAGAAGAACAACCAAGAGCTTCTCAAGCTACTATAGATCCTAAGGATAAAGGAAAAGGTAAGTTGGTAGAGACAAAGAAGAAAAAGAAACCTACTTTAGCACAGATAAGGGCTGCTCAAGTTGCTATGAATGAGGAAGCAGCTAGAAAGATACAAGAAGAATTAAATGCTGAAGTTGTTAATGAAGAGGCTATGAATGAAGAAGCAGCTAGGAAATTACAAGAAGAATTGAATGCTGAAGCTGCTGTACCATTGAAGTCACCTATTCATGTTTCTGCTTTACCAAGAAGACCAAATCTTGCTAAACAAAGGAACGCAATGATGGCATATTTGAAAGGTCAAGGGTATATTGGATTGAATAAGTTAAATTATGTTGAGATGAAAGGTTTGTATGAAGCTGTTAGAGAAGATTATCAGAAACAAGTTGATAGTATCAAAGACTATAAAGATGATGATGCTCAGAAAGAAGATAAAATAAAAGAAAGTTTAAAAAGAAAAAGATCAACTGAAGTTGAAGACACACAACCATCAAAGAAAGTTGAATTAAGGTCTGATACTAATGATGAACTAAGAAATTACGTAAGAGTAGTAGAATTTGAGTATTCTAAAGATGATGCTGATATGAAGATGAACAAATCTCCAATAACTACTTTTGAAGTTTTAGAATTAAAGGATGGAAGTTATCTAATGTTTCACAGAGAAGATGAAAGTTTCAGGGTGTTCAACATGCTATGGGATCTATTGCACATAATAGATAGGGTGGATTATTTCATTTATATCATTTAGTGCGAGATTATTTTGAACATAATCCATCAGAAGGAGTTGGTTTAGTCTTGCTTGGGGATCTCACAACTATTTGGGAAACTGAAGAACAAAGCACTGCTGAGATTTGGAAGAACCAAGAAGATTGGGAGATTATCAGCTGGAGATTCTTTGAAGAATCTGGAGTACATGTTCTAGAGTTAGAAGATGGGACTATGATTCACATGCTAGCAGATAGAACATATCCACTTACAGCAGATCTTATGAGAAGAATGCTAGAGCATGGAATGGAAGTTGAAGAAGAAAATGAAATTGCTCTTATGGTCATCAAATTATTTATCAGATGGACTACTATGGCTGATGATGATGAATAACTGGTATGAATTAAATTTTTGATATATCAGTACTTTATTCAAAGTACTGCTGATCAAACAGTACTTTCATCAAAGTATTGCTTGCAGTTTTAAACCAGTTAATGATTTTGAAAAACTTTTGTTAAGTGACAAATATTTTGAAACAAAGGTTAAAAGAAATAAATGGTTTTTGAGATGGTAACACAAATAGGTTATCTATCTACCATGGTTACAAAAGGATTGGCTAATCCATGAGCAAACGGCTCTGGTAAAGATATCTCAAGTCCGTTTTATAGTTGACAACTTGCTAATAAGTTGGATGGTAATCAACTCACCATCTCAGTAAATGTGCTGAGATTTGGAAGAACCAAGAAGATTAGGAGATTATCAGCTGGAGATTCTTTGAAGAATCTGGAGTACATGTTCTAGAGTTAGAAGATGGGACTATGATTCACATGCTAGCAGATAGAAGATATCCACTTACAGTAGATCTTATGAGAAGAATGCTAGAGCATGGAATGGAAGTTGAAGAAGAAAATGAAATTGCTCTTATGGTCATCAAATTATTTATCAGATGGACTACTATGGCTGATGATGATGAATAAGTGGTACGAATTAAATTTTTGATATATCAGTACTTTATTCAAAGTACTGCTGATCAAACAGTACTTTCATCAAAGTATTGCTTGCAGTTTTAAACCAGTTAATGATTTTGAAAAACTTTTGTTAAGTGACAAATATTTTGAAACAAAGGTTAAAAGAAATAAATGGTTTTTGAGATGGTAACACAAATAGGTTGTCAATCCACCATGGTTACAAAAGGATTGGCTAATCCATGAGCAAACGGCTCTGGTAAAGATATCTCAAATCCGTTTTATAGTTGACAACTTGCTAATAAGTTGGATGGTAATCAACTCACCATGTCAGTAAATGTGCAGAGTTGGCTAGCCCACAAGAAAATGGCTTGTGGTAAAGGCTGTGGAAAAACCATTATATGGTAATTAGTTCACCATGATTGAAAGAACTAACTAGTCCAAAAGGGTACAACTTTTGGTAAAGACAAATCAAATCTATTGATAGCTGATGATTTTCTAAAAATCATATGGTTATCAATGTACCATGATCTTACACATCAAAACATTTGGTTACTCCAGAGTTAATGGCTTTGGTAAAGAGGCATCAAATCCATTAAATTTTCAATGATTCACCTCTCACAGGAGTTTACACACCTGGAAGTGATGAGAATAGACTGAAACTTAAAATGAATTAATGTACAAATTGTCTTATGTTGCGGAAAAGATGGAGCTTGCTGAATGTTGCTGAAAAGAGATTACTGATCAAGGATGTTGTAAAGAATAATTTCTAAAGAATACTTTGATAATGATGATATAAGCACAGAGTCTACAAAGATACAATCCAAAGATAAAGAGACAATCTTTCCTTGAAGATGGAGCTGTTAAATATAAGTTTACAAAGGAAATTGAAGTCAAGCAAGTAGAATTCAAGTTAGGGGAGGATTGTTGGGATATGAAAGTGCTGAAGAATGCTAAAGAGAAAGTCAAAGTACTGCTGTCAAAGTCAAAGTACTGCAAAGCTAAAGAACTACTATATTTGTTTATGGAAAGCTTTGTTTATTCTAGAATATTCTTTGTTTAGATTACTTGTCGTACAAGGATACAAATTGTAAACCGACTAGGGTTATCCTTAAGCCTATAAAAGGACCCCTAGATTGGTATTAGAAGTACGAGTTTTAGAATCATAAAGTACGATTATTATTAGAGTTTTAGAGTTGTTAAAGAGTCTGCATAACAAGCAGATTTAGAGTTATTAATAAAAGTTAAAGTTATATTCTTCTTAGATTTGTTAAGTAAAATTTGCGTACTTAATAAAGATTACTCATTGTTTCATTGTTAATAACTTGGGATTTACCCGAAGTTATTAAACCCTTAACAAGCTATTTAAGTTAGTTTGGTTAGAGTACATCGATCCAACAACCTTTTATTTTTGAAATATTAATACACAGTCGATGTGCTAGAGAAAAGAATTTTAAGCACAACGACCGGTTTTTCAAAGGTATCCGTCAATCCATAACCTGAACCAGGATTGATTCATAAATTTGAATCGCCCCATTGTTTCTATTCAGTTGTCACATGGTTGATCTATTGGATAGATCTCACATGCCACCTGCCAAAAGCTTGTTTGATGTTGGCTCTAGAAGGCTTTCCATCTTCATCGTGAATATGTTTGCATATCACTCAGATGTTCTGGCAATACCACAAGGATAATGCGTAGAACTCTAAGAATATAATCTCTCTTTACACATTGTGTGAAATAGAGAGTCTTCATTGACAGTGTCCTAATGAGATTTATTTGATGATCTCGTGGCTCTAGACTCAATTGTGCACATTTTTTTCCTATGCCAGAGACTAGGGAGAGCGTCTCCTTCATCAATATCAACAAACTCTAAGAGAAAGTCGATAGATTATGTAGGTTCCCCGTGAGAAAGAAACAAGTCCTTTTAAGAGGAACTTGAGTGGCTTGGGAAGTTGTAGTGCAGTGCGTCACTGGGTCCACGACGTCTCGTCTTCAATACCGATGTTACCTTGGTAACCACCAGTAGCATATGAATTGAACCCGGTTTCTGACCTAAGGTTGAATTATTGGAGGGCTATTTCTTTTCACCATTTTCACATTTAATTCTTTTTCATTCTTCATCCCCTTCGGTGCTTACCGAGACTTCATAACTAGAACCTTGTTGGGTTTATTCTAGTTCTAGCTCTATCTCAGTCCGTACTATTCCCATTTCTCACTTTTCTCCTTTTTACATCATACCTAATGACTTCTACACTATCTAGTGGATTGTCCCGAGGTAGATCACTCCGGCTCTGGCGGGATCGTGGGAACGAATACCTAACCTAACCATCCTTATATCATCATACATAAAGTAAATTTGGTCGGTCTATTTGGAATTGTTCATCTGCCATTGGAACCAATTGAAAACCATTTGAAAATCAATCCAGATACTTGTGATATTTTATCAAAGCATTTTGCACCTGAATTGTTTTTGATGTTTTAGGAAAAAGAGCTCCCCCTCAACATGTGCATCGTGTATTTGAAATCGTTTTGGCACAAGAAGGCAAGAGGAAGGATTCACTTCTTTGATTACCATTTTCTAAAAGATATCAACATCACTTTCCTGGTCAAAATTAGTATTTTTCATACTTTGTTAAGGATAATTTTGGAAAGGATGTGATTTTCAAAAAAAATTGCTCCCCCTCAATATGTGCATAGAAATTTGGAAGTGTTTGTCACATGTGGGGAGGAGAGCTTGTAGATCACTATAAAACCAATTATCGAATTATCAGTTTAAGTCCAATTTAAATCACAAATTCTCCCCCGATCATAATTTTCAAATCATTTGAGATTTGTGATCTCTGTAGATTTAAATTGATTTTGAAAGCTTTTGAGGAGAATTGTGACTTGCTTATGAAAACATTTAACCGAGAAGGATCAAATCTGAGACTTTAAACTCCAAAGATTAAACATGCTTAAATATCTTTTGAAAACTTGACATAAACCTTGGTCTGAACCAATTGTATGACAAATAACCTTTTGATTAAAATGAAATAATTCTTCCCCTCAATCAATGACATAAGTTGTTGATTGAGAGATAGAGATTTTGACAAATGTCAAGTTCAGATGATTTTCAAAGATCGAGACCGAGTTATTTATATTAGTTTTCATTTAGATAACAAATATTTTTCAGAAGAATTTATAGAAGGAAAAATATTTGTGAGGGAAACATTTGTTTTTAAGAATCAGAGCATGAGATTTGAAAAATAACATAAAGCATGGCTCTGTTCTTTCTTTTAAAAAAACGGGTTATAGACTGAAATGACTATAAGCGTTTGTTCTTTCTCTCAAATTTTTTTTTGTTTAATTTTTAATTTTTTTAAGTGATTTATGTACATTCGAACAACATCTAAAGACCCGTGTCACTCTTTGAATGACAGCACAAAGACTGTAGATATTATCGAATCAAGAAAAACATGACAAAATGACAATATTTTTGAAATTTTTTGAGTTTTTTAATTTTTTATGGATTTTTGAAAGTTTTATATTTTCCTATTTCCTTTTTGTTGGTTTTGTAATTTTGTATTTTTCTTTTTGAAAAGATATTTACAAGAGATGGATGAAGAAAAAACATTTACTCTTCGTCTTCCTCTTGAAGACATTTGAGTGTTTCTGGTTGTAGACTCTTTAGAACAAGTCGTGGGAGGATAAACTCAAAACTTTCTTTAGGAAGAGCTTTGGTGAAGATGTCTGCTAACTGGTATTCAGACCTCACAAAATAAAGTTCCACCACACCTTTCTCCACTTGCTCCCTGATGAAATGATGTCGAATGTCGATATGATTTGCTCTTGAATGTTGAACGTTGTTGCATGAGAGAGCAATGGCACTTTTGTTATCACAACACAGAGGGATTTTGTTGAATTCAAAGCCATAGTCAGATAATTGGGATCTCATCCAAAGGATTTGAGCACAACAAGATGACATGGCTATGTATTCAGCCTCTGTAGAGGATATGGAAGTACTCATTTGTTTCTTTGAAGACCAGCTAACAAGCTTATCACCCAAAAACTGAGCACCTTCTGACGTGCTTCGACGTGTATCTTGACATCATGCATGGTCAGCATCTGCATAGGCTGTTAGTGACATACCGGTGTCCTTCGGGTACCAAAGTCCTATATTGATGGATCCTTGGGGATATCGAAAGACCCGTTTAACCGCTTCAAGGTGCTTTTTGGTAGACTTAGCCTGGTATCTAGCACACATGCATACAGCGAACAGAATATCAGGTCTACTGGCTGTGAGGTACATCAGGGATCCAATCATACTACGATATTTTATTTGATCTACAATGATCCCTGAGTGGTCCTCATCCAGTTTAGTACGCTCTATCAAATCCAAATTTCTTTAAAATCTCATTTGCATATTTAGGTTGATTTATAAAAATGCCTCCGGGACTTTGTGAAATTTGTAATCCCAAGAAAAATGACATTTGTCCCATCATTGACATTTGAAATTTGGAGCCCATCTCCTTAGAAAAACGGTCACATTCATTGGGGTCAGTCGAGGCAAAAATAATATCATCAACATAAATTTGAACGTGAATTAAATGTTTGCCTGACTTTCTAGTGAAAAATGTCGGATCAACTGCTCCTTTGCTGAATCCGGTAGATAGAAGAAACTTTGATAGCGTATCATACCATGCCCTTGGAGCTTGCTTCAAGCCGTAAAGAGCCTTCTTCAAGCGATAGACATCAGTAGGATGCTCTGGATTCACAAAACCTTCAGGTTGGCTGACGTATACAACTTCTTTACGATCTCCGTTAAGAAAAGCCGTCTTTACATCTATCTGATAGACTACCATGTTCTTACTTGCAGCATTAGCCAGGAATATTCTGATTTCCTCGATACGTGCAACTGGAGCAAATGATTCTTCAAAGTCAATACCCTCCTCTTGACGGTATCCTTTAGCAACCAATCAAGCCTTGTTCTTTAATACATCACCATGCTCATCAAGTTTTACTTTGAAGATCCACTTTAGAGCAATGATCATAGCAAAGTCAGGAGCAGGTACTAATTCCCATACATCTAGTCGATCAAACTCATGAATTTCTTCTTGCATGGCATTGAACCAGCTGTCTTCATTTATGGCAGTTTTAACGTCTTTTGGTTCGATCTTAGACAGTACGGAGTTGAAGAAGCACCATAAGGCATCAGTTGCAAGTTGTTTACGAGTGGATGCTGGACGAGAGGGGTTTCCAATGATGTTTTCCAATGGATGATCATGTGTCCATTTTCTAAGGTGTTCGTGTGGTTGTTGTTGAGGAACTGTAGTAGCAGAGTCATTTTCTCCTGATGAAGATGGTTCTGATGATGGTTCAGGAGCAAATATGTTCTCAAAGGGAGCATCTTCAGGAGTAGCAAAGGGATTATCTCCATCATAGGTGCCAGAAATAATTCCATGATGTACACTTGACGATTGAGGATCTGATGATGAGACAGAGTGATCATCAGCAGGCGCTTCTTGACTTAATGACATAGAAACTGAAGGGTTATCTTCGTTGACAGGGATAGGAGCAGCCTCTGTTGATGGATTTGACAGATCATTAAAAATTGGCTCATAGTGTTCATCAAACATTGGATCAAACAATTTCTTCAAATCATCTTCTGAAGGAGGTACATAAGGAGTTCCTGGTGAGGGATTTTGTATAAGAGTAGAACTGATAGGACTACTTGATGAAAATTGTGATTCGGGTCCATAACTGGATTGTCCTGGAGCCATTTGACCGGTCAGCTCATCGAACGTAACGTGAATTGTTTCCACGATATTTCGGGTTCTTTTGTTATAGATTCGGTATCCTTTTCTGTTTGGTGCATATCCTACAAAATACTCCAATGTCCGCTTTAGCTTTCAGTTTGCCTAAATCTTGACCCTCATTAGTTGGATAACACAATGCACCAAGCACACAAAGGAATGAGAGATTAGGTTTTCGATTGTGGACAAGTTCATATGGAGTTTTTCCATGAGTTGTGTGAATTAGGGATCGATTTTGAGTGTAGCATGCAGTGGAAATGGCTTCAGCCCAGAGAAACATTGGAACCTTTGAATAAATCAGCATTGTTCTTGCGGCTTCTACAAGAGTTCGATTTCGTCTTTCAACTACACCGTTCTGTTGAGGAGTTCGTGGAACACTCCTTTAAGGACTGATTCCAACACTTTCGTAAAACTCATTGAGTTCTCTATTAACGAACTCAGTTCCATTGTCAGTTCGGACGATTCTAACAGTGTTGTTAAGTTGAACCTGCAGCTATTTGATAAGTTTAATGATGACATCTGGAGTTTCATCCTTTGTCCTCAAGAACTTAACCCAAGTGAATCGAGAGTAATCATCAACCACAACTAGCACATATTTCTTCCCATTAATAGTTTGCACTCTCATGGGTCCACATAAATCCATGTGAATGGTATGTAGAACTTCCATAACTGAATTTGTAGGTTTGGGTTTGTGGACATACTTCTTGCTTTTTCCCAATTGGCATGCTGAACAAAGATGATCTTTTTCATACTTTAGTCTAGGTAAGCCTCTTACTAAGTCCTTTCTGGAAAGATCATTTATGGTACCGAAGTTCAGGTGATTGAGACGACGGTGCCATAGCCATGACTTTGTTTTTGAAGCCTTTGACAACAAGCAGATAGGAGAGGATTTCATCATATCTTCGATAGAGATGGTGTATAGGTTTGAACCGCGTGTTCCTCTAAGAAGTTCAACACAATCAAGTTCTCTAACAAAGCAAGTATGTTTTCTGAAGGCCACTTCTAAATCGGAGTCACAAAATTGCCCGACAGAGAATAAATTATGACCAAGACCTTCAACATAATATACCCGGGAGATTACACTATCACCAATAACATAATCTCCATAACCCATAATAGCACCAAAATGGTCGTTTCTGAATCTAACAGTTCCGATGAATTTACTCATAAAGGTCATGAGCCGCGACCGGTCTCCAGTCATATGCTTGGAATAGCCTGAGTCCAAGTACCACAGAACGATTTGCAATTGAATACAGAAAAGAATGGATAACTGGATAATTAGGATCCCCATGCAAGAATGGGTTCCACTTGGTTAGTAACAGTGATTGGAACAACCACATCAGAAGCAGAATCAATGGAATTAATAGAGATAGATGCAGTACTAGTGTTGTAATCATTAGACCTAATCAAAGTATGTTCACTTCTTAAAGGAATAGTTCTACCGGTAGGCATCCATTTGAAAATAGGCATTGACCTAGATAATTTAGGGCACATCTCATTAAGATTAAATTTGTGGCCAGTTGGTATCCAATGATAACCTACATTGCTAAATTTTCTTCCAGTGGGTTTCCAATATTTTCTAACCTTCTTTCTCCACTGCTTTCTAGCCTTCTTAACATGGTTTTTGGCATTATCAATCTTAACAGGGTATTTAACAGCATTAATCAATTCATTTACACCACATTCATGATTAGTAACAGAAACCAAGCAATCTTCATTACATGTTTTGCCAAAAGTAGCAGAATTCGAATTAATTACAGTACACTTATAGCTAATACTAGAGTCAACACGTTTCGTTTTATTCAACTCAAACTTAATATTCCTAGGGTGGTCTTCTACTCTCTTCCATTGCACATTCTTAGCTTGCGAGGTCCTATCTTGCATTGTATTTCCTGGAGGCTTTGACCCACTTGCTTTTATCTCACTGATTACTCCTGTAGAGGGAATTATGGGAACATTAGTTGGTTGGGCTACCTTTTGCATTCCTGAACTAGAAGTACAGGGATCTGAACTACTCGCAGGCACTTTAGAGTTTACTTTCTTAATACTGGGCATAGAATGGGTTGCATACTTAGCACTAGGCATAGAACAAGGCATCACAGCTTTATCTTTCTCACATAAAGATTTAGGACATGTTCCTCTTAAACATTCTAACAGCTCCTGAGATCGTTTGGCCTGAATGCAAGCAAACCTAATTTCTCTATCAAGTGGCTTATTTATGAAATCCTCTTCTACAATCTCACGGAGACATTCTAGACTATCCTTAAGGTGAGCGAAATAGTTATGAAACACAAGTTCGTTATTCCTAAGATGAGGAGGAATGCATTTAACAGTCACAGTATATTTAGAGTCTGTAGATGACTTTGATGCAACATTCTCATTAAAGACAAGTGGCATTTTCCCTTTTACCTGACTCCTCAGATTCTCAATTTCCTTTTGTAAAGACGTTATTTTTTCATTGTTCTTGTCAAGAGTGACTTTCATTGAATCATATAACTCTTTAAAGTGTCATTTAACTTTTTCATTTTCTTCTAGAAAACTCTCATTTTCCTTTTGTAAAACATTAACCAAGTTTTGAAGATGAAAAGTTTGAGAGCACTGAGAATCTAAAGGAGGAAGCATTTGGGAGCCAGTCACGTTGTTCTTTTCACCCTTTAATTGTGAAATTTAGGCTTTCAACTTTCTGATCGTGTTACAGTGAACTTGAATCTGTTCATCACGTTTGTTTATTTCAAAAACTGCATCAAACTCTGGAACATCCGAGGATATCTTGATGTTTGAGGTTTTACCATTTTCTTTTAGATGTTGATATTTTAGTTGCAAATCAAAATGTTCAACTTCTAGTTTAGAAAAATGTTTTACCAAATTATCGTGATCATCCTGGTCAATTTTCTCATTTAGTTTTGAGTTTTTGTTTTCAAGCTCAATGACACGATCATGGGAAACTTTTAAAGCAACAGATAATTCATGAAATTGAGAAGCAGTAATAGAATGCTTAGTAACAGTATAAAACACATCTTAAGCCACATAACTCAATACTAAGTTTTCATTTAGGATATGCAAATTCTTCCTTTCAATTTGATTGTATTTGAGTTCCCGTTCATAATCATTGACTTCCACAATGATAGCATCAAATTCCTTTTCCATTTCTTTAATATCTGGATTTATCCCTTTTTGAAGACTCTCAAATTGACCTTTTAATTGTTTAAAGAAAGGCATGACCTCAGTTAAATAGCAATCTTTAGTTTGCTCAAAACCTTTTTCCCTTCTGTTATCCCTGTAGGTGTGATTCTCTTCTTACATGTCTTCTCAAAATCAACAAATAATTGAAAAACTACATACAGGCTGATTAAGGTCTTGCTATTAGTGGAAATAGTTCTAGGAACTAAATGCATTGGTGTATTTGGAGGATACACAGTAGCTGCAGGCACTTTCCTAAGGGGAGGGTTTGTTTCAACAAGTTCACTTGCCTTTTGCTTATCCATATCTTTCTTCCAAAAAATTTGTTTTGGGGTTAATTGGGTTTGAGGCTTAAACCTGTTCAGGGAGATCCAATTTTCTTTTGTGTAATCATGGGGTTTCAATGCTATGTTTTTCTTTTTACACTCAGGATCTTTTAGCTTCTTATCCATTTTCTCCCTATTGACATCTTCAAATTGCATATCTTCCTCAGTGCACTTAGCGCAACTAGGTTTCTGCCTAGGCTTAAGGATTTCATTACCATCATAGATTACCTTCTGAGCCTCTCTAGCTATTTTACCATACTTAGCATTGGGTTTCTCAACGAGGGGAATACTATGCTTATGGCATAAGACTCTATGCTTAGTGATCATGTGAGCAGTCTGAATGGTATTCCCTTGTACGTACAACTTATTTTCAAGCTTGTTTTTCAAATTTTTTAGATTGGAAAAATCATTCAAAAGTTTTGATTCCTTAGCATTAAATTTTTGTTTAAGCACTTTAACAGTATCTTGAAGTTCTTGCTTTTGCTTAACAGTTTTAGAAAGCTTTTCTTGTAAGGAATTTAACTCTTGTTTTAACACTTCTTCTCTAAAATTACTTTTTCTAATGATTGTACGCATTTGGTCATCCATTTCCTGCTCATGGGTAGTTAACTCAAACTTCGCACGTTGTTCATAAATGGCAACTTGTTCTTTATAGGCATTAAGTTCAGAGATAACAGAATCATCAGAGGCACATGCAGTGTATTCATCAAAGACAGAGTCATCATTGACTGCACAAGATGCATCTCTTGGTACAATTTCACTTTCACTTTGTATCACATATTGATCATATGGGACAATATTACTATTATCTACATTATCAATATCTGATTCATAAGTTTCATGAGATTGTACTTCGTTATGTATCTTATGCTCATCAACTTCATCGTATAGTTTTAATACCTCTGAAATGATTGAATCTTTGGATGGACCAACCTGTTGTGGTGACAAGACTTTTGGAGAGACCATTGGTGAAATGCTAATCATGAAGATTGTCTTGGCAGTAGGTTCATCATCGACATCAGAGTCAAATGCATCACAATCAGCTACTTGAAATGCATTTTGATGATTGTGACCTATTTCCTGAATTGGCTGCTCATCCACATCAGCATCATAGGTTTTGGCATTTCCTTCAGCAAGAAACAACAACTCTTCTTCATCCAAAACCGCACCACTGTCCTGAGCTTGCACCAGCAACATCTTGTCCCTGAAATACTCTGCATTTTGAGGGCGTTTTGGAGATGTGCAGTTCCTTGCAATGTGTCCATCACCACCACAGTTGTAGCACTTGATTGGCTTTGCTTGTCCTTGATTTGCATTCCTTCCACGATTCTGATTAGCCACATACCCTCCACCTACTCCACCTCTTCCCTGTTCATACTTTCTTCCTTGAACTGGTTGCACCATAACCTTTCCATCTCTGACAATAGCATGATTGTGTAGATTGGATGCAGTTCTGATTTCATTGTTAGTGTGAAGACTGTTAGTATGTGGAGTGAGGGTCAAGTTTTGTTCAACCATAAGAGCCAGTTGATTGATGAAGTGTTCCGTGACTGCATCAGCATCAGGTTGCTTGAACCTCGGATCAGGAATGAGTTTGTGATTACCATTTCCAGTAGGTATGACTTGAGAAGCTTTGGCGGTAATTCCTACATTGGTGTAAAAGGCTGTTGAATCATTTGACGAACTTGCTTCTACCTGTTTAGATTTGAACTGTTCAAGAATCATTCGTTCAAACATAGCATGTCTCTCATTCTGAAGCAGGAAGGCATACAATTGCTCATAGTTGGTGTTCTTTAATCCTTTGGTTAGCTTCACAGAGGTGACAAATTTGTGCCATTCGGGATTCATGTTGTTCACAAACTTTGAGTTCAGCTGAATATTTGGCATGGTCATTTATATATTCCTCATGTCATTCACAAGCTTGTGGAATCTCACGTAATATTCATAGACACTTTCTTCTGGTTTCATCTTAAAGTGCTTAAATTCATCATACAGTTGTAATTCTCTCTCTTCCTTGGTTAATTCAGAACCCGAGAGAAGCATCTTGACATTATCCCAAACCGCCTTGGCTTCAGTGTTGTGATTGATAAGCTTGTAGATATCTTTTGGAAGACACTGAAGTATAATATTTGAAGCCCTGATATCAGCATCGTATCTCTTTTTCTCCTTATCACTGAGCTCATCATACGTCTTTGGTCTGTCCAAACCTAAGATCACAGTACCATCCGCAGCAGTTTCAAGAACATCTCTGGTGGTCTTAATTTGATAAGGTCCTTCATCAATCGATTTGAGAATGTTGACCCCATTTTCCTTTTCCAGACAATACAACCTAATTCATTGAGCCCATGAGTCATAGTCAATTCTGTCAAGCATGGGTGGACGAGTATCTGATCCAGCTTCTTGAACTTCCTCAGCTACAGAAGAGATGATTGTAGGCACGTTGGTAGACATGTTTACAGATTTCACGGGATTTTATAACTGTATGATTAAACCGGGAAATAGATTCTTTCATGGGATTTTACTAAATCAAGAGAAAACCGTATTAGAAACAATAATCAAGCAAGTCGCTATAACCCTTGAAGACAAGTCGCTAAGTCACCAAGTCGCTAGGTAACAACCCGCTAAAAACTCAAGTCGTTGTGAACCAAGTCACTAGACACAAATCGCTAAAGCAACAACTCGCTAAGCTGACAAGTCTCTAAAGAACAACTCGCTAAGTGGGAAAGTCGCTAAGGAACAACTCGCTAAGAAGCCAAGTCGCTAAAGAGCAACTCGCTAGTCACAACAAAGTCAAGTCGCTGAGAATAGTAAAGACAAGTCGCTACGTTGAACAAGTCGCTAGCCGAAGTGGTACATCCACTACTTTGTACTATTTTTCGCCTTGTCTCAATAGACAAGTCGCTAAAGCTCAAGTCGCTACCACTTTAACTACAAGTCGCTGAAAATTAAAGAAGCAAGTCGCTACGAAGAAAAATTATCCGAGAGTCAAGTCACTAGCTAGAAAAACTTAAACACAACCCTTTTCAAACCAAAACATGTCCAACCACAGTGATTCAAGCTTTCCAAATCAAAACCCAAGCACTTACAATGATTCTAAACAGAAAAGTACAATCAAAATTCAAACTTTAACACAAGAAATGATCCAAATGATGCAAAAACCACTAAACTTTTTCACACCCAAAAACCATATAAAACCACTAGAAATCCAAGAACATGTAAGAGAGATGATCAAACCATGGCTCTTGATACCAATTGTAACATATTGGATTTCACAAACACATCAAACCATGATCAAATGTAGGCGTATACTATAAGGTTTTTAGAAAGAGAAAGAGTTAGAGGTTTGGGAACTTAGTGAGAGAAAGTAAAAGTATTATTATGAGCTCCAACCCTCTACCTTGGGAGGTAGAGGGTATTTATAGTATCTTACATAAACGCCACCTACAGGCTGTGGATCAGGCATACAGTGGGTAAAGACCAGTCCGTGCTCCACGGTGTTACTTAACTAAATACTACCTAACAATAAATAACTACGGCTACAAGCTTTCTAACGATTACGTACTTGAGGTGACCGACACTTTAATAACTGGATTTACTAAATCCTAACATCCTGCAATGTTGTCGAGATGGTATTTGACTTCAATTGCACTTTCTGAGCTGTCTTTAAGAAGTTGGAAGGCATCATTCTTTATTCGCCTTAGCTCAGCCTTAGTCATCTTCTTCACTCTAAACTTTTCTTGAATCAGCTTCACATGCTCCATAGTACAACCATCTACCATTTCTTGACCTTCTGGTAATGAGGAGTAGCATCAACAAGTCTAGAAAACCAGTCGTATTCTTCGGTTGTGTCTTCATCTAGCCATGAGAAAACTTCGGTCTTCTTCTTCATTTTCTTTGGCTTTGATGATGATTCTTGTTTCTTTGTTGTTGTAGAAGAGGTGGGTTTTTGTTGGGGCTCTGAGATCTCTTCATCGTCACCACCAGTGTATTCTAAATGATCACCGATTTTCTCTGTTGATGGTGGTAACTCAGAGTCCTGAGGTTTATCTATAGCAGCAGAACGTGGAGGAGATCTTCTTTCGGTTGGAGTCCTTTGGGGTGGGGGTGGCATAGAGGAGGAGTCACCAGACTTCTTCTTGCGTTTCGTTTCTTTGTCTTTATCCGCATCATCATCGTCTCTAGGACGCTTAGCCGTTTCAGCTGCAGCTTTGCATGATGTTTTAAGTTGGTAATCCAACAATGCGTCAAACAGTTTACCTTCGTCAGAGGTAAATGTTGCAGATCGTTTTGACATTTGAAGTACAAGCTTGGAAACCAATTCTAAATCGGAGAAATCTATAGGCTCAGTTGGATTGATTGTGACTGTTAAAGGCGTTGATCGTATTGTTTGCTTGGCCAACTGCATGAGATTCGGATAGAGTTGTCTGGTGAACATTTCTCTTGTCACGCCAGGAACAGTGTCGAGAAGAAACTTGTGAGTATATTCTCTGGCAGTCCTGTTTATTTCACCCTGTAAATCTCTATTAATAAGCTGTTGGATTTGTTCCTTTTCTCCCAACATCTCGTTTATCACTTTATGAAGTAGATTGATTCTATCCGCAAGCTGATCTAGTTTCTTGTTGACCACATTCTTTTTCCTTGCTTGCTTGATAGCTTTAACAATCTTATACTTAGCTCGTGATGCCTAAGTGTCGGTAGGTTTCTTTATAGATGTGGATGCTGATCTTGTGCTATCCTTTGATGTTGGTGGTGATGAGTGAGAAGATGAGTCTGATGATGACTCATGAGATGGCTCAGGGTCCTTTTGTGGCTCAGAAGTTCATTCCTGTGTATGTGCGGGACTGTCAAGAAGATAATCTTTGGCTTCTTTCTCAGCTTGAGCCTTTTCTTCAGCCTTAATACGAGCTTCTTCTTCAGCCTTAGCATGAGTTTCTTCTTCTGCTTTTTCATTAGCCGCAGCACCTTCATCAGGAGTTTTCTCAGACTTCTCCATTTCTGGTTCCTCAAAGTCATAAGTGATAGAATCCTCTAGTTGCCGTTGTTGTTGTTCGTGGGTGGTGGTACCAATTCCCTTATCGGGTTGATTAACCGCATCAGAAACTGGTGTAGATAGTGCACCACCACTTAACCCTCCGGGGCCACGAGTTTGTTCACGGGTGAATTCCTGAGCAACATGTTGAAGTCTGAGGTTCTTGAGCTTCTTTCTGTAGTCTCTGTCTTCATCCAGTGGTTCTTCATCAGAGCCCTCTTCTTCTTGCTCAAGCACTGGAGTTTTCCCTTTGTCAGCCTTAGGACTTGGAGGTTTTGCAACAGTTAGTGGGTCATCTATGTGAGTTTTTGAGTAGATAACCTCCTCATCGGTGTCAGTCTCCTCTGAATCCTCGTCTATTAGTTTCATCGGTTTTGGTTTGGGAATAGGGATGGCTTCAATAAGAGGAACTCACTTCTTGAGTGTGTGAGTTCTCTTTGGGAGACGGATTTAGCAATCATAATGTACAGTGTTCTCTATGGTTGAGGAATATTCTTGAGATCTACTGAGGAGTGTTTTGTGATAACTTCAGCAGCTTCATCATAGCCGATGTCGATCATGAATTGGAGAACGACCTCTTCCGTAGGAGTAGCAGAGAACTCAGTAGGCTCAATGGTTGGAGGAAGAAGAACAGCCCTTAAGTCTGCAGCAGTGATGGTGACTTGTTTGTTGTTAAGCGTCACTGTCACAACACTTTGACCTTTGACCTTTTGTATAGTGTGCCAGAATTGGTGAATGTAGATCTCTGGCACAGTAGCAGAATTTGTGAGCATGTTCTGGTAAGGGTGAGTCTTCAGAATATCCACTGCAATCTGACAAGATGACTCAGAACATGTGAAGTTGTCAAAGTCGACTCTGAGATTATTCTTTCCAATCTTCATTGGGTAACCATTAGGGAAGATGTCTTCAACTGTGAGAACATTTGGTGCATCAACGTTTTCCATTTGGACGTCCATATCGTGATCTGAAAGATATTTAGCCAAAAGAACCAACATATCGAAAGACATTATGTTAGTCAGAAGTTGATTTTATTGTCTAATTATTGAATTATGATATGTTAACGAATGATATGAGTCCAATGTCACTTGTTAGTCCAATAGTCCAAAGACGTCGTGATAAGTTTCGTGAGTAGATTAACTTTGAGTTTTAAAGTCCAAGTTTTCACTTATTTTCACAACTTATTAAACATTTAAGCTTATTAATGACATTTTGGTTTCGTGACGTTATAATTTATTTATTTACAAGTTTGTACGCGTAACAATTCACAATTTTGGTTAAAATAAGGCTTAGGCGTAAAATACAAGCTTATGCGTAAACAGTTGTGGTCATACACGTAAGCATAAGCTTATGCGTAGGATCTTGACTTACGCGTAAGAATTGTTACGCGTAGGAAAAGAGAGCCTTAGGCATAAAGCTTACGCGTAAGTGTATATGGGAGCTTACGCGTAAGGCTTACTCGTAAGAGTGAACCTTATGCGTAAAGCTTACTGTTTACGCATATCCTTCACAGGATACGCGTAGTCCCCTTTGTATAACCTTACGCGTAAAGGTTACGGGTAAGATTTCTCTTACGCATAACATTCTACGCGTAAGGTGATCCTTATGCGTAGGAGCTCAGTTAACCTTGATTCTGAATATTTCACGCGTAAGAACCTGAAACAAATTCATCATAACACATTCATTAACATATTATTCAATATTTTTCAGTTTTCACATGTTATCTCAATCAGACACAGTTACGCGTAAGATTAGCTTATACGTAATACTTAAACCCTAAACATTCAAGAAATATGAATAAGGAATCTAACAATTGGAAATGCACCAAATCATTTCTGGGATATCTAAGAGGCCATATGACTATGTTGCAACAAGTTTTAACATCAAAGACCTAATGGATAAAAAATACCTAACTCGTATGAACATAAAGCCTAATTCTTAATTTTCACCAAATCAATGTTTCTGGGTATGTTACAAGCACGATTTTGGTCAATTAATCATGTATAAAGCATAACACAACCATCTTATTAACCAGAAATACTATCATATGAAAACACCCAAATCATGCGTATGAACCCTAATTAAGAAAATAGTCAATTCATGTTTCTGGGTGGATTTATTTGATAAAAATGGTTTAGGTATGATTATTTAAACATTTTAACACCATTTTTATTCTCAGAAACACACAAATGATGATCTTATGTTCATACGCTTATGCGTAGAACACAAGAATCATTCAAACTCAATATTTAGCCGTTGGATTTTCAAATAAATCAAAATCATTGTTTGTTTTATCACCAAGAATGATAAACCACTTACAAATTTGAGATCAAAAACATGGTTTTGAAGATTGAAGGATAGGCATAGGATGAAGTGGTTGAAATATTAAATGAGTGTATTAAATGTGAAGAGTAAGTAGGTGGAGTGTTTTTGTTTAAAAATAGTTTGAACTTTTGACATCTTTAGTCCCTCCACCTTAACCATTTTCATCCAAAGCCCATAACTTCCATTTTGGTTACGTAAGGAATGATATTTGGAAAGAAGCTTGACGACACTCCCCCTCGACTTAAGAAATAATGAAATTTTACAAATTTGAGTTCGGGGAGTGACAATAACAAGAAATGTGAGCACCATTATCAAAGAAACAACCGGGATGAGATAACATGCAAGTACAAGGTTTTATGAAATCAAAAAATATTTACTTTCTCCCCCTCAACACTTGACCGAGAAAATACTGAATTTTGAAAGAGAAACGTGTTGACGGAAGAATTGTACTTGCCATGTTAAAAGAAATATAGATAGAAGAATATTTTTGTTGTTTTATCAGATTTTATATTTTTGTATTTTGTTTTCGAAAGTATTTACAAAAGAGGCTTTGGTGTTTGACTGGTTTTAAGAATGTTTTAAAAGTTCATCCAGTTCCTCTGGAGTCAAACACCGCATACCAATCCGGTGGACCAACTCATCAAACCTAGCAGGAGCTAAGGCTTTGGTGAGAAGATACGCCAGGAAAATCCGTACAGCCTCAAGACGAGCAACCGGAGCGAAGGATTCTTCAAAGTCAATACTCTCTTCCTGTCTATAACCCTTAGCCACCAGACGTGACTTATTTCTGATTACGGTTCCTTCAGCATCCAATTTGTTTTTCCAAATCCATTTGAGACCAATGACGTATACCCCTGTTGGCCTTTCAACCAATTCCCATACTTCAACACGTTTAAAGTGATTGAGTTCTTCTTGCATGGATTCAATCCAGTTGTCTTTTGTCATTGCATCTTTAATGTTTTTAGGTTTAGATTGGCATACAGTGAGTGCATAAATGCAATGTTCACCATCTGTGTGAAGACGTTGTCTAGTTACTACTAGTTGATTCGGGTTACCAATAATGTTCTCAAGAGGATGGTCTTTCATCCAACGATGTGTGGAAGGTTGATGTTGATATACATTCTGTAGATTGAGAGGATTCAAATGGCTTGTGGATGATTCCGCAACATCAGATGTGGCAGTTTCATTAGCAAACGGGTTGAAGAACGCATTTGGATCATAATCTGCAGGTGGGGGTACTTCATTGTTCAGAAGATCATCAGCTGGTTCGGCGTCGTTGGATGCGGTTTGTTCAATTGTTGTTGTAGAATCAACTGGTGGTGCTTCCTCAACAGTACTTGTTGTAGCAGGTGTATCAGGTATTGGATTTTGATCAGGTTGAGCAGCGGAAACATTGGATACACCTGGTGCACGTTCATCAATATCATCACTAAACAGAGGAGCAAATAGTTGTTCCATTTGACTTCGAGTTAGTTGTAAACTAGGTTCAGCTGGTGATGGGGTTTGAGGGAAGTTTAAACGGTTATGACCGGGTTCCAAGCTGTTATGCTCAGAAGCCATTTCAGTAAGCTCATCGAAATTTGCATGAATCATCTCCATAATCTCCCTTGTACGACGATTCCAGATCTGGTAACCCTTAGAGTTTTCACAATATCCTACAAAGACTCCAATGTCAGCTTTGGCTTTGAGCTTACCAAAGTCATCACGATCATTATTCGGATAACAAAGGGATCCAATATGAAAGTGTTTGAGATTCGGTTTACAGTTGTGGATAAGCTCATAAGGTGTTTTGTTGTGGCAGTTGGTAATCATTGAGCGATTCTGAGTGTAGCATGCAGTTGACAAGGCTTCAACCCACAAGTAATCTGGAAGTTTAGCATTAATTAACATTGTTCTTGCAGCTTCCACTAACGTACGGTTTCGTCTTTCAACAACTTCATTTTGTTCTGGTGTACGTGCAATAGATGTTTGATGCTCAATTCCCACTTTCTCATAAAATGCATGAAGAGTTTGATTCACAAATTCAGTTCCTTTGTCTGTTCTGATTTGTTTGACTGTGTTCCGGAGCTGAACTTGAATTTTTGTGAGAAAGGTGATGATCATCTGTGGAGCTTGATCTTTACTTCGAAGAAAATAAACCCAAGTCCATCTTGAGTAGTCATCTACAATTACCAAGATGTAGCGTTTGCCATTAATCATCTGCACGCGCATCGGGCCACACAAATCCATGTGAAGAAGATGAAGAACATGCTGTGAGCTGTTTTCCACCTTTGAAGGAAAGTGAGCACGAGTGATTTTCCCTTGTTCACAAGCTGAGCAGAGGTGATCTTTAGAATATCGGAATCTTGGGAGACCTTCAACAAGTTTGTATCGAGCAAGGTTGGTTATGGTTTGAAAGTTTAAATTTGAGAGACGACGGTGCCATAGCCAAGATTTTGTAGATGTTGCCTTTGAAAATTGAAAGATGGGAGATGAAGTAATCATGTCTTGCATTGAGATTGTGTAAAGACTTGAATTGCGGGTTCCAGACATAAGATCGTTTCCTTGTAGATCGCGAATGAAACAAGTTTTCTCCCGAAAAGCAACTTCCAAATCTCCATCACAGAACTGACCGACTGAGAAGAGATTGTGACCGACACCTTCCACATAATAAACTCTGCTAATTTCGATGTTCCCATTGATGTAATTTCCGAAGCCCATGATAGCCGCGAAGTGATCATTCCTGAATCTGACAGTTCCAATGAACTTTGATACAAAGTTTGATAACAATTTGAGATTGCCTGTCATGTGTCGGGAACATCCGCTATCAACAACCCAGAGGATGATCTGTATCACCTGCATTCAACACAAACGACACAGATGGAATAGAAGTAGATGTGGAACCCGAAGTGTTAGAGGGTTCCGAAGCAGTTATAGGTGAAACACACATGTTTATGATTTTAGGTATCCATGTAAATCCAAGTGTATTATGTAACCATTTTTGCCATCTCCAACTAGTCTTAGCTTTGGTCTTAGTGAATGCACTAGGTGATAAATTATTCCTAGGAGGTGAAGTGGGTTCTAAGGGTACATCAATGATTAAAGCATGAGCGCTAGAAGACGGTTTACCTAGCACAGACTTAGAAGCAGTAGTAGGCCTAGAGGTATTTCGTTTTCTATTGTTCCGCTTACGAGAAAAGATAGTCTTAGAAACACATTTGTCATGACAACAAGAAAACATACTTTTACGACAACCAACACAAGAAGCTTCAAACTTAACATTTAAATTACTTAACGATTCAACATTCGTTACAACACTTTTTCCATTACATTTGTCAGACGCAATATCTAAAGTGGGTGCAACTTGAGTCTTATTCAAAGTCATAGGGTTTTCTTCTACTTCAGCATTCTTTATTGTTCTTTTCTTACGTCGCAACTTCCTATTCTTCCTTGTATTGCTCCTAGGCTGTGAAGTGTGGGCGTTGGGAAAAGAGGAAACTATTCCTATTTTAGTAGAGGGAAGCACATTCGTTTCTTGAGGTTTGTCATTAGATGTTCTGGAGTCATTTGGAGTCTGTGTAGTTACTACAGTGTTACTATTCCTATCTTGTTTTAGTTTCACCAACTCTGCCTTAAGATCATGGATTTTGTCTAACAAATTTAAATTTTTAGAATGAGTAAGTCCATCTCGTCGTAAAACATCTTTGGTGTATGCAAGATGATCATCAAGGTCTTTTGACGCTTTATCACGAGTCTTTTTGAGTAAATCAAATATGACACCATATTCCTGTTTAACTTTTGAAATTTCTTGTTCATATTTTGAAATTTGACACTTCAAAGACATGTTTTGATCATCTAGTTGCTCAAGTTTTGGATTAAGAGTTTTGGTTTGAAACTGGTTGAGTTAGTGTTGTAAAGCGAGTTCTCGATTTTGACAATCTTTTTGACACCATTGAAGACGACGTTTTGAATATGAAAGCTCGTTTAACAAACATTCATTTTCAATTTTTAAAGACGTGATTTGTGACACATTATCAGTATTCTCAACATTTGCAACAAAATCAACAGAATCAGCAGAGATATAATCGAATGCATATGCAACAGAATGTAATAACACCACATTATGGATATCAACATAGATAACATCTTCCAAGATTCGATCAACATCTTTTCGTAACATTTTCTTTTTACGTTTTGTATTTCAGATAGATGTTTCTGTTTTCTCGAAAACTATTTTCATCAGTCCAAGTTCCTTATGAAATTCCCTTTCTCAATACAATGCACAATTTTTCAAGTTTTGAACATGGGGTAAAATTCTTTTTTGAAAAATATCTCTTTGTTCTCGCGCCTGAGGCGATTGAAAATGTTCAACTTTTATTTCAGAATGAAATTCAATCTCACGTTCTAAAATTTTGATGTCAGATAGGAAAGTGTCAAAATATCTAAGAATTTGACGACTTTCGGGTATTGATTTTACTTCACTGAGTGAAGGTAAAGGACCATTAATTTGTGCAGAATTGGGTTGGGGACCAACATTAGAAGACTCAGACATAGGTGTGATAACCCAAGGTGTGTTAGAAGTATCCTTTTGTGCGACGAAAGTGACGGCTTTTGAATAGTTAAATGGTTTGTTATAAACAACATTTTCTAATTTGGATTGTCACAATTCTCATTTTCCGGTCATTTCTCATACTCCATATTCATCATTTCATAACGGTTCATTCATGATTTTCATTTCATGTTAAACGCGTAAATTTTATATTAAATAAACGTTATCGCGTGAGTTATTATTTTGAACATTTAATCCGTTACCTCCAAAAATGATCCCGATATATTTTTATACTTACATTAGTTTATAAAAACTATATTTTGAGTTTTCCTAGTGTTTTAAATCTATTTGGTATATAAATCGTTAAATTTATATTATTACGACGTGTTTCTTAAAAACTATACGATAATTATTATATCACTCAAATTTTACAAGGAATGTATTTTTACAATTTTTATGATCTCATTATACTTTATTTTGATCTATTAAAAATTACTTTTACCTAAAAGTTTCCTTAAATACACAAATGTATATTAAATCTTACAAGTTATTATTACATAAACCTTTTTACTTACACTTTTAGCAATTATATACACTTAAGAAGAAAAAAAAAATATAAAGTGAAACACAATCCCCCCATATCCGGCCATGGGGGGGGGATGTATCTCAAAGTTGGTAAAAATTTTTCAATGGTGAATATATGTACTCAAACTACTTCATTTATTTCATTCAACACAAATAATTCAAGACAAGTAAAAAGGTGTTTCTCTCTTGTTTCTCTACTTCATAACCGGCCATAGAAGAGGTTTTTCAAGGGATCACAAAATCTTTACAAGCTCAAGTTATTAACAATCTAGATAATACTCTTTATAAGGTTTTGCAATAAAAACCAAGAGTGTTTAGGTTTAACCTTGGTTCTTATCACCTCATCATATTAGCTTGTAAGCATGTTTCTTTCATTTTTCATGTTTCCTTATCATTTCATATTTATCTCTTCATATTTGGTACAAACATGCAAGACATATGTTGTTTATACCATTTTTACATGATTTTTAGATATATATATATATAAGGTCATCCTATAATTATCCCCTTGGTATACTTTGGTCTTGATGATGATTAGGAACCCATGACACCCTAAGAAGGTGTATGGTAGGATTAGATTAGCTTTGGAGTTGATTTGAAGGGATTAGAATAGGTTTAGTACGAGAAAAACTATTTTCGACAAGTATATAAAGTGTTCTGTCCTTGTTTTGTTTTTCTGGAAAATCGGACAGTAGGCACGAAATTTTGGCCTTGATATTTAGAAAATATACTTTAAAACGAATCCGTGGCCGCTTGAACGGATTAAAACGGAGTTATAACGAAGAAGTTATGGATTTTTAAAGTTTGACGACGAAATATATATATTTCTGAAATTTCAGCAAAGTGTTTTTAGTTTGTACGAGTCAAAAACGAGCCTTAAGCTTCACAAATTATTTCGACTTATCAAAAATATAATAGTATACTTTGATACGAAGCTAAGGACGTATTATACGTAGAAAACGGATTTGAAACGACTAGAATATGCACGTTTTTACAAACTTGCCGTAACTTTTATTTTTAGAAAAACTATATTATTTTACGAGACAAGTGTTACGGTAACTAAAATGACCATATTGAGGGCTGTTTTTAACAAGGATGTGGAACTTTTTGGAACGAAATGTCTTCTAATAAAATCAAGATCACCGAGCATATTTTTCAAAACAATCGACCGTTTGTATAGCGGAGTTGTAATAAATTATTTACGGATGCTTAAAATTGGCCGAAACTCATTTTTACACAACAATTAGACAAAATCACCATCTTTAACCCTTATTATCTTTATGTTCGAGACCTTGGTGACGAAAACTGTTGAACTGAAACTTCTAGATTTTGATACAAGCTTTCCAAAACCGTCGAGTTCGTTTCCTAACGTTCGACGTACACCATTTTACGACTAGCGTTTCGAAGCCATTTTTGTCACTTTCATGAAATTTCCGACGACATTGTTTTACGACGAAAAGTGATAATTTCACTATAAATCATTACAAAAACATTGTAGGATGACATTTTGACGTAAAAACTTGTAAAGTCATTTTTGAATGGTCAAGACGTCAAAAGAGTATTTTTCGACGATAAGAGTATTATTTTTCAAAACTCGCAAATGGTATAAATAACATACGTAATGCATGCATAACATAACATTACATCATAACTCATTACGTATCATATCATTCACAATAGGTCAAGATTAACGTATCACACTACATCTTGGTGTAACCACTTTTTTCATCGCATCTATTCATCAAGTGAGTAATCACAAACCCCCTTTTTACCGTTTTTACTATATTTTGGGGCGAAATGCATGAACCTTTCTTGAGCTAAATTGATCACTATTTTTATTAACTTGTTTGACTAGAACTTGTGAACTCGAATCAAATCCTTGAACTTAATTAGGAAATTATGACTTATTTGAACTTATTGAACCGTACATGTTATGGCCTTGACCTAAAGTCTCCCATGTTCGGAGCATCACTATAAAGTCTCCCATGTTCGGAGCATCACTATAAAGGCTCCTATGTTCGGAGTATATCTTTGGGAAGAGGCACCCAGTATATCTTTGGGAAGAGGCACCCAGTATATCTTTGGGAAGAGGCACCCAGTATATCTTTGGGAAGAGGCACCCAACATAACTTTGGGTAGTGGCACCCAACTTAATTTGGTTTCATCGGTAGCATACCTGAATTATTATATTCGTGGTACTATATTGTGAACTATTATGACCGCTTATACTCGACTACTTCATACGCTATCTTTTGTGCAATGGGTTGTGAATACACAGGTTGCAAGTTTTGTATGGGCGGAACTTGGAACTGAGTGGATTTACAATGCCTTTGCTTTGTGGACCATTTTTTTTTCGTTGACCGAAAGCTTTGAATATTTCTTGCGAGTTTTCTTATTTTGCTAAACGTGTTTACTCACCAACTATTTTCATAGTTGACCCGTTTTTTTTCTCTCATGCATTTCAGGTGATCATTAGTAAGCTTTTTCTACCAGGTCTTGCATAATGAAGTTTTCACTTGTTATTACAAATCATTATGTAATAGAACGCAATATTTTGGGAACTAAACTTTGTAATATATTTGCCGATGACGGCTAAACTAGTATTGTAATGGTGTATTATTTATTTTTAATCTTAATGTTGGTATGTTCTATTATCTTGTGCTTATGTTCCCTTCCGTTACACCTCGTATTTCCGCCTCCGGCGAGGGTGTGACATGGATCGACTCTCGTCTTCTACATCTAATTCCTCTTGACGGTTATACTCAACAACACTCATAATGGAATCATCAATTCTATGTTCTGCACTGTAAACTTCTGGAGTTGGTTTGAATGTTCTATTTGAAAACTTAGGTTTGTAATCAGCAAGATTCGGTCCATATCCATTTGGATTTGGTTTGAAAGTAAACTTTTGAATCGTTGTGATTGATTCACCATGTTTATAAACAATATTACGAAACTCTTTGATTTTGTTTTGTAAGTCGACAATTTCCTCAAGATAGTCATCTATTCGTTTCGTTGAATGCTTTTTGTACTCAGAGAACTGTTTTTGACAAGTTAACAACTCAGACTTGGCTTTTTGAGTTTCCAAAGTGTGAGCGTTAAGTTGTTGTTTATGATCATATTTCAGTTGTTCTATTTGAGACAACAAAGCATTCTTTGATGCGACTAGATCACGTATCTGTTTTTCTAATGATTTTTCGTTTTGGTAAGATTTAGCAAAAAGCGACTTTAAAACCTTTTTCACGTTTTTCTTGAATTTGAAAAACTTTGAGTTGTTTTTTTAAGCATTCAATATCCCTAGTTAACAGTGCATTTTTGTTTATTAATTGCTGATTGAGTTCACAACATTGTTCCATTCGGCATGTTGCTCATTAAGTAAGAGCTCAATATCTGGATTACGCAAAGGTTCAGCGTGTTCAACGTGAGTCTCAACCTGATCATTATTCAGATCCTCAAGTATAACCACGGAGTCAACTTGATTATCAATGGTAACCATAAGGTCATCTTGATCGTCAAATGTAACTACTAGATCCATTTGAGTATCATCAGAATGAGATGTAGACGGCTCATGTTGAACATTCTGAGCCTCGTCGGATGCAGATGTTGGCTTAGATATCAGATCAGTGATTGATATGGTTTGATCTGGTACCTGAGACAAGCTGTCAGTGTCATACACTGGGCCTGTGTCACTCATGTGGAGTTCGTGCATGTTTGCCATCAATATAACTGCTGCATTAGCCTGCAAGTCCTCCATATCATCATCTGAGTCTGCATCTGCCATAAAACTCTGTTCTTTGTTTATGAGGGTTCCACCAGCTTCATCCTTGAGAGCCAAAAGTAAATCCTCTTTGTGATAAGCATTGCCTCTAGTCCTCGGCTTTGGGCATGCATTAGCCAGGTGACCCTTCTCATTACAATTATAGCAACGAAGACCATTAATCCCATTCTGAGCATTACCCTGTTCAACCACTTGATCCCTTTGTTGTTGTGGAGCACCCATGTTATTCCTTCCCATTGGATTAAATCCTTGACCACCGCCCATCTGACGAACATTTCCTCGATTCTGAACTTCAACACGTCCATTGTTAACAACAGCCTGATTCCTTGTGTTGGATGAGGTAGGAATGCGATTGTTGGATTTGTTTGAGTATTGGCCGAAGGCTCTAGAAATCATGACAAACCCTTGCTGCAATGCATCGAAAGCTTCTGTATCCTCATTAGATTCACTCTAAAGTGCTTGATCATTGTTGTTGTTGTATGGAACCAATTGAGTTTCTTGAGATTGGTGTTGTGACGGATCATAAGGTGTTATCTTAGCAGATGGTGGAGCAGCGGGTTGTGGAGGATTTGTGAATACATTTTGTAAGGTTGGGAATTGAGGATAACAAGCTTGAGCCCACAAAGCTAGTTGTTGATTATCCGAAAGTGAAGGTGGGACAGGGAGTCCACAGATAACCCTTTCTTTGTCAACTTCTTTTTGGTGGGGCTTCAAATAGTCGTACAAAAATCCGTATGTATCATGATGAAGATTCTTTGCTTGACGGATGAAAATGACATACTTTTCCCAATCAGGACCAAGACTACTTAGGAACTTAGTGTTGACTGCAATCCTTGGCATAATGATGTTATGTTTTTCCAAGTCATTGATGATGTCTGAGAATCGATGATGATATGACTCTAATGTCTCTCCTGGTTCAATCATAAAGTGTTCATAAGCCAAGTAGATTTTGGATTCCATGTCTTCTTGATTGAGTTCAGTGCCTTCCATGAGAAGATGAATATGTTCTCATATTGCTTTAGCAGTCTTTTGAGCATCAACACTTCAAAGGATCGGGTTGGGTAATCCCAAAAGGATGTATTGTATTGCTAGTTCATCGGCTTCAAAATGTAGAAGTTCATCAGCAGTGAGGTCATTGAGACTTGCAATGTTGGTGACATCACCTCTTGGTGGATTGACATTTGGATCTCCGGGTGTAACGACAGTAGGCATCTGAAACGGACCTTCCAGGATGACCTTCTTTAATAACTTTCCATGTGGCTTCTTGAGATCACAAAACCTAAAGAACCTAATCATCCATTGATCGTAGTTTTCGAGAGTGAGCATTGGAGGTCTATCAAGTGATCCAGCCTCATGAATGGATTGTTGGCTACTTAAAGCTTCACACATCTTTGCAAACCAAGACGGTTCCTTCATAGTATTCATGGACGGATGCTGATTGTGAATGTTTGTGTAAGGTTGTACTTGAAGACTAGGTGGTGGTTGAATCATTTGTGGTTGAATTGCTCCTTGAGGAAATTGTTGTTGTTGTTGTTGTTGTAATTGTTGGTAAAATTGTTGTTGTTGATTGAGTTGTTGTTGTTGTTGTTGTAATTGTTGTTAAAATTGTTGTTGTTGATTGAGTTGTTGTTGTTGTTGTTGTTGAGGATACACATGAAGGAAGTAGTTAGAGTATGGTGGTTGAGATATCTTGAAACTTGTGTAGTAAAATGGATCTTTATAGTCGAATGAAACGTTGTTGATGAAGAGTCCTTATGCGTAGAAACCAATCTTAGGCAAAGAAACCTTATGCGTAGGAAAAACCAGCTTAGGCAAAGAAACCTTATGCGTAAAGACACCAACTTACGCGTAAGAAGTAATCTTACGCGTATGATTAGCTAACGCGTAGGGTTAAGTAAACCTTAGCTTATGCGTAAACCAAAGGCTTATTAGTAGAATGCTTATGCGTAAGAATTGCTTATGCGTAAGACAAGGCTTATGCCTAAAACAATGCTTAGGCGTAAAGAATCTACGCATAAGAGTTTGCTTAGGCGTAAAACTAGGGTTTTGCCCAAAAAATCCTAAAAGATATCCAAAGTCGAAGTGTTTTAAGGCTTATCCAAGCAAGAAAACACTGAGTAAACCAAGAACACTAAAGATCAAACCTTATGAAGCTTACGCGTAACTTTAGGGTTTTCTTATGCGTAGGAAATGCCAACGTTTACCAAAAACTGATTTTAAGCACAAAGATGTTTAGAAACCTGATTTTTGAGATGAAAAAGCTTCAATATCACCAAAGTAACACAAAAGTGTGAAACTTGAAGATTTAGAGCACCTTTTACCCTTATGCGTAGAAATATCCACATGACAAAAACCAAGCTTAAAACCAATGAAATACACGTAAAGTTTGAAACTTTTTGCCAAAAATTTAAACTTTATCACCAAATAACCTTTAAAGTACAAAAATCTTGAATTTTGAAGTGAGAAAATCAAAGCTTTTTGCGTATGAAAGTTTTGAGACCGAGCCTTACGCGTATAAACTTAAAACTTCAAAAACAAAAAAATGGTTTCACCCAACTATTTGGCGAATGATACCACTGTTAGGTCACCATATTAGTAACACAAGCATCAATATAAGAAGTAGAGATAAGATATAGATCGGATGAACACCCAAACACAAAACACGAATGCTATATGAAGGTTTGTGCGTAGGAAATGAGTAAGAGTGAACAACCAACCATCTAAGGATGGTTTACATGAGGTATTTATAGGAAGGAACTAGGGCAACATGCAAGTTCCCTTCATATCCTTATTAGGCTTGGGCCAAGGCTTATGGGCGTTCTACATAAGCCTTAGCTTAATAACAAACATAAAGGCCTAATTAAGTTAACTATTACATATTAATTACTAACACTTGTAATCTAGTTTAGGAGTGATTCCAACAATCTTTTCCCTTCTTCAATATAGATATCCCAATTGATGATTGGATATCTAGTGTTGATGGGCTCTGAGTACAATGCTTTTTCAGGAGCTTCAATCAGCATCATCCTATTGAGCTCCTCTTCAGTGAGTCCACCTTCATCTTCATCTGAGGATTTCAGTATTTTTGGAGCAGTTGAGGAAGCACCATCTTCAGATGATATTTTATAGCTTCCTATGGGTTGTGACCTTTCAAGATTATCATCTGGTTTCATAGGCTTGAGGTTAACGAATCTTCTTTGAACTGTATCAGCAAGTTTTTGAAGAGTCTCCCAAGACAGTTGATTCAGTTGCTTCAATTTTCTCCTTTCTTCACCTGAATTCTTGATGAACTTTACCAGATACATCTTCTGTTGACTCTTGGTAGGAGGCTTTGAATGCTTTTCAATTTCTCTTTGCTGTCTCAATTGATTTTGTCTTCTAGCCAAAATTTCACTGAATAACATAGCTGCTTCATTAATACTTGTCTCTTGATCTTGCTGCAGCTTCTGTTGTACCTCATTAGTGGCTTCTACTTTGGCTCTCATATCATCCCATGTCTGCCAATTCTCATCAATCTTAGCCATCCTTTATTTTTCCTTAGTTACAGTTTCTTCCTGCAAGTCTTCCTCATCCCATTGTGCTGCAAGTGCCTTTGCAGCCTCTTCATTTAACCTATCAATTTCTGCTTTAGAAAGCTTCTTCTTCTTTGGTTCTTCTTCCAAAATACCCTTGCCTTTATCTTTGGGGTCAATCTTTGGAGCTGAGGAGGTTGGTCATTCTGGAACACCTCCTTCTTTGATTACAACTCCCTTTTCTTTAGGTTTGGATGCTGCTGATTTGGACTTCTTTCTTAAATAGAGAACTTGAGGTTTTTTGTAAGTAGGAGAGATAGGGACAGTTTTCTTTAGACTTTGCAATCCCAAAAAAGCATGTTTCTCTCTTTCTTCTTCAACAATGTCTTCATGTGGTGTGGTAGTGATGGTAGTAGCCTATGTAGTTGTCATATGTTGTAGTTCAGCAGCTACTTGAATTATGGGACTTAGTACGGATTGTGGAACTTCAAGAGTACTAACCAGAGTACTAACAGTACTAAATACAACACTAACAATACTAATTGGGATAGTACTGATAGTGCTTGTAGGAATACTAAGTACTTCTTCAGCTTATTTATTAGCCTCTACATTGACCTGAACTTCCCCTTCTTCATTGAAACGGCTTTCAAATGCTGCACCACCTTGCCATTGACCAAATTCTTGTCTTCCTTGAATGTCTGAACTCCTCTCCTGTTTGGCAGAATCCTCTGTAGAAGTACTAGACACCCTGAACTTGGTCTTTCTTTTGTGAGATGCAGTGACTGGAGTGGTTGCTGTAGTAGTCTTTGAAAGAAGTCTAACCTGATGCTCTAACTTTTTCATCTTCAGGAGCATCTTTGTATGGACTTTAGAGGCAGCTTTCTTGTTCTCCTCCAAAGCAACTTCCAACCTGTTAACCTTTTGACATAAAAACCTATACAATTCCGTCATATCCTTAAGTCTCAAGTTGCCCTCACCACTTCCAGCTGTGTTACCTGCTGAGAGAGGTGGGTCATTGGGCAATTGAGACGCACTCCCAGACCTAGCCTGAATAGATGCAGCCCCCCTTTGAAGCCTTTGCCTGGGTCCACCCTATGAGGGTTGCTCACTAGGTGTTGGCATGGGTTGGATCTTAGGTATGTTACCACTGGCCTCACCACCTTCTAAGCTTGGTGGATTAGTGGCAGCCCTAACCATTCTATCTCTTTCATCACCTGAGATAGGCTCATCTGGTTCATTGTGAGGAGGAGAATGGGTCAGAGCTGTCCTAGTCTCCTTTCTGGTATGCCTACTGGTTGATGATTGTGTTTGAGTGGCAGATTGATCACCATCTGTGGGTGTGTGTTGGGAGCCGTCTGTGATTGATGGTCCTTCACCCTCTGCAAGCAACATGTTAGAAAACAAAGGTAATACAACCCCACTGTATCCCACCACAGCCCTTAACATATTAGAAAAAACTTTAGCTGTGAGGCGTTTTGATGGATAAACATTTTTGTGAGGCTGTAAGTTTTGTTTCTGAAGATCCAAAAATAATTGAATGAACCTAGGATAAATCAGAAACTTGGTTTTACTAACAGCATTTTTAAGCATACCTTCAAAAATATAATTTGAAAAATTGAAAACCCTGCTTGTTGCAAGGTAGATCAAGGTTGTGGCTATATTTGTGGGGAATGCATCCCAGCCATTCCTTTTGTAACTCAAAGAATGTAAGAGGGTATGAATCAGAAACCTCCATTATAGGGAAAATTGATTTTTATGGAAGTTAATAGTGTTGTCATGTTTATACCCCATCAATGAAAGTTGTTCAATGATTTCAGTGGTTGTCAAGGTGCTAATACCTTGAGCATCTCTAAGACGAAGATGTTATCTTAGAGAGGCTTCAGTAATAACAATTTGAATGCCATCCACTGTACCAATTTACTCTTGGACCCCTTCATTAGTTGTTGAGACAATTGCAGTTTGTCAAAACTTTCTGATAGGGGTACATAAGATAGTAGGGTTAATAAGTAAAGCAAACCGTATTCTGCTTTGATTAGGAAAGGCTATTATCTCTGTGAACGCTTCATTGCCTTTTGGTAATTCCAAGCACGCCACCATGTTGTGCTTGTCAACAAAATCAAGAGGAGCCATTATCAAGAAGAGTTAGGGTTATCTAGGTGGGATTAGTTCGCAAAGTCTTTAGTGAATGATGGTGAAAGCAATTGAAAAGTTATGCAATATATAAAGAGAATTGACAATTGTGATTAAACCACCTTGAAGATATTTTTGGTAATAAGTAAAGAGTAGCCAATTAGGAAACCCTTATATAAAGAAACCGATGGTAAAAACTCAATTTACAAAAGTAGTCATTGCATAACAGACTTTTGGTATAAGTACTAACGGCTAGTTCATCAGTACTAACTAGGCTTATCAGTACTAACTTGTAACCATCAGTATTAACTTTACCCATCAGTATTATCTCATAGTTTGGAAATTATAATACTGAAACCCCATTTTGAAGGGATTAAGTGTGGTAACAGACACTTAATCAAGGTCGGCCTTACATGGCCTCTGGTTTGGTGAAAACTAATGGTTTTATTGCTAAGCACTGCCTGTGATGGATAGTCCCATTAAAAGGGCCTTCCAGACATGGTTTCCAGCTTGTGGCAGGTGTTGCCTCCAACACAAGTGTTGGATTCACGGTTGCTCATTGTTCTCTAAGCCAGATGCCCTTGGACTACTCACACTATCTGTAAACAGATATAATGGAAAAGAGTGGGTTAGTGCAGAATGAATCTGACTAACTGAAACCATCAATTCATGTTCATTATACCACAAGATGCCACATAATGCTTTGGCATCACAAAATCCAAAGTTACTGCAAATTCCATCATGTGGTTGCATCAGAATGATCAAAGGGGAGTGAACCACATTTGTTGTATCAGTTATTCACCAAAACACATCCATACTGCTTGTGTTTTCCCTGAAAAGTTAGTTCAAACCAAGAAAACACAATCCAAGATATTTTCTTGACAATCCGTATTAACTTTACACTAGCAGTATTAACCAGATAACAATCAATATTAATCACCAGTTTATAAAACTTTACAAAATAAAGAGAGATAAGACATATTATGGATGAAGCATCCCAATACTTGTGACCAAGTACTGAAACCTTCCTAATTCAGAAGCTTTTGTCAAAAGATCTGCTACATTAAACTCAGTATCAATCCTATCAACCTGGATGAGTTTCTTTGCATTACAGTCTCTGATAAAGTGATGCCTTATCTCAATATGTTTAGTTTTAGAACGAGCAACTGGATTTTTTATAATGCATATAGTACTGTTGTTATCTATGTAAATGACAGTGCCCATAAAATTGTACCCATAATCAAGCATTTGATTCTGAATCCAGAGAACTTGACCACAGCAAGTTGCAACAGCTACATACTCAGCCTCAGTTGTAGATTTTGCCACAATGCTTCATTTCTTGCACTGCCATGAAATCAACCTATCACCAAGAAACTGACATCCTCCTGTGGTTGACTTCCTATCAAGACTTGCCCCAGCATAGTCACTGTCAGAGTAAGCTACCAGATCAAAGGGAGAATCTTTTGGATACCAAAGACCTAGGTGAGCATGGCCTTTCAGATATCTAAGGATTCTTTTAACAGCATGCATATGAGAGATCTTTGGAGAGACTTCGAATCTTGCACAGGCACACACTGCAAACATATTATCTGGTCTGGAGGCAGTCAAATACATTAATGAGCCAATCATTGACCTATAGAGGTGTTGATCAACCTCTTCACCATTAGCATCTGGAAGTAGTGGCTTATTATGCTCCATAAAAGTGTTTGCAATCTTTGTATTTTCATAGCCAAACTTCACCAAAATCTCCTTGACATACTTATCCTGATGGATGAATATGCCATCTGTCTTTTGCTTGACCTGTAGCCTAAGAAAGAATGTGAGTTCTCCTATAGAACTCATCTGAAACCTATCATGCATCAACTTTTCAAACTCTCTACACAGATCCTGCTTGGTTGAGCCAAAAATAATGTCATCAACATAGATTTGAACCAACAGGATATCACTCTTCACATTTTTTATGAATAGTATCTGATCAATCTTTCCTCTTCTAAAGCCATTGCCCAAGAGATAATTGGCCAAAGTTTCATACCAAGCTCTTGGAGCCTGATGCAGACCATAGAGTGCCTTTTGAACCCTGTATACTTTGTCAGGAAAGTTGGGATCTTCAAAGCCTGGAGGTTGACAGACATATACCTCCTCCTCAATCTTTCCATAGAGGAAAGCACTCTTCACATCCATCTGGTATACTATGAAGTCTTTGTATGATGCATAGGCCAGGAATAGCCAGATAGCTTCAATCCTTGCCACTGGAGTAAAGACCTCTTCATAATCAATTCCTTCCTGTTGTGTATACCCTTGAGCCATCAGTCTAGCCTTGTTCCTTATTACCGCACCTCTTTCATCCTTCTTGTTTCTGAAAACCCATTTAGTGCCAATAGCTCTCTTGCCTTCAGGAAGATCCACCAGAACCCATACATTATGAAGTTTGAACTGGAGAAACTCTTCTTGCATTTCTTCTACCCATGATTCATCTTCAAGTGCTTTGTAGACTTTCTTTGGTTCTGCCTGTGAAACAAAACAAGCAAAGAGACATTTTTGTGTGTGTTAGGAATTAGAAATTCCAGGTATTAAAGAGTCGGTCACCTCAAGTATTTGTAATCGTTAGAAAGCTCGTAGTCGTAGTTCTTTTAAGTTAAGTAGTATTTAGTTAAGTAACACCGTGGAGGACGAACGGGTCTTTACCCACTGTATGCCTGATCCACAGCCCGATGTGTGGCGATTTATGTAAGACTATAAATACTCTCTACCTCCCAAGGTAGAGAGTTGGAGCTCATAATAATATCTTTCACTTTCTCTCACTAAGTTCCCTAAACCTCTAACTTTATCTCTCTAGAATTCCATCTATACGCCACTTTGTGTTATGGTTTGATGTGTATGTGAAAACTAATATCCTACAATTGGTATCAAGAGCCATGGTTAGATCATATCTTGCACATCTTTGGATTTCTAGTGGTTTTTAGGTGGTTTTTGAGTTTGAAAAAGTTTAGTGGTTTTTGCATCATTTGGTTGATTTCTCGGGTTAAAGTTTGGATTTTGTTAGTACTTTTATGTTTAGAATCATCACAAGTGTGTAGGTTTTCATTTGGTAAGCTTAAATGATCTTGGTTGGGTTGTTTTTGGATTGAAAAGTGATGTTTATGTGGTTTTTTCATGCTAGCGACTTAACTCACGGATTAGTTTCTTCGTAGCGACTTGCTTTACAAATTTGTAGCGAGTTACAGTTTTAAACCTAGCAACTTAGATCTAGCGATTTACAGTACAAGTAGTGGACTCTCCACTACGGGTAGCAACTTGGTGATAGCGACTTGGTCTGTAGCGAGTTGCTCTTTAGCGACTTGTATCTTTAGCGACTTGAGTAGCGAATTGCTGCCAAAATTTTGCTAGCGACTTGAGGCTTAGCGAGTTACTACTTAGCGACTTGCATTTTTCTAGCGACTTGGGACTCTAGCGACTTAGTGGTGTAGCGAATTAAGTGTTAGCGACTTAGTGCATTATCTTCTAGCGACTTAGTGCATTATCTTCTAGCGACTTGAGTGATTGTTTACGGTTTTCTCTTGATTTAGTAAAATCCCGTGAAAGAATCTATTTCCCGGTTTAATCATAGAGTTATAAAATCCCGTATAATCTGTTAACATGTCTACCAACGTTCCTACTATCATCTCCACTGTTGCCGAGGATGTTCAAGCAGCTGGCTCATATACTCGTCCACCCATGGTTGACAGAACTGACTACGATTCTTGGGCTCAACGAATCAGATTGTACTGCCTTGGAAAGGAAAATGGTGTCAACATTCTCAAATCCATTGATGAAGGACCATATCGAGTGGAGACGACTAGAGACATACTTGATACTAATGAAGATGGTACTCCTGTTTACGGAATGGACAGACCTAAGATGTATGATGAGCTTGATGATAAGGATAAAAAGAGATTCGATGCAGATATCAGGGCTTCAAACATTGTTCTTCAAGGTCTTCCTAAAGACATCTACAAGCTGATCAATCATAACACTGATGCAAAGGCAGTTTGGGATAATGTTAAGATGCTTCTCTCAGGTTCAGAATTAACTATGGAAGACAGAGAATCACAACTCTATGACGAATTTGAGCACTTCAAGATGAAACCAGATGAGAATGTCTATGAGTACTATGTGAGATTTCATAAGTTAGTGAATGACATGAGGAACATCAGAATGACTATGCCTAACATTCAGCTGAACTCAAAATTTGTGAACAACATGAATCCTGAATGGCACAAGTTTGTCACCGCTGTGAAGCTCACTAAAGGATTGAAGAATACAAACTATGAGCAACTCTATGCCTTCCTCCTTCAGAATGAGAGACATGCTATGTTTGAAAAATTGATTCTCAATCAGTTCAAAACCAACCAGGGAGAGACAAGCTCGTCTAATGACTCAACAGCTTTCTACTCAAACATCGGAATCACAACCAAAGCATCACAAGTCATACCCTTGGGTAATGGTAATCACAAACTCATTCCTGATCCTATGTTCAAACAAGCTGATGCTGATGCTCACGTGGGTAACTTCATTAATCAACTAGCTCTTCTCATTAGTCAAAACATGAATTCTCTCCCACAAACCAACAACAACCTCAGAACAGCATCTAACCCACACAATCAAGCCACTGTTAAAGATGGAAGGATCGTGGTGCAACCAGTTCAGGAAAGACAGTATGATCAGGGAAGAGGTGGAGCTGGGAGAGGTTATGTTGGCAACCAGAATCGAGGAAGAAATGGTAACCAAGGTCAAGCTAAGCCAATCAAATGTTATAACTGTGGTGGTGAGGGACACATTGCAAGGAACTTCACATCTCCAAAGCGTCCACAGAATGCTGATTACTTCAGAGATAAGATGCTGCTGGCACAAGCTCAGGACAATGGTGCTGCTTTGGATGAAGAGGAATTGCTGTTTCTTGCTGAGGGCAATGCCAAGACCTATGATGCAGATGTGGATGAGCAGCCTATTCAGGAGATAGGTCACAATCATCAGAATGCCTTTCAAGTCGCTGACTGTGATGCATACGACTCTGATGTGGATGATGGACCTACGGCACACACAATTTTTATGGCTAGCATTTGTCCAATGGTTTCTCCCAAGGTCTCTTCTTCACCACTAGCTGGCCCATCCCATGACAAGCTCATCTCAGAGGTATTAAAACTATACGATGATGCTGATGTGCAACAGATGCATGACAAAGTACAATCAACTGAAACTATTGAATTAAATATTGAAAATATGGGTAATATCGATATTGTCCCATATGATCAATATGTGAAACAAAGTGAAAGTGAAGTTGTACCAAGTGATGCATCTTCTGCAGTCAACAATGACTATGTTTTTGATGAATACACTGCATGTGCCCCTGATGATTCTGTAATTTCTGAACTAAATGCCTATAAAGAACGTGTTGCTATTTATGAACAACGTGCTAAATTTTAGTTGACCACTCGTGAGCAGGAAATGGATGACCAAGTGAGTACAGTAATTAGAAAAATTAAGTTTAGAGAAGAAGTATAGAAACAAGAATTAAATTCCTTGCAAGAAAAACTTTCTAAAACAGCTAAGCAAAAACAAGAACTTCAAGAAAATGTGAAAATGCTTAAGCAAGAATTTAATGCAAAGGAATCAAAACTCTTGAGAGATTTTTCTAATCTGAAAACTTTGAAAAACAAACTTGAAAACAAGTTGTACATACAAGGAAACACCATTCAGACTGCTCACATGGTCACTAAACATCGAGTCTTAAGCGATAAGCATAGCATTCCCCTTGTTGAGGAACCAAATCCAGAGGTAATTAAAAAGGCTAGAAATGCTCATAAGGTGCTTTATGATGGTAATGAAATCCTTAAGCCTAGACAGAAACCTAGTTGTGTTGAGTGCACTGAGGAAGATAAGAAATCAAATGAAATCACTAGGGAAAAGATGAATAAGAAACAAAATGATCCTAAATGCAAAGAGAAAAAAATAATTATCACTCCTCATGACTACAAGAAGGAAAACTGGATTTCCTTGAACAAGTTTAAGCCTCAGACATTGCTGACTCCCGAGCAAGTCTTCTGGAAAAAGGATTTAGATAAGCAGAAAGCGGAAAATATTGTTGAATCAAACCCTCCCCTTTGGAAAATGCCTAGAGCGACTGTGTATCTTCCTAATACACCAATGCATCTTGTACCTAGAAAAATTGCCACTAAAAGCAAGACATTAATTAGCCAATACGTTATATTTCAACTATTTGTTGATTTTGAGAAAACTTGCAAGAAAAGGATCACACCCACTGGTATAACTGAAGGAGAAAGGGGTTTTGAACAAATGAAAGAATGTTATTTAACTGAGGTCATGCCCTTCTTTAAACTTCTAAAAGATCACTTTGAGAGTCTTAAAAAGGGGATAGAAACTGATATTAAGGGAATGGAAAAGGAATTTGATGCAATGGTTGTTGAAGTTAGTGACTATGAGCGTGCACTGAAATATAATGAGATTGAGAGAAAGAACTTGCATACATTAAATGAGAATCTTATTACTGAATGTGTTGCTCAAGATGTGTTTTTCACTGCTTCAAATTGCTCTATTAATTCTTCCAAATTTCATGAACTATCTGTGGCCCTGAAAGTCTCCCATGATCGTGTCATTGAGCTTGAAAAAACTAATTCTAAACTAAACGAGAAAATTGAACTGGATGATCACGACAATTTCGTTAAACATTTTTCTAAACTAGAAGTTGAACATTTTAATTTACAACTAAAATATCAACATCTCAAAGAAAATGTCAAAACTTCAAATGTCAAGACATCTTCAGATGCTCCAGAGTTTGATGCAGTTTTTCAAATTAACAAACGTGATGAACAGATTCAAGCTCAGTGCAACACGATCAGAAAGTTGAAAGCCCAAATCTCTCAATTAAAAGGTCAAACGAACAATATGACAGGCTCCCTAATGCCTCCTCCCTTAGATTCTCAGAATTCTCAAACATTTCATCTTCAAAACCTAGTAAATGCTTTACAAAAGGAAAACGAAAGTTTTCTGGAAGAAAACGAAAAGGTTAAACGTCATTTCAATGAGTTATTTGAATCAATTAAGGTCAATCGTAACAAAAACAACGAACAAATAGCTTCATTGCAAAAGGAAATTGAGAATCTGAAGAGTCAGGTAAAAGGGAAAATGCCAATGACCAATGGGGAGAGTGGTGGATCAAAGGTTCACTCTTGTAATAAATATGCTTTGTCTGTGACTTATTTCCCTCCTCATCTAAGGAACAACAAACTTGCTATTCAAACATACTTCTCATCCCTTAAGGATTGCCTAGAATGTTTGCGTGATATTGTTGAAGAGGATAAGTTAGAGAAACCTCATGATAATGCAATTGGACATGCATGCTTATATGCCAAACGATCTCAAGAAATCTTAGAATGCTTGATCATAATATGCCCAAAGTCATTAGGTGAGAGAGTTAACCCTTTGATTCCATGCTCGATGCCTAATGCCAAGTATGATATGCACTCGATTCCCAATGTTTTGAATGTGAACCGTAGTGTGCCTTTAAGTAGTTCAGATTCTAGATCTGTCAATGCTAAGAAAGAGAACTCGAGTGTGCCTTCTAGGAGTACAAATCCCAGTACCTCTAGTTTTAAGAATGTGAACTGTAGTGCACCTGCATGTAGTTCAGATCCCAGCACATCTAAACAGGTGATGCAAAAAGTAGTTAAACCAACTAATGTTCCCATTCCCTCTACAGGAGTAATCAGTGACATTAAAGGGAGCAGGTCAAAGTCTCAAGACAATACAAGGAATGATAGGACCTCGCAAGCTAAGAATGTGCACTGGAAAAGAGTAGAAGAACAATCTAGGAACTTTAAGCTTGAATCGAATAAAACGAATCGTGTTGATTCTAGTATTAGCCATAGGCGTACTGTAATTAATTCGAATTCTAATACTATTTGCAAACCTTGTACTGATGTCTGCTTGAATTCTGTTTCTAATCATGAATGTGGTGTTAATGTTCAGCCTAATGATATTAATTGTCCAGTTAATACTGTTAATGCTAAAATTCGTGCTAAAAAGGCTAAAAGGCAAAAACGAAAGAAAGTTAGAAAACAGTGGAAACCCACAGGAAGAACATTTAGTAAAATAGGCTTTTACTGGATACCTGTTGGTCATAAGACTAATCAGATAATGCCCACTAGTAAATGGATGCCTACTGGTAGAACTAATCCCTTAAGAAGTGATCACACTGTGAACAGGGCTAATACATACACTAGTATTGCATCTAGTCACAATGATTCCATTGCCTCACTTTCTGATATGAATGCTTCTATTTCTGAAGTGGGTGTTCCAACTGTTGCTACTAACCAAATGGAACCCATTCTTGCATGGGGATCCCAATTATCCAGTTATCCATTCTTGTCTGTGTTCAACTGCAGATCGTTCAAATCGTTCTGTGGTACCTGGACTCAGGCTGTTCCAAGCATATGACTGGAGACCGGTCGCGGCTCATGAACTTCGTGAACAAATTCATCGGGACTGTTAGATTCGGTAATGATCATTTCGGTGCTATTATGGGTTATGGAGATTACGTTGTTGGTGATAGTGTCATCTCTAGAGTTTACTATGTGGAAGGTTTGGGTCATAATCTGTTCTCTGTTGGTCAATTCTGTGATTCTGATCTAGAAGTAGCCTTCAGAAAACATACCTGCTTTGTTAGAGATCTTAATGGTAAGGAACTGTTAAAAGGAACTCGTGGCTCAAATCTTTACACCATCTCTATAGATGACATGATGAGGGCTTCTCCAATCTGCTTGTTATCAAAGGCTTCAAAAACAAAGTCATGGTTATGGCATCGTCGTCTCAATCACTTGAACTTCGGCACCATCAACGATCTTTCCAGAAAGGACTTAGTTGTAGGTTTACCTAGACTAAAGTATGAAAAGGATCATCTTTGTTCAGCATGTCAATTGGGAAAAAGCAAGAAGTATTCCCATAAACCCAAACCTACTAACTCTGTCACAGAAGTTCTTCATATGATTCATATGGATTTATGTGGACCAATGAGGGTGCAGAATATCTTTGGGAAGAAATATGTGTTAGTTGTGGTTGATGATTACTCTAGATTCACCTGGGTCAAGTTCTTAAGGACAAAGGATGAAACTACTGATATCATCATCAAACTCATCAAACAGCTGCAGGTTCGACTAAACAAAACTGTCAGAATTATCAGAACAGACAATGGAACTGAGTTTGTCAACAAACAACTTAGTGAATTCTATGAAAGCGTTGGAATCAGCCATCAAAGAAGTGTTCCACGAACCCCTCAACAGAACGGTGTAGTTGAAAGACGAAATCGTACTCTTGTTGAAGCCGCTAGAACAATGCTGATCTACTCAAAGGTTCCAATGTTTCTCTGGGCTGAAGCAATTGCCACTGCATGCTACACACAAAATCGTTCCCTGATTCACACTGTTCATGGAAAAACTCCATATGAACTTGTCCACAACAGAAAACCTAATCTATCTTTCATTCGTGTGTTTGGTGCATTATGCTATCCAACTAATGAGGGTCAAGACTTAGGCAAACTTAGGGCTAAAGCTGACATTGGAGTATTTGTAGGATATACATCAAACAAAAAGGGATACCGAATCTACAACAAAAGAACCCGAAATATCATGGAAACAATTCACATTACGTTTGATGAGCTGACCGGTCAAATGGCTCCTGGACACTCCAGCTCAGGACCCGCACTTCAAAACAGTCCCATTGGTTCATCCCTTGTTCCAAACTCCTCTCAAGAAACTCCATATGTACCTCCATCTGAAGATGATGTAAAGAAATTGTTTGATCCTACGTTTGATGAACTGTATGATTCAATTACTAATGAGGTGTTGATCCCTACAACAGAGGATGCTCATATTCCTGTGAATGAAGTCAATCCCTTAGTCTCAATATCTTTAAGTCAAGAAGCACCTGCTGCTGATCCTTCAGTCTCATCAACAAATCATCATTCTTCAAATGTACATCATGGAAATGTTTCTGGCATCAATGATGAAGTTAATCCCTTTACGACTCCTGAAGATGCTCCATTTGAAAACATATTTGCTACTCCTGAATCATCATCAGAACCATCTTCTTCAGGAGACATCGACTCAGCTACCTCAGTTCCTCAACAACTGCCACATGAACACCTCAGAAAATGGACTCACGATCATCCATTAGACAACATCATTGGAAATCCCTCTCGTCCTGTATCAACCCGGAAACAACTCGCAACCGATGCCTTATGGTGCTTCTTCAACTCCGTACTATCTAAGATAGAACCAAAAGATGTTAAAACTGCCATGAATGAAGATAGCTGGTTCAATGCCATGCAAGATGAAATTCATGAGTTTGATCGTCTTGATGTATGGGAGTTAGTCCCTGCTCCAGACTGTGCTATGATTATAGCTCTCAAATGGATCTTCAAAGTAAAACTTGATGAGCATGGTGATGTGTTGAAGAACAAGGCTCGATTAGTTACTAAAGGATACCGTCAAGAGGAGGGTATTGACTTTGAAGAATCTTTTGCTCCTGTTGCTCGAATCGAGGCAATCATAATCTTTTTGGCAATCATAATCTTTTGGTAGTCTATCAGATGGATGTGAAGACGGCATTTCTGAACGGAGATCTTAAAGAAGTCGTCTACGTCAGCCAACCTGAAGGATTTGTGAATCAAGAGCATCCTACTCACGTTTATCGTCTGAAGAAGGCTCTTTACGGTTTAAAGCAAGCTCCAAGGGCATGGTATGATACACTGTCAAAGTTTCTTCTATCAACCGGGTTCAGCAAAGGAGCAGTTGATCCTACATTGTTCACCAGGAAGTCAGGCAAACATTTAACTCATGTTCAAATTTATGTTGATGATATTATTTTTGCCTCGACAGACCCAATGGAATGTGACCGTTTTTCTAATGAAATGAGTTCAAAATTTCAAATGTCAATGATGGGACAAATGTCATTTTTCTTGGGATTACAAATTTCACAAAGTCCCGGAGGCATTTTCATAAATCAATCTAAATATGCAACTGAGATCCCCATGATTGATCGAACCAAACTAGATGAGGACCACTCAGGGATCATGATTGACCAAACGAAATATCATAGTATGATTGGATCCCTGATGTACCTCACAGCTAGTAGACCAGACATCTTGTTCGCTGTTTGCATGTGTGCTAGATACCAGGCTAAGCCTACTAAAAAGCACCTTGAGGCAGTTAAACGGGTCTTTCGGTATCTCCAAGGAACCATCAATATGGGACTATGGTACCCGAAGGACACCGGTATGTCACTAACGGCCTATGCAGATGCTGATCATGCAGGTTGTCAAGATACTCGTCGAAGTACGTCAGGAGGTGCTCAGTTTTTGGGTGATAAGCTTGTGAGCTGGTCTTCAAAGAAGCAAATGAGTACTTCTATTTCCTCTACAGAGGCTGAATACATAGCCATGTCATCTTGTTGTGCTCAAATCTTATGGATGAGATCTCAATTATCTGACTATGGCTTTGAATTCAACAAAATCCCTCTGTACTGTGATAATAAAAGTGCTATCGCTCTCTCATGCAACAACGTTCAACACTCAAGAGCAAAGCATATCGATATTCGACATCATTTCATCAGGGAACAAGTGGAAAAAGGTGTGGTGGAACTATATTTTGTGAGGTCTGAATATCAGTTAGCAGACATCTTCACCAAAGCTCTTCCAAGAGAACGTTTTGAGTTTATTCTTCCACGACTTGGTTTGAAAATCCTTCAACCAGAAACTCTCAAACGTCTTCAGGAGGAAGACGAGGAGTAAAGGTCTATCTTCATCTATCTCTTGTAAATATTTATTTGAAAAAACAAAATACAAAATTATAAAACCTTCAAAAATCAAATAGAAAAATATAAAACTTTCAAAATCCATAAAAATTTGAAAAATTCGAAAAATCTTCAAAAAAATATTGTCATTCTGTCATGTTTCTTCTCGATTCGATAATATCTACGGTCTTTGTGCTGTCATTCAAAGAATGACACGGGACTTTAGATATTGTTCGAATTTTTATTAAAAAAAAAAAAAAAAAAAAAAAAAAAAAAAAAATCAAAAAATCAAAAAAATATTTTTGGGAGAAAGAGAAACAATGGTTTATTGTCATTTTTAGGCAATAACCCGGTTTTAAAAGAAAGAAAAGAGCCATGTTTTACACTGTTTTCAAATTCCATGCTCTGATTCTATAAACATTTATCTGCTTAAAAAACTAAATGCTTTGAAAAATAACTCAGTCTCTATTTTTGATAATCATCAGGACGTATTTGTCAAAATCTCTATCTCTCAATCAACAACCTATGTCATTGATTGAGGGGGAGAATGATTTCTATTAAATTAAAAAGTTATTTGGCATTAAATTGTTTTCAAAAGATGTACATGCATGTTTTTATCAATGGAGTTTAAAGTCTTAAAATCCGATCCTTATCAGTTAAAACGCTTTCATAATCAAGTCACAATTGTCCTTAAAAAGCTTTCAAAATCAATTTAAATCTATAAGAGATCACAAATCTCAAATGATTTGATAATTGTGATCGGGGGAGAATGTGTGATTTAAATTGGATTTAAACTGATAATTCGGTAAATGGTTTTATAAGGATGTACATGCTGTCCTTCCCACATGTGACAAACGATTTCAAATTTTCCATGCACATGTTGAGGGGGAGCATCCATCTTAAACCTATGATTTGAAATGTGATCAACTTATCTCAATGTGCAGGTTCCCTCTAGTATGTGCAAAACTCTCTTCAAACCTCGAGGCACATATTGAGGGGGAGCAAATTTATGGAAACCTCATCCTTCCCGAAAATGTTCTATCTACTTGATTTGATGTGGGAAGTGATGTTGATATCTTTTAGAAAATGGTAATCAAAGAAGTTAATTCTTTCTCTTGCCTCCGTGTGCAAAACATTTTCAAATACTTGATGCACATGTTGAGGGGGAGTTCTCGTTCTAAAAATATCAAAAACAATTTCAGGTACAAAATGCTTTGATAGTATATCATAAGTATCTGAATTGAGTTTCAAATGGTTTTCAATTGGTTCCATATGGCAGATGAACAATACCAAATTGACCGACCAACTTTACTTTATGTACGGTGATATAAGGATGATAAGGTTAGGTATGTGTTCCCATGATCCGCCAGAACCGGAGGGATCTACCCAGGGACAATCCACTAGTTAGTGTAGAAGTCCTTAGGTATGATGATAAAAGGAGAAAAGTGAGATATGGGAAGAGTGCGGACTGAAATAGAGCAAGTACTGGAACAAACCCAACAAGGTTCTTGCTATGAAGTCTCGGTAAGCACTGAAGGGGTTGAAGAATTAAAAGGAATTGAATGAGAAAAGGGTGAAAACAAATAGCCCTCCATTTATTCAACCTTAGGGCAGAAACCGGGTTCAATTCATATGCTACTGATGGTAACATCGGTATTGAAGACAAGACGTCATGGACCCAGTGACGCACTGCACTTCAACTTTCCAAACCACTCAAGTTCCTCTTAAAAGGACTTGTTTCATTCTCACGGGGAACCGACATTATCTATCGACTTTCTCTTAGAGATTGTTGATATTGAAGAAGGAGACCCTCTCCCTAGTCTCCGGCACAGGATCCAAATATGCACAAATTCAGTCTAGAGCCACGAGATCATCTATAAATCTCATTAGGATACTTTTAATGAAGACTCTCTGTTTCACACAATGTGGAAAGAGAGATTATATCTTGAGTCCTACGCATTATCCTTGTGGTATTGCCAGAACATCTGAGTAATGTGTTTACATATTCACAATGAAGATGGAAAGCCTTCTGGAGCCAACATCAAACAAGCTCCTGGTAGGTGGCATGTGAGATCTATTATATAGATCAACCATGTGACAACTGAACAGAAACAATGGGGCGATTCAATCTCTTGAATCAATCCTGGTTCAGGATATGGATTGACGGATACCTTTGAAAAACCGGTCTTTGTGCTTAACAACTCTTTTCTGTAGCACATCGACCGTGTACTTATTTTTCAAACCAAAAGGTGTTTTTATGATTGATAATTGATTTTCAATAAAACCTTCGTTGTATTGCAAAAACAATTTCTATTGAGCAATACACGATTGTTTTTCAAATATCTTTTCATCAATCAGTGGACTTAACATTCGCTGGTTCACTCACTCCGTGTTATCTTCTTTGAGATGTTCCGGTTTGAGAACAGCTAGAGCAGCTGCGAAACCCTGTCAAGGAAATTCTTCGGAATTATACCTGATCACAGGCAGTACATGTACTGATCAACGGGGAACCGTGGGCCGTGTACCTCAATTCAACGAAAGTGATCAAAGACACTTTCGTGCGATTTATTGCTAACTGTTCTATGCAGGTACGCCCAACGTTTGCAGGTGATCAGAATGAAGCGGTCAATCCATAGCCGCATGCTCACTTAACACATTCATCTATAAAGAAATCATGATTAGTGCATCAATGACTCTGATATTTACACTCCATGCTTCTGCTACGCTGCTGCCAATATCATGAATCAACTAAAGCTTCCGCTACTCTGATGAGAAGATATCATGATCCAGAATGTGAGCATGTCGGTCCTAAAGTCACAACATCACATATTACCAACACCACAAAGGATGTGTCAGAGATTGTTGATAGCTGATGATCTCAAATGATGGCTCAAAATTATTATCACGTGGATCAGTAAAAGACCTCCACTTGAAGTATCCAAACATGCAATGAGATGAATCTATGACTACGAGCTCAGGAGCAAAGGACTACATCAAGAATGCAAGATCAATTGTTAATGTAATATCTTTTTGTATTCAATGTAAGTTTGGTACATGATTGAGGTGACCTCCCTTAGGGGAAGATTGTTAGGAATTAGAAATTCCAGGTATTAAAGAGTCGGTCACCTCAAGTATTTGTAATCGTTAGAAAGCTCGTAGTCGTAGTTCTTTTAAGTTAAGTAGTATTTAGTTAAGTAACACCGTGGAGGACGGACGGGTCTTTACCCACTGTATGCCTGATCCACAGCCCGATGTGTGGCGATTTATGTAAGACTATAAATACTCTCTACCTCCCAAGGTAGAGAGTTGGAGCTCATAATAATATCTTTCACTTTCTCTCACTAAGTTCCCTAAACCTCTAACTTTCTCTCTCTAGAATTCCATCTATACGCCACTTTGTGTTATGGTTTGATGTGTATGTGAAAACTAATATCCTACAGTGTGTCACCATGAATCCTTTCTTCATATATGACACTAAAGAAGCCAGTCTCACTATGCTGAACATGAGATCTTGTTCTTTCAGCATGAACATCCCCAATAACATTCTCCAAGGGATGATCCTGATTAATTCTTCTGTGTGGTGTAACAGGAACAGCATAGGATGAAGCTATATTAGTAAAATCAATCTCATCTGCTTCATCATTAGGATTAGAAACATCTGTATTAACTGATGGAATGGAGTGGGGACCATCAGTATTAAATTATGGCCCATCCGTACTAACCTGTGGCTTATCAGCATTAACCACATTAGTACTGATCACTTCAATTTCTACAACTGCATCACCTTCAATGATTACACCTCCTTTAGCAGTAGAATCAATGGTCTTTGGAGACTGATCACTTTCTTTGTTTGCCTCTCCTGAAGAAGTGCTTCCAACTGAACTGTCCTTCCAGATGGGCAATAGGACACAATCATCATCATCATCAGAATCTGCATCAGGACCTTGCTTTTCACCTGCAACAATGTTAGAATCTACAAAAACAGGCACATAGTTCATGGATTCAGTTAGCATATCAATATCAAAAAGCCATTTTGGTCCTTGCCCCTCTACACTAGGTTTATCCTCAAGAAACTCTATGTGCATATTCTCCTCTATTCTTCTGGTTCTAGAATTATAAACCCTAAAGGCTTTACTATTCAGGGAGTAGCCAACCAAATATCCACTATCAGACTTTCCATCAAACTTACCTAAGTGGTCAATGGTATTGAGAATAGAGACATGACACCCAAAAGGTTTAAGAAAGTCTAGGGTAGGCTTTCTACCTAAGAACAACTCATAGGGAGTTTGCCATGAGGCTTTATGTTGGGTTCAGTAAATACCCAAACCCCTTAATCTAGGATTTGAATAGAAAATAACCCCGGTGTTTAGTTCGTTAAACACTAACAGGTCACTGAGTGCATAGTCTCTCAGTGAGTCATCTTCAGGATACTCAGTATGAGGCGAAGAAGAAGTCTCTCCACTCAGTAAGGCCAAACTTAAAGGGTGAAGACTGAGTCAAGAAGAAGATGATGGATTCAGTGAGTGATGACAATAACTCACTGAATCCCTAAGACTCCTCTCCAACTACTTACACTGAAGACAAACTGAAGTAGAAAACTGAAGGATGTAAAGACTGAAGAAAGAGCGAGACATGGCGGGATAAGTTTGAATCAGATAAGACGAAGTACTTATCAACCAAAGTCAACTTTCCCTGAATTGCAAAAGATCAGGCTCAGTTTCATCACTGAACTTAGGAAAGAAGTCTTGTCTCTTACCTAGAATAGTCTTTGTAAACAGAGACAAAATACATCAGTATTTTGTCTTGTGTATGATGTCAGTTTGTCACTTAGGAAAGAGTCAAATATCATACATGTATAAATAGCATAAGAGATGGAGTGAAAAGATTAAGCTTGTGAATTGTAAAAACACACACACACGCAAGCCTTCTTTTCACTCCTCCAAATACGACTTTATCCCTGAGATAGCTCAGTGGGTTCTAAGAGTTGTGCTCAGACTTAGCCTGAGCATAAAGAGGAGTCACCAACCTTTGTCATTTCAATCCCAATTTCTATTCCGCAAGTACTTGGGTAACGTATTCTTTACGATTCATTTCTAATAAGAATATGATGTTGAAAATTATCTATTGTGTTTTACTTACGTTAATTTCAGTCATTGTTCACTATTAACTTGTTTTATATTTTTAAACTGTTTTAAACGATAGTGAACGGGGAACAACAAGTGGTATCAGAGCAATACTAATTATAAAACTCGTTTTTTAGGCCGCTCTAAAAGTTTTTAAATTAGGATCCTAAATGGCTGATTTTGATGTACCCCAACTAGTCGACAAAAAGGGTGGAGCTTATACATCTAATGCTCCTCGACTTGAAGTTGGCAAATTCAACAAATGGAAAAAGCGAATGATTTGCTATTTGACTGGAATGGAACCTTACTACATAAAATGTATTAATGAAGGTCCATTCGTCCCAAAAACAGCTGAAGGTTTGCCTAAACCTGAAGCTCAGTGGACTCAGGATGAAAGAAGAGTGGTCAACCAGGACCAAAGACTCAAGAGTATCATCATATCTTGTCTCCCTATGATACCATGGAGTCGTTTATTAAATGTAGTACAGCTAAGCAAACCTCGGAAGACCTGGTCCATAGTCATGAAGGTCCATCTGATACCAAGGAAAACAGGATAATGGACCTGAAACTTGAGTATAATACCTTCAGGGCTAAGGACTCAGAAGCTCTGTCTCAAACTTACACCCGGTACAAAACTTTGTTAAATGAACTTTCAAATGATGGTGTAAAATTGTCCGAACATAAAATCAATGTTGGTTTTGTAAACAGTCTTCCTGAGAAATGGTTGAATTTCTCTCAGGGACTAAGGAATGCTAACCACATTCAGAATCTTGAGCTTCCTGAAATTTATGAGAAATTTGTCTATGAGGAAAACCTCATCAACAGACGATACCCTGACTTGAAAAAGTCCCAGGAAGTCAAGAAGTCCCTGACAACCATTTCCAATCCAGTGTCAACTGCTTTTTATTCTAACAATGTGATTCAAGATTTTCAGGAAAACTCTGATGATGAGGCAGATGAGAGGACAAGCGAGGAGTACCTGAACGATTTAAATATTGAGTTTCAGGAAAGAGCACTCCTCGCTAACTCAAAAAGGTTTATTCGAAGAAACAAAAGTTTTTCAAATGCTAAAGCTAATAAAGACACTGAATGTTTTAAGTGTCACAAAAAGGGTCATTTTGCAAAAGACTGCTTTTCAAAAACAATTTCTGAACCCTCTTACAAACCATCAGGGTCAAACCAGTCTTCAGGCTTTAGCAAATTTCAACCAAAAATCTTTCAGTCTCATCAAAAATTTCAAAGAAAGTCTGATCAAAACAAAGCTGTTGATTATGAAACCAAGTATAAGAAAGCAAAAGCTAAGCTTGCATTGCTTGAGGCCAGTCCTTCAGAAACAACCAGTGTTAAATCTGTGCAGGGTAAAAACAAAGGCCTCGTTGCTGAAACCTTTGACTGGGATGAAGAGCCAGTATCATCTGATGATGAAATGGTACATGTCAGTGCACTGATGGCCCTCTCAGAAGAGGACAAGCTAGTTGTTGGGAAGAATCATGCCAGAAACGAGGAATGGGTCAACATCACAATGAAAAAGGTAAACATCTTACTTTCTATGGATGATGACTCCGATTGGTAGTCTTATATGAATTATCTTAATGTTGACCTTAAGTTTGTAGAAGAGCAACGATTAAATCTTTTTTCAAAATACAACAAGCTAAGTTTTGAATTAAACAAGTGTAGAGATGAACTACTTATTTTAAAACAAGCCAAGCTTGAGGCTGTCACTTTGCAAATTCAAAACACTGAACTAGTTAAAAGAAATCAAGCTCTTCAATATGAACTTAAAAAGGTACAAGATATTCTTGATAGTTGGACTGCTAAGAATCCCAAGGTCTTTGATGCTGTGGGTGCCCCCAGTAGCAAAAAGAGAGTCATAGGTGAAGATCAGCTCCCTGACTCTCACAACAAAGACCAAAGTTCTAAACCTTTTGTGTCTGGTGGCATGATTACCAATATGCTAACAACTCCAAATTCCAGTGATTGGATTGAACGGGTTAATCCTGAGAGTAAGCTTCCAAATTTCGATTCTGGAAGGATTCTTGAGCCTGAGAGCCAAGCTCTTAAGAGCATGCTAGGACTCCATGATGTGCCCAGTAGTACTGAACACATCTCTGAGTCTGAAGCAGAATCTCAAACACCGCTTCCACCCCTGAAACCTCTTTAGGGTGCTGATCCAAGCTCTGAGCTTACTCCTCTAAAATTTAATCCTCACTCACCAAAAGAAAGGTCTGGACTTGGTAGAACCATCCTGCAAAGACAAAAAAAACAAATCCAACAAGAGTCTACTCCTACTAAGACTTCAACATCCTCTGTCCCCACTGAAGCTGACCAAATTCAGCAACTTACTGAGCTAGTGAGGAAGCTGACAGAAAAGATGGAATCCATCGAAAAAGCCCCTGATTCAATCAAGGAAACTAAGTCAGCCTCATCTAGCTCATCAAAATCAAAATCCACCAACAAACCCAAGCAGAAGTGTGAGCTGTGTCATTACACTAGTCATACCACTGACAACTGCTATAGAATCCTTTATTGTATGATCTGCAATAAGGATGATCACAGAACTGTAGACCACTTACAGTATGTAAGCTCTGTCAGTAAAGCAAACTATACCAAAGTTGGTCATCAGTATGCTTCATCCTCCAAAACAGCTCTCAAGAATAGAGCAAAACCTTTTCCTCTTTGCCTTCACTGTGGGTTTAATGATCATCATCAGGATGACTGTCTCATGAACACATGCTGTGATATATGTGGAAATCCAGCTCATGAGACATCCCAACATGACAGTGTCATTCATGCAAGGAGAAGTGCAAAACAACCCAAAATCACTGAGTCTTCCTCAGTCTCTAAATGCAAAACCTGTGGTAGCACAATGCACTCAACCACTGACCATGAGTCGATTGCAAAATTCAAAGAGACCTTGAGACCCAAGCCCACTAGCAAGTAGGTCACTAAGAGAAACTAATTCAGTTTACTACTTGTGCAGAGACACGCCAGGGAGCCTATTTGGCATCTAGACAGTGGATGCTCAAGAAGCATGACTGGTGTAAAGGAGTATATGCACAAGTATGTAAAGGAACCAGGACCCAAATTAGTATTTGGTGATAACTCATCATGTCCCACTGAAGGTTATGGTTCAGTAAACTGCAATGGAATAGTTTTCTCTAGAATTGCTTATGTCAATGGTCTCAAATACAATCTCATCAGTGTCAGTCAACTATGTGATGCTAAGTACATTATGCAATTCAATGACAAACAAGGCACCATTTTCAATGCCAATAAAGAAGTTGTTTTGATAGCTCATAGAAGAGATGATGTTTATGTCTTAGACATGTCTACTCTTTCTAGACCAGACATCCAATTCTCAGTCTGTCTAATAGCAAGATATTAGTCTAATCCTAAAGAATCCAATCTCACTGCAGCCAAGAGAATTCTCAGATACCTGAAGGGAACTTCAAGCCTTGGACTTTACTATCCAAAGTGCTCAGGGTTTGATCTCAAAGGTTACTCTGATTCTGATTATGCTGGATTCAACATGGACAGGAAAAGTACCTCAGGGTCCTGTCAGTTTCTTGGAGTAAAACTGGTTTGCTGGAGTGATAAAATGCAACAATCAGTGGCTATGTCTTCAGCAGAAGCTGAGTATATAGCTGCAGCAGGATGTTGTGCCAATGTATTATGGATGAAAAGTCAACTCAGTGACTATGACATCCATTACAAAATGGTACCCATCTTCTATGATAACACCAATGGTATTGCAATCTCCAACAACCATGTCCTCCACCAAAGAACCAAACACATTGATATCAGATATTTTGGGTCTATTATAGATTTGATGATACAAAACAAGAAGAATGAAACATGAAGGACTAAAAGTGACAAGAAGGAAAACTACAAAAAGATGAAGGATTTGGAAGATTCTATAAGATATGCTTAAAAGAATATTTAGTTTCCTAATTGTATTATGATTCCTCTTGTAAACCCTAGATGTCTCTAGTATATAAAGAGACATAGGGTCATTAGTTTAATTGTACGTACATGATGTAAACACCAAAGCTGTGTGTGTGGGGGAACCTAGGCGTAGGGATTTGGGAAAACGCCTAGGGTTTAGTGGTTTAGTTAGTTAGTGTTAGATCAAGTCTTTGACCTTTATTATAGTTGGTTAGTTAGTTTATGATAATAAAAAACCTTGTTCATAATAATGTTGATTCTATGTTTGAATATTCCGCCTTCATTATTATGTGTTCCTAGATATAATATTAGACCTAGTCTAAGAGTTACAACGATTTAACATGTGGTATCAGAGCCTGGGCTCGTGATATCTAGGATCTACAAGGTCTTTCGAATAGAAAAGAAGAAAAAAATTCGAATCTGGAATTTTCGTAAGGTTTCTGCAGGGCTGTTTTCAAACAGCGATAATGTTTTCGTTAACCGTCGGATCGGGATGAAATTTTAGGTGGATGTTCTCTATATGACAATATAACTTTTCACTGAAGGGATCTTCATTCTGAGCTTTCAATCAAAAGATATTCACTGTCGAAGTTGGCTGCTGAAGGAGTTTTTCAAAATCGAATTTTTTAGATTTTTGGTGTTTTCATTCGTTTGAGTATGCATTAAAAGGTACTATCAAACCCTAAAAAAATGAGTTTTTAATGATCACTATTTTTGGAGTATGGTTTGCTTGTTTATTGGTATCGAACCCCTAAATTACTCAAAGTACTGCTACGCTTCTTCAAAGTACTGTTTATTCACAAAGTACTGTTATATTGCTCTGCGTTTTTCAAAGGTACTGCTCATGATTATTGGGTGAAGTCGCTGTACACAAGGTTTTATTTAACGATCATTCTTCTGGATTTATTTATTTGAGGTTACTTGGTATTACTTATGCGCAAGGATGTGAGAGGTTCAAATCAATATTGTTACTCATGTATGGTCTCGAATAAGGTTACTTCTCATGATTACTATGGATAAACGTTTTTTATTGGAAGAGGAAGGCCTACAGATTTTAAGAATATGTTATTCACGATGGGGTTTACGTGATGATAAGAGAAGCATGGATGAAAGTACTGCTGCGTGATTAAAGTACTGCTACTCTTATTTAAAGTACTGCTGCGTATTTCATTTATGTACTGCTGGTCCAATTACAGTTTTGGAAGATAGTATTAAGGATACTACTGATCATATGTATTCGAAAGAAGTTACTACTGTTGTTCATGCTCAACTTGTTTGGATTCCACTTTGAGTATCTGTTTTAACGTTTAATGCGTGCTGGGATTATAAAATTGTACGAAGTTTTCAAGTTGATGATATTCATTGTATGGAGGCCAGACTATACGCAATATATTATTGGCCACAGATTGGTCAAGGTTGCTTCTTGGGTCGGTGACATTAAAGATGGATTGGAATATTGACGCAAGGAGAAAAGTGGTGAGGTTTATTCGTGAATAAATTTCTAATATTTTTGTTCATGAAGGGTTCAAAAGTTACGATGATTGGAGGGTGGATAGCATGATATGGTTGACCAAGGAATGGTTACTCGTTGTAATTTGGCAATAAACTAAGTTGCATGCATACTTGAAGACTTTGTATTGAAGATTCGTATTTTGAGTGTATGATTGGTCAAATATTAACCTCGTACCATTAATTGGTTTCACATGGGATGGTGCTTTATTTGTTTAATGTGTGGTTAAATTGGCTTCACGTGGTAATGCTTTCTATCATTATTATCATAATACATATCATGGGTCGGTGGAATTTGAAGATTCATATCAAAGTGTTATTATAATACATATCAGGTTTTGATTATTTTCCTATGAGATGGTTTACATGGTTAAAAGATTTGGATGCTCATTGGCCTGGAGATTATAGTTTTGATCGATATCGGATAGAGCGTACGTTCTGGTTTTCGTATGGTTTTTGATATAAGGGGAAGTCGAGCATGACGATTGTTATGGATTTTTGACGACACACACACAAGTTATTGTTCACACACACAAGGAGTTTTGTGATTTGTTCTTAAAAGGATTCAAAAAGGCTCGTATTTGATTCTTATGGATTAATTGATTACGAAGAAGGTTTAATATCATTTATTTGATGTTGTAGTTGAGTTTCACAGGTTTGTGTTCTTATCATATAGCTTGATGAATCTAGCAATGTGTGATTTTTCTTATGATGCTCTAAGCAAACATTGGCTATCACTTAAAGGAGTTACATTGTAGTGCTCAGTGTCTAATATTAGTTGAGGATTTTGTCAAGGGATTGCGGTCTACTTATATTTGGTGATTCGTACAAGTATGGAGTTTCGTGGATAGTACAAGATTTAAGACACAAGTTTGGGAAATTCTACTTCTTCATCAAATTTGTTATACTCGGTTTTCTTCACAAGTAATCATTACATAAAGCCTACAGATTTTGAAGAATCAGTTGATCTTCATGCATCACTCGAGGGGAAGTTTCTACGGTTTATTCATTCTCTATTTGTTGATAACAAAAAGGGGAAGAGATGTTTGAGTGACATGTTCAAGTCAAGGGGAAGCATGGAAGACAAGATTGTTTCATTCATGGTGAGATTTAATTATCTCAATTTCTCTACTTCGTCTAGGGAAGTTCGTACAAGATTCGTGGTTGTTTTGTTACCATCAAATAGGGGAAGATTGTTGGGTCTATTATAGATTTGATGATACAAAACAAGAAGAATGAAACATGAAGGACTAAAAGTGACAAGAAGGGAAACTACAAAAAGATGGAGGATTTGGAAGATTCTAGAAGATATGCTTAAAAGAATATTTAGTTTCCTAATTGTATTATGATTCCTCTTGTAAACCCTAGATGTCTCTAGTATATAAAGAGACATAGGGTCATTAGTTTAATTGTACGTACATGATGTAAAAACCAAAGGTGTGTGTGTGGGAACCTAGGCGTAGGGATTTGGGAAAACGCCTTCTAGATTAATAGTAATTAGATCTCCTAGGGCTCCTATTCCAAGAGGTGTTTGGTGAAAATTGAGCAGTACTTTGAGAAAGTACTGTATTTTGCTTAACAGTACCTTGGAAAGTGTTTGAAGGTACTGGAGGTTTTGAAAAAGGTCTTCTCTGGTGAGGGTGCCTGTAGTCTGGTGAGAAGTTTCTATAGTTAATCCTATGTGAATGGTTCCAAGCTGGTCTACTCTCCCTTGGTTTTTGGTTGACAGGTCTGTTCTTAGGGAATTTACTTAGGTATTCTTAATGTAAGTCACAGTCCTTAATCAAATGATCAGGACTAAAACAAACAAAACATAGTTTTTGTTCTATAATCCCAAAATTTCTTCTTCTATGTGTATTACCAAACCTATCCTGATTTCTAGGTGAATGATTAAAACTGTTTTGACCAAAATTATCCCAAAAAGGTTTAGCAATGTTGTGAAAAGGTTTTCTTAAAGGTACTGCTGAAGGTGTAGCAGTACTTTGAGGTGTAGCAGTACTTTGAAGTGAAAGTACTGCTTGAATTTTAGCATCATCTACCTTAGGTGTCTCAACTGTTTCTTGTTGGGTTTCAGACCTAGATTGACCAATAAGCTTCTTTCTAAATTCTAGGTTGTCTACACCAAAACGAGAAACATCAGGTCTTATGGGTTGATGACTACCAGTGGGATGTGGAACAGCATGATAACCCTTGTCTTTCTTATATTCTGGAGGTGGTTCACTAAATGATTCCTCGTTACTAGATGTGTCAACATAGTTAATAAGCTCATCATCACTAGTGGTTATATCCTCAAAATCACATTTATCCTGATCACTAGGTGGGTTTTCTATGCTATTAAAGTCCATACCAAAACCTAGGCCAGTTCTAATGTAATCTCTTCTCTGTTTTTCAACATAACTAACATGAGAAAGACCAGATTCTTTCCAGGCATACAGTTTAACTTCCATTCACTTAATTTTAACTGATAATCCTGTTGTTCATATTTTTCTGCCCAAGCCATTTCATTATTTTCATGTGTTATAATTTTGGCTTCCATAGACTCTAAGGTTATTTGATAACCTACTACCTCAGACATAGCCTTTATACAGTTATCTTTTTCAATCACATAACTATTAAGTACTTTTTGATAAAAGTCATGACAGTTTGAGCATACCTCAGAGATAGGGGTTGAGCTTGGTGAAGTAGCCATCATAGCAAGTAGAACAAGATCATCTTCACTCTCCATGCTCCAGTCAAAGCTTCCTAGACCATCTCTAGAATCCATAGCAACATGTCCAGGTTCCTCATCGAAAGTTGTGCTCCAGTCAAATTCTTCCACAGAATCCTCCACAGCTACCATACAGTAGGTTACTGGTTCATCATCAAACTCAGCACTCCAATCAACCTCTGATAAGTTCTCTTGAGCAACCAACGCTTTTGTTTCTGTAATAGGAATTTCTTTAAGCTCTAGCTTTGGTTTCTCAGTTATCTTGTTTGCTTGATATTTAGCAAACCTGCACTCCCTTGCAAAATGTCCAGTCTTTTGACAATTGAAGCATTCAATCTTGGATTTGTCAAAAGTGATTCCCTGTTTTGGCTTGAAATCAATGCCTCTTCCCGTCTTTTTCATAAACTTCTTGATCCTTGCAGTGATCATAGCAACTTGCCACCTGATATCAATTTCTTCAAGAGCATCCTCTTCAATCTGTGAGAGATCTTCTTCATAAGTGACAGGTAGAGAAGCTTGCTGTGCAAAGAAAGAGCATACAACTTCATCTGAGTGAATGGTAGGTGATGGTGTGGCTTGCTGAGCAAAGGTGGGGGTAGAATAGGCAACAGTACTTTGAGCAACAGTACTTTGAGAAGGAGAAGCAGTACTTTTGGTGGAAGTACTGCCCCTCTTTTCAGATGAAAAAAAGGTAATACTGTGAGATTTGGAACTGGAGAAGCATCATGGAACTTGAGTAGATGACCATCTGGAATGGCAGACAAGATAATGTTGAGAGCCTTCTCTTGATTCCTTATTTTTGTTGCAGGTAAGACTGCCTTAGGTGCTTTGGGTTGTCCAGGAACATCAATAGGTTCTGGAACTTCTTCATTACCATTGACAATTACATTCCATAGTGCATGGTCTGTAATTGCAATGTACTGCCTCATCTTCATGCTCCATAGGTCGTACTCTCCCTTCTTGATGATAGGTATCCTTAGTGAAGTGATGGATGGTGGTGGAACAGCTTCAGTCGACATCTTTAGGTTTTAGTTAACTAGGTTTTAGGGTTTCTTCTTAGTCAGAGTTTCCACACAAGCTCTGATACCATTTGTTGGATCGATGTACTCTAACCAAACTAACTTAAATAGCTTGTTAAGGGTTTAATAACTTCGGATAAATCCTAAGTTATTAACAATGAAACACTGAGTAATCTTTATTAAGTACGCGGAATTTACTTAACAAATATAAGAAGAATATAACTTTAACTTTTATTAATAACTCTAAATCTGCTTGTTATGCAGACTCTTTAACAACTCTAAAACTCTAATAATAATCGTACTTTATGATTCAAACTCGTACTTCTAATACCAATCTAGGGGTCCTTTTATAGGCTTAAGGATAACCCTAGTCGGTTTACAATTTGTATCCTTGTACGACAAGTAATCTAAACAAAGAATATTCTAGAATAAACAAAGTTTTCCATAAACAAATATAGCAGTTCTTTAGCTTCGCAGTACTTTGACTTCGACAGCAGTACTTTGACTTCCTCTTTAGCAGTACTTTGACTTTTTCCAGTACTTTGTCATTCTTCAGCACTTTCATATCCCAACAAAGGTGTTTATGATTGATAATTGATTTTCCTTAAAACCTTCGTTGTATTGAAAAAAAAAAAAAAAAAAAAACCTTTATTAAGAAGTACACGATTGTTTTTCAAATCTCTTTTCATCAATCAGTGAATCTCAAATTCGCTGGTTCACTCACTCCGTGTTGTCTTCTTTGAGACGTTCCGGTTTGAGAACAGCTAGAGCAGCTGCGAAACCCTGTCAATGAGGTTCTTTGGAATTATACATGGTCACAGGCAGTACTTGTACTGATCAACGGGGAACCGTGGGCCGTGTACCTCAATTCAACGAAAGTGATCAAAGACACTTTCATGCGCTTTATTGCTAACTGTTGTATGCAGGTACACCCAACGTTTGCAGCTGATCAGAATGGAGAGGTCAATCCATAGCCGCATGCTCACACAACACATTCATTTCCAAAGAAATCATGATTAGTGCATCAATGACTCTGATATTCTCACTCCATGCTTCTGCTACGCTGATACAAATATCATGAATCAACTAAAGCTTCCGCTACTCTGATGAGAAGAAATCATGATCCAGAATGTGAGCATGTCGGTCCAAATGTCACAACATCACATAATGTCAACACTACAAAGGAAGAGTCAGAGATTTATGGTAGCTGATGATCTCAAAGCTGGCTTAAAACTCATTAACACGTGGATCAGTTAAAGACCTCCACTTGGATTAACCAAACATGCAAAAATGAAGAATCAATAACTACGGGCTACAGAGCAAAGAACATTAACAAGAATCCAAGAACAATCTTAATGTAATATATGTTTGTATTCAATGTAATTTGAGGTGACCTCCCTTAGGGGGAGATTGTTAGGATTTAGTAAATCCAGTTATTAAAGTGTCGGTCACCTCAAGTATATGTAATCGTTAGAAAGCTCGTAGCCGTAGTTATTTAATGTTAGGTAGTATTTAGTTAAGTAACACCGTGGAGGACGGACGGGTCTTTACCCACTGTATGCCTGATCCACAGCCCGTAGGTGGCGTTTATGTAAGATACTATAAATACCCTCTACCTCCCAAGGTAGAGGGTTGGAGCTTATAATAATACTTTTACTTTCTCTCACTAAGTTCCCAAACCTCTAACTCTTTCTCTCTCTAAAAACCTTATAGTATATGCCTACATTTGATCATGGTTTGATGTGTTTGTGAAATCCAATATGTTACACACGAGCCATGTCGAACAATATCAATTGGCTCAATCCCGAAGCTAACATCGACTTCACAAGACAAGACAAGGCTCCCTACTACACTGATTGGACCAAACCCTTACCAACAATTGGCCGACCGGATCAACCTCAAATTCCATACTGTTACTTCTTCAACAATGACCTCGAGTTTCTTCTACACGGTAGCGATGTGACAAGGAAGTACGCTATGTCACTCACATTTCCTTTCCCAACAGTAATCTACTCTCACAATCCAGCTATCGAGGAAGAAGCCACACATATGTTTGCTGATCAAGTGGAAAAGTATGACCTTGATGCGCTGTATGGGATTCATCATTGGCCTGAGCACCAAAGAATCTTCTATAGAAGCTGCCAGGTTCTCAAGTCTAAAAAGGAAGTGTTTAGTGAAAAATGGATCATTGCAATTAAGCATGTTACCCTGTCGTCAAAGTGGGACTACACATTCCTCAAGAACATTGTGGTCAAACGACAAGACGAAGAGGAATATGGCTTCTGTGAAGCAGATTTTCCAAGATTGTCACTAAATGACATTAAAGATATGTATCTCGCTAAGGTTCAAGGACGAATGAGACATTTCTCTACAACCATCCAACGCGAGTACATCAAGTCATTATTAATCTTCATCAGAAGCATCGTGATCCAAGAACGGGAAGAAGACATTCAGCTTGCCGTGGAATCTTATCAAAAACGGGTCAATTTCACAAAACCTCAACTAGACCTCCCCGACATCAACCGACTTCCTCAATACACACTCATCAAGAAGCCATTTGGGGTAGTCTACAGAAGTGAACTACACCACAACTTTTTCATGGCGTGTAAAGAATTTCATAAGTTTGGGGATCACACTTTGAAGAAAGTTAGGGATGGGCTAGCATACAGGTTGAAAGAGATTCGTGACGGCATCGGGTCACCAAAGAGATGGAATTCGAGGGAGAAAAGGGATGTTAAGAAGATCATCACGCGCATTGATGAAAGGTTGTTTAGGCGGGATCAGATCAGAACATTGGAAAGCTTCGTTGGTGGTCGTCCAAGCATTTCTCTCACGGGCTATCAACGTCCATAACGCATTCCCGGTGTTATTGCTGGACTACCTGAGACACCTGGTACCCCTTGATCTATTTCTCTTATAATTATATGGATGTGTGATTTATATTTAATATTGGCTTGTGCACACATAACAGTGTACAACCCGAACTTGAAATGAAAGGACCCTGTGGTACGCATCAGTGCCACAATCCTATAAAAGGAGCGAAAGCTTCTTACTTTTGAGTAAAACTAATCAAAACTTTCATTTTCAAAGTTTTGCTCAAAAGGACAAGTACTTCCCCTTATGATTTTCAAAACCTCAAAAGTTTATATCACTTGTTGAGGGGGAGTATTTGCTTAAAACTTTGTTCATAATATGTTCGTCATGGTAATCTTCCCGCAAAACTCGAAATGGACATATTCGATATCAAATTTCTTTAAAAATCACATTTATATGCCATTTTTTAGGGGGAGAAAAATTACATGATAAGAAATATGTTGTGAATTGCCAATGAATCGTCGTGCTAAAAAGACTTAACCAATGAAATGACGAGATCTTAAATGTTAGTAAATCGAAAAGACTTGTCCGGGACGGGTAATAATTTCAAGCTAGCTCGCTAGTGATGTAAACATGTCTCGCAAAGGACTTGTCCGAGTAGAATGTACCATTCAAGAAACTCTTGGTAGACATGAACTTTGACGGGGTTTGACAACCTTTTGAGGTTTGTCCACATCTTCAAGATAGTTATTAGAGCTAGTTGTCACCTAAAAACTAACAATGTAACTCTTTAACTATGCAACGTAACCGTGTCTCGCGGGGGATTGTCTATCTTGAGTCGATCAATTCAAAAAGTGCGCGCTCTTCTCTCATCGTGCAAATTTTTGTCAAAATACTTAAGCACGTGTGGAGGGGGAGTATTTCTGCAAAATCTTAAACTCTCAACAGTGGTATTAAATGCTTTTACTCATAACCACTTTGAGAGATTTTTCATGAAATTTGGTTTTATAGCAATGGAGTTATAAGGTGACTAAGGTTAGGAATAACCGTCCTATGATCCTCCAGATCCGGAGGGATCTACCCAAGGACACCACCAATAGTTAGAATTAGAAGTCCTTAGGTATGATTATAAAAAGAAGAAAATGAGAATCGCAGAAAGAAGGAGTTGAAGAATTAAAAAAAGTAATGAAAAGGGTAAAAACAAATAGCCCTCCAGATTATTCAACTTAGGGAAGACACCGGGTTCAATTCATATGCTACTGGTTGTCACTTGATGACGTCGGTATTGAAGATCAAAGTCGTCATGGACCCAGTGACGCATGCACTAAACCTTCTTAGCCACTCAAGTTTCTCTCAAAGACTTTCTCCTTAGGCGCATGTCTCAGCAACACAAAACGAGGGTTTCGCTCGTTATAGGACTTGACCAAACATCTCACGACACGAGCTGACGACAGCCATGCAGCACCTGTATGAAAGTCAGTACCATCCCCTTAGACCCTTTTGCATACTTCGATCTATAAGGCTTTCAAACCTGCTTAACATCACCCCTCTGTCATGTATTGGCTCTCTCTTTCCGCTGATAGAGCAGTTTGCGGCCCTTTCGCGACTCAAACTGTCGGTACGCTTTCCGGCTCGCAACCGATCAAATGGGTGGAGGCTCTCTATTTTCTTGCAATGCCGGCTCTTCGCCTTTAGTTAGAAGTAGAAGTAGAGGGCGCCGTTTGCCCCACACTTCAGAAAAAGTCCAGCTTTCACAGTTTTAGGAAAGGCCAGGCCAGCGGTCTCGCCATTCCTTCTTCAGTAAAGGAAAGAAGCCTTGATCCCAAGACTAGCTGCGGATTCTTCCTTTTATCCGGACACAGAAGCTTGTTTCATTCTCACAGGGAACCCTACGTAAACTATCGGCTTTCTCTTAGAGATTTCTGGTATTGAAGAAGGAGACCCTCTCCCTAGTCTCCGCTCAGGAAAACCAAAGCGCACTATTGAGTCTAGAGCCACGAGATTCATCAAAAGATCTCTTAGGTACACTTGACATTTCATCACTTGTCGTTCAACATTAAGGACGCAAGTGATACATTATCGAGACCTACACAGATCTTTGCAATCTGTCGAGAACATTTATGAGAGGTTCACACATGTGATCCTCAGTGATTGAATGGAAACTCCTGCCAGGGTCAACATCAAACAGCCCTGACAGCAGGTCACTTCGATAACTCCTTGTGGGTGATGCTTCACTTGTGGGAATCCGGTTCAGGAACAGCCTTTGTGAGAATTAGAGTTGTGTTTTCACACTACGCTGTTAACACTCTCGAAGTTCAAACTTGTAAGCACTGGATTATTTTTAACCCATGTTTTATGTTTTCTTCTTATGGATGCTCACTGGTGGAAAAGATCGTGCATATTCTTCACATGCTCATACCAAAAACATCACTAATTAAAGTTCTCTCCAAAGGCAACACAAAGTCAGAATGATTCTTCATTAAAAAATCTACAAAGTTAAAAAGACTCAGAGAACTACATCAGTACTGAAATCCAACGTTAAATAACGTGTAAGCATGTTGAAGAAAGACGTGGAGATACTGGAGCAACGAATAGGACCTGATGCAGATAACCACAACATACTATCACTACCACCACAAAGAACAAATATCAAAGAAAAAAGTAATCAAAGACGTCAAAGCAGAATACTTCAAAAGAAACAAGATCCCCACACTAGGGAGATTGTTCGAATCAAGACACTTCTTCTCACAAGAAAGAAGAATGTCAGAATACATCAAAGCAACTATTACATCAGCAACTACAATGTTTAAAGATCACTTTAATCACCAACACTTAGGGGGAGATTGTTGGAATCACTCCTAAACTAGATTACATGTGTTAGTAATTAATATATAATACTTAGCTTAATTAGGCCTTTATGTTTGTTATTAAGCTAAGGCTTATGTAGAAGGCCCATAAGCCTTGGCCCAAGCCTAATAAGGATAAGAAAGGAACTTGCATGTTTCCCTAGTTCCTTCCTATAAATACCTCATGTAAACCATCCTTAGATGGTTGGTTGTTCACTCTTACTCATTTCCTACGCATAAACCTTCATATAGCATTCGTGTTTTGTGTTTGGGTGTTCATCCGATCTATATCTTATCTCTACTTCTTATATTGATGCTTGTGTTACTAATATGGTGACCTAACAAAGATATTGGAGGATTCACAGAGCTGGTGGAAGAACAAGTGCATATCTATACTTGGTGGATTTATTTGCAGTCATTGACAGGGAAGACTTGCTTAAGCTGTGGGAACTAGTCAAAGACAGGTTCAAGACCAAAGATCCAGATAATGACAAGGATGTGGAGCTACTCTATGAACTTCAGAACATCTTTGAACCTGATCCAATAGGAGAGCAGTGGAAGTTTCAGCCTGGTGATGAAGAGCTCAGTTGGACTTTGCTAGATTCTTGTGTACTACATCTTGTAACTACTTGCAATGGAACAGATATCTACATGCTGGTTGAAAGAACTTATCCACTTTCACTTGGGACTCTTCTACAGATGCTAGATGCAGGGTTAAGAATGGGCAATGCTATTGAAATGGCTAAGGAGTTGCTGCTAAAGATTTTTGATCAAGCTGGAAGATATAGCAGAAGAAAGTAATGTTTGGAAGAATCCTATAAGACTAAAGAAACTTGTGATTCAGAAACCCAATCACAAGTTTAGGGGAGGATTGTTAGGAAATTCACAATTGCAGTTAATACTTATAGCTTTGGAAGTTAGTACTGATAGTGATATTATAAGAGTATTAACTAGTTAGTACTGATAGTATGAAAGTTAGTACTGATAGTGTTAAGTTTGTACTGTTCTATGTAAGGAATGTCATGTATGGTCTGTAATAGCATATCATCTATACCAATAGAAGATATAATACATTTAATACATAGTTATCTTTGTAAGGGATCTCCTTAGTATATAAAAGGATATCCTAGCTAGGTCAGAACAAAACACACACATACCCTAGCCGTCTTAAGAAAAGCTTCAAGGTTGTAAACCCTAGTACTAGGAGAGTACTCGTATTATTCATCAATAATATTGAAGCATTGGTGTTATACTTGTGTTTACTTTAATCTTCTAAGTACATTCAAGTTGATTCCGTATACTTGTGTGTATTCACAACAAAGTTTCTCATTGTTGTTTTGGAACCATCCAAGGCATCTACACGTTCACAAGCTAAGTGTTCTAGATCCAAGGTTTGGGACTCCACAGGTTTGTTCCAGTTCTAGCTCTGTCTCAGTCGACACTCTTCCCTTATTCTCACTTTTCTCATTTTTTCTCATCATACCTAAGAACTTCTACACTATCTAGTGGATTGTCCCTTGGTAGATCCCTCCGGCTCTGGCAGGATCATGGGAACTATTATCTAACCTTACCATCCTTATAACTCTAATGCATAAAGTAAAATGGTCGGTCTTGTGGTACAGTTCTTTCCGCCTTGAAACCAACTGAAAAACAATTTGAAAAACCAATCAAGGTACTTGTGATATAAAATCAAAGCATTTTGTACCTCAACTGTTTTGATCTTTCATAAATGCTCCCCCTCAACAAGTGCGTTGGTCTTTTAAAAACAATTCAGATTAAGTCATAACCGAAATACTCAAATTGTACGACGTGAAAAACGTTTTAGCACATAGAGGAAGGAGTTCTTGTTTGAGTCTTTAAACGATCACCTTTTTATCAGAGTTTAATATTAAGACTTTCAATGATAACTTGCTCGTGCTTAGAATTTGAATTTAAGACTTTGGAGTTATTGTTTACTTCTGGTTTCAGATAAATGCTCCCCCTCAACATGTGCATCGTATTTTTGAAACCGTTTTGCACATAGAGGAAGGAGTGCCTTTTATTTTCTAAAACAATCACCATTTTATTAGATTTAATATTTAAATAACAATCTCTCCCCCGATCAGAAAATTCAAATCTTTTGACATTTTTGATCCCAATTGATTTAAATACTTTAGAAAATTTTGGGGAAACATGTGGATTTCTTTTGAACTTTTACTAAGAAGAAACAGTTTTTTTTTTTTTTTTTTTTTTTTTTTTTTTTTTTTTTTTTTAAGATTGTTAGTGTCGTGTATGATAATTTCGAGAGATCTTTAAGTAAAATAAAGTTTTCATTTTGAAAGATCTTTGAGTTATAACGAAAAATCATACACTGACACATAACACCGAAACTTTATTCTCCACTTTAATAATGTACAAATGGACTTTTTTGATAATACCAATTGTTTTGAAAATGTTAAATAATTTGAAATCACTCTCCTCCTCAATCAATGACCGTAGTTGTTGATTGAGTGATAAGTGTTTTGACAAAATGGAGCCCAGTTGATTTTCAAAAAATTTGAGTCCGAATTATTTTCAAACACGGTTATCATTATGTATAATACAAATATTTTTCTAAAGAATCTTAGAATGAAAAACATTTGTATAGGAACAACATTCTTTTTGGCGACGTGTTTTCCTCATTTTTGTTTTCAGGATAAATGCTTGAAATTTAAGAAAATCGATTTAGCGCAGCACTTTCCTTTCTTTTAAGCGCGGGTTACAGCCTGAACTGACTGTGAGCCAATGTTTAAGCGCGGGTTACAACCTGAAATGATTGTCAACCATTATTTTTAGACATGTTTTGAAAATATCTACACCTTCTGCTCGAACTTCATCTGAGGTCCCGTGCCATTATTGAATGAAATTTCTAAGACCGTAGATGTTATCGATACCAGAAGACATGCCTTGAGAAAACAATATTTTTGGTATTTTCAAATTTTCTGATTTTTATGTATTTTTGAAGGTTTTATATTTTTCTATTTTCTTTTTGTTGGTTTTATAATTTTGTATTTTGCTTTTTTAAAACTATTTACAAAGAATTGGTGAAGAAACTCCTTTACTCCTCATCCTCTTCCTGAAGACGTTTGAGAGTTTCCGGCTGCAGACTCTTTAAGCCGAGTCGAAACTCAAACCGATCTCTTGGAAGAGCTTTTGTGAAGATGTCTGACAACTGATACTCAGTCCTTACAAAGTAGAGTTCAACCACACCTTTCTCTACTTGTTCCCTGTTGAGATGATGTCGAATGTCAATGTTCTTCGATCTTGAGTGTTGGACATTGTTGCAGCAGAGAGCAATGGCACTTTTGTTGTCGCAGTACAAAGGAATTTTGTTGAATACAAAGCCATAGTCAGATAGTTGGGATCTCATCCATAAGATTTGTGCACAACATGATGACATGGCAATGTATTTAGCCTCTGTAGAAGATATAGAAGTACTCATTTACTTCTTTGACGACCAGCTCACTAATTTATCACCCAAAAACTAAGCACCCCCTCACATACTTCGACGAGTATCTTGACACCCTGCATGGTCAGCATCTGCATAGGCTGTTAGTGACATGGCGGTACCCTTCAGATACCAAAGGCCCATGTTAATGGTTCCTTGGAGATACCGAAAGACCCGTTTAACCACTTCAAGGTGCTTTTTAGTAGGCTTAGCCTGGTAACGAGCACATATGCATACAACGAACAGAATGTCAGGTCTAATGGCAGTGAGATACATCAAGGATCCAATCTTACGGTGATATTTAGTTTGATCAACAGGGATCCCAGAGAGGCCTCATCCAGTTTGTTTTTCTCCACCATGGGAGTGTCAATAGGGTCACAAGAATCAAATCCAAATTTCTTTAATATATCATTAGTGTATTTAGATTGATTAATAAAAATGCCTCCGGGACTTTGAGAAATTTGTAATCCTAAGAAAAATAACATTTGTCCCATCATTGACATTTGAAATTTAGAGCCCATCTCTTTTGAAAAATGGTCACATTCATTTGGGTGGGGTTGAAGCAAAAATAATATCATCAACATATATTTGAACATGAATTAAATGTTTGCCTGACTTCCGAGTGAACAGTGTGGGATCAACAACACCTTTGTAGAATCCATTAGCCAATAGAAACTTTGACAAAGTATCGTACAATGCCCTTGGAGCCTACTTCAAGCCATAGAGAGCCTTTTTCAGATGGTACAAAGCCTTCCGGTTGACTTACGTAGACCACTTCTTTTAGATCACCATTAATAAACACAATCTTTACATCCATTTGGTAGACTACCATATTCTTACTGGCAGCATTAGCAAGGAAGATTTTGATAGCCTCAATTTGTGCAACCAGAGAAAATGATTCCTCAAAATCAATACCCTCCTCTTGTCAATACCCTTTAGCAACGAGTCTTGCCTTATTCTTCAGAACGTCACCATGCTCATCAAGTTTCACCTTGAAGATCCACTTAAGAGCTATAATCATAGCACAATCTGGGGGATGTACTAATTCCCATACATCAAGACGATCGAACTCATGTATTTCATCTTGCATAGCACTAAACCAGTTGTCCTCAGACATTGTTGTTTTGACATCTTTTGGTTCAATCTTTGATAGTACAGAGTTGAAGAAGCACCATAAGGCATCAGTGGCAAGTTGCTTTCTAGTAGATACCGGACGAGAAGGATTCCCCATGATTTTATCCAATGGATGATCATGTGTCCATTTTCTGAGATGTTCATGTGGTTATTGGTAAGGTACTGAAGTAGCAGAGTTAGGATCCCCTGGTGAAGATGCTTCAGGAGTGGGTTCAAGGGCAAATATATTCTCAAAAGGAGCATCTTCAGGAGTGGCAAAGGGGTTATCTTCAAAAGAATTATCAACTGCATTTCCTTGATGTATTGAAGATAATTGAAGATTTTATGATGAAGGTGAATGGTCTGCAGATGGAGCATCTTGTGATATGGAAATGGAGACCGTTGAACCATTTGGATTGGTTGGAGCAGGAGCAATTACAGTTGATGGTGCAGGAGTATCATCAATTATAGGCTCAAAGTATTCATCATACATCAGATCAAATAGCCTCTTTAAATCTTCTTCTGTGGGAGGTACATAAGCAGATGCAGGTGTGGGATTTTGTACAAGACCCGAACTAATGGGTCCAGGTGTCAAAAGTTGAGGTGTGGGTCCAGAACTGGAGTGTCCAGGAGCCATTTGCTCAGTCAGCTCATCGAACGTAACATGAATAGTTTCCATAATATCTCGGGTTCTTTTTGTTGGAAACGCTCCTAAACGTTAATAGCAAGTGTTAGTCATTTATATATAATAGGTTGCATTATTATGGCTTTTATGTTAGTAATTAAGGCTAGGCTTATGTAGAAAGCCCATGAGCCTATCCAAAGGCCTAAAAGGCCAAGGAAGGGACTAGATGTGTTGCCCTAGCTCCCTTCCCCTATAAATACCTTGTTACCTCTCATTTGAGAGGTGTTGTTCACTCTTAAACATTTACGCATAACCTTTCATAATATATCGTGTGTTTGTTTGTTCAACCTTCTATCTTCATCTCATTTCTATCATCTACATACTTATGGTTTGTACATAAATAGCAGTGTACAATCCGATCTTGTAATGAAAGGACCCTGTGGTACGCTTCAGTACCACAATCCTTATAAAAGGAGCGAAAGCTTCTTAGTTTTGAGTAAAATTTATCAAACTTTAAAAAATTTCAAAATTTTGCTCAAAAGAACAAGTACTCTCTCTCGTGTTTTCTAAACCTCAAAAGTTAATATCACTTGTTGAGGGGGAGTATTTGCTAAATATCCTTGTTCAAACAATGTTCTTTGTGGAAATCTTCCCAAAAAACTCGAAATAGTCATATTTGATATCAAAATTTCATCAAAAATAACATTAATATGCCATTTTTTAGGGAGAGAAAAATTGTGTGATACAAATATGTTGGATTGTGATTGAATCTAAGTGTGCATAGGCTTAACCATTGAATTGTCGAGCTCTAAAATGTCATAACTCAAAAAGACTTGTTCGGGACGTGTAACAATTTCAAACTAGTTTGCTAGTGATGTAAATGTGTTTCGCAAAGGACTAGTCTTAGTAGAATGCACCATCCGAGAAACTCTTCGTAAACATGAACCTTGATGGGTCTAACCTCCTCACCAAGGAGTGTTTAAAACTTCAAGCTGGCTTAGTCAGTGATGTAACCGTGTCTCGCGGGGAATTGTCTATCTCGAGTCGATCAATTCAAAAGTGCGCGCTCTACCCTCACTGTGCAGATTTCAGTCAAAACTCATAAGCACATGTGGAGGGGGAGTATTTCTGAAAATACAAAACTCTTGAAGTGTTACAAACACGCTTTCATTCATAAACATTTTGAGAGATTTTCATGAAAATGGTTTTATGGCAACATAGGATAGTCATGGAGTTATAAGGTGACTAAGTTTAGGAATAAATGTCCTATGATCCGCCAGAGCCGGAGGGATCTACCCAAGGACACCACCAATAGTTAGTATTTAGAAGTCCTTAGGTATGATTAATAAAAAAGGAGAAATGAGAATCGGAGAAAGAAGGAGTTGAAGATTTAAAAAGAAAAGTAAAGAAAAGGGTGAAAAGAAATAACCCTCAAAATTATTCAACTTAGGGCAGACACCGAATTCAATTCATATGCTACTGGTTGTCACAAGATTACACCGGTATTGAAGACAAAGTCGTCATGGACCCATGGACACCGGATTCTTCACGTTGATGTTTCTTCACATTGTTGATCCATGTATTGCTGCTCAATTGTTTCATCTCTACTTGTTGCTTCATCTGGTTAGATTTTCCAATTTCGTTTATCGCTTTATGGTTTATGAATGAGTAATTCTCAATTCTGTGTTGCTGATCCTGTATACATGCATAGTTTTACATATGAAAGTTATCGTGGTTTTACTTTAGGATGTTTTGAAAGTACAACTATCCAAACTGCCGATAATATTTTTTGATAGGTCATGTTGAAGGGCACTTTGTTATGTTGATGGTGTTGAGGTTTATGGCGATGTGGATAGAATGTTTAAGTAGTAATGGAGTTAGGTTTAATAATTTAAAGGTTGGTGATAGGATTATATAAAGAATAGTAAACATTTTGTTATAGATTTTTGTATTGTGATTATAAGTTTAGGTAATTAACAGGCTTATTTTGCAACTGATGTTAGTTTGTCATCAGATTTCACCATTGATTATTTAGAATATCGTTGACGTGTAATATTCTTATATCCTATATAGGAAATTGAGTTTCTGTTTTTGGCACTAATACTCGGTTTAATCTCGTGAAAAGTACCATGGTTTCTATTTTAGGAGGCTAATAGTTGGTAAAACGTGGAACAATTGACAAACTGTCAATAGTACACTCTGGTTTCTAAGATTTGAGCAACATGGTCATACGTTGGCTGTTTATGTTCAAAATACAAAGCTATAATAAAAGTTTTCAAGTCATATGGTTAAGTGTTAACTTCAAAATGTATATTGTAGTTAGGGTGTTTACAAGAAATATGATCCGTTGCAGAATCTCTGTAGCTGATAACCACTGATTGAAACGTTAGTGGTTTTTCCACTACAGATCCACATTACTGTTGCAACTTTACTAGTCCATCTAAAGTTAAAAGCTTAACCCATTTTCTTGTGAACAGTGTGCGAAAAATATTAACAAAGTCTCTGACCTTATTTAAGAGAAAAGTAGTGCGGGTTTCAAGTTGGTATTGGTTTCAAGTTTCCTATTAAATGTAAGTTATCTACCTGACTAAGTTATGATGTGTGATCCATTTGCTTATGTTATGCGAGTATACCACTTATATCAGGCCTATTATTGTTTGGGCTTTGGCCCCATGGTACCATTAGTAACTTCGAATATGTATAGTGTTATGTATTTTCTCATATATTCTTCTTTGAGTGTTATTATATGGAACTCATGTATGTTAGGTGAAATTTAATTTTGCATGTATTTTGTATGGTACACATCAGGTATTTTCTCATATATCCTACGTCAAAGTTTCTAAAAACGCTACTTCATGTAGTTATCGTGGTAATAACTTTAGGATGTTTTGAAAGTACAACTATCCTAAACTTATAGCCAACTATATATTTTGTAGATGTATATTTATATGTTTGTATTATTTTTTTTTATAGGAATGGGTGACACGACTACACAAAATTTTACTCTGGAACAATACAAGTTTTTTTTTGGACTCATGTATCGAGGAAGTGAATTGGGTAGATGCTAAGGGTAATAGCCTACATATTGAGTCGTGGGCATAATAGGAAAAGAAATGAAGGAAACATTTGGCATAACAGCCACCCAAAAAAATTAAAAAAATAATTTTGATTACTACAAAGCAAAACATCAGGTTCAGGCTTATTTAAGAAGGAAAACATGAAATATTTACAATGAAGATACAAATACATTCAACCTAAGATATGAATAGTGGAAAGCTTTAAACAAGGTGGGTTCATGAATACTTTGAACGTATTTTTAACATACATATAATATAGTAATGACAACGTTAATAATCTATATTTTCTTTGTGAATTTTGTTTAGAAATTTCCGAGAGCGAGTAGTTTGAAAACTAGTCCATTGCAACATTATGATCTATGTGATTACCTATTTGGAAAGTGTGCCGCAACCGGTTGATGGAACTCTCATACATGCTGTTGTTCCATCTCATAAACGGAATGTATATAGAGCAAGAGGAAGAGGTGATTGTTATCAAAATGTTTTGGCAATTTCTGATTTCAACATGATCTTTACCTACATTGTTGCTGGATGAGATGGTACGACACACGATGCGAGAATACTTAATGAAGATTTAGTAGATCCAGTATTTGAGTTTCGATTCCCCCTGCAGGTATTTAACTTTGGATTTGTAATATAGATGAAAACTTAGATATCAAAATATCCAAAAATTAATGTTAGGAATTAGAAATTCCATAGTGAAGTATCGGTCACCCCAAATATTATCTAGCATAAGTTAGCTCGTAGACATATCGTTAGTTACGTTATTTGTTAGTTTATTAGTAAATTATTAGCGTAGTTTAGTTTAGTGCAACACCGTGGAGGAAGGACGGGTCTTTACCCACTGTATGCCTGATCCACAGTCCGTTAGGAGGACGTATTGTATATAACTATAAATACCATCTACCTCCCAAGGTAGAGGGTTGGACCTTTCATTCAATCTAACCTTTTCTCTTTTGTTTACTTTCTCTCTCTAGAAAGGCTCCCATCTTCCACTTTATCTCTCTAAAACCTACTCATATTCGAACCATATATTGTTATGTGATGTGTTTATGAAATCCAATATGTTACAAATGGTATCAAGAGCCATGGTTTGATCATCTCTCTTACATATCCTTGGATTTCTAGTGGTTTTATATGGTTTTTGGGTTTGAAAATGTTTAGTGGTTCTTTGCATCATTTGGATCATGTCTTGTGTTAAAGTTTGAATTTTGAGTGTACTTTTATGTTTAGAATCATTGTAAGTGCTTGGGGTTTGATTTGGAAAGCTTGAATCACTGTGGTTAGGCTTGTTTTTGATTGAAAAGTGTTGTTTTTAAAGTTTTCTACCTAGCGACTTGAGTCTCGGAGTTGTTTTCTTGGTAGCGACTTGCTTTGTTAATTTCCAGCGACTTGTAGTTAGAGGAGTAGCGATTTGAGCCTAGCGACTTGTCTATTGAGACAAGCCGACAAATAGTACAACGTAGTGGAGGTTCCACTTCAGCTAGCGACTTGGTTGAAGTAGCGACTTGTCTCTATTATTTCTAGCGACTTGTCTTTGTATTTCTTAGCGAGTTGTTCCTTAGCGACTTGGATACTTAGCGAGTTGTTCCTTAGCGACTTGTATACTTAGCGAGTTGTTCTTTAGCGACTTGTCTGCTTAGCGAGTTGGTGCTTTAGCGACTTGAGTTCAGCGACTTGGTTTATAGCGACTTGTCTCTAGCGACTTGAGCATCTAGCGACTTGTCAACTAGCGATTTGTCTTCATAGCGAGCTGTCTCTAGCGACTTGTGCATCTAGCGACTTGTAACTAGCGTGTTGTCTTCATAGAGGATTGTTAGAAGCTGTTTGACCATTTCATCAGTGCGTTTTGTTGACTTTTCCCGACAAAACTTCAAACGGCTATAACTTTTGATCCGTAACTCCATTTTCAGCGTTCTACCCATTAAAACGACCGTGTGAACGAGGAGAATGGCACGCCGAATAAACTATCAACCCTCGAGGCTTAAATCCGCTCCGAACAGAAGTTATTGAGGTTTTTAAGTTTTTAGACCTAAATTTCTCCGTAAAATCGTGCATCAACAAACCCAAATCACAACCAAACAACATCTCTATTAATCCTACAAACAATCATAAGACCTAACACACAATTGTCTATCATTGTGTCGATCCATCAGTTATCTTAACATGTTCTATTGGTCACTATATCACGGTTTCTTCTTGATTTTGTAAAATCCCGCGAAAGAATCTATTTATCGGTTTAAATCATAGACTTGTAAAATCCCGTGTATACTACAACATCATGTCTTACACTACTGACCCAGTAATTTCGGAAGTACTTAAATTGTATGATACTGTGGATAACAATGATAATGTATGCTACACTGAACGGTTAAAGATGATTGAATCAATCAATGAGAATGTGAGATCTTCGTGTTCTGAGTCTGAAGAGAGTGAATTGCACCTGTTTAGGCTACCGAGTACCATGCTAAAGGAAAGTAACATTGAACCTTATCAACAACTTCACTCACACCTCATGTTACTCACATCTACAACAATGGAACGAACATGCAATGCCCTTTTCCATCAAGATTTATCCACATTAACGGGAACATTACTATTGAACTTAGAACAATTGGAACAACAACTTGTCAAAGAAAAGGTTCAAGAAGATAGTTATAGAGTTGCACTTCATGTGATCCACAAACAATTTCAGTCATTCATCAGTGGGGAATTCACATCAGATTATGATCAAGACATGACTGAAATGTCTTTCAAGAGACACACTGGAATGGAAATTAGCGTGTTCATAGAGACACTTATCCATCTCATGGATAATGTGGATAAGTATATTGAGGAAGCTACTCAAAAAGAATAAAAAATAGATGAGAGTCTGGTGCAGTTGACAGAAAGTTATGATGAGTTGGGTAATGTATCAGTTGATGAATCGGGTGTTGCTGAATGCAGAATGTCAAAGACAACAAATAACGATGTAACTAGCTGTTCGGTTACTCCTAACACACAAGAAGTAGATGCAGTAATCAGAAAGGGGAATGAATGTCGGGCACAATCAAAAGATTGTTGTGTTGAGTCGGGTAACGCATCAGATGATGGATCAGTTGACACTGAATACAGAGGCTCAGAGATAGATAAGCTTGAGACAGCCAGTGGTCTAGTGACTCTTGTTTCGCATGTTGTGGATACAGATATCAGACCAGAAATTGAGCAGGTGTCATGTAATGAGGTACCCTTTATTGTTCAACCTAGTGCATCTGCTAAAGTACTTAAACAAACTGATCATGATGCTAAACATCACTTTGATAAATGTTCTATAACTGAGGCTGAGTCTGAGATTAAGTGTTTCAAAACAAAAGATATGGTTGATAAAAAGGCTTTTGATGAACTTTCAAACAAATTCTCGAATCTTGAAAAACATTGCATTTCACTTGAAATTGCGATACAAAGTAAAGAAGAAAGTTTTCAACTTAACAAACCATGTAAAAATCCGGAACTTCCTGAATTATGTGAACGTTTTGAAATTAACACTTTGAAAGCTCAGCTTCAAGACAAAGACTCAACCATTTACAATCTGAAGAAACATATTTATGTCCTGAATGTGAAAAGTAATTTAGTCATGACTAAACAAGATATTGATGCTATTAAAACAAGAAATAATGAATTGGAAAGTTATGTGGCTAAGTTACTTAGGAAAATGAGTACTTGAAAAGGCTTCAAAAGGACCTAAACGACTTTGTCAATGAAACTAGAACTAAGTCTGTGGAACAAACAAAATCTTTGATAGCAAACATTGATGAACTCACAGCTTAACTTCAGGATAAGAGTTTTGCGATAGTTGCCTTAAAAAATGAGCTCAGAAAAACAACAAGGAATAGTGTGAACACTAAGTTTTCAAAACCATCAATCTTGGGGAAACCAATTATTAGACAACCGAATGCGTTTAGATCTGAACGACCAAAATTTTCAAAAACGCGGTTTGCCTCCCAAGTTGATGCAAAACAAGTTTTGACAAAACCAGTCACTTCACCTCACTTGCCTAGGAAAATTGATATGAATGACTTGTATAAGAACTCTTATCTAGAAATGGCTAGAAAGAAGGCACAGAATCGCAAAGACGGAATTTTAGGTGCAAGACCTAGGGTGATGAATTCTTCGAGATTTCAAGGCATTGCTTGTAGTTCTAAACCATTACCTAGGAACACTATCTAAAGACTAGGGATTGGCTTACATCTAAGAGTAGTTGTGTTTCGATTAAAGCTATTCCCATAGCAGATCACTCTATGAAATCTTGTTGGGTTCAGTAAATACCCAAACCCCTTAATCTAGGATTTGAATAGAAAATAGCCCAAGTATTTAATCCGTTAACACAAACAGGTCACTGAGTGCATAGTCTCTCAGTGAGTCGTCTTCAGGATACTCAGTAAGAGGCAAAGAAGATGTCTCTCCACTCAGTAAGGCGGAACTTAAAGGGTGAAGACTGAGTCAAGAAGAAGATGATGGATTCAGTGAGTGATGACAATAACTCACTGAATCCCTAAGATTCCTCTCCAACTTCTTACACTGAAGACAAACTGAAGTAGAAGACTGAAGGATGTAAAGACTGAAGAAAGAGCGGGATAAGGCGGGAAAGGTTGAATCAGATAAGACGAAGTCCTTATCAACCAAAGTCAACTTTCCCTGAATGGCAAAAGATCAGGCTCAATGTCATCACTGAACTTAGGAAAGTAGTCTTGTCTCTTACCTAGAATAGTCTTTGTAAACAGAGACAAAATACATCAGTGTTTTGTCTTCTGTATGATGTCAGTTTGTCACTTAGGAAAGAGTCAAATATCATACATGTATAAATAGCATAAGAGATGGAGTGAAAAGGTTAAGCTTGTGAATTGTAAAAACACATACACGCAAGCCATCTTTTCACTCCTCCAAATACAACTTAGTTCCTGAGATAGCTCAGTGAGCTCTAAGAGTTGTGCTCAGACTTAGCCTGAGCTTAGAGAGGAATCACCCAACTTTGTCATTTCAATCCCAAGTACTATTCCGCAAGTACTTGGGTAACGTATTCTTTGTTGATTTATTTCTAATAAGAATATGATGTTGAAAATTACTTAGTGTGTTTTCTTTATGTTAATTTCAGTCATAGTTCACTTTTAACTTGTTTTATAAACTAAACTGTTTTAAACGATAGTGAACGGGGAACAACAAATCTAGATCTATTTCTGAATCCAAACAAGCTGTTTGCTCAAAGTGTCTGAAATGTATCTTTAATGCTAATCATGATAAATGCTTCACAAAATCCCTGAAGAAAGTAAATGCTCATGCAATGGTACAACCTGTTAAGTCTAGGATTTACACTAAGTCATCCACAGTGCATATGAAGCAAATGAAACCAAAAGCCTCGCCTAGATGGTTACCAACTGCTAAATCTTTGGAAACTAGAAATAAGGATAAGTCTTCCACTATGCATAAGAAGCCTAACAATCCTAGACCTTGCCATAAGTGGATACCATCTGGTATAATTTTTAAGGATGCTGGACTTAGGTGGATACCTACAGGAAAGATGTTTACCAATGGCAATCTCAAAGTTGACCGTGAAACCCCAAAGGATTTGGATACTGATGTCACTAACCAAAATATATGCAATCAAGTTTGTAATATTAGTGCAGGTAGTCCTTACTCAGTTGCAGATACTTCGATCCTTCAATACATGGACTGGCTTAAAGTATGGATAACAAAAGGATTGATATCTCATAACTCACGAGTTCAAGTTAATCAACATTAATATTCAATCGGCTATGACGTCTGTTCACATCAGTTCAGGCCTCGTTTTTCATCACTGTGGCGTCTGTAGATAACACTTCAGGCCCCGTTCCTCAAAGAAAAGAAAGGTGTACGCTTCAGTGCGCTTTATCTTCAAAAGAAGAGAAATCTTCATGTGTATGACCATTCTCATCGACATTCTTCATCAACAAGCTTCAGGTTTTTCCACGCTCTTTCAACCCTCAAGTGGATCTACGTTCATTGGTGTATATTCTTATTCACTTGTTGAAATCAAAAAATGGCAACTTCGGATGCAATCTTTTGAGGAGGAGAAGAGTGCATATACTACATGTTGATGGATGCTTGAATTATGGTCATATGACTCTCCTTCAACGCCTAATACTTCACTTACTAAGGATAACTGGGATTCATTGTTTCAAGATATGTTTGATGAGTACTTCCAACCTCCAACGAATGTTGATCATCTAGTTTCTGAAGCTCATGCTCCGGTTCTTACTGACTCAACTGGTTCACCTTCTTCAATTTCCATTGATCAAGATACACCATTTAGAAGTAAAACTCAGACTACTTAAGAAACCCTATCTCCGGTTATTCCTCAAGGCATTGATAATGACTATCATGATATTGTAGGTGCACTCATGAATAATGATCCGCTCTTTGGTATTCCTTTGCCAAATCTTCACGGATTATTGATCATGAATAATAATCCGCTCTTTGGTAATCCTTTGCCAAATCTTCACGGATTATTGCTCCTCTCATTGTGCACACTATAAATTAACCACATGAACATTAAGGTAAATGACTACCTCATCCGCTCAAAAACATTATTGGTGAATCTTCCAGATCAGTCTCTACATGTATACCTTTAGGAAGAATGCATTGATGTTGAGGAATCATTTGTTGCGGTTCATTCAGTGGGTCAATGTACATCCGATTTGAGATATATGTTGTTTTCAAGTGTTGGGCATTTGACACAAGTTGATGACTTCAGAGTTAATCATTTATCACTTATTTGAGATTGAAGTTGACTTTCAACAAAGGTGTGTTCTTATTTGATAACTTGCTCGGGCTTAAGATTTTGAGTTGAAGACTTGGCTTATCTAGTTACCAGCAGTCGAGGTGGTTGGTTGAAGACCTGGTTAACTATCACTATTAGGAGTTACGTTGTTTTACTCAGTGTCACATGCATATGACGATGTGGATAATCTCAAGAGGTGTTAATGTCTCATACTTTGTTTGAGTAGTGAGTACTTAGAGATTTGCTTGAAGCATAGATTCTCGACACCGTTCTTCCATCATTAAGTGCAAGCTTAAGATACAAATGCGTGGAATTCGACTTCAGTTTCAAGTTTGGTATATCGGGTTTTCTTCAACAGTGGTCACTTCAAATTGTCTACATATGGATTGATAAAGATAGTCAGAGAGAGTTTCTGTAGCAGTTGATTCTCACAGGATTCATTTGGGCTATTTGAGTTCTTCTCACAAGATTTCATGTTTATGGGTATATTATGTTTTGCTGATTCTGAGGTATCAAAACCAGCAAGGGGGGAGGAGACATATATCTAAAAGCACAACGAGTACACATGATGAACTTAACACTTCTACCTGATTGAAGTTATCCCGGAAAGACAATGGTCATAATCGTAGAGAAACTCAGTGTTTAACTCGTAGCCTTTGGTGTATTATTCCAACTATTTAGGGGAAGGATGTATTATTAAAACTATTTGGGGGAAATGGCCTCTGGAGACTTTTGGTATGTGTTTCTTCAGCGTTCAGTTGGAAGAAATGTGAGAAGAATATTTGGTTCGTGAGATGATATTGCTTATCGACATCTTCTATATGATTTATGATAAAGTGTTTCCGGTTAGTGCTTCATGTACACAATGTAATGATGATTCCGATGAAATCGCAACCATCAGGGGAGAGATATGTGTACATCAGGGTCGCAAAACATATTCACTTGATCGAGCTTAATCAGTTATTCCGGAGTTGACATCCGCAGAGAAGATCAGTGATTCAACCAGTTACTGTGATGTCGTTGTCTCTACTCTGGTTGGGTACTTGTATATATTATGGGCTGATTGGTTATATGGAAGATATCTAGAATGCACTAGGTAAAATGAAGATATTGATGTATTGTTCCCCTGAATAGACAACTGGTCAATCTCGAAGAGTAATGTGTACATCGGGGACGCACAACAGGTTCATGTGATCGGACTTCATCAGTTATTCCGGATTTGATAACCACTGAGACGATCAATGTTTCAACTTGTTACTTTGGTGTTCTCGTGTTCTTCGAGGTGTAAAGCTTCTTTCAATGAGACTGTTTTCATTCATTTCTACTTGTTGGGGAAATGGTCTTTATTCTTAGTTTGTCGGTATGAGGGGAAGCTACCAAAGATTCACTTTTTGAAGTCTCAAGTTCTTACGACGATTCAAGAGCCTCGAATGCTTTGGTGGTGAAAGTTTAAGAGATGATGAATTCTATCTTCTACAAAGTGCTGAACGATTTCCTTATCTCGGTACTCGTATCATCATCTTCCTAAACTATTTTTCTATCTTTGTAAATATTTTTCAAAAATCAAAATAGAAAAATATAAAATCAACAAAAGCCCATAAAAATCAGAAAATTGAAAAATACCAAAAATATGTTTTCTCAAGACATGTCTTCTGGTATCGATAACATCTACGGTCTTAGAAATGTCATTCAATAATGGCACGGGACTTTAGATGAAGTTCGAGCAGGAGGTGTAAATATTTCTTTCTAAACATGTCTAAAAAAATGGCTTACAGTTATTTCAGACTGTAACCCGCGCTTCAAAAAATGGCTTGCAGTTACTTCAGACTGTAACCCGTGCTTAAAACAATGGCTTGCTATTATTTCCGATAGCAACCCGCTCTTCTTGGAAGGAAAGTGTTGCGCTAAAACAATTTTTCAAATATTTCGTGCACTTATCCTAAATCATAATGAGGAAAGTATGTCAAAGGACTGCTGTTCCTACACAAATGTTTTTCCGTCTAAAATTCTTCTGAAAAATATTTGTTTTAACAAAATGGTGGTAAATGAGTTGCTTTAAAAACAATCAGATTCAGAGTTTTTATAAAATTTGCAAACTCAATCAATGACTTCAGCGCTTTTTAAAATTTTCAGAAAATGAGTCATTAATTGAGGGGGAGAATGTTTTTCAAATGTATATCATCTATCGGACTTATCTAATTATCCTAAATGCTTAACTGAAAAATGATGTTAACCTACGTTGAAGGACTAGGTGCCTAAGATATGATTGTTAGGATTAGATGATTAAAGTTTGATAAACACATTATTCCCATACCTTTTATGATATGATTGATATGTTGGATTGACTTTTATTAGTCGATTGCTGTTTGGGTGATGTCGACCACCATAGATCCGTTTGTGTCTACTAACATATGCAGGTATCATGGTTTAAAAGAATGTTCCCGATCCGGATCCCACAAATGAATTTGATTGGATGCCGAAAGGAAAGGGTAACTATATCTTGGGTTGACAAATGAAGAAACGAAGCTTAATTGGACTTCTATGGAGAGTTGGCATGGAAAAATGCAACGTAAGAGGTCTCACTGCATCAGCAGATGGTTTTCTTCATCAGCTAATGAAGAAACAGAGCTTAATTTGACCTCATTTGGCATTAAAATGCAACGTAAGAAGTCTCACTGCATCAGCAGACGGTTTTTCTTCCAAACCCTACAACAACAACAACAAAAGCTGCTCAACCACCTAACGTATCTTTGTGCAGGATAACATTTTTAAACAATTTTGAAAACACTGTTTTGAAAATGGAAAAATATTGTTTTGAAAATAAATTGAACTAAATTTTGGAAATCAACCGGACTTCATTTTATCAAAACTTAAGTCACTCAATCAACGACTATGGTCATCGATTGAGGGGGAGAGTGATTTCAAATTAAATATTTTCAAACGATATTTCTTCATAAAAGTCTGGTTTGTACAAAAATAAGTGGTGATCTAAAGATTTAATGTTATGTCATGTTATGATTTTCTTTAAAACTCAAAGATCTGTCAAAATGAAATTTGTTCTGTTCTTGTTTGATTGTGAAATTGTTTTATTTTACTTAAAGGTCTCTTAAAACAATCATACCTGACACTAACAATCTTTAATGTCTAAATATGGTCCTTATCTGTCATTTTTCAAAATTAAATCAAGCCACATCTTTCCCCAAAATCTTTTAAATGATTTAAATCAATTGGGATCACAAATCTCAAAAGGTTTGAAATTTTTGATCGGGGGAGAGATCGTGATTTAAATCTCAAATTTGTTTAAATGAAATTGGTTTTAGTCCTTTAAAGGCACTCCTTCCTCCATGTGCCAAACGATCTCTAATACATAATGCACATGTTGAGGGGGAGCATTTATCCAAAAACAAGACGAGTATTTAAACAAGGCACATATTCTCCCATGTTTACTAAACCGTATTAAATCACTTGAGATCCAAAATCTCAAAAGGTTTGATATTTTTGATCGGGGGAGAATTTGTGATTTAATAATGAAACTTGATAAAAGGTGATCGTTTTGATTCAATTGTGCAGGCTGCTCTCTCATATGTGCTAAACTCTTTCGTTTATTGATGCACATATTGAGGGGGAGCAAATGGTTTCTTAAATGGCTTTTGTAATCGTGGTTGTGCTTCAAAAGTACTCTTTCCTTTATGTGATAAAATAATTTCAAATATCCTATGCACATATTGAGGGGGAGAATTTACCAAAGAAATTCAAATGGCTTTTTCTACGGAAATTGTGATCAAGAAATTATTTCAAAGAATTCTTGCCTCCATGTGCTAAACAATTTCAAGATCATATGCACATGTTGAGGGGGAGCATTTCTAAATGATCAAAACTATTAAGGTACAAAATGCTTTGATCTCGTATCACAAGTACCTTGATTGTTTTTCCAAATAATTTTTCAATTGGTTTCGAGAAGAAATGAACAATACCAAAAGACAGACCAATTTACTTTATGCATGGTGTTATAAGGATGGTTAGGTTAGGTATTCGTTCCCACGATCCCGCCAGAGCCGGAGGGATCTACCCAGGGACAATCCACTAGATAGTGTAGAGTCCTTAGGTATGATGAAAAAAGGAGAAAAATGAGATATGGGAAGAGTGCGGACTGAGACAGAGCTAGAACTGGAATAAACCAACAAGGTTCTAGTTATGAAGTCTTGGTAAGCACTGAAGGGGTTGAAGAATGAAAAAGAAATGAATGTGAAAAAGGGTGAAAAGAAATAGCCCTCCAATAATTCAACCTTAGGGCAGTAACCGGGTTCAATACATATGCTACTGGTGTTTACTAAGGTAACACTGGTATTGAAGACAAGACGTCATGGACCCAGTGACGCACTGCACTACAACTTCCCAAGGTACTCAAGTTCCTCTTAAAGGGGCTTGTTTCATTCTCACGGGGAACCTACATAATCTATCGACTTTCTCTTAGAGATTGTTGATATTGAAGAAGGAGGCCCTCTCCCTAGTCTCCGGCATAGGAACCAAATGTGCACTATTGAGTCAAGAGCCAAGAGATCATCCACAATATCTCATTAGGACACTATTCTTGAAGACTTGCTGTTTCACACAATGTGGAAAGTAAGAATATATTAAGAGTCCTACACATTATCCTTGTGGTATTGCCAGAACATCCGAGTGATATGTAAAAATATTCACAATGAAGATGGAAATCCTTCTAGAGCCAACATCAAACAAGCTCTTGGTGGGTGACATGTGAGATCTTCTCGTAAGATCAAACTTGTGACAACTGGATAGAAACGATGGGGAGATTCAATCTTGAATCAACCTTGGTCCAGGAATGGAATTGACGAATACTTTTGGAAAAACCGTTCGATGTGCAAATCTTCTTTTCTCTAGCACATCGAATGTGTATTTATGTTTTCAAACACAAAAAGGATCTCTGATTGATAAAATACTTTTGGAAAAACCGTTCGATGTGCGAATCTCTTCCTTTCTCTAGCACATCGAATGTGTACTCTTTTCAAATACAAAAAGTATTTATGATTGAAAATTGATATTTCTCATAAAACCTTCGTCATATTGCAAAACTCTTTCCTCTAAGTAATACGCGAATGTTTTTCAAATCAATTTTTCATCAATCAATGAATCTCAATTCGCTGGTTCACTCACTCCGTGTTGTCTTCTTTGAGACGTTCCGGTTTGAGAACAGCTAGAACAACTGCGAAACCCTGTCAAGGAGATTCTTCGAAATTATACCTGATCACAGGCAGTACTTGTACTGATCAACGGGGAACCGTGGGCCGTGTACCTCAATTCAACGAAAGTGATCAAAGACACTTTCGTGTGTTTTATTACTAACTGTTGTTTGCAGGTACATTTGGACGGTTGCAGCTGATCAGAATTGAGGAGTCAATCCAAAGCCGCATGCTCACAGCATCCACACTTAATTAAAGAAATCATGACTGGTGCATATCTACAGAACCTGGCTCTGATATTTTCATACTATACTTCTGCTACGTTGCTGCAAATATCATGAACCAGTAAAGCTTCCGCTACTCTGATGAAAAGATGTCATGATTCAAAAGTGTGAGCATGTCGGTCCATAAGTCACAACTTCACATGACGACAACACAACAAAGGGTGATCCAGAGATTTGTTGTGGCTGATGATCTCAAAGAAAGCTTAAAGATCATCAAGATGTGGATCAGATCAAAGGCCTCCACTTAAAGTACAAAGTTATCGGACTTTAAAGAATCACTGCTAAAGCACAAAGATGCAGATGTTGAAGAATTAATGTCTACGAGCTCAAGACTGAAGATTAAATAGAATGCTAGGATTCGAAATGTAAAACATGGGGTGACCTCCCTTAGGGGGAGATTGTTAGGAATTAGAAATTCCATAGTGAAGTATCGGTCACCCCAAATATTATCTAGCATAAGTTAGCTCGTAGACATATCGTTAGTTACGTTATTTGTTAGTTTATTAGTAAATTATTAGCGTAGTTTAGTTTAGTGCAACACCGTAGAGGAAGGACGGGTCTTTATCCACTGTATGCCTGATCCACAGTCCGTTAGGAGGACGTATTGTATGTAACTATAAATACCCTCTACCTCCCAAGGTAGAGGGTTGGACCTTTCACTCAATCTAACCTTTTCTTTTTTGTTTACTTTCTCTCTCTAGAAAGGCTCCCATCTTCCACTTTCTCTCTCTAAAACCTACTCATATTCGAACCATATATTGTTATGTGATGTGTTTATGAAATCCAATATGTTACAATTAATATGTTTGTTTTTTCAGATAAATATTATCTATGTGATGATGCCTATAAGCACACGCGTGGGTTTATGGCTCTTTACCGCAATGTCAGGTATTGGTTAGGAGACATTCGTCGAAAACGTGCAATGAGCAATAAAGAAAATTCAATCACGCTCATGCAAAACTTCGAAATGTAATTGAGCGTGCATTTGGAATCTTAAAAGCGCGTTTTCCAATCTTGAAGAGTATGCCCAAATTTTCCTTTGGTAAAACAAAGAGATATTACTATTTCATGTTTTGCTATTCAGAATTTTATTCGAAAAGAGGGTCTGAGCGATATTTTTTCTCTCAATACGATCAAAGTGACGTACATGATAATGAAAATGTACATGATGATAATGACGGTGATGTTGAAGTTGTTCAACCAATTGGGAGTGACACGGATCAACAATACATGATTAACTTACGAGATCAAATCACGACACAAATTATGCAAAGCTAGGTTTTAAATTATTTGGCATTAGTTAAGTTACTTAACTGTTGTTTCATTGCATTAAGCTTATGTTCTATTTTAAGACAATTTATGTAATAATTTTTGTTATGTTAAATTTTGGATATGTATTAAGATAATTTATTTAATGATTTATAATTGTATTGCAATAATTTAATATATACTTAAAAAAGGAAAAATTAAAACCATTAAGATAATTATAAAAAAAAACAACCACTTTTTCATTCAGATTCAGACATTATAGACACCTCTTACTAGTAAGATGTGGTAATCAGATTCAGATGTGAAACATCTTAATGAAACAAACACATCTTTAGATTAGTTCCCAAGTTTACCACCGATGACAACATAGATATTGTAAACACAATAGTCTGTGAAAAGAAAAATGAAAACAATGTTTGTGTGTAAAATGTTGTTTTAACTTTTATCATCTAAGTGGGTTGGGCTTAGAGAAGGAAATGGCCAAATGGGTAGACGTAAATTTAATGTAGGCCACTAAAAATGTATACATATAATCCTCTGGCCATTGACCTTCTTTATCTTCTTCAACATACTCACCCAGTGGCGGAGCCAAGATATATGATCACGGGGGGCAGCGAGGCAAAAAATGGGGTTAAACAACGTCGAAAATGTTACTTTTTAACGTTATCTGAAATAATTCGGGTCGGGTTTCATATAAAAGCAACAAAAGTGTTATACTGTGATGCAATTAACACTAATTATAAGTTTAGGTGTCTATAATATACGTCGAGTGTCGTTAAAGTTGTATTAGTGCTCGTGGTTTGATAAATGATTTAACTAAAACTGTAAATTGGAAAAGTGTATCAAAACCGAAAATTGTAAAACTATATTTGAACTAAAATCTTAATTATTTTTTCAAAATTGTAAATTGCAAAAATTATTTGAAAAGAACTATAGCGCTAACTAATTGCAATAAAAATGCCTATGTTTTTAACAAAATTTTATTAGAAGTGATCATATTACTATGTGGTATAAAAAAATGATACATGCATACAGCTACGAAGACTTCAATTGATCAAGTTATCAATTGGTCAAATATAATAATATTAAAAATAGGGTGATGATATTTACACGGAAGTTTTTTATCTGTACACATAAAATTACTTTGGAAGGACATTTATACCCTCCCTACATTTACTCAATATCTCATCTCTCATCTTCCCCCCCCCCCCCCCCCCCCATTGCAAACTCATAACTCAACTTTCTCTCTCTTTTTAAACTCATCACCTCCAAAAATTCTATTACTCTCATATTTTAGCACAAAAAAGATTCATTATTCAAGAAAACCACTACAAATTCATTGAGTGAACACATCAAAGAAAAATGACCAACTTTTCTCATCCTTGGTGGTAACTGACTTTTCTCATCCTTGAGTGAACACATCAAAGAAAAATGACCAACTATTCGGTTTCTACAGATAATTTATAGAAAAGTTTGATTATAGGTGATGTATTTTGCAGCTGGGTTTTTGAGTTAGATCCGGAAATAATATAAAATAGATAAAGTAAACAAGGAGGATATCAATGTCTTTACAACATAAAATTCCGTGTACTAATAAAAACCTTCCGTGTACAAATCAATACCCTTAAAAATATTACTCCACTGGGCCACTACTACACTCTCCCACACCCACATCCCCTTCATTTCATTTCATTTCTCAGTCGAACAAGACGTCAACACCACCACAAAAACAGGTTTTTTTTTTTTTTTTTACATTATAGAGCACTTGAATTGTTAGCAAGCTTAGAACGACGAGGGCACTTTGATTTTGTGAGTAACTCACCCGCTCAGATTACCAGTGGTGCTTCAAATTTTTTTACTTCTCGTTTTTCTTTTCTTTGGATTCTTGGATATGCACTAATAATTTTCGAGTATTTCAGAGGGTGTGCACTGCACTCACAATTTTGTAGTGTATTGTTGGAAAATGAGTTTTGCAAAATGAGTTTTTGCAAATTTTGGACACTATTTAATATATATATATATGTTATATATATTTATATTTCTTGGTAGCTTTGCGTTCTCCTCGACGAGAGCTTCGCAACGAGCTAAAGTATGTCCAAATTGGAATAGAAATGAATGAGATATCGTGTCTCAAAGTGAGGCACAAAATCTGGAAAACAAAACTATCCCACATCGCCTAGAAGAGGAAGTGGAGACTAGTTTATAAGGAAATCATAATATTGGCTATCAAATTCCTTTAGGTTGGTTATGCTCCCACTCCTACGTGTGCGCGCGCAGGGGGGGTGCAGAAAATGGGATTTCCGAGCTAAAATGAGTTCGAAGCTTCTGAACTCATGCGAGCCCACACGAATGCAGCTCCGAAATCTCGCCTACGCGGGTATCTTTTTGCTGAGAATTACGGTTCCTTATTTGATAATATTCTGTAATCTATTTGAGGAATAGATTTAGACTTTGTGCTTAAGTCTTAACAGATATATGCAAATCGTGTTTTTAATATAACAGATATGCATATCGTTTATTTTCTGGCGTATATTCTATCTTGCTGAACAAGGTAGGTATTGCCTATAAAATAAAACGCATCTCATTCAGTTTTACACATCCATTAACGCATCTCATTACGTGCAGTATCCAGCAGCCTCTTCGATCAGAAACACGCAAGCTACCGTGAATTTTCAGGCAAGTTTGTCAGGTCCGACTGTGCAACAGTATTGAACGTTGTACCCTGGGAAACAGACGGCGAATCTGTTTTAAGGGAATCGTGTTAAACACGAGCCTCGTTCACGACTTTTACTGGTTTTCTTTAATTAACGTTTTATAGTGTCTGTCTTCTTCTTCTACTCCTTTCTGTCTGCGTTTATTTACTGTTTATACATTCTGTTATTTAATCATTGTAATCTGATTTATTATTTTAATAAAAAGTGTACAACGTTTCCCACATGTATTTCATACCAACTTTGGAAAAACTCAAATGTTTTTTACACTACTAAAATTTACACAGAATATGCACTTCCATACCCTGTCTGAAGGCTAGATTCGCCCCTGTGTTGGATGATGAAGGTGGTGTTCGGGTCAAGGTATGCATGGGCATTCGGGTCGGTGGGTATTCGGATTTTGGTGAGAAGTTTGGATTACTTCATATTGTTTGTCGTCAGTCATCTAAGTAGTAGAAAGTACTTGATAATATTGACATACCAACAAAGACTTGTATCAAGTATGTTGTGTTGTCAGTCCTCTAACAATTGATTCCTTTTTCCCCTTAGTCGTATATGATTAAGAGAAATCTCTCGACTACTGCATGTAGAATTGCTATAAACTATGTTTATGGTTTATGGGTAATGGCTACAGACATATGATATACTTTTTGTTAAATATGCACATTTCGCTTTGTTTAAGATTGAACTAAGAACACAGAAGACTACATGGATTGGGGGCGTCTAATCAATGTAACAAATTCAACTGGCTTGTTTAACAAAACACAACAAATAATATCATGACATGATCTCTGGATGTAAGAAAAACCTTGTGTGCCAAAGAGAACTACAACTTAATGGCCTTAAAAGTTAAAACAGTTGCAATTGGTCAGTTTTGGGGTTTGCAGCTCGAGTTTGCTTGTATAAGTATGTTTAAATTATTAAAAGGGTGCTTTACAAATAGTATACATGTTTATTATCTTATGTTTTGCCTGCACTTAGAATAATTTATTTTCTCTGCCACTGTTTTATACTTTAATGTCATTAATATTACTCTAAAAGGATTGGAATGAAATTGATGTTACTTATGCGTTTGTTTATTAAGTTATCTGAATCGGATTTAAGATACTACTTTTACAGTGTCTTGTTTTGAAAATCCACGTATTCATTTATGCTTTAGCAACTGTCTTTTGATCTTGTTCTCCTTGAGACCAAGTAATAATTTGCTCTGTATACTGTACCAACTTCAATGTATATGTGTATATTTTCAGACCAACTTGTGATTAGCTAGCATGTTTTATTGGTTATTTATATTGTTGAAAGCATATTATCAGACCAACTGGTTATTGTTTTTTTTTTTTTTTTTTTTCCATGTAGTATAGGTGATTTTGTTCTAGATACTATACAGATGATACCAAATAACACTTCAGCGTTCAAAAACTTGGGTAAGCTCGTGGATTACTCTAATAAAGACGTATTAACCAAATTGAAAGACTCTTCCTGTACATTAATAAAACCACTAGCTTTTTGTTTTTGACGATGGCGAAGTCTTGAGGAAACTATGTTGGCAACAATAAGGGATTCAAGGCCTAATATTAGGAACTCTACTGATGATATCGGATTTTCTATATATTCACTCTAATTTCCTCGCAACTGGTAGTCGTGCACACAACTGACAAGTAAAGTTTTACGCTCGAAGAAGAACCATCTAACAAAAATGTATAAACACGTGTTCCAACTAATAGAAAAGCTAGTGCCAGGAAAACTTACTGGACCAGTAGCTTGTTAGCTTCTTTTAAAAGTCTTTTCGGAGGTCATTATTTGTTAGCATTTCTTATTTTAGAATGAGAATCGTTTTCCTGATGTTCTCTATGTAATCTCACTAATCTTCTTTCGTGTTATTTCTCTCTTTTTTAGATTACGAAGGCGATTCACAGCATGTGTTAACTAGAACTTCAGTACAACAACTAAAGTTTTGATTGATCAAAGAGGTTAGATTTTACGATGAACACCTTATAATTCTCAAGTTGTAGCCTACTAATAACTTGATTATCAAGGTTTTAGTTGATTCAAAAGCTACTGGGTCAGTCTAAGGTTACTGTTTCTTGGTAGCTTGAGGAGAATTCAAAAAAAGGATGGGCACAAGGGCGCGGGAAATCAAAGTCACGCACCCCAACTCACATCAGTAGTGGACTTCTTCAACTGTCTCCGCAAACGAGCAGCTCAGTCCATCTAGAAATGGCTAAGCAATTTTTTTTTTTTCTTTTTTTTTTTTTTTTTTTTTTCATTCATTTTCTCTCCCGGATAGAGCCACGTTTCTTAATAGAAAACAGGACTCTATTGTTATTATTTTTTATTAATATAAAATCACATAGAGCCCGTTTTGCACATAGAGCCCGTTTTTTTTTATTTTTTAAAACGGGCTCTATTTGATTTGCACATAAAGTCCTCACCTCTTTGAGCCCTTATGTATAACGGGCTTTATGAGCCTTTCTAACAGGGCTCTGTGACATTTTTTTTAGTAGTGCATGTTATACTTTTTACCAATTTTTTGAAACCCGGGTCGACCCGGCCGGGGAAACCGGTTGAACCGGTTCGAACTAAAAAACGGTAAAAAAACCCTTTTTAAAAACGGGTTAACCGGTTAGACCCGTTGGGTTTTAAGTGACCCGGATCAACCCAGTTCTCGGAACCCGACCGGGTTTGGTTTTTTCTTTTAATTTTTTAATAGAAAACCGGGTTGACCCGGTGGTCGAACTGGTTGACCCGGTTGAAAAAAAAAGTTTTTTTTTAATAGAAAACCGGATTGAACCGGCGGTCGAACCGGTAATCCGATAACCCGATGACTTGACCGGGTCGATTAAAAACCCTATGTTCAAAACATTGCTTTTTACATAGTGAGCCAAGTTGCACTGTATCTAGTCTATAAAATGACACACAAGGTACTCGAGACTAATGAGTTATTATGCCATATATACCGCGTTTACTCTTATATTAGCTGAAATTTTACGGCTTACATTACATACATGCTTATGCGCAATTCTAGTCCATTGTTGATCAAATTAAAAGTAAACACTTACTTTTTCTTTTTAGTTTACTTCTGAAATACACTATTGTACATTTGTACCTGTATAAACATAAAAAGAATAAATTCTTTCTGGGCGTACTATTGCTGCAAAATAGCATCGGCAAGATGACCAAAAAACTATAGTCGATGTTAAATTTATTTTGACAAACTGTCTGACAATCCTAGAATTAAAAAAGAGCTTAAAATGATCTATGGGTTCATGTTGAGAGCTGGTTTCATTGGTTCGAAAGTAAAGCAATATCGCTCACGTAATGATGTGATTAGGATGTGACATTAACTTAAGGATAGTGTGTGGTCTCTGCATTCATCTAGGACTTTATGTGAACGTGTAATATATTGAACATAGTAATGAATACCGAATAAAGAGAATTAGACAAGGTAAATATTTCACGTTACAGTTAGGCTACTTGTCTATGATCCTGAACCACTACGAATATGAATATGTGTTAATCGCCACTAAGCGTAAACAAAACTATTATGCTTTTTAAATACAGGGACGATGATAACAAGAATAAAAGAGGGACACCAAATAACTAATCATTCCCGGTAGTTCAGACTTCAGATGGTAACTTAATGCATCAATAATAACACCTTGATCAAATGTATTAAACTTTAAATACTACCATTTTCATCATTTAGCCTCAAGTTTCCTTGTCCAAATCCGAAATTGAGAAAAAAATAAGATTCAAGTTTTAAGAACCCAGGCAAGTATTAAGCCAACATGTCACAATTCCTAAAACATGTTTTTTTTCTTAATGAAAAGTGTGATCACATCCAAAAGGAAAATATAGGACAGCTCCAACCCGAGTTTCGCAATGGTCACCTTTAAACAATGGGTTGTATCAAATTAATCATATGTGACATATTTATCCGAAACATAGTAAGAAAATCAGTTGCGAGATTGTGGTAGATACATATATATTTTTTCTGGAAGGCACTAAATAATTTTATTAGAAAAAAGGAACAAGAAAGCTACAAAGAAAAAGACCTCATGGCTTCATCAGACTACCTGAACCTATCTTGTCCAAATTCTCCCAACAATATGACAGGAAATGTATGACCAAGAAAACAATATGTCTTAGGCAGCCAAAAGAAACCCTCACACTAACAACCATACAAGCCATATAACAGCAAAAAACATGAGGACCAGTAGCCACGACATATTCCACTTCAAAACTAGCACCCTACCTGACACAATTTATTTGCAGAGCATGTCACATATCCCATAATATGAAAGTGAACCATATGCTACAACATAAACATAACAGAAACACCATTTGCCTACTGTACGGCCGCATTGTCTGACCTGCATTTTAAGGGCTCTCGAAGGCACTCTTGCCATATTTTCTCACGAAAGACACCATTATTACGCTATATCCAGTCACCCAGATCATTACCTGCCATACTGCTTTGTTTTCCTTAGTTTGTGATCCTAGCCCATTATGTCTAAATAACTCACTTAGGGTAACGTCCACATTACCAATCTTCCACCAATTACTATTACTAATATATACAAATACCAACTTCTAATGAACAGTAAAAACTGAACGAGACGGCGGAACAAAACGGGTCCAAGTGGCGCAATTCAAATGGCCTGTAGGATCCCAACTAAGTATCAAGAACACACATGGATGATCATAAGAGGCGTTTCGAGAGAGCGAGAGAGAAAAAAACTAAAGAGAGAAAATATGGTGATCCTATTTAGAGCATCTCCAATGCAAGGTAAAATACATAATTTTAATATATTTTTACATCACTGCCACATTAACATTTTATTATTTTATACAAACGTTTATTGTAAAAATCGGCCCAGTCAGCCGATTAATCCTCGCATAATCGCTGATTGGTCACTAAGCGCCCGGGTTTATCATAATCGGCCAATTTAATCGGTTTGGTTAAAGATCGCTTAAAAATCGGTCAACAAACGAATCAATCGGACAAATCGGTCTAATCGGATTAATCGGACAAAGTCGCTTAATAATTGATCAATAAAATCACTTAAAAATCGGACAAAATCAATTGAAAATCGGTCAACAAATCGATTAATCGGACAAAATCGGTCAAAGATCGCTTAAAAATGGTCAATAAACCGAGTAAGATCTATGTTTGACTTTGAACTTTGAAAAATTATGTATTAGGGTTTATCTCATACATTTAAAATATTTGAACACTTAAAATATTTGAACTTTGATGTACTATGCTTATCTCATACATATAATATAATATAATATCTAAAATTATCGTTTTATGCAAAAATAATTCCAATCCGATTAATCGCTAGGCCCTATACGACCGTCTCACTAGCGCATAGCGATTTTTACAACCTGATACAAACTCTCACAATCCATTGAACTTTGTATAGTTTAATGCATTTTCACATAAAAAGGAAGGACCCCACTTGGATAACATAAATTAGCTCGTCATGTTTAATTCAATAGGATTCTATAGTGGAGGACCCACTTGAAGAGTTAAAAGAGGATGTGTACAGAATTGAACTATCATTATACCAACTAGCCACCTATCCACCTGAAAGTTTCACAATGCATTGCATGCTGACTCAACATCTTTTTGTTCTATTAAACTATTCCAGAGTGTTGCCTTGTGGTTGCCCTTAGTGAGAGAGAGTAAACACACCAACAAACACACACTTTTAGTGTGACAAACACCTACCTCAAGTCTTAGGGAGAGTTTATATACATCTAATAGTTGGACGATTTGGCCTATGGGCCTTGTGTGTGAATTGGACTTGGACTTGTATAGCACTTGGACTATTTTGTTATATTTAACCAATCCTAATACATACTAAAGTCCAATATACTCCATGATAATCTATTACAACTTATTACAAGACTCGTTAAGTTAGTAATGATCGCCACTTTAATTTCTAACAATCTCCCCCTAAGGGGTGATCATTTATAAGTGAAGATGGCTTCGCTTTATGGCCTTGATCTTGGATTTTCACTTGAGTCTTGTTGTGTAATAGTCTTTCTTGTTTCTTTATTCTCATCAAAATTCTTTATCTTGATCTAGAGCTCTTTGTCTTTCTTGTCTTTGTATTTAGCCTTCTTGCCTTATTTAACTATGCATCTTGAAGTCTTTATTTCTTTGCTTTAACCAACATACTTATATCATAGTCTTCAGTCAATGCAATTCCCGTATATATTGCCACTTTACTTACAATCTTCTCCTAAGCATAACTGGTGCAGTCTTCATTTTTGAGACTACTTGTCATGAATTTTCTTTATTCTTTGAGTTGATTATGTGTAGGAAAATGCATATGACTATGAGTATATGGTGTTGAATATAGTTGATAATGAATCAGATGGTGTCTCGAATATGAAATAGCTGCATCTTTTGGTACGTGCTCCAAATCTTTAAGATTCGTTAGCAATCTCGATAAAGAATGACTTGAGGTTATTGTTGTTATCAATAATTCAAGATTCCAATTGATCATCGAGAAGTTCCATTATGTGGTTCTTTCTCTGCAACCGTTTTCAGATGTGCTTCACATCTTAGTTGGTAACATTAACCTCCGAATCTGTTAAGATCATTTTCAACTCTTGAACTTACCTAATGTAGTTGACCCTTTAGGTAATAGTACCCATTTATCAGCATTTCCACTTGATCATCATGAATTTTCCTTGTTCAAGTGTTTTTCACTACAAGTGTTATGGATGCAACCTATTGGTTATCATCTCGGATCGTATTCAACCACTTCCGATTCTTTTTTAATCGTTATCATTTCTTGAGATGTCTCAAGACAATGACCCGAGGTTAGTGGATTGCACATTTATCAGGATTTCTAATCAGTCTTTGTGGACTTTTGTTCCACTACGATTGTTTCAGATGAACCGTCTTGTCGTTCATCTATTAGGTAGCTGATGTAGGATTTCCTACCAGTATTTAAATTTCTAAGGTCTCGTCTACCTAAGGTCTACCTATTGCACTAACGAGCAGTGAACCAGATCGTTCGTAGTATAGAAGGTGGTAAGCCGAGGTCGTTCCCAAGAGCTATGTAGATGAGGATATTAAGTCTACTGTCACGGTTTTTAAAAGGTTTAAGTTGAAATGGTTAATTAAACTAAAAAGCGATAAATAAAATGCTAAAAATAAACGAGGTTGTGAACAATAAAGAGAAAGTGTGCTAACCTAATTATTCATCCTGTCATGTTATGTCTATATTTTCTAATTACTTCCTATTGATTCAAGTGGGGGTTCAATTCGCTAGACATCCTTTGATCAATTCGTCATAGCCTATCAACAAAGGTTCCTACCTGTCATCAAAGGCCTACCCTTTGGGGAGTCGAGGGTCTCAAGTAACCTAAGCCAAGTCATTAAGTTTCCTACATGCAAGATTCGAAACAATGTGTGCCCGGGCGTTAGCATCTTAGACACACATCCCTAACTTCTTAAGTTCCTCCTTCCGAACGGTGATCCTTTGGTCAATTCACACAAGAGGGATTGGTGGTCCTTTGGTCAATTCTTACCAACCCTCTCTACCTACTTCCCTAGGGTCCTTTGGTTAATTCTCCTAAGAAAATAAGTACGACCACAACTCAAAACTACCGAAGCTAAGGTGACTACCAACGAACTATGTGTGTATACACTAGAAACAATTATAGAAGAATGAAAACATAAACAATACAATCAAAGAATCATAACTAGGCTAGCACCAAAGGTGCTTAGCCGATCATATTAAAAGACACAATCAATTCAATGTTTAACATAATTGATGAAGACATGAATTAAAGTGTAAAGAAATAGTAATCGCTAAAGCTTATCGATGATATGGTGTGATTTCTCCCTTGGAAATAGCTATGTATGCTGAATATGATCTGCCCTTGGAAATCTTTTCACGTTCTCTGCTTTTATGTGGTGAGTGAATGATGAAAAATGCATATTTTAGGGCTTGTATTTATAGGCCCAGTCATAGTTACGGCATAACCTAATAATGTGGTTACGCCGTAACTTAATTATCCTCTAAACTCAACTCTCGTAGTGGTGATTACGGCGTAACTTAAGGAATAGTTACGCCGTAATTATAAGCTATGTCGTAAATTAACAAAGGATTACGCCGTAACTTAATTATCCTCCAAAATCAAGTCTCGTAGTGCTGGTTATGTCGTAATTCATGTTTGAAGGTTACCGCGTAGTTGATGGAGGCGCGAAATTCCACATGACCTAGATAGTTACAGTGTAACTTAAGTTGAGAGTTACGCCATAACTGCTATTGACTTGGTCTTCATACCGTAATCCTAGCTACGCCGTAATTGAGAGTAGGAGTTACGCCATAGCTTCTTCAATACTAAGGTGAAAACTATTAAGAAAATCTCCAAATCTGTGTCTCTAAGCTCCAATGCTCATATATTACCTGGAAACGAAATATAAAGGAATAAGAGTATATATCCATATAAACAACATAAAATATGAGCATAAACGTGGAAAATTGACACTTAAAAATCAGGATTATTTGATGTTATCAAATATCCCCCCACTTGAACTCTACTTGTCCTTAAGTAGACCTTATTAGAATAATTTCTAAAAAGATATCCCCCAAATTATTTGGAAGATATGAGATTAAAAATTCCTTATGCTAGAATAAAACAAAGCCGAACACCTCACGAAATGGGACCAAACACTCATACTCTCTCTCTCTAATATAAGTGTCAATTTCGGGGTGATAACTCAAAGCACAGTCATAGCATGTATTTTATCCCAAGCTTGGCGGTTACATAAATCTCCACCACTAGAGTTAAAGACTAAATAATCTTGAAGGCAATATGGGTGAACACAATATGAGGATGTTGGAAACGCTCCTAAACGTTATTAGCAAGTGTTAGTCATTTCTATGTAATAGGTTGCATTATTATGGATTTTATGTTAGTAATTAAGGCTACGCTTATGTAGAAATCCTATGAGCCTATGCAAAGGCCCAAAAAGACAAGGAAGGGACTAGATGTGTTGCCCTAGCTCCCTTCCCCTATAAATACCTTGTTACCTCTCATTTGAGAGGTGTTCTTCACTTATCAATATTTATGCATAACCTTTATCTATCTACTCATGTGATTTGTGTTCAACCTTCTATCTTCATCTCATTTCTATCATCTACATACTTGTGTTAACTTATGGTGACCTAACAATGGTATCATACGCCATTTAGTTGGGTGAAACACTTTTGTTTTTGAAGTTTTGGTCATAGGCGTAAGAGTCTCGTTATACACTTTTCATTTGCATAAAAGCTTTGATTTTTTCACTTGTAAACTCAAGATTCTTATGGGTTAAGGTTTATTTAGTGTTAAAGTTTCTGTTTTTTGCAAAAAGTTTCAAACTTTACGTGTTTAGATTGGTTTTTAAACTTGGGTTTTGTTCGTGTACTTGGTTTACGCGTAAGATAAAATTTCATCTTGGTTCATCAAGTTTCAAACTTTCTTGTTATTTTGGTGATTTTGAAGTTGTATTATCGTTAAAATCAAGTTTACAAAACGTTTAGTGCATAAAAATCAAGTTTGGTAAATTCTATCACAGTTACGCATAAAGAAACCCTGGTTTTACACCTAAGCTCTACGCCTAAGTCAGCAGTTACGCCTAACAGTTTTAAGCGTAAGGAATTTTTGTCAAAGATCTTCAAAGCTGTTGGTTAACTCAGTGTTTTCTTGCTTGGATAAGCCTGAAAACACTTCGAATTGTGGATATCTTTTATATTTGGACAAGTATAAAGGATTTTGGGTAAAACCCTAAGTTTACGCATAAGCATAAAAGCTTACGAGTAACATCTTACGCCTAAGTTAATTCTTACGCCTAAGGTTTCTTACTTCTAAGCATTTAGTTTACGCCTAAGCTTACGTTTAACCTAAAGCTTACGTGTAAGAAGGATTTACGCCTAAGCCTCTTGTTTACGCGTAAGTGGACGTTACGCGTAACGTCATCAGTTTACACCTAAGCTTGTTTTTGCTTAAAAGTACTTCATCAACAACATCATGTTTCATTCGACTACAAAGATCCATCATCTACACAAGTTTCAAAGATGTTTCAACCACCATACTCCAACTACTTTCCTCATGAATATCCTCAACAACAACAACAACAACTACAAAAATATCCTCAACAACAATTTCAACAACCATCATCAGTTTATTTTCCTCAATTTGCACAACCTCTTCCACAACAAATCCCTCAACCAAACCCTCGTCAACAATATCAGCATGCTAACTACTTCCAATATCAGTTTCCAGCTAAGTATGCTATGAATGTCACAACGCAAAAGGAACCCACTTGGTTTGCAAAGATGTGTGACGCTATAAGCAGCCAACAATCCATTCATGAAGCTGGATCCCTTGATAGATGTGACAACCGGCAATTTAGGGAGTCTATTTTAGGTAACCGCATTACATTAAATTAAACTGAGTTTTGCCTTTATCACTATTTTATAAACCGTGACTTGATTTTATATCGTCGATTGGTTTTTACGGTTTATTTCATTATTAAATGAGTTATCGTATGCGTTTTAATTCTATTTGATAGGCACTATTCGATTCGGCACTAGAAAAGCCTAAAACAAGAGTTACTGTAACTTTTAGACCGTAATTCGAAAATTGACAAATAAATAGTCAAAACTCGTGGAAAAACGTAAGTAACGATATAGGAAAGTTAAATAAATGTCGTGGGACACTCGGGGGACGATATGTGAGCTCGGGAATGGGTAAACGAGATAGATACGAAAAGTTTTAACCCGAACCCTCCCTTTTTAGCTTGACCGCCCCCCCCCCCCCCCCCCCCCCCCCCCTCCTAAATTATTTATTTTGAGGTCCCTAGCTCCTAAGTATAAATACCACCCATACACCTCATTTCACCTCATTTGTTTCTCTCTCTAGAAAACACACACACCACTTTATCTCTCTACATTTCTCTCTCTACAAGAAATAAACCCTAACCCTAATAACACCTTAGTGGCCACCGACCACTATTCCGGCCACCACCGCCTTACGCCGGCGCGTCCACCACCACCTCCACCACCAAAAGATAGATCTCTTTCTCCTCTTTCCAACCATATATCATACACTCAATTTGGACTTCATTAACACCTTCAAATTCAATAATTAAGATTCGTACTTTTAGGGTTTCAAAGGGCTTTTGCAATTGGTGATTAGATAAGGTAAAGGGAACATGTTTTGAGCTTGATTGGGCAATAAAAACCCACGAATTGGGAATTAGGGTTTCGACCCTATGAACTAATTTGGGGCTTTTGGGTGGAACATGAAATTAAAGCTAATAAGTGGCTAAGTAAACAAGTAATTTGTGTTTGGTACATGTGTGGTGTATTAATTTGATGGGTTTGTACATTTAGGGTTTAGTTGCATGTTCTTGATTAAGAATAGTTTATGGGTTTTCTGTTTGGTTAGTGTTTGGAGCTTTAATGATTGGATTTGAGTGTTGAGGATTGGATTTGGTTGTGTTTGGATGGGAGTGGAGAGGCGTACGCACCACCATGGTCACGTACGTGACCCATGGTTGGTGTACGTGGCCTATGTTGGCAATGGGTTCGAGTCGGGTCATTTTGGTAGCTTATTGGTTGATGTAGTTAAGGTTTGGATAAGACGCGTGGAGCCGAAAAGCTTCTAGAGCTTGTTTGGTTCACGTGGTCTTGACCGCGACCGTGTCATGACCATTAGGGTCATAACATTGGTTTCGAGTACTTTTGGTTAATTGATTGATTGGCGAGATTGTTTTGAGTTGGTTTGGGATTGAATTGCGATAATGTGACATTTAATGTGGACTTGATATATATAATGTTGACTTTGAGCTACGTCGGCGTCACTTTGACTTTTTAGTCAATAGTTGACTCCGACAAAGCCATAACATGGACTTTAGTATAATTTGGACTATTGATTGATTAAAAGCCGAGAAGTTATGACTCGTGCTTGTGGACTCGAAACGAATAACGATATGAGATTAATATTGGAATTTGGTGAAATAAATAAATATATATATATATATATATATATATATATATATATATATATATATATATATATATATATATATATATATATATATATATATATATATATATATATATATATATGAAAATGTTAATAAACTATGAAATAGAAATAACAAATGGGCTTTTGTACCAAAAATGTCGATAACAAGTCTTATCTTGTTATTTACTATTTTAAGCGGAAACTAACGACTAAATTTGAAAGGTTTTGTAATAAATAAGTAAATAAGGTTTCAAGTACACGTTTATCAATAAATGTCAATTGTGGACATTTAATATTGGATAAGTAATTATTTATTTGCGTTATGTGTGCATGGGTTACGGATAACCTAACGTTAATAGTGTTGATCCACGTAGGTAGCGGACTTATTAGGTTGACGAATCTAATAAGAGCCCGCTAGGTACATTGGGTAACCTTATTAATAGGTGAATTATCCTTATGACTCTTTAGGATACGATTGATTTATGGGATAATAAACGACACGAATAAATAAATGAGTTTATCGAGTTGACGAATTCGATAAGGTCTACTATTTATTCCGAAACTTATTGAACTATCGAGTTTATCGTTTAGAGGTCTCATTGTGTCGCATTGAGTTATATATTGGTTGTTTGAGTGCATTCATGGCATCACATTGAGTCGATACACCCACATGAGGATACCAAACACTAGGATTAATGATGAAACGAGACGTTTTTGGAAATAAAGAAATAGAATATATTGGGGTAGATAACGTTGATTTTGAGGAATATGTGTATTAAAGTTGGTCTACATTAATAGGTTGTGCCGAGTCGATAGTTGTTGTGCTGTGATTTCTGTTATCTTCTGCTAGTGATATTTGTGCGTTGATTGTGCGTTGATTGCTTGAGGTGAGTTTCATAGCCCCACTTTTATCTACGTTTTAACTACGTTTTGAACTACTCTGGGGTGGGAATCATGCTGCTGTTTTTGGACCGTTAAAAACTGTTTGGATTTGCTTATATGCTTGACTGTTTAGATAGATGTGTGGTAGTTGTTGCCTTAGTTTAGGTTAGCCGTGCCTAACTAAGAATATACTTCTACATCGACCTAGTCCGGGGTTGGCAATTGTTTAAGATTTTGCCACGACAGTGCTGGACTAGAGTCGCGAGCTCGAGTTGTCCCTGGATGCGGGACGTGTGTTATGATTGGTGATCCGGAATGGATCGGTGTGAAAACGGTATTTATCTATCTTAGGTCTTGCATAGCAAATCAACTCTTATTGGTCCACTATGATTTTGTTGAACTTAAACCTATGAACTCACTAGCGTAAGCTGACCTTTTAGCATGATTTCTCAGGTATTTGAAAGATGTGGATTGTGGAAGCTTGGCAAGAAGGCGGAGTTCAAGGATCATTTCTGACTCTGATAAACTATGGGGACCTATTTTATTAAACTATGTTTTGGGACTAATATTCATACTTTTGGATTAAATGTTTCAATATTTGATTTGGGATTGGTTTTAAATGGTTAAATGGTTATCTTTTATTATACTTGTGTGCGATACCAATCCAATAGTAACGCCCTGAAAACTTGATTAAGTCTTCCGCTGTACCGAGATTTGGGGGTGTTACAGATTGGTATCAGAGCTCAAGGTTATAGAGAACTAGGTATTTTATAAACCTTAAACTATAACCGCTTTTAAGAAAATTGATCCTCGACCGACGCACGCCCGCTTGCCAAGTCGAAGCTTCTTATTTGATTATGGTATGAACTACGAATTGAATTATGAGATGATATGTTAAGGGATATTGTGAACTGATTATGGAAATGTTATTATTGGGAGATATGACTATTGGTTTTGGAAATGAGATATGATTATTGGTTTTGGGAAAAATGAGATGTGATTGTCGAGATATTGCGGAATTTGATTTGAGTAAATGATATATTATGATTTTGAAGTTCTGAACTCGATTGATTTGATATGAGAATTATGTGATGGAATGGAACTTATGCGTTTTATTAAAGGCATGTTTTGAGTAATGCGGTACCTCTACTTTTAAAGCTTTCATTATGTGATATGTGTTTTAGTTAAGTTGATGCGCTTATTGAAAATAGTTGTTTCGAACACTTATACCTACCCTATGCCGTTGTCACAGACTATGCCTTCACTAGCTTATGATGTGTCTAAGGAGGTCCTTGTTGTTGCTAGTTCGCCAGCATTGACTCTCATGACGGTTGCGCAGGGTGATCCTTATGAGATTGCCCGTCACACTAGTTCATCATCATCAGATCGCCCTAGCTCATCTTGGCAGCTCACTTTACATCAGGTTTTAGCGAGAGCACAGACTCCTAGGCTTGCTTATAGCACTGCCCGCATGTCCATGAGACCACCATCGTCACCTATCCGTTTAGCATCCCACTCTCTTCTGTCATCACCACCAGCATCACCATGTCTTAGGAGGCCTAGATCTCCTAGTGTACCACCTCAGGATTTACCTGCACAGAGACTCCGACTCATGGACTCGCCCCCTATGGATGAGGGCGAGGAGGAGCATGAGGTTGAGGAGGAGTATGAGGTTGAGGAGGAGGATGAGATTGAGGAGCAGTATGTTGATGAGGATGAGGATCCTCAGGAGGAGGATGATGAGGATATCCCAGAAGGGGGTACTCCTCCTTTGCAGAGTCCTGCACATTCTCCTGGACCAGGTTCTCCTTTGCCCGAGCCTGAGTCCCCTGGACAGCCTTTTGGTTTTGATTCACCTCCACCCTCACCTGAGATAGGTAGCCCATTAGGATCTGAGATACCATCGGAGATTGCTTCAGAGCCCGAGGAGTATGGTGAGATAGGTCAGATTTGGAGGAGGATTATATCCCAAAATATTAGTCTCAGTAGGTTGTCAGATCGATTAGATCGAGTGACGAGGACTGGTGTAGAGGATTTGAGGATAGATTTGACTAAGGTAGAGAAGAAGTCGATGGCCTTGAGAGAAGGTCTGTCGGGACTCTATGAGCGGGTTGGGTACCGGCATACATAGTGCCTGACAGCCTTGGAGGCCGACCAGGCGCTTCAGTGCAAGGTCGACAGTTTGGAGAAGGAGGTCGTGAATCTTAGGAAGGATTGCGACTCTCAGCGTTTGGGGATTTTATCACTTTGGAGAGTGATGGATGATGTTTGGAGATCATTTAGGAGTGTTCGTAGACGTGGCTAGTTAGTATTAGATTCCTGGTTTTGTACCATCTTGAAACTAAGTAGTACTCGGTTCGAGATGTAGGATTATCCTAGTAGTTTACTATTATCGTTGTTAGGATCGTTTTTTATTTCTTCGTATCCTTCCATGTATTTCCACTTTTAAAAATTTATGAGTTATGGTTATGGGAACGTGCATCCTTAGTTATGATGTGGTGTCTGATTGTTTCGCTCTAGTATAGTGTTATCCCTATTGGCCTTGATTATGTATTCAGGCGTTATTGAGTGACCCTTGGAACCCAACTCTATTTTAGAGCGTAAATTGTGAACTTATGAAACTGTTCTTCTTGCCTCCAGAATGGTGGCAACAAGACGAAACTTGATTAGGAACAACCGAGCAGCTCCTGCTGCTGTTGTTGCCCCTGGTCGTCGAGGTCGTCGTCCGACCCCGGCCGCACCACATGTTGAGAACCCGAACGTTGATAACTCAGCAGTAGAGAACCGAAATGTGAACGACCATGCTGAGAATGGTCCTGTTCCACAAAACCCTCCACTCGTGAACCCAACCCACATTGACCAGCTAGTGTCGCAGCGTGTCGCTGAACTGCTAGCCGAGGCTAATCTTTCTAACACTTCTAGTGGAACCCCAGTGTTGAATCGAACTCGAGGTTGTACCTATAAGGAGTTCCGATTCTGTGGTCCCATTGATTTTGGAGAAACCGAGGGAGTAGTTTACCTAACTAGGTGGTTGGAGAAAACTGAATCTGTGTTTGCTGTGAGTAATTGTGATGAGGATTGTAAGGTTAAGTATGCAACCTTCACTTTGAAGGACGAGGCATTGACCTGGTGGAGCAATTACCACAGATCAGTAGGGATTGATGTAGCTTATGGCATGACTTGGACTCAATTTAAGGCTCTCCTGATTAAGACTTACTGTCCTAGGAATGAAGTTAAGAAGTTAGAAAGTGAGTTCTGGAACCACAAAGTTAAGGGTACTGACATGGCGACTTATACTCGTCGTTTCCAAGAGTTATCCTTGCTTTGCCCTGAAATGGTTCGTACCGAAGAACTTAAGATTGAAAGGTGTACTGATGGATTACCTTTGGCTACTCGAAATGATGTCATCACTGCCAAACCAGTCAATTTGCAAGAGGCAATTGCTGTGGCTCAGAGTTTGATGGACTCATATATTCTAGATGTAGGAAGCAAGAGTAAGAATGATAGGAGTGATAAGAGAAAGAGGAACGAAGTTGCTAAAGGAAATGGCAACAAATGGCAAGAGACAGCCAGAGTGTTCGCCATAGGAAATGGAGGTAGGAATGATTATGAGAGTAGTAAGCCTGTGTGTGGTCGTTGTAACCGACACCACCATGGACCATGTCCGAATGAGTGTTGGAAGTACTCTAAGGTAGGACATATGGCCAAAGACTGTAGGTCCCGACCACTCGCTGCAGCTCAAACTGCACAGGGAACGGACTGGAAGGCTACTGTCACCTGTTTTGGATGTGGAAAGAAGGGACACTTAAGGAATGAGTGCCGAGAGCCGTGGATGAGAGGAAATCCCGGTAATGTAGGAGGATTTGCTAACCGAGGTGTAGGAGGTAATGGCTTAAACCCTGTGAAGTGTGAGGTTGTGGGAAACCAGGGAAACCAGGGTGCTAGGAATCAGCAGAGAGACATGGGAACAGCGCGTGCTTACGCTATTAGGAAGGAAGCTGGTGAGGACCCTAACGTAGTTACGGGTACATTCCTTCTCAATAATCGCTATGCTTCCATACTGTTTGATACTGGTGCGGATATGAGTTTCGTATCCACCAATTTTATGCCATTACTAGGAATCTCCCAAACACCTCTAGGGTTTAGTTACGATGTGGAATTAGCGAATGGGAATAGAGAGAAGATAGACACCGTAGTTCGAGGTTGTACCTTAAGTTTCCTAGACCGCCCATTTAGTATAGATCTATTGCCGGTTACCTTAGGAAGTTTTGACGTCATTATCGGAATGGATTGGTTATCGAAGAACGGTGCACACATCATCTGTGATGAGAAGGTTGTGCGTTTACCGTATGGAGGAAAAGTTCTGAGCATACAAGGAGATCGGAGCGACTGTGGAAGTCCTTCCCGGTTCAGCATCATCTCCTGTATTAAGGCCCAGAAGTACATCGACAGAGGAGGTTGTCTTTTCTTGGCTCGAATTTCTGAAAAGAATAGTGAGGAGAAGAGTGAAAGACACCTTAATGATGTACCCGTTGTTAGAGAATTTCCGGATGTGTTTCCCGACGATCTGCCAGGGATTCCACCTGTTCGACAAGTAGAATTCCAAATAAGTTTGATACCCGGTGCGGCACCCATAGCCAGGGCACCTTATCGACTTGCTCCAAGAGAATTGGAGGAACTGTCTAAACAGTTGGCTGAATTGTCAGAGAAGGGATTCATTCGACCAAGTTCGTCACCGTGGGGAGCACCAGTGTTGTTTGTGAAGAAGAAGGATGGATCGTTTTGGATGTGTATCGACTATAGGGAATTGAATAAGCTAACGGTGAAGAACCGATATCCGTTGCCTAGAATAGATGACCTATTCAACCAACTCCAAGGAACTAGTGTCTTTTCAAAGATCGATTTACGATCTGGTTATCACCAGCTTAGATTTCAGGAAGAGGATATTCCTAAGACTGCGTTTAGGACTCGTTATGGACACTATGAATTCCAAGTGATGTCGTTTGGTTTGACCAATGCGCCAGCGGTTTTCATGGATCTCATGAACCGAGTGTGTAAGCCATACCTGGATAAGTTTGTGATAGTATTCATAGACGACATCTTGATATACTCTAAGAGTAGTGAGGAGCACGAAGAGCATTTGAGGCTCATTCTAGGATTGCTGAGAGAGGAGAAGCTGTATGCCAAATTCTCTAAGTGTGAATTTTGGATTCCGTCCGTGCAATTCTTAGGCCATGTGATAGATAGTCGAGGTGTTCATGTTGACCCAACTAAGATTAAGGCCATTAAGGAATGGGCAGCTCCTAAGAACCCATCAGAAATCCGACAGTTTCTAGGTTTAGCATGCTATTATAGGAGATTCATTGAGGGATTTTCTAAGATAGCTAAGTCGTTGACCAAATTAACACAGAAGGATGTTAAGTATGAATGGGGAGAAAAGGAAGAAGAAGCATACCAACTTCTGAAGGAGAAGTTGTGTAGTGCGCCCATCATAGATTTGCCTGAAGGAAGTGAAGATTTTGTCGTGTACTGCGACGCTTCGCATAAAGGCTTAGGTGCTGTTTTGATGCAACGTGAGAAGGTAATTTCTTATGCATCCCGACAACTTAAGAAGCATGAGACAAACTACACCACGCATGACCTTGAGTTAGGTGCTGTAGTGTTTGCTCTTAGGATCTGGAGACATTACCTGTCTGGAACCAAATGTGTAGTATTTACCGACCATAAGAATTTGAAGCATATCTTAGATCATAAGGAACTGAACATGAGACAACGTCGTTGGTTGGAATTGCTTAGTGATAATGACTGTGAGATTCATTATCATCCTGGTAAGGCTAATGTTGTGGCTGATGCACTTAGTCGTAAGGAGGACATTCCACCCCTACTTGTTAGATCCTTAGGAATGACCATTGTTTCGCCCTTACCATCCCAGATTTTAGCCGCCCAAGCAGAGGCATTGACGGAAGAGAACCGTCCTTATGAGAATCTTCATGGAATGGTAGAAAGTGAAAACGGCTTCTTGAAGCGTTCCGATGGAACATTATGCTTCAGAGACAGAAGTTGGATACCATTTCATGGTGGAATTTGTGAGTTGATTATGCACGAGTCGCATAAATCAAAATACTCTATTCATCCCGAAGCCGATAAGATGTATCAGGATCTTAAGAAACTTTATTGGTGGCCCAATATGAAAGCTGATATAGCTCAGTATGTTATTAGGTGCCTGACTTGTTCTAAAGTTAAGGCCGAACATCAGAAACCATCAGGACTTTTAGTTCAACCCGAACTCCCGGAATGGAAATGGGAGCGAATAACCATGGACTTTATCACTAAATTACCGAGAACAGTTCGCGGCAATGACGCTATCTGGGTAATAGTTGATCGTTTAACTAAGTCTGCTCACTTCTTAGCTATTAGTGAAACCGATAGTCTTGATAAGCTTGCTCGATTGTTTCTTAAGGATATAGTATCGTGTCATGGAGTACCGATATCTATCATTTCTGATAGGGATAGTCGTTTTACATCCCACTTCTGGAAGTCGTTACAGACAGCATTAGGAACGAATTTGGATATGAGTACTGCTTACCATTCACAGACCGATGGTCAAAGCGGGAGAACTATTCAGACTTTAGAGGATATGCTTAGAACGTGTGTAATTGATTTCGGAAAAGGCTGGGAGAGACACCTCCCTTTGGCCGAATGCTCTTACAACAATAGTTATCACTCTAGCATTAAGGCCACTCCATTTGAGGCGCTGTATGGCCGAAAATGTCGTTCACCTGTTTGTTGGGCAGAAGTTGGCGAAAGTCAACTTACAGGTCCCGAACTTGTCCTAGAAACCACTGAGAAGATAGTTCAGATTCGTAACCGGTTGCAAACCGCTCGTGATAGACAAAAGAGTTATGCCGATAAGAGACGTAAACCCTTAGAATTTCAGGTTGGAGATCGTGTTATGTTGAAAGTTTCTCCTTGGAAAGGAGTGATTCGTTTTGGGAAACGTGGAAAACTCAATCCCTGATATATTGGTCCCTTTCCAATCCTGGAAAGAATCGGACCGGTAGCATACCGCTTGGAGCTACCATCGGAACTGAGTAGTGTACACAATGTCTTTCATGTTAGTAATCTTAAGAAATGTCTTTCGGAAGAAAACATAGTTGTGCCTTTAAGAGATATTCGTGTTGATGAGAAATTGAATTTTGTTGAGGAACCGATTGAGATTATGGATCGTGAGATTAAGAGGCTGAAGAATAGCCGTATTCCGATTATTAAGGTTCGGTGGAACTCCTGGCATGGACCGGAGTTCACTTGGGAACGTGAGGACGTTTTCCGTAGGAAGTATCCTAAACTTTTCATGACATCAAGCAACTCGGAGTGAAACCCGGGACGAGTTTCTTCTGAGGCTGGGAGGCTGTGACAACCGGCAATTTAGGGAGTCTATTTTAGGTAACCGCATTACGTTAAATTAAACTGAGTTTTGCCTTTATCACTATTTTATAAACCGCGACTTGATTTTATATCGTCGATTGGTTTTTACGGTTTATTTCATTATTAAATGATTTATCGTATGCGTTTTAACTCTATTTGGTAGGCACTATTCGATTCGGCACTAGAAAAGCCTAAAACAAGAGTTATTGTAACTTTTAGACCGTAACTCGAAAATTGACAAATAAATAGTCAAAACTCGTGGAAAAACGTAAGTAACGATATAGGAAAGTTAAATAAATGTCGTGGGACACTCGTGGGACGATATGTGAGCTCGAGAATGGGTAAATGAGATAGATACGAAAAGTTTCAACCAGAACCCTCCCTTTTTAGCTTGACCGCCCCCCCTCCCTCCTAAATTATTTATTTTGAGGTCCCTAGCTCCTAAGTATAAATACCACCCATACACCTCATTTGTTTCTCTCTCTAGAAAACACACACACCACTTTATCTCTCTACCTTTCTCTCTCTACAAGAAATAAACCCTAACCCTAATAACACCTTAGTGGCCGCCGGCCACTATTCTGGCCACCACCGCCGTACGCCGGCGCGTCCACCACCACCTCCACCACCAAAAGATAGATATCTTTCTCCTCTTTCCAACCATATATCATACACTCAATTTGGACTTCATTAACACCTTCAAATCCAAGAATTAAGATTCGTACTTTTAGGGTTTCAAAGGGCTTTTGCAATTGGTGATTAGATAAGGTAAAGGGAACATGTTTTGAGCTTGATTGGGCAATAAAAACCCACGAATTGGGAATTAGGGTTTCGACCCTATGAACTAATTTGGGGCTTTTGGGTGGAACATGAAATTAAAGCTAATTAGTGGCTAAGTAAACAAGTAATTAGTGTTTGGTACATGTGTGGTGTATTAATTTGATGGGTTTGTGTATTTAGGGTTTAGTTGCATGTTCTTAATTAAGAATAGTTGATGGGTTTTGTGTTTGGTTAGTGTTTGGAGCTTTAATGATTGGATTTGAGTGTTGAGGATTGGATTTGGTTGTGTTTGGATGGGAGTGGAGAGGCGTACGCACCACCATGGTCACATACGTGACCCATGGTTGGTGTACGTAGCCTATGTTGGTCATGGGTCCGAGTCGGGTCATTTTGGTAGCTTATTGGTTGATGTAGTTAAGGTTTGGATAAGACGCGTGGAGCCGAAAAGCTTCCAGAGCTTGTTTGGTTCAGGTGGTCTTGACCGCGACCGTGTCATGACCATTAGGGTCATAATATTGGTTTCGAGTACTTTTGGTTAATTGATTGATTGGCGAGATTGTTTTGAGTTGGTTTGGGATTGAATTGCGATAATGTGACATTTAATGTGGACTTGATATATATAATGTTGACTTTGAGCTACGTCGGCGTCACTTTGACTTTTTAGTCAATAGTTGACTCCGACAAATCCGTAACATGGACTTTAGTATAATTTGGACTATTGATTAATTAAAAGCCAAGAAGTTATGACTCGTTCTTGTGGACTCGAAACGAATAATGATATGAGATTAATATTGGAATTTGACGAAATATATTTATATAGGGTTAATGGTCTGAAAAATACATCAACTTGTCACGTTTTACTATTGTGACAAAAAACTCTTAATTTTCCTATTAAAACAAAAAACTTTCTTAATGACCCTTATTATAACCAAAAAAGTTTCTTAATGACCCTTATTGTAACCAAATTTCTTAATGACCCTTATTAAAACAAAAAATCCGCAAAATCACGTTTGTTAAGCATGATAAGGGGATGAGAGCTTAAAAATAAGCTCGTAGACACAAGTTCTTGCCACGTTTTACAGCTCGTAGACACAAGTTCAGGTAAATTGGTTTACATCGACTCGAATAAAAAATCCGCAAAATCATGTTTCTTAATGACCCTTATTTTATCAACTGCTATCATTTTACTTATCATTGTCATTTTAAATTTACATGTAATTTCCAATTTCAGTTAAATGCAATTTTATTTTGTTTATGCAATTTTCCTGCTACATTCTTAGTTTTTTTTTTTTTTTTTTAGTCTGTCTCAAATCCTTGTTACTCTTCTGATTAAATTGTTGTTATAAACCTATATAAGTTCTTGTGAGCTTTTGTTTCAATTTGCAAATCAGTTTTTACAAGTTACAAAGCCTAAACTTAATTTTCAAAATTCAGTTTTGCCCCAAAAGGGGGTGTTTGGAACAGTTTGTTTGTGGGTCAAAATTCAGTTCTTGACCCACGTTTGGGTCAAAATAAGTTAGCTTACTCTCAAATCAGTTTAATATTTAGTTTCATAATCTCTTATAACAGTTTTAGATACACAATTACTTATTGGAAATGTCATGAAAATTTGGCAAGTCTATCTAACAGACCCAACTGTCACTTTTTGAGCTTAAATTTAGATAGGTTATAATTAGATTTAGGAGTTAATTTTTAGTTTACAATAAGTTAGATGTACGAACATGATCTTTTTGAGCTTAATATGCAATTTGGAAAGCATTTGACAGCCTATTTATAAGCTGCAAATGCCCCCCTTAGTTCCCTTTGGTTCTGTCAAAGCAGCCAAACACCCCTCTTTACAGCTTATTATTAAGCTGTTAGAGGGGGCCAAATTTCCCCATTTTTTATTTTTTAGATTCCTTATAGTGCTAAATATATATGTCTTCACTTACTTTTTAGTTTAGAAGCTTTTAGAGCTTATTTTTAAGCTCTCATCCCCTTATCATGCTTGTTTCTACCAATATATATTAACTTAGTGCATCTTTGTGTCTACGGGCTGTAAAACGTGGCAAGAACTTGTGTCTACGAGCTTATTTTTAATCTCTCATCCCCTTATCATGCTTAAGAAACGTGATTTTGCGGATTTTTTGTTTTAATAAGGGTCATTAAGAAATTTGGTTACAATAAGGGTCATTAAGAAACTTTTTTGGTTACAATAAGGGTCATTAAGAAAGTTTTTTGTTTTAATAGGAAAATTAAGAGTTTATTGTCACAATAGTAAAACGTGGCAAGTTGATGTATTTTTCAGACCATTAACCCATTTATATATATGAAAATGCTAATAAACTATGAAATAGAAATAACAAATGGGCTTTTGTACCAAACATGTCGATAACAAGTCTTATCTTGTTATTTACTATTTTAAACGAAAACTAACGACTAAATTGGAAAGGTTTTGTAATAGATAAGTAAATAAGGTTTCGAGTACACGTTTATCAATAAATGTCAATTGTGGACATTTAATATTGGATAAGTAATTATTTATTTGCGTTATGTGTGCATGGGTTACGGATAACCTAACGTTAATAGTGTTGATCCACGTAGGTAGCGGACTTATTAGGTTGACGAATCTAATAAGAGCCCGCTAGGTATGTTGGGTAACCTTATTAATGGGTGAATTATCCTTATGACTCTTTAGGATACGATTGATTTATGGGATAATAAGCGACACGAATAAATAAATGAGTTTATCGAGTTGACGAATTCGATAAGGTCTACTATTTATTCCGAAACTTATTGAACTATGGAGTTTATCGTTTAGAGGTCTCATTGTGTCGCATTGAGTTATATATTGGTTGTTTTAGTGCATTCATGGCATCACATTGAGTCGATACACCCACATGAGGATATCAAACACTAGGATTAATGGTGAAACGAGACGTTTTTGGAAATAAAGAAATGGAATATATTGGGGTAGATAACGTTGATTTTGAGGAATATGTGTATTAAAGTTGGTCTACATTAATAGGTTGTGCCGAGTCGATAGTTGTTGTGCTGTGATTTCTGTTATCTTCTGCTAGTGATATTTGTGCGTTGATTGTACGTTGATTGCTTGAGGTGAGTTTCATAGCCCCACTTTTATCTACCGTAACATATTGGATTTCACAAACACATCATATCATTAACACAAGAGGCGTACAAGATGAGTTTCAGAGAGAGAAAGTTAGAGGTTTAGGGAGCTTTAGTGAGAGAAAGAAAAATCTTATTATGAGCTCCAACTCTCTACCTTGGGAGGTAGAGAGTATTTATAGTCTTACAATAAAACGCCACCTCACGGGCTTTGGATCAGGCATACAGTGGGTAAAGACCCGTCCGTCCTCCACGGTGTTACTAAACTAAATACTCCTAAACATTAAATAACTACGACTACGAGCTTTCTAACGGATAAATATACTTGAGGTGACCGACACTTTAATACCTGGATTTTCTAAATCCTAACAATCTCCCCCTAAGGGAGGTCACCTCAAACACACATTACAATTACATAGAATACAAACAGATATTACATTGAAATTGTTCTTGGATTCTTGTTCATGTTCTTTCTTCTGAAGCTCGTAGTCTTTGAGACTTTACTTTTGCATGTTTGAATAATCTGAGTGGAGGTCTTTAAGTGATCCATGTGATACAGAGTTTTGAGCCAGCTTTGAAATCATCAGCCACAGTAAATTTCTGACTCATCCATTGTGGTGTTGGTATTATGTGATGTAGTGACATTTGGACCAACATGCTCACATTCTGGATCACAATATGTTCTTATCAGAGTAGTGGAAGCTTTCGTTGATTCATGATATTGGCAGCAGCGTAGCAGAAGCATGGAGTGATAATATCAGAGTCATTGATGCACTAATCGTGATTTCTTTGGAAATGAATGTGTTGTGTGAGCATGCGGCTATGGATTGACCGCTCCATTCTGATCAGCTGCAAACGTAGGGTGTTCCTGCATAAAACAATTAGCAATAAAGCACACAAGAGTGTCTTTGATCACTTTTGTTGAATTGAGGTACACGGCCCATGGTTCCCCGTTGATCAGTACAAGTACTGCCTATGATCAGGTATAATTCCGAAGATTTCCTTGACAGGGTTTCGCAGCTATTCTAGCCGTTCTCAAACCGGAACGTCTCAAAGAAGACAACACGGAGTGAGTGAACCAGCGAATTGAGATTCACCGATTGATGAAAAGAGATTTGAAAAACAATCGTGTACTGCTCAATAGAAATTGTTTTTGCAATACAACGAAGGTTTTGATGAAAATCAATTATCAATCATAAACACCTTTTATTTTGAAATATAAGTACACAGTCGATGTGCTAAAGAAAAGAGTTTTTAAGCACAATGACCGGTTTTTCAAAGGTATCCGTCAATCCATAACCTGAACCAGGATTGATTCAAAAGATTGAATCGCCCCATTGTTTCTGTTCAGTTGTCACATGGTTGATCTATAGGGTAGATCTCACATGCCACCCACCAGGAGCTTGTTTGATGTTGGCTCCAGAAGGCTTTCCATCTTCATTGTGAATATGTTTGCATATCACTCAGATGTTCTGGAAATACCACAAGGATAATGCATAGGACTCATAAGATGTAATCTCTCTTTCCACATTGTGTGAAACAGAGAGTCTTCATTGAAAGTGTCCTAATGAGATTTATTGATGATCTCGTGGCTCTAGACTCAATAGTGCATATTTGGTTCCTAAGCCGGAGACTAGGGAGAGGGTCTCCTTCTTTAATATCAACAATCTCTAAGATAAAGTTGATAGATTATGTAGGTTTCCCGTGAGAATGAAACAAGCCCTTTTAAGAGGAACTTGAGTGGTTTGGGAAGTTGTAGTGCAGTGCGTCACTGGGTCCATGACGTCTTGTCTTCAATACCAGTGTTACCTTAGTAAGCACCAGTAGCATATGAATTGTACCCGGTTTCTACCCTAAGGTTGAATAAATTGAGGGCTATTTCTTTTCACCCCTTTTCACATTCAATTCTTTTTCATTCTTCAACCCCTTCAGTGCTTACCGAAATTTCATAACTAGAACCTTGTTGGGTTTTTTCTAGTACTAGTTCAGTTTCAGTCCGCACTCTTCCCATATCTCAATTTTCTCCTTTTTTCAATATACCTAAGGACTCTACACTATCAAGTGGTTTTGTCCCTGGGTAGATCCCTCCGGTTCTGGCGGATCGTGGGAACGATTACCTAACCTTATCATCCTTATATCACCATGCATAAAGTCACGTTGGTCGGTCTTTTGATATAGCTCTTCCACCTTGAAACCAATTGAAAATCAATCAAGATACTTGTGATATATAATCAAAGTATTTTGTATCTTAATTGTTTTGATATTTTAGAAATGCTCCCCCTCAACATATGCATAAATTTCAGAAATTGTTTAGCACATGGAGGCAAGAGATCTTTAAAATCGTTAGATTAAGAATGAAAGGTCCAATCTTTTTATTAATATTTTCTAAAATGATCATCATCACTTCCCAATCAATTTGAGTAGATATAACATTTTGAGGAAGGATGAGGTTTTCAAAAGTTTGCTCCCCCTCAATATATGCCTCGAAGTTTGAAACAGTTTTGCACATATTAGAGGGAACCTGCACTTAGAGACAATTCAATCGCGTTTCAATAATTTAAGGTTTAAAGTAGTTGCTCCCCCTCAACATGTGCATGGAAAACTTGAAATCGTTTGTCACATGCGGGGAGGAAAACTTGCTAAACACTTATGAACCCATTTATCGAATTATCAGTTTAAATCCAATTTAAATCACAAATTCTCCCCCGATCACAATTATGAAATCATTTGAGATTTGTGATCTCTGTTGATTTAAATTGATTTTGAAAGCTTTTAAGGAGAATTGTGACCTGATTATGAACAAAGTTTTAACTGATAAGGATCGGATTTTGAGACTTTTAAACTCCATAGATTAAACATGCATAATTATCTTTTGAAAACAACTGTATGACAAATAACCTTTTGATTTAATTGAAATCATTCTCCCCCTCAATCAATGACATCAGTTGTTGATTGAGAGATAGATAGTTTTGACTAATCGTGAAGTCCGGATGATTTTCAAAAATAGAGTCCGAGTTATTTTTCAAACCAATTAGTTTTCATTAGATAGTAAGTGATAGTTTTATAGAATCAGAGCATGAGATATGAAACATGAGATAAAGCATGGCTCTGTTCTTTCTTTGAAAAGCGGGTTACTGCCTGAAATGACAATAAATCATTGTTTCTCTTTCTCCCAATTTTTTTTTTTTTTTTTTTTTTTAAGAAAATTCGAACAACATCTAAAGTCCCATGTCATTCTTTGAATGACAGCACAAAGACCGTAGATATAATCGAATCGAGAAAAACATGACAAAATGACATTTTTTTTTTTGGGAATTTTTTCAAGATTTTTCAAATTTTTATGGATTTTTGAAAGTTTTATATTTTTCTATTTGGTTTTTCGAATAAGTATTTACAAGAGATAGATGAAGGAAAACCTTTTACTCCTCTTCTTCCTCTTGAAGACGTTTGAGTGTTTCTGGTTGAAGGCTTTTCAAGCCAAGTCGTGGAAGAATAAACTCAAAACGTTCTCTTGGAAGAGCTTTGGTGAAGATGTCTGCTAACTGGTATTCTGACTTCACAAAATAGAGTTCCACCACACCGTTTTCCACTTGCTCCCGGATGAAATGATGTCGACTGTCGATGTGCTTTGCTCTTGAGTGTTGAACATTGTTGCATGAGAGAGCAATAGCACTTTTATTATCACAGTACAGAGGGATTTTGTTGAATTCAAAGCCATAGTCAGATAATTGGGATCTTATCCAAAGGATTTGAGCACAACAAGATGACATGGCTATGTATTTAGCCTCTGTAGAGGAAATAAAAGTACTCATTTGCTTCTTTGAAGACCAACTCACAAGCTTATCACCCAAAAACTGAGCACCTCCTGACGTACTACGACGTGTATCTTGACATCATGCATGATCAGCATCTGCATAGGCTGTTAGTGACATACCGGTGTCCTTCGGGTATCATAGTCCCATATTGATGGTTCCTTGGAGATACCGAAAGACCCGTTTAACCGCTTCAAGGTGCTTTTTAGTAGGCTTAGCCTGATATCTAGCACACATGCACACAGCGAACAAGATGTCTGGTCTACTAGCTGTGAGGTACATCAGGGATCCAATCATACTACGGTATTTTGTTTGATCTACCATGATCCTTGAGTGGTCCTCATCCAGCTTGGTACATTCAATCATGGGAGTGTCAACGGTGTCACAAGAAACAAATCCAAATTTCTTTAAAATCTCATTTGCATATTTAGATTGATTTATAAAAATGCCTCCGGGACTTTGTGAAATTTGTAATCCCAAGAAAAATGACATTTGTCCCATCATTGACATTTGAAATTTGGAACCCATTTCATTAGAAAAACGATCACATTCATTGGGGTCAGTCGAGGCAAAGATAATATCATCAACATAAATTTGAACGTGAAATAAATGTTTACCTGACTTTCTGGTGAACAACGTCGGATCAACTGTTCCTTTGGTAAATCTAGTAGATAGAAGGAACTTTGATAGCGTATCATACCATGCTCTAGGAGCTTGTTTTAAACCATAAAGGGCCTTTTTCAAGCGATAAACATGAGTAGGATGCTCTGGATTCACAAAACCCTCTGGCTGGCTGACATAAACCACTTCTTTTAGATCTCCATTAAGAAAGGCGGTTTTCACATCCATCTGATAGACAACCATGTTCTTGCTAGCAGCATTAGCCAAGAAGATTCTGATAGCCTCGATACGAGCAACTGGAAAAAAAGATTCCTCAAAGTCTATACCTTCCTCTTGATGATATCCTTTTGCAACTAATCTAGCCTTATTTTTCAGAACATCTCCATGCTCATCAAGCTTCACTTTAAAGATCCACTTAAGAGCAATGATCATAGCACAGTCTGGAGCAGGTACTAATTCCCATACATCTAATCGATCAAACTCATGAATTTCTTCTTGCATGGCATTGAACCAGCTATCTTCATTCATAGCAGTTTTAACGTCTTTAGGTTCGATCTTAGAGAGTACGGAGTTGAAGAAGCACCATAAGGCATCGGTTGCAAGTTGTTTCCTTGTGGATACTAGACGAGAGAGGTTTCCAATGATGTTGTCCAGTGGATGATCATGTGTCCATTTTCTGAGGTGTTCATGTGGTTGTTGTTGTGGAACTGAAGTAGCAGAGTCGATGTCTCCTGATGAAGATGGTTCAGATGATGATTCAGGAGCAAATATATTTTCAAATGGAGCATCTTCGGGAGTAGCAAAGGGATTAACTTCATCCTATGAATCAGAAGCAATTCCATGATGTACACTCGGTGATTGAAGGTTTGTTGATGAGACAGATTGATCAGCTGTAGGTGCTTCCTGACTTGATGACATAGAAACTGAAGGATTGACTTCATTGACAGGGACAGAAGCAGCCTCTGTTAATGGAATTGACATATCAATAGCACTTGGATCAAAGTGTTCATCAAACATAGGATCAAACAATTTCTTCACATCATCTTCAGAGGGAGGTACATAAAGAGTTGTTGGTGACTGATTAGAGATAAGAGTAGAACTGATAGGACTACTAGATGAAAATTGGGATGCGGGTCCAGAACTGGACTGTCCTGGAGCCATTTGACCGGTCAGCTCATCGAACTTAACGTGAATTGTTTCCATGATATTTTGGGTTCTCTTGTTGTAGATTCTGTAACCCTTCTTTTTTTTGGGTAAAAGGGACAACAATCCCCGGTTAAATATATTAATCACCCAAGACAAATAAGTACAATGGAATGTGGCTGAAATACCACATTAACCTAAAGCCTAGCTTGAACAACCACTAAATCCGAGTGACACACCACACGGAAACAATCCCTATTACACTAACAATAACTCCAATAGGGAAGAACCATCTAGCCATACACAAAGAGTAACATCTATGAGCTACCCGTGAAGAATAATAGAATCTAACTTCCATACTTTAATAATATCCAACGCATCTCTTGAACTCTTCCATCTACAGGAAACAAGCTTGAGATGAACCGAGTTGATAATACAATCAACAACTTGATCGATAGACCTCTTGACCTTTCTAAATAAACGATTGTTGCGCTCTTGCCATAAGAAATAAGCAGCAGCCGCCAACACCAATTTAGAAATAACACTCCTTGAACTTTTTCAGCCAGCAAAAGGAAGAATCACTTGTATAATAGAATCCATAGACGAATTAGCATTTGAAATACCAGCAAGCGACTTTAATTTATTCCAAACCTGGCTAGAAAACAGGCATTCAAAGAAAAGGTGTTCATGTGAATCCGGTTGTAATTCACACAAAGAACATGAAACGTTACGAGCATCCACATTGTCCCATCGCTTAAGATTATCTTGGGTCTTCAAACGACGCCTCATAAACAACCACATATGAAAAGCATGACGTGGTATACACCCTGGAAACCGAACACATCGAAACCAACCCACATTATCACTACGGAGACGAATAGTTTGCCAAACCACTTGCACCGAGAAAGGTTCCACATGACCATCCAAACTCACCCATTCCAATTTATCACGAACACCAGTTCTAATATGCGGCACTTGAATAGCATTTAAATTCGGAAAAGAAGAGTACCAAGACTGCGGCCATATAAATTGCCCATTATCAATAACCTCAGTTAGCTTGGTGTAATGATGAAATCCTCCACGATGAATATTTCTGTTTGAAATGAAATCAGCAAGGGGACTAATATCACACCAACGATCATGCCAAACTGAGATAGAACTACCATCACCAACATTATAACGAACAAATTGACGAATCAGCGGACGTAATTGAAGAATCTTGCGCCACCCACACGACATATTACCTCGACAAGGTATGTCCCAGAAGTTACGACCAAGAAGTTTGTATGCATGAATCCATTGCACCCACAACGACTCCTTGTTATTAATAAGCTTCCAAAGATGAGTAATCATTAAAGCATTATTAAAGAAATCTAACCTCCGAATTCCAAGGCCACCTTCCTTTCGAGGGAGACAAACCACATTCCAAGCGACTTTTGCATGACCACGCTTATACGAACCATGGGGCCAGAGGAAACCCCTCATAATCTGCTCTATGTCACGTAAAACTTGAGAAGGTAAAACAAAGACCGAAGCCCAAAAAACATGAAGAGAACCAATAACCGATTGAATAAGTTGAAGTCTACCCGCTATAGATAGCGACTTATTCTTCCAATTATCCATACGATTTTGAACCTTCTCAATCAACTCCTTGCAATCACGAAAAATCAGCCTAGATGTCACAAGCGGCACCCCCAAGTATTTAACCGGAAGCCTTCCTTCCTCAAAAGGAAGAATTTGCATAATAGATAATTTAACATGGTTAAGAACATTGCAAAAGTATGCCGTACTCTTGGGAATGCTAGGAACCAAACCGGAAACATTTGTAAATTCCTCCAAAGAATCCATAATGACCTTTGAAGAATTCACATCACCATGAGAGAATAAGAACAAGTCATCAGCAAAACAAAGATTTACAAGCTCCAATTTAGAACAATGTCGATGATAAGTAAATAAATCTGAAGCATGAATCCGACGCCTTAACATGAGAGTAAGAACCTCCATTACTAAGGTAAAAAGATAAGGAGAAAGCGGGTCTCCTTGCCGAAGACCTCTTCTACCCTTAAAGTAGCCATGGAGTGATCCATTAATACTAATCGAGAAAGAAGTAGTAGTGACACATTCCATGATCCACCCAATCAACCGAGCATGAAAACCAAATCCAACTAGAATGCCTTTGAGAAACATCCAATCAACCGTATCATAGGCTTTTTGAATGTCAACTTTAAACGCACATCTAGGAGTCCCATGATCTAAATGGTAATTATGCATTAACTCTTGAGTAAGCAAAATTTTATCCTCAATACTCCTTCCAGGAATAAACGCAGATTGATTCGGGCTAACCAACACCTTCAAGCTCTCTTTAATGCGATTAGCAATGATTTTGCTAATACATTTAAAGAGAACATTACAACACGAAATGGGTCTAAAATCAGTTACCCTAGATGGAGAAGCAACCTTCGGGATTAAAGCAATAATCGTATGATTCAATTCCTTAAGAAGATTCCCATTAACAAAAAATTCTCTAATTGCACGCATAAAGTCAGTAGCAATAATGGACCATGATTCCTTGAAAAAAGCCGCGGTATAACCATCAGGACCCGGGGATTTGTCATTACCCATTGAGAATAAAGCATCTTTAATTTCTCCATCACTAATGTCTCGACTCATATTATTAGCATCAATCTGATTCAAACGGTTTTGAAAAAGGTCATTGGAGCACACCGGAATAACCTCACCAGCTTGACCTAAAAACATTTCATAGTGTGATACAAAGACATTAGGAACCTGGTCATTATCATAAATAACCCCATTAGAAACCGCAATAACATCAATACGGCTCCTGCTAATATTACTCTTAACAGACTTATGAAAATAAGCCGAATTCAAGTCACCATCACGAAGCCAATTAACTTTTGCTTTTTGCCTTAGAAATTGTTCTTCCAATAAAACAGCCTCATTGAAAGCTTGAACATACACGGCCTGCTCTTCACGAAGAATAGCATTGAAAGGGTCTCTATCAAGGTCACGTTGAACAGTATCAAGCTCAATTCTAAGCCGCTTAACATTCTCATGCAAATTCCCATGATCATACACAAGTTTTCGAAAGGCTTTCTTCATATTACGAAGTTTAATGACAATCTTGTACATATGAAAACCACTAACCTCCCTGCTCCATCCAGCCGAAACTACTTCATGAAATCTCTTATGTTGCGTAAGAACATTAAAAAATTTAAAAGGTTTCGGCTTAGACCTCACCAATGTAGGAATACATAGAACGGCTGGAGAGTGGTCCGACGTGCGATATGGCTGAAATATAGCATGACCACCTGGAAAAACATCAAAAAACTCAAGGTTAGCCATAATACGATCAAGTTTCTTTAGAATTCCATCAACTCCTTTCGGCTTTTGGTTCCACGTGTACTTCAGCCCCGAACTTTGTATATCCATAATGTCAATATCATTAACACATTCCTTAAATTCCCGCATCGAGATATCAACTCGAGAGGAACCCATAACCTTATCATCAAGCATCAAAGCTGCATTAAAATCACCTAATATGCACCAAGGCCTATTACTAATAAAGACCTTATGCATACCAAGACTTCACCACAAAGAACGCCAATGCATATAATGATTGTGAGCATACACAAAAGAGCAAAAGAGCTCTTTTTTGTCACCTCTTAACCAAAGACGCGTATGGATGACTTGATCTTCAAGATTTAAAACTGTGAGGTCAACATCATTTCGATTCCAGCCCAAAATAATACGCGAACCCTTTGAACACATAATTGCATTAGACGTCCAACTCCAGTTCCTAAAAATAACAGAACATAATTTCTCCAACTTTGAATCACTAGCATGCGACTCTAAGATAGCACAAACAGCGAGATTATTTTCAAAAATGACCTGCTTAACCTCTTTTTGTTTCAGAGAGAGGTTTAGACCCCGAATATTCCAAGAAGCAATGTTACACATTGACAACATTTGAAATAGGAGTGCTTGCCCCTTCCGTAACCTTTTCATTAGGTTTGCTATTATGACCATCCATAACCAGCTCCTCATCAACTTCTTCACTATCGCTATCATTAATAAAATTTTCACTCTCCTTATTGACAAAACAATCATCATCATCATTATCCAAAGCATTGTACGAATTAGATACCGAAATCGAATTTTTGTCAACAGAAGGCTTCGGCTTAGTAGGCTGAGTTGACGAGTCCAAGGGTTTCGAGGTTTTATCAACCTTGCGATAATGCAAGTTTAACGTTGGCTTAGAAAGCCTAACACCATCAACCTGTTTCTTACTTTTACTCCTCTTTTTTTTCTTCGTAACGACTTCAAAGCCATCATTTGTAGTTGTTTCTACAGGAGATTCTTTAGGAAGTTTTGGGCAATCTTTAGATAAGTGATCAAATATCCTACAAGTGGAACACCGAGGTGGCGTCCACTCGTACTCAATAAACACAGTAGCCAATGAATGACCCATATCCTACCCTTTAGGGATCGCTACCACCAATTCATCCTTTAACTCATTTTCAGCCGATACTTCAATTAGCACTCTAGCATATGTACTACGACCCGACTTGAGTATACGAATCAAGAGTGATTGGTTTCCCAACTTGAGTAGAAATCAGGCTAAGACCAAACTCCGAGTATGCAACAATTGGTACATGCTGGAACTTAACCCACACCGGCGCATTCTTAATTTCAGCTTTCTTCAAGTCCGTGTTTTGCGACCAAACATTTAACATAAGAGGTTCCCGTCGAATCATCCACGGACCATCTTTCAAGACACGGTCCATTCCTTCTTTTGTATCAAATTGAAAAAGAAAGAAATCTTCATGAAGTTGAATTCTTTTGAGCCCATATTTTGCCCATGTGTTCTTCACATAGTTTTCAACAAGCGAAAAAGCTAGTCGTTTTCCAATGAAATACCCATAGAGGGTATTAGCAAATCGAGAGCAACAACCTCCACTTCCTCAAAAGGAATAGCAACCGCCGCACCCTTAACACATTCATTACTTCGGAGTTCCTTAACTTTTACCACCTTATTAGACGATATCTTTTGTGTAACAGTAGCAAAAGAAGTCGACGTATGGAATGTCGACCCATCAGAAGTATTTAAAACTTTTAGAGTCGGCTTAGGATCCCAAAACGTTTCCACATCACTCGTCGACACAGATTTAGGGTTTTCAGAATTAGGGCTTGCATGGGCAACCCTAATATCATCATGTGCCGCAAATGATACCTTAGAAGGCGAAACCCTAGGTTGCGACTCCTTGTTAGTAGTCACAACACGAAGAGCTGAACGTAACGGTTTACCATCAATATTCCTAATCTTTGATGCCAAACCACCAAGCTTAGATGATGCATTATTCTCCACATTATCCATCTCTTAACAAAAAACCGAACAAACCTAGAAAAACAAGCGAAACCCTAAAAAGGTTTCCCACACAAACAGTACCACAGGACTACCCAAACTCCATCCAACCAGAATAATAGAAAATTAATGAGCACACAAAAAACCCTAAACTAACAACGATTAACAAACCCTAAATCATGATTAATGACCTTCGTCGAATCAAATAGAAATCACTATAGAAACAATCCAGATTTAGACGCTTATTTATGACTATATTAGATGAATGGCTCCGAAGAAAAGGATAAAATCCAAATCAGCGAACGTCGAATCCAATATACGAAAAAAACAAGAATCAGAAACAAACAAATAACTATAGAAATTGATATTCAATGAATGGAAAATCAAACAATCAATGAAATGGCTAGGGTTAGGGAAATCGCCATTAGAGAGAGAGAATTAGGGTTTTAGTTTAGCATTTGCATACTGTATTCCTTCTGTAACCCTTCTTGTTTGGTGCATAACCAACAAAAACTTCAATATCTGCCTTTGCTCTTAATTTTCCTAAGTCTTGACCGTCATTCGTTGGATAGCACAAGGCACCAAACACACGAAGGTAGGAGAGATCAGGTTTTCGTTTATGAACAAGTTCATATGGAGTTTTTCCATGAGAGGTGTGTATAAGGGAACGATTTTGGGTGTAGCAAGCAGTGGCAATGGCTTCAGCCCATAGAAACATTGGAACCTTTGAATAAATTAGCATTGTTCTTGCGGCTTCCACAAGAGTTCGATTTCGTCTTTCAACTACACCGTTCTGTTGAGGAGTTCGTGGAACACTTCTTTGATGACTGATTCCAACACTTTCATAAAACTGAATTAAGTCTTTGTTAACAAACTCTTTGCCATTGTCTGTTCGAACAATTCTGACTGTATTGTTGAGTCAAACCTGAAGCTGTTTGATTAGTTTGATGATGACATCTGGAGTTTCATCCTTTTTCCTCAAAAACTTTACCCAAGTAAATCGAGAGTAGTCATCAACAACTACTAAAATGTATTTCTTCCCATTTATCGTTTGCACTCTCATCGGTCCGCACAGATCCATATGAAGGGTATGAAGAACTTCCATTACTGAGTTTATGGGTTTTGGTTTGTGGGCATATTTCATGCTTTTTCCCAATTGGCAAGCTGAACAAAGATGATCTTTTTCATATTTTAATCTGGGTAAGCCTCTGACAAGATCCTTTCTGGAGGTTATTAATGGTGCCGAAGTTCAAGTGATTGAGACGACGATGCCATAACCATGACTTTGTTTTAGAAGCCTTTGACAGCAAGCAGATTGGAGAAGACTTCATCATGTCTTCGATAGAGATGGTGTATAGGTTAGAACCACGTGTACCTCTTAACAATTCCACACCATCAAGTTCTCTAACGAAGCAAGTATGTTTTCTAAAGGCCACCTCTAGATCGGAATCACAGAATTGACCAACAGAGAACAAATTATGACCAAGACCTTCCACATAATATACCCTGGAGATTACACTTTTGCCGACTACATAATCACCATAACCCATAATTGCTCCAAAATGGTCATTCCCGAATCTAACAGTCCCAATAAATTTACTCACGAAGTTCATGAGCCGTGACCGGTCTCCAGTCATATGCTTGGAACAGCCTGAGTCCAGGTACCACAGAACGATTTGAACGATCTGCAGTTGAACACAGACAAGAATGGATAACTGGATAATTGGGATCCCCATGCAAGAATGGGTTCCATTTGGTTAGTAACAGTGATTGGAACTCCCACATCATAAATAGAAACACCCATATTAGAAATAGAAGCAATGGAAGCATCAAAAATAGATGCAGTGCTAGTATCTGTATTTGACCTATTCAAAGTATGTTCACTTCTTAAAGGAATAGTTCTACCAGTAGGCATCCATTTTCTAGTGGGCATTGCCTGATTAACCTTATGGCCAAAAGGTATCCATTGATAACCTATCTTACTAAATGTTCTTCCTGTGGGTTTCCACTGTTTTCTAACTTTCTTTCGCTTATGCCTTTTAGCCTTCTTAGCTTGATTTTTATCATTAACAGTTTTAACTAGGCATTTGACAGCTTTAGACAAATCATTCTTACCACATTCAAGATTAGTAACAGAAACCACGCAATCATCATTACATATTTTGCCAAAAGTAGTAGAATTCGCATTAATTACAGTATGCTTAGAGCTAACACTAGAATCAACACGATTCATTTTATTCAAATTCTCCCTACGGTGATCTTCTACTTTCTTACAATGCACATTCTTAGCTTGCGAGGTCCTATCATTCCTTGTATTACCTTGAGACTTTGACCTGCTCGCTTTAATGTCACTGATTACTCCTGTAGAGGGAACGGGAACATTAGTTGGTTTTGCTACTTTTTGCCTTTCCTGTTTTGATGTGCTGGGATGTGAACTATTCGAAGGCACACTGAGGTTCACTTTCCTAACACTGGAGGTGCTGGGATCTGAACTATTTGAAGGCCTACTAAATTTCACATTCATAACATTGGGCATTGAATGACTTGTATACTTGGCATTAGGCATAGAACAGGGTATCAAGGGATTGACTTGCTCACCTAGGGATTTAGGGCATATTGTAATTAAGCACTCTAGACTTTCTTGAGATCGTTTGGCATATAAGCATGCATGGCCAATTGCATTATCAAGTGGTTTCTCTAACTTATCCTCTTCTACAATCTCACGGAGACATTCTAGACTATCCTTAAGGTATGAGAAATATGTTTGAATAGCAAGTTTGTTATTCCTAAGATGAGGAGGAACATATTTCACAGACAAACCATATTTATTACAACCATGCACCTTTGATGCACCATTCTCCCCATTGGTCATTGGCATTTTCCCTTTTACCTGACTCTTCAGATTCTCAATTTCCTTTTGCAACGAAGTTATTTGTTCATTATTTTTATTACGAGTGACTTTTATTGACTCAAATAACTCATTGAAATGACGTTTAACCTTTTCATTTTCTTCAAGAAAACTCTCATTTTCCTTTTGTAAAGCATTAACCAAGTTATGAAGATGAAAATTTTGAGAATTCCGAGAATTTAAAGGAGGAGGCATTTGGGAGCCAGTCACATTGTTCTTTTCACCCTTTAATTGAGAAATTTGGGCTTTCAACTTTCTGATCGTGTTATAGTGAGCTTGAATTTTTTCATCACGTTTGTTTATTTCAAAAACTGCATCAAAATCTGGAACATCTGAGGATATCTTGATGTTTGAGGTTTTAACATTTTCTTTGAGATGTTGATATTTTAGTTGTAAATCAAAATGTTCAACTTCTAGTTTAGAAAAATGTTTTACCAAATTATCGTGATCATCCTGTTCAATTTTCTCACTTAGTTTAGAGTTTTTTATTTCAAGCTCAATGACACGATCATGGGAGACTTTCAAAGCAACAGATAATTCATGAAATTGAGAAGCAGTAATAGAACAATTAGTGGCAGTATAGAATACATCTTGAGAAATACAATCAGAGATCAGATTCTCAATTAAGGTATGCAAGTTTTTCCTGTCAATTTCATTATATTTTAATGCTCGCTCATAGTCACTAACCTCAACAATCATTGCATCAAATTCCTTTTCCATTCCTTTAATATCTGTATATATCCCCTTTTTAAGACTCTCAAATTGATCTTTTAGTTGTTTAAAGAAAGGCATGACCTCAGTTAAGTAACATTCTTTTGTTTGCTCAAATCCCTTTTCCCCTTCAGTTATCCCAGTGGGTGTGATCCTTTTCTTACATATTTTCTCAAAGTCAACAAATAATTGAAATATAACATATTGACTGATTAAGGTCTTGCTCTTAGTGGTAATAGTTCTAGGAACTAAATGCATTGGTGTATTTGGAGGATACACAGTCGCTGCAGGCATTTTCCTAAGGGGAGGGTTTGTTACAACAAGATTCTCTGCTTTTTGCTTATCTAAATCCTTTTTCCAGAACACTTGTTCAGGAGTTAACAACGTTTGAGGCTTAAACTTGTTCAAGGAAATCCAGTTTTCCTTCTTGTAATCATGGGGTTTGATCGTTATGTTATTCTTTTTAGATTCAGGATCTTCTAGCTTCTTATTCTTTTTCTCCCTAGATGCATCATCTAATTTTCTATCTTCCTCAATGCACTCAATGCAACTAGGTGTTTGTCTAGGTTTAAGAATCTCATTGCCATCATAGATAACACTTTGGGCTGCTTTTGCTGTCTTACCATACTCAGGGTTGGATTCCTTTATAATGGGTATACTATGCTTATCGCTGGGTTTGCTGTCTTACCATACTCAGGGTTGGATTCCTTTATAATGGGTATACTATGCTTATCGCTGAGAACTCTATGCTTCGTGATCATGTGAGCAGTCTGAATTGTATTCCCTTGTACGTACAACTTATTTTCGAGCTTGTTTTTCAAGGTTTTTAGATTTGAAAAATCATTCAAAATTTTGGATTCCTTAGCACTGAATTCTTGCTTAAGCATTTTAACATTTTCTTGAAGTTCTTGTTTTTGCTTAGCAGTTTTAGAAAGCTTTTCTTGTAAGGAGTTTAACTCTTGTTTTAATACCTCTTCTCTAAACTTACTTTTTCTAATAGTTGTACGCATTTGGTCATCCATTTCCTACTCACGGGTGGTTAACTCAAACTTAGCACGTTGTTCATAAATGGCTACTCGTTCTTTATAGGCATTAAGTTCAGAGATAACAGAATCATTAGGGGCACATGCAGTGTATTCATCAAAAACATAGTCATCATTGACTGCAGAGGATGCATCACTTGGTACTATCTCACTTTCACTTTGTTTCACATATTGATCATATGGGACAACATTGATATTACCCATATTTTCAATATCTGACTCAATAGTTTCAGTTGATTGTACTTTGTTATGCATCTTTTGCACATCAGCATCATCGTATATTTTAATACCTCAGAAATGATTTTGTCTTTAGATGGACCAGCTTGTGGTGATGAAGAGACTTTAGAAGGGACCATTGGAGAAATGCTAGCCATGAAAATTTTTTGTGCAGTAGGTTCATCATCAACGTCAGAGTCGTATGCATCACAATCAGCGACTTGAAAGGCATTCTGATGATTATGGCCAATCTCCTGAATTGGCTGCTCATCCACATCTGCATCATATGTCTTGGCATTTCCCTCAGCAAGAAACAACAACTCCTCTTCATCCAAAGCTGCACCATTATCCTGAGCTTGCACAAGCAACATCTTATCCCTGAAGTACTATGCATTTTGAGGACGTTTTGGCGATGTGCAGTTCCTTGCAATATGTCCTTCCCCTCCACAGTTGTAGCAATTGATAGGTTTTGCTTGTCCCTGATTTCCATTCCTTCCCCTATTCTGATTAGCCACATATCCTCTATCAACTCTACCTCTTCCTTGTTCATACTGCCTTTCTTGAACTGGTTGTACCATAACCTTCCCATCTCTGACAGTGGCTTGATTGTGTGGATTAGATGCTGATCTGAGGTTGTTGTTGGTGTGTGGGAGAGAGTTCATGTTTTGACTGATCATGAGAGCCAGTTGATTAATGAAGTTTCCCACGTGTGCATCAGCATCAGCTTGTTTGAACATTGGATCGGGAATGAGTTTGTGATTACCATTACCCAAGGGTATAACTTGAGATGCTTTGGTGGTAATTCCAATGTTTGAGTAGAAGGCAGTTGAATCATTTGATGAACTTGTCTCTCCCTGGTTGGTTTTGAACTGATTAAGAATCCTTTTTTCAAACATAGCATGTCTCTCATTCTGAAAATGGAATGCATAGAGTTGCTCATAGTTTCTATTCTTCAATCCTTTGGTTAGCTTCACAGAAGTGACAAACTTGTGCCATTCGGGATTCATGTTGTTCACAAACTTTGAGTTCAGCTGAATGTTTGGTATAGTCATTCTGATGTTCCTCATATCATTAACAAGCTTGTGTAATCTCACGTAATACTCATAGACACTTTTATCTGGTTTAATCTTGAAGTGCTCAAATTCATCATAGAGTTGTGATTCTATGTCTTCCATAGTTAATTCAGAACCTGAGAGAAGCATCTTGACATTATCCCACACTGCTTTGGCTTCGGTGTTGTGATTGATCAGCTTGTAGATATCTTTTGGAAGACCTTGAAGTATGATGTTAGAAGCCCTGATATCAGCATCGAATCTCTTTTTCTCCTTATCATTGAGCTCATCATATGTCTTTGGTCTGTCTATTCCATAGATCATTGTTCCATCTGCAGCTGTATCAATTAAGTCTCTTGTAGTCTCAATCTGATAAGGTCCTTCATCAATCGATTTGAGAATGTTGACCCCATTTTCCTTTCTAAGACAGTACAATCTGATTCTTTGAGCCCAAGAGTCGTAGTCAGTTCTGTCAAGCATGGGTGGACGAGTATCTGAACCAGCTGCTTGAACATCCTCGGCAACAGTGGAGATGATTGTAGGTACGTTGGTAGACATGTTTAAAGATTTCACGGGATTTTATAACTCAATGATTAAACCGGGAAATAGATTCTTTCACGGGATTTTACTAAATCAAGAGAAAACCGTATTACAAACAAAAATCAACCAAGTCGCTAAGAATCCTTGAAGTAAGTCGCTAAGAACCAAGTTGCTAAGTATTAAGAAGACAAGTCGCTAAGATCCAAATCGCTACGAATTTTGACAGCAAATCGCTAAGCACCAAGTCGCTAAGAAATCAAGTCGCTAAATAGCAACTCGCTAATGTCCAAATCGCTAAGACCAAGTCGCTAAGAAACTTAAAGAACAAATCGCTATCAAAAATGAAAGCAAGTCGCTACCTTACCAAGTCGCTACCCGTAGTGGAGAATCCACTAAGTGTACTGTTTGTCGGCTTGTCTAAAGAGACAAGTCGCTAGGACCAAGTCGCTACAATAACTCACTACAACTCGCTACCTTTTACTGAAGCAAGTCGCTAGCATGAAAATTACTCCGAGAGCCAAGTCGCTACCAAGAAAAACTTTAAAAACACACTTTTCAATCCAAAACAAGCTCAACCAAAGTGATTCAAGCTTACCAAATCAAAACCCAAGCAAATCCAATGATCCTAAACACAAAAGTACACCCAAAATTCAAACTTTAACACAAGAAATGAACCAAATGATACAAAAACTACTAAACTTTTTCAAACTCAAAAATCATCTAAAAACCACTAGAAATCCAAGGATATGTAAAAGATGATCTAACCATGGCTCTGATACCATTTGTAACATATTGGATTTCACAAACACATCATATCATTAACACAAGAGGCGTACAAGATGAGTTTTAGAGAGAGAAAGTTAGAGGTTTAGGGAACTTTAGTGAGAGAAAGAAAAATCTTATTATGAGCTCCAACTCTCTACCTTGGGAGGTAGAGAGTATTTATAGTCTTACAATAAAACGCCACCTCACGGGCTGTGGATCAGGCATACAGTGGGTAAAGACCCGTCCGTCCTCCACGGTGTTACTAAACTAAATACTCCTAAACATTAAATAACTACGACTACGAGCTTTCTAACGGATACATATACTTGAGGTGACCGACACTTTAATACCTGGATTTTCTAAATCCTAACATCTACGTTTTAACTTCATTTTGAACTACTTTGGGGTGAGAATCATGCTACTGTTTTTGGACCCTTAAAAACTATTTGGATTTGCTTATATGCTTGACTGTTTAGATAGATGTGTGGTAGTTGTTGCCTTAGTTTAGGTTAGCCGTGCCTAACTAAGAATAGACTTCTACATCGACCTAGTCCGGGGTTGGCAATTGTTCTAGATTTTGCCACGATAGTGCTGGACTAGAGTCGCGAGCTCGAGTTGTCCCTGGATGCGGGACGTGTGTTATGATTGGTGATCCGGAATGGATCGGTGTGAAAACGGTTTTTATCTATCTAAGGTCTTGCATAGCAAATAAACTCTTATTGGTCCACTATGATTTTGTTGAACTTAAACCTATGAACTCACCAGCGTAAGCTGGCCTTTTAGCATGATTTCTCAGGTATTTGAAAGATGTGGATTGTGGAAGCTTGGCAAGAAGGCGGGGTTCAAGGATCATTTCTGACTCTGATAAACTATGGGGACCTATTTTATTAAACTATGTTTTGGGCCTAATATTTATACTTTCGGATTAAATGTTTGAATATTTGATTTGGGATTGGTTTTAAATGGTTAAATGGTTATCTTTTATTATACTTGTATGCGATACCAATCCCATAGTAACGCCCCGAAAACTTGATTAAGTCCTTCGCTGTACCGAGATTTGGGGGTGTTACAATAGACCTTCAATGCTCACTCCTGAAAACTATGATCAATGGGTGATGCGGTTTTTTAGGATTTGTGATCTCAAGAAACCACATGGTAAGTGTTTGGAGAAGGTTATCCTAGAAGGTCCTTTTCAAATGCCTACTACAACAGTGCCCGGAGATCCAACTGCTACTTCCAGTCTCAGAGTATATCAACTCACTACTGAAGAAGTACTTCACTTGAAAGCAGATGAACTCACTCTCAGAGTAGATCAACTCACTCTCAGAGTAGATCAACTCAATGCAATATATCCTTTTAGGTCTACCCAATCCGATTCTTTGCAGTGTTGATGCTCAGAAAACTCACTCTCAGAGTAGATCAACTCACTCTCAGAGTAGATCAACTCACTCTCGGAGTAGATCAACTCAATGCAATATATCCTTTTGGGTCTACCCAATCCGATTCTTTGCAGTGTTGATTCTCAGAAAACTGCTAAAGCAATGTGGGATCACATCCATCTTCTAATGGAAGGCACATAACTCAATCAAGAAGACATGGAATCAAAACTTTACTTATCATATGAGAATTTCATGATTGAACGAGGGGAATCATTAGAGTCATACTATCATCGGTTTATAGACATCATCAATGACTTAGACAGACACAACATCATTATGCCAAGGATTGCAATCAACACAAGGTTCCTAAGCTGTCTTGGTCCTGATTAGGAAAACTATGTTACATTCATCCGTCAAGCTAAAAACCTTCATCAAGCAAAATACGGGTTGTTGTATGACTACTTGAAGCACCATCAAAAGGAAGTAGACAAAGATAGAGCTCTCTGTGGAGTTACTACAACTTTACCGGATAATCAAACTCTTGCTCGTTTTACTCAAGCTTGTTATCCTTAATTTCCAAATCTGCCAACTGTCTTCACAAATCCACCACAACCAGCCCAAATTACACCATATGATCCTTCTCAGCAATCACAAGAAACTCAACTGGTTCCTTACAACAACAACACTGATTCAGCACTCTACAGTGAGACACCAAATGAGGATGCAAAAGATTTCGATACGTTGAATCAAGGATTTTTGTTAATTGCTAGAGCCTTCGGGAGATTTGCTAACAAGTCCAACAACCGTATTCGTACCACATCTAACACAAGAAATCAAGAAGTTGTTAACAATGGAAGGGTTGAGGTTCAGAACCGAGGAAATGGTCGTCAGATGGGTAGTGGTCAAGGATTTAATGCTAATGGAAGGAATAACATGGGTGCTCCACAACAACGGGTTCAAATGGTTGATCAGGGAAATGTTTAGAACGGGAATAATGGTCTTCGATGCTACAATTGCAATGAAAAGGGTCATTTGGCGAATGCTTGCCCAAAGCCGAGAACAAGAGGCATCACTTATCACAAGGAGGCTTTACTCTTGGCTCTCAAGGATGAAGCTGGTGGAACACTTACCAACAAGGAACAGAGCTTCATGGCTAATGCAGATTCTAATGATGACATGGAGGACTTGCAAGCTAACGCAGCTGTAATGTTAATGGCAAACATGCAAGAGCTCCACATGAGTAACACAGGACCAATGTATGACACTGATGGCTTGTCTCAGGTACCTGATCCTAACATATGTCTTATACATGATCTGATATCTTCGACTGCATCTGCATCCGACGAGGCACAGAGTGTTCAACATGAGCCTTCTACATCTCATCACGAAGAAAATCAACTGGATCCCGTTGTTACATTTGACGATCAAGATGACCTTACAGTTACCAATGATAATCAAGTTGACCCCGTGATTACATTTTAGGATCAAAATGATGAATATGTTAAGACTCAAGTTGAACAAAATGAGCCTTTGTCTAATCCAGATCCAGAGCTCATGACTTTATTTCAGACCACCCAATCTCAATTGGAGAAATGCAATGAGATCAATAATTCTCTTCGAGAAACATTTGCACTATTGACTAAGAACATTGAATGCTATAAGTTACAACTCAACAATTTTGAAACTATAGAGAAACGTGAATACGGTTTTGAAGTCGCTTTTGCATAGTCATACCAAAATGAAAAATCTTTAGAAATACAGATACGTGATCTAGTTGTTTCCAAGAATGAATTGCTTTCTAAAATAGAACAACTAAAATTTGATCATCAACGACAAGTTAACTGTTGAAACAAACAGACCTTGATAGATCTTGAGCTCGTGGATCATTATTTATGCCTATGTAATCACAAGCACAATAAAAGACAATCTCTACTACTTATATTTATCAGCGGAATATAAACACAAGTAACACAAATAACTAAGAACTCTGTGATCCTCTATGGATCGTTATATTAACTAAAACTGTGTTTTTCCAATCGGTACATAACTCATACTATTGTGTTCCTTTTATAGACAAGGAACCCTAAACAAAACCCTAAACCGTTTCCCAAGAAACGTATAAACATAAAACTAAGTAAGATATACACAATCACTTCCTAATAAAGCTCATGTATATCCAAACTAAATATACTAAACACAGAATAATCACTTCCGCAGAAACAAACTAATAACTATTAAACTTCAGTAGATTATGTCTTCGGCAGATGCCACACTACTTCAGTAGAATCTCTTCGGCAGTAATTTCAGCATAATCCAAACTTCACATAATTCCCAACAATCCTCCCCTAAACTGGAATTTGACTTGGTTAAGTTCCAGTTTCTTGATAGATCTTTAACTAAATAGCTCCAGAGGATTGTGCACGAACAACAGCAGCAAAGAATCCAAATAAGAACATCTCTTTGATGAAGAAACTCTGAAACTCCATATCTTTGCAGCAACAAATGACAACAGGTACATCAAAACATATTAGTTTCATACTATTCTCATCACATCCAGGTGTGTAAACTCCTGTGAGAGGTGAATCATTGAAAATAATGGATTTGATGTCTCTTTACCAATAGCCATCACTACTGGAGTAGCCATATGTTTAAGTTCGTAAACTATGGTACACTGATAACCATCTGATTTATTGGCAAACCAGAAACCATATAAACGGATTTGAGATGTCTTTACCTGTAGCCGTTTGCTCAGGACTAGTCAATTCTTAGAATTGGTGAATTGATTACCAAATACGGTATTCCACTGCCTTTACCACAAGCCATATACATGTGGGCTAGTCAATTCTTGGATTCCAAAAAGGAATAAACCATGGTGAATTGAAAACCATACAACACTCAGCAATGAAGCATGGGTGGTTGCATTCCCTATGATTTTGATCAAACCATTACAGCTATCAACAGATTTGATGTGTCTTTACCAAAGTTGTACCCCTTGGACTAGCTAACTCTTTGACATACACAAGGTATATCTGGTGAGTCAATAACCATCAAAAGTATACAACAAACCTGCAATAAAAGTTAGACAAACCCAAACAATTTTTTTTTTTTTTTTAACTAAGCAAAGAAAGAGAACAAAAATTACAAAATAACCAAAATATTACAATCAAGATGAACCTTTATGTTGCAGAAGCTGAGTTTTAATCAAACCAACACATTGAGAAGCATGAAGCTCATCATTGCCAACTGGATTAGGAGGTACTTCCAACTTTTGTCTAAGCAATCGTTCCATAAAAACAACCGATAAAGGATAAATCTTATCCGATAGCATACACAAAATCATACCACAGGTGGTCTGAACCACATGAACACAAGACAGAGTATAAAATCTCCAATTCTCAATCTCCCACTGATGTGAATTCTTCCAAATAGAATACCCTTTACCTTCTGAAGAATGAGAATCAAACAAGACTTGAAGATCACCCAATAAATATAAACCAGAACCCGTTGGTGAATGAATAGCATAATACTGAGTGACATGTTCATACAGCATCTTCAAATCATGTCAATTCACCAAATGAAAGATTTCCTTCAAGAAGTTGAACTGAATAACAGTATTATCCAATCGATAAACAGTGTTAAGCTTCCCAGCTTTCCAATTGATCAATACCGCATGTGTTCCTTGAGGAAAAACCTCAACAGGTCCAACTTTAATAAAAGTTGACTCAGCAGCCTTGAGATCTAAAGAAATACTCTTTGAAAGATGCTTCCTAGCCAGTCTGACAGAACTCCTTAAGGAATTAAGTTTCCTTTTAACCATACTTTTCTGCCTCCTACCAGCTATTTTATCTGTATCAATCTGTAGATCATCTTCCTTACTCAATGGATCACCCAAATCCACATTTGACAATGCTTCAGAAGAAACAAAAGAAGACTCAGCAGAAACAACCGTATCAGTAGAAGAATTAGCTTCAGAGGTTGTTTCAGAAGTAACAACTGGAGAGATCACCAGAGGCAAAACAGCATCAAAATTATCCACGATATCAACTGGTTTAGGTCTCTTTGCTTTAGGAACATCTGACATAGTAGCAATCCTTTCCAATTTAGAAGAAGAAGTAGAACCAGATGAAGAAAACTTCATTATCATATTATACTGTCTGATCAAAGCATCATCAGATAAAGCAGAGATTTGCTTCATTGACATGCCAGAATTATAAATAGTAGAACTATGATTCTTCACAACTCTCCTCATATGAGCCCTCTTCTGAGCTACAGTCATTGGTTTTTCCCTTTTTGCTTTATGTCTATGAGCAATAAGAGCTCTCCTCTTTGCAGCCGCTTCTTGCTTCTTTTAATTACCAAGAGCCACCATTTGATCCACAAAATTCTCATTATCAAAAGATGCTCCTAATATAAGTTTTGCAAGATTTGGATCAGATGCACCTTGAGTAGTATAGGCATCCCATTGATCATCAGTAATCTTAGGAAGTAATGCATCAAGCTCTAATTTTCTTTCTGTAGACAAATTAGAATCAGACTGAGCTTGAAGAAATTCAGCAACTACTCGACTCTTCTGCATATTTTCATAATCAGCAAACATCCTAGCTTGAGCTTGATTTTATTCTTCAGTTACCAGACCTGAACCAATCATATCATCAATCACAGCTTCCTTTCCTTTGTCAGAAGATTCCTCAGCAGAACCAATTTGAGCTTCAGAAGGAACAACCAAACCAACATCAGAAGAAACATGTTGAGACACTTCCTCAACAGGTATAGAGAAAACTTCAGAGGAAGAATTCAACTTATAAATTCTCCCAGCCATAAAAACTTCATCATCAGCTGCTGAAGGTGAAGAATTTGGTTGTTCTTGTACAAATGAGGCTTGACCATGATCAGAAACAACCTCCTCAACTAGAACATCAGCAGTTGTATCAACAACATTTGGCTCCTTTGAAGTTTCAGTAGATACCTTATTCAGATATTGTCTTCTTCTTTTTCTAGCAAATATAATAGGCACCTTGCTCCTTGAAGATTCAACAATAGGAAAAGAAACATCAGATGTAAGAGCTGCATCAGCCAAGATTCCTAGTGATGCATGCTGAGTCTCTTCTTGCTCCTCTTCAGAAGAAACCAAAACTCTCTTTGTTCCCCTTTTTCCAAGTAGTTCCTCCAAGTTCTCAACTTTAGTCTGCAACTCCGCAATCTGACCACCAAGAGTAGACTTGGTCTCTGCAAGCTCCTTCTTGAGATCAGCCACCTCACCTGCATACTTGTTCACTAGAGCATATATAGAGGTAAATGTAATAGGATCCTCAGCTCCACCAACTGATTCCTCAGTGGTAATGGGAGGTTCATTGGACCTTTCAGGAGTAATATGAACATGCTCAAAATTAGAAAATCCGTCACCGAATTGATTCCTAATAGGACTAGGTGTGGACAATCTATCAGTATCAACCTGAACTTCATCAAGAGAAACTTGTGTAGGTGATGGACTAGGATATGGTCTAGGCGAAGGAATGGATGCCTCAGCAGTAGCAGAAGGGCCCTCATCAATAGCAACTGAAGGATTACCATCAGTAGTATTGGTAAAAGGTAAAATAACAACATTAACCTCATCAGCAGTCTCATTCCCCTGAGGTAACATGGCTGCTAATAAAGGAAAATGTGTCCCCTCAAATTTAGTTCTCATTGAAGCAAATAACTTAGAAGATAAAACTCCTATGGGATGAAAAGCTTGGGTTTGGGTAGAAACATCCAATATCATCTGTAAAAACCTAGGGTACATCAAAAACTTGCCCTTTTTCCTAGTTATATTCTCAACCATATTATCGAAAATAAACTTAGAAAAATTATAAGTTAAACCCTGAGATAGACAAATAATACCACATCCCAATTGAGTCGAAAACTAATCCCATCCTCCGGATTTATTGCTTAAACACTGAAGCAATGTATGAACCAAAAACCTCCACATAGGACAAAGCTGATTCTTTAACCACATGTCAGTCCTTGTACCTTGATATCCAATTGCTCTAAGCCCATCAAGTACCATCACAGCATTAGAATGATAAACTTCATTCTCATCATTCAAACGAAGTTGTCTTCTGATCAGTTCCTCTGTCACCACATACTCTGTTCCGTCAACCCTTGCCACAATCTCTGTATCACTCCTTTTCGTAGCCGATGCCCAAAATTGAGTAACCAAGGATTCATATATAGCATTCGGAGAATGTGTTAGAGCATACTGAATCTTTGATCTCTGTAAGAATTCAATCATCGGTCTATACAACTCGTCACCCCTAGCAGTTCCCAGAAAGGCGACCTTATTATGATCATGCTTGAATTGAAGCGCCATGAGAGATTTTGAAAGTTAGGGTTACGATTTACACAAATGGAAGTGTTTTGAATGAGAGTAAAAAGAGAATCACTTAATATGAGACGAACATATGCAAGTAGAGAATAAGTAGAAATTTCCCAATTTTGGTCAAAGTTGACCAATGCTGATGTGGACTTCTACTTTTACACAATTTCACTTTCAACTTCGGTAGAAACACTAGCCATTCTGCTGAAGAATACCAATCAGCAGAAACAGATCACGTATTCAAGAAGCTTCAGTAAATATCTTTTTACTGTTTCACCCACTCGCATTAAATCTCATTACCACTTGAAACCGTCTATAAAACAATCCCAATGCACACATACCTCTTCATCAAAAACCCCCAAATATCATTGCAAACCCTAATTCCATCAATGCTCCAAAATTAACCACAATAAACCATGAGTACCAAACCTGAGATCATAGATCTCACAACATCATCCTCATCATCATCATCATCATCAAGTGATGATACAAACCCATGGCTTCATTACTTTCCACAACCATACCCACGACCAAAGAAATCACCCTTTCTCCCTTCTTCAGAAGATGATAGTGTAGTGAATCCAAGTGAATCTGCCGATGATTCTGATGACTCCTATAAGGAGAGAACATCTTACTCCCAACCTCCAGCACCTCAGCCTCAACGAAGGCCACGAGCCAAAAATCCACCACTCCCTAAAGATAGAGAGGTGGTTCTCGGTCTTTCTGCATCAGGTTTTGGTGCATCAACACATATCGTATAGAGGAAATGCTTCATGATAGTAGATGGGTTGCATTTTGGTTGAAATCAATAGATGAAGCACAAAGGACACATTATTTTTCTTCATCATCATGATTTGCATCAATCCATCCTCTCTATTTTGATCCTTAGCATCCTCATCATAGTAGTTATGCATCTCCAGCCATCGAGATAGAATAAATGGGTGGTTATGCAAGACTTCACAAATACATATCCAGCATCTAGTGTGAAAGATGTGACCGATCATGCATATCCAACAGCCTGTTAGATGTTGGAATAGATGATATGTAATAGATTAGAATTAGCAGATCATGTAGATGCATTTGATGTTGATTGTACTCTGTAAGCTGTAAGCTGTAAACTGTTTCTTGAATGAATGAATGAACAATTTGCTTTAGTACTTCTTTTGAATGAACCATATAACTTCAGTACATTGTCTTCAGAGGAAACAAATGACTCACTTCAGCACTTTGAATTCAGTAGAAACAAGCTTTAGAGCTTTCTTGACCATATCCCAAATGAACAACCAATCTGCAAAACAGAACAAACACAGAGAAACACCCAAACCAACAAAGAAAAACAAACTAAGATTACATTAGCTGGTTAGAGTTAGATAAAAGCAAACAAATATACAAAATTACATAGAAAAATGCAAAGTGTACACAAATCCTCCCCTAAGGCATATGCCTCCCCTGAGGCCTATGCCTCCCCTTAAACTTTGCAGTTAAGGGTTAAGCATACCGATATGGACCACAAGGTGTTGAAACCTTGGTCCATCAAAAGCCTTTGTTAACAAATCTGCCACATTATTATCAGTATGAATTTTGACCACTTTTATCAAATGTTTATCATATGCATCTCTTATAAAGTGGTGCCTGATTTCAATATGTTTTGTTCTACTGTGAAAAACTGGATTTTTAACAATGCATATGGTACTTTGATTATCAATAAAAATTGTTGTGTTCATGAAATTGTACCCATAATCCAACAATTGATTTTGAATCCAAAGAACCTGTCCACAGCAATTTGCAGCAGCAACGTACTCTGCTTCAGTAGATGAGGTAGCCACGATAGTCAGTTTCTTGCATTGCCAAGAAATCAATCTCTTTCCAAGGAATTGGCAACCTCAAGTGGTGGACCTCCTATCCAGATTTGCACTAGCATAGTCACTATCACTATAAGCTTCCAACTTAAAAGGAGACTCTTTTGGGTACCAAAGACCTAGATGAGGTTGACCTTTGAGGTACTTAAAGATCTTCTTAACAGCATTGAGATGAGAAGTTAGTGGAGTAACTTGATGTCGTGAACAAACACTCACAACAAAAGTAATATCAGGCCTTGAAGCTGTTAAATACATCAAAGAGCCAATCATAGACCTGTACAAATGAACATTCACAGGTGGATCTGCTTCATTGTTGGTCTTTGTCTTTGGAGCTTCATAAGGTGTAGTGGCAGTCCTTACACCCTCCATACCAAACTTCTTCAAGATGTCCCTCACATATTTGTCCTGACTGATAAAGATACCATCAGGTTTCTGCTGAACTTGGAGACCCAAAAAGAAAGTCATCTCTCCCATGGCACTCATCTGAAACTCTCCCTTCATAAGCTTCTCAAACTCCCTGCACCAAGCTTCCTTTGTGGATCCAAAAATAATGTCATCCACATACACTTGCACAAGAATAATGTCTGTGGAATTCTTCTTAAGGAATAGAGTCTTATCAATTGCACCTCTTCTATAACCATGCTTCAGAAGAAATGTAGAAAGCCTAGAATACCAGGCTCTGGGTGCCTGATGTAGTCCATAGAGAGCTTTGACTACCTTGTAAACATGAGTAGGATGATCTGGATCTTCAAATCCTTTAGGTTGAGTGACATAAACCTCCTCTTCAATTTCACCATACAAGAAGGCTCCTTTAACATCCATCTGATAGACCATAAAACCCATATAGGATGCATAAGCTAAGAAAATCCTTATGGCCTCAACTCTTGCCACAGGTGCAAACACTTCATCATAATCTATCCCCTCCTCTTGTCTATACCCCTGTGCAACTAATCTGGCTTTGTTTTTAATGACAACACCTCGTGCATCTCTCTTATTCTTCAGAATCCATTTAGTTCCAATGGCATACTTACCATCAGGTAGTGGTACCAAGATCCAAACCTGCTGATTTTGAAATTGTTGCATCTCATCCTGCATTGCTTCAAGCCAACTTGAGTCTTCAAGAGCTTGAGTAACACTGGTTGGTTCCACTTGTGAGAGAAAACAAGCAAACAAACAATGTTCATAGTCTGTGTGATTGTCTCTCTGCTGATTTGAGACATAAGAGATAAAAGCCACTTGACCATATTTAGAACGTGCTACAGTACCCCTTGTTCTAACAGGTGCATTAGGATCACCAATAATATTAGTCTGTGGATGAGCATTGTTGATCCTTGTAGTAGTAGTGGTGTTGACATCAATGGAGGAATCAAGATTAGTCATAGTAGGTTCAAAGTCAGTGTCATATGAAGGTGTGTTGAAGATTCCTGCTTTAGGTTGATGATGACCAAGATCTGAAGGTTTTAGAAACCGGGTATAAGGTTCTCCAAGATCTGTTGACACTCTAGTAGAGATAGGAGTAGAGTCAACATGTCTTTCAGCCGAATGAGAGAGATAAGGAGAAACAGAATCACTTTCAGCAGAATTGATGTTTCCACTGATTGCTTCACTGGCACTCTCCTCAACATTCCTCTCAGCATCTAAATTGGCTGCATACTCTTGTTTCTTCAGTCTGGAAAGGTCCTCAGCATAATGGAAGTCATCTTCACTCACATCAGTATAATCTCTAGAAGTGTCACCTACAAAATTGTTAGGGGAGAAAGAAGGCACTACAATGGGTTGTTCATCATCTTCAGACCCACTGTCAGAATGAGCATCCATAGTCCCTGCACTGGTAGTTGGAGATGCTTGAGAATCTGCATGTTGGTTAGCCATATGTCTAGAATAACCCAAGTAATCAGTTAAGTAATCAAGGTCAAATGACCAAACATGACCCTGTCCTTGAACATTAGGCTTGTCTTCTAGAAACCTCAGATTCAATGTCTCCTCAATCTTCTTAGCAGATACATTGTAAACCCTGTACGCCTTACTATGAGCAGAATATCCCACAATGTAACCATCATCAGCTTTCTCATCAAATTTGCCCAACGGATCACTTGTATTCAAAATTGTCACTTGACAGCCAAACGGTTTAAGGTAATGAATAACAGGAACTTTCCCAAAAAGAAGTTCATATGGTGTTTTAAGATGTGGTCTAGTAATGGACACTCTATTTAGTACATAACAAGCTGTACCAACAGCTTCAGTCCAAAACATGGTTGGAAGTTTAGAGTCTGCCAGCATTGATCCTGCAGCCTCTATTAAGGTCCTATTTTTCCTTTCTGCCACCCCATTTTGTTGAGGGGTTCTTGGAGTGCTATAGTCCCGTTTGATTCCTTTTGACCTACAGAGTTCTATAAGTATAGCATTCTTGAACTCTGTCCCATTATCACACCTAATTCCTTTCACCTTTTTGTTCAACTGATTTTCAATAAGGGTAACGAAGTCTTTCAATACTACAGATGTTTCATCTTTGGTCCTTAGAAAGAATACCCAACAAAATTTGCTATAACCATCAGTGATCACCAGACAAAAATATTTATGATCAATGCTTCTCACTTGAGTTGGACCAAACAGATCCATATGAAGCAGCTGAAGAGGTTCAGAAATAATGCTTACTGCCGTAACAGGAACACCTTTGTATGAGGCTCTGTGCTGCTTTCCTTTGTTGCATGCAACACAGTTATGATCATTGGTGAAAACTTTGGAAGGAAGACCTTCAACAAGGCCCAGTTTAGAGAGCTGGTTTATGGTCTTGAAGTTGACATGGGCCATCCTTCTGTGCCATTTGGTGGACTCATCCACGGATGCTTTAGCCACCAAACACGTTAAGTCACCTGCTGGTTTGACATCAGTTAAGTTGAATGTATAAAGATTGTGACTGCGAGGAACTTTCAGCAGAATTGAAGTTTCTTCTGGGAGTTTGAAGTCTTTAGATAGCACAAGACATTCATCCTCTGTGAAGAGTACTTCGTTCTTGGTGTCACATATTTGTGAGACTGAAAACAAATTGAAGTGTTGAAGTTCCTTGACATAATATACATTCTCAAAGTCCATCTGAGGTGTTTTGATGGTCCCTTTCCCAGTAATTCTGCCATCACTTCCTCCAAAGGTTACATTGCCTCCTCCTTCAATGGGTACAAAGTTATGCATCATATCCCTGTTTCCTGACATACTCCTTGAACAACCACTATCAACAATGCCAACATCTTTATGCTTAAGGGGATGATCCTACAACAACAACAAAAAATATACAGAGAATTAGTACACTATGGAGGCTCAAGTCATTGCTGACTTGAACCTGCCTTGTGGATCATATGAGTTATGCCAAGCAGAAGTATAAGATCCACTATTGTTCTTGGGTTTCCATTGAAACTTAGGTCCCTGTTTATTCCAAGAACAACCTGTTGAGGTCTTGACAGCAGTGTCCCAGTACCCTTTCCCATCAGTCATAGGGTTAACATATCCAGGCCAAAAACCATTTTTAAAATATTCACTTGTTGGTTGAACATATGGTTTTACAACTGGTTTTCTCCAAGTAAAAGGAGTATTAGTATTAGTTGCTTGTGGAACATAAGGTGGTATATCATTAACATTGGTCCACATTGGTCTAGATTTCCTAGAATCACCACACCTATTCATCCTTTGCTCATGATAATCATAATCCTTAATTAAATGAAATTTACTTCCACACACAAAACATGTCTTCTGTTTAGAAGATTTATTCAAACCAAAAGATGTGTTATTACAAGCAGAAGTATTCAAACCAAAACCATGAAAATAATTGTTTTTAACAGTACTATTATGCAAAGAATTAAAAAGCAAGTCTTCAGAGGCAACTGTCTTGGAAGTGGATTCCTTGGCAGCAACTCTGACATGCTTATTGGTAGTCTTGGGTGCAGGCAGGGGTGAAGACTTGGGAAGGTCAGACTTGTCATTTGAATCACACTCTGTAGACCCTTGCTTGGAGGACTTGTCACTGTTAACACAAGAGACAAAGTCATTAGAAGAAGTATCAGGGTCTGGCAAGTCCTTAGACTTTTTGCCATAGAGATGGTGTGATCCATCAAAGTCAACAGTAATGGAAAGGTCAATGGGCATGTGCTCACCTCTAATAGGTCCACGTACAGCATGTAGGTCACCTTCTTTCACAAAATTAGCTAGGCATGCTGATGTAGATTTGCGAGTGTCATCTCTAGCTTCTAATCCTACATACTTCTTAAATCCTAAACCTATAGTAGTATTAGGAGTTTGACTAGCATAGATGTGACTTGCTAACTTGTTTCCATTTAATATCCATTCTTTATGCCTAGCAATTTCCTCATTAAGTTTCTCTTTAAGCTCTAAATTTTCTGACACTACATCTGCTCTTAACTTCTCAGACCACTTTAACTCATTTTTAGCACATTCGAGATCCCTTTCTAATACACCTATCTTCTCATCATAAGCTATTTGATTCTTCTGAAACCAAACCTTTTGTCTTTCTAGTGTTTTTAAAGCCTGTTTATAAGCTTCAACTTCCACATAGCATTCATTATATTTAGGTTCCAAAATATCATAAGCTTCTTTGAGTATATTATAACGCTCACTACAACCAAACAAACAGTTTTGTACCTGAGAGATGCCCATCAAGGCAATCTGATCATGCCTATCCTCTGAAGTACAGCTTGCAATCAAACCAACGTTATCATTACCAGGACCATCATTATCTTCCTGCTCATGTTGCTTCCAGTCCACATTGCTATCTAGAGTGACCAAAGCAGCTGATCCCTTTGAAGTTCCTGCCTCCTTCTGATACTGCTGATAAGAAGAGTATCTTGTCTCATCACCAGCTTTCCTGTCTTTGCATTCTCTAGAGAAGTGACCCATCTGTTGACATGTGAAGCATTTAACCTTCCTCTTATCAAACCTCGCTGGATCTCGTCCTTTGAATCCAAACCTTCTGCCAGCTTTGCGCTCAAAATTCTTGATATCCATGGAAAGCATGGCCACCTGCCACCTCAGCTTCATCTCTTCCATCTCAAGTGGGTCCACCTGATCAAAATCCTCATAGGCCAGATCCTGCTGAGGATCATAATCAGCAAAGAAAGATCCAAGAACATCTTCCATAATCCCACTCGATTTAGAATGAGAGCTTGATGAAGGAGTAGCATAAGATGATGATGAATATGGGCTTGGACCATAACTTGTCTTTGGGATAGAGGCTCCAGCGAATGCAGTGTGACTAGCAGAAGAAGATGATCTAAAAGGACTTCTTACATCATGTTCAAGAGCTTTAAGTTTTTTGTACAGCTCATCAAAGGTAATCATGTCCAAACCACCTTTAGCTTTTAAAGCAATGCTTACGTGTAGCCAGGATGGAGGTAAAGACCTCAGAAACTTAGAATTACAATCATCATTATCTGGCTTTGCCTGCAGCTGATTTAACTGACTTAAAATCTTGTGAAACTTGTCATAGCCCTTGTGAATTCCTTCCTCTTCAGAGATTTGAAAATCCTGAAACTGTTGTCTCAGCATGGACTTTTTCAGTCTCCTAGACTCCTCATTCCCACCGAACTTTGTCTTAATTGCTAACCATATGTCCTTAGCATCTTGCATGAAGTGAAAATCACTCAAGTGATCCTCAGGAATAGCTTGAAGAAGAATGGTTCTAACCTTGGTTTCTCTCTGAACCGCCAGTAATTCTTCAGCAGATTTGGGAGGAACATTAGTCATCTTACCCGCAGCATCCGTGGTGGTTCTCTTCAAACTGTTTCCCTTCAAGACTATCTCCCATAGATTCCAATCAATGTTGGAGATCCAGTTCTGCATCTTCATCGCCCAAAGATCATACTCCTCCCTTTTTAGGTAAGGAAACTTAGCATTGCTATTAGAGAGACTTAGTTGTTGCAGATAGGTGGAGTTTTGGTTGTTGGTGATTTCACCATCAACATCTGATCCAGGCATGATAATTTTAGTTATGGTTGTATGGGTGTTCAGAAAAACTTGTCCTTAGTATCGTAGAGACTCTCACGAGGCTTTGATGCCACTTGTTGAAACAAACAGACCTTGATAGATCTTGAGCTCGTGGATCGTTATTTATGCCTATGTAATCACAAGCACAATAAAAGACAATCTCTACTACTTATATTTATCAGCGGAATATAAACACAAGTAACACAAATAACTAAGAACTCTGTGATCCTCTATGGATCGTTATATTAACTAAAACTGTGTTTTTCCAATTGGTACATAACTCATACTATTGTGTTCCTTTTATAGACAAGGAACCCTAAACAAAACCCTAAACCGTTTCCCAAGAAACGTATAAACATAAAACTAAGTAAGATATACACAATCACTTCCTAATAAAGCTCATGTATATCCAAACTAAATATACTAAACACGGAATAATCACTTCCGCAGAAACAAACTAATAACTATTAAACTTCAGTAGATTATGTCTTCGGCAGAATCCACACTACTTCAGTAGAATCTCTTCGGCAGTAATTTCAGCATAATCCAAACTTCACATGATTCCCAACATTAACACTCTCACTTCGAAAACTCAAAAAGCCAAGTCTGAGTTGTTATCGTGTCAAAAAGAGTTTTCTGAGTATAAAAAGCATTCAAGGAAACGAATAGATCAGTATCTTGATGAAATTCTCGACTTACAAAACAAAATCAAAGAGTTTTGAAATGTTTTTTATAAACATGGTGAGTCAATCAGAACAATTCAAAAGTTCACATTTAAGCCAAATCCAGATGGATATGGGCCAATTCTTGCTGATTACAAACCATGTTTTTCACATAGAGCATTCAAACCAAATCCTCAAGTTTATAGTGCAGAACATAGAATTGGTGATTCTATTAGGAGTGTTGTTGAATATAATCGTGAAGAGGAATTGGATGCAAAAGAAGAGAGTCGATTGAAAATGGAAAATGTTGAATATAACAAACCATTTGATTATTCAAAAGGCCCTCTTATAACTTTTGTTAAACAACAGGATAATACAACTGCACCTTGGGTTATCACACCAATTCCTGAGTCCTCTTCTAATGTTGGTCCCGTCCAACAAGTTGCACAAATAAATGGTCCTTTACATTCTTTGAGTAAAATCACACCATCACCCGAAAGATGTCAAATCCTTAAATATTTTGATACATTTATGTCTGACATCGATCGTTTAGAACACGAAATTGAACTTAATTCGGATATAAAAGTTGAAACTTTTCAATCGCCTTATGCACGAAAACAAAGAGATATTTTTCAAAAACAACTTTTACCCCATGTTCGAAATCTTCGTGTGTGTGCAAATATTGGGAACGGGATCTTCAAAAGGAGATTGGGCAATTGAAAACAATTTTCTATGCAACAAAGGCATGGACTTTGAAAACTAAAAAGAATAACAAAATCTTTCGAAACCATGTCGATCGACTCTTGGAAGATGTTATCTGTGCTGATACCATATCACTTGTTTTGTATCATTCTGCTGTTTCTGTTCTGATAATATTGCTGTTAATTCTGTTGATATTGTTGAAAATGTTGAGAGTGGTGAATATGTGTCTGAAATTGACTCTTTGAAAGCTGAAAATGAGCGTTTGTTAAATGAACTTTCAATTGTAAAACGTGGTCTTCTATGGTGTCAAAAAGATTGTAATGATCGAGAACTTGCTTTGCAAAACAAACTCAAACAGTCGAGTGCTCAAACTTTTGAACCAAAACTTGAACGACTGGATGAGGAAAACGTGTCTTTAAAGTGTCAAATTTTCAAATATGAACAAGAATATGGTGTCATATTTAATTTTCTCAAAAAGACTCATGCTAAAGCATCACAAGAACTTGGTAATCATCTTGTATACACTAAAGATGTCTTAAACGTTGGTGGAAACATTCGCTCTGAAAACCAAGATTTGTTACACACTATCATAGAGTTGAAAGAGGAGTTGGTGAAAATTAGGAAAGATAAATCTAGTAACACAAATGTCCTTGCACCTGAAATGTTTAAAATTGACACCAAGATGCCTAATGACAACCACAAGATACTAATGTGCTTCCTTCTACTTCTACAGGAGTAGTTTCCTCTAATCCTAGCGTTAGCACTTCACAGCTTAAGAGCATAAAGATGAAGAATAGGAAGTTGCAATGTAAGAGAAGATCAGTAAAGACCCCTGAAGTAGAAGAACACACTAGGACTTTGAATAAAACACATGTTGCACCTACTTTAGACATTGCGTTAGAGAAATGTAATAGACAAAGTGATGTAACGAATGTTGAATCTTTAAGTACTTTGAATGTTCTGTTTGAAGCATCTTGTATTGGTTGTCGTAAAAGCATGTTTTCTGGTTGTCATGATAAATGTGTTGCTAAATCTATCTTATCTCGTAAGAGGAAACATAGAAATCGAATTACCTCTAGGCCCACTAATGCTTCTAAGTCAGTGCTAGGTAAACCGCCTTCTAGTGTTTCTGCAGATATCATTAATGTACCCATAGAACCCACTTCACCTCCTAGGAAGAGAATATCACCTAGTGCATTCACTAAGACCAAAGCACAAACTAGTTGGACTTGGCAGAGATGGTTACAAAATACACCTGGATTTAAATGGATTCCTAAAATCATAAACATGTGTGTTTCAACTGTAACTATACCGGAACCCTCTAACTCTTCGGGTTCCACCTCTACTTCCATTCCACCTGTCTCATCTGTGTGTAATGCAGGTGATATAGATCATCCTTTGGATTGTTGATAGCGGATGTTCCTGGCACATGACAGGCAATCTCAAACTTCTTACAAACTTTGTTTCAAAGTTCATTGGCACTGTCAGGTTCGGGAATGATCACTTCGCAGCTATCATGGGCTAAGGAGACTACATCAATGGGAACATCAAAATTAGCAATGTTGATTATGTTGAAGGTCTTGGACACAATCTTTTCTCAGTCGGCCACTTTTTTGATGGTGATTTGGAAGTTGATTTTAGGGAGAAAACATGCTTCATTCGTGATCTACAAGGAACAGATCTTATGTCTGTAAACCGCACTTCAAGCCTTTACACTATTTCAATGCAAGACATGATCGCTTCATCTCCCATTTGTCTACTTTCTAAAGCAACATCTACAAAATCATGGTTGTGGCACAGAAGACTTTCACATTTAATCTTTTAAACCATAACTAATCTTGCACGACACAAACTGGTTGAAGGTCTTCCAAGGTTTAGGTATTCAAAAGATCACTTATGCTCAACTTTTGAACAAGGGAAAATCACTCGTGCTCATTTTCCTTCAATGGTGGAAAACAGCTCTCAGCATGTTCTTCATCTTCTTCACATGGATTTGTGTGGCCCGATGCGTGTGCAGACGATTAATGGCAAACGCTACATTCTTGTAATTTTTGATGACTACTCCAGGTGGACTTGGGTTTATTTTCTTTGAAGTAAAGATCAAGCTCCACAAATGATCATCACCTTTCTCACAAAAATTCAAGTTCAGCTCCGTAACACGGTTAGACAAGTCAGAACAGACAGAGGAACTGAATTTGTGAACCAAACTCTTCGAGAATACTATGAGAAAGTAGGAATTGAGCATCAGACATCCATTGCATGAACACCAGAACAAAATGGAGTTGTCGAAAGACGAAACCGTACGTTAGTGGAAGCTGCAAGAACGATGTTGATAAATGCAAAACTTCCAGATTACTTATGGACAGAAGTCGTGTCAACTGCATGCTACACTCAGAACCATTCTATGATAACCAAACACCACAACAAAACACCCTATGAGCTTATCCATAACAAAAAACCGAATCTTAAACACTTTCACGTATTTGGTGCTCTATGTTACCCAAATAATGATCGTGATGACTTTGGAAAGCTCAAGACAAAAGCTGACATTGGAATATTTGTTGGATACTGTGAAAAATCAAAGGTATACCAGATATGGAATCGTCGTACAAAGGAAATTATGGAAATCATTCATGCTAATTTTGATGTGCTCATAGAAATGGCTTCTGAGCAAAACAGCTTGGAACCCAGACATAACCATCTCAACTTCCCCCAATCATCAGCTGATCAATCATTTCAACTCACTCATCATCAGATGGAAACGTTGTTTGCTCCATTGTTTAGTGACGATCTTGATCAACGTGCTACGAATGTATCAAATGTTTCCGCTGCTCAACCTGATACTAATCCATTACCTGATACACCTGATACAACAACAATTGTTGCTGATGCACCTCCGATTGAATCTCAAACAACAGCCGAACAAACCACTTCTAATAACAATGACCCAGCCGATGATATTCTTAATCAAGATGTACTTGCACCCGCGGATTATGATGGAAATGCATTCTTTAACCCTTTCGCTACTGAAACTGCAAATTCAGATGTTGCTGAATCTTCTACTAGCCATATGACTCCACCAAATTTGCACAATATATACCAACATCAACCCTCCACACGCCGATGGACTAAAGACCATCCTCTTGTTAACATCATTGGCAACCCGAACCAACCAGTCATAACTAGATAACGCCTTCAGACTGACGGAGAACATTGCATTTATGCACTCACCGTTTGTCAAACTGAACCCAAAAACATTAAAGATGCAATGACTCACGACAACTAGATCGAATCCATGCAAGAAGAGCTGAACCAGTTTAAATGTTTAGAAGTATGGGAATTGGTTGAAAGACCAACAAGGGTCTACGTCATTGGTCTCAAATGGATTTGGAAGAATAAGTTAGATGTTAAAGGTACGGTTATCCGAAACAAGTCACGTCTGGTGGCTAAGGGTTATAGACAGGTAGAGGGTATCGACTTTGAAGAATCGTTTGCACCGGTAGCTAGACTTGAGGCTGTACGGATTTTTCTAGCATTTGTGACTCACATGAACATCACTGTTTATCAAATGGATGTCAAAACTGCCTTTCTGAATGGTAAACTGAAGGAAACGGTATATGTTAGCCAGCCAAAAGGATTTGTTAATCCAGAGTTCCCTAATCACGTCTACAAACTAAACAAGGCTTTCTACGGTCTCAAACAAGCCCCTCGGGCGTGGTATGATAAGTTGTCATCCTTTCTCCTTGCTAATCATTTTATCAAAGGATCGGTCGACCCAACACTGTTTATTCAATATCATGGGGCACACATTTTTATTGTTCAGATTTATGTGGATGACATCATTTTTGGTTCCACCCACAAAAAGTACTCAAACGCTTTTTCACATCTAATGAAAACAAATTTTGAAATGTCAATGATGGGTGAACTTACGTTCTTCTTAGGACTACAAGTTCATCAATCACCCCGTGGTATTTTCTTAAGTCAGTCCAAATATGCTCTTGAAATATTGAATAAACATGGAATGCAAAATTGTGACACCTATGCAACATCAATGGCACACACCAACAAACTGGATGCAGATTTACATGAGAAATTGGTTGACCCTACCAAATACCGTAGTATTATTGGGTCTCTCATGTATCTAACAACCAGTAGACCCGACATTGTATCTAACAACCTTGGTGATAAATTGGTGTCATGGTAATCGAAGAAATAGGATTGTACATCGCTTTCCTCAACTGAAGCAGAATATGTAGACATGTCTGCGTATTGTGCTCAAGTCATTTGGATGAGAACACAACTCAAAGATTGTGGTTATGTATTTGACAGAATCCCGGTGTACTGCGACAACAGAAGTGCTACTGCGGTCTCATGCAACACTGTTCATCATTCAAAGTCAAAGCACATCGATCTTAGATATCATTTCACAAAAGAGCATGTGGAAAAGGGTACAGTTGAATTATACTTTGTAGGTATTGAACACCAATTGGCGGATCTTCTCACTAAAGCCTTGCCTCCCGCAAGAATTACTGATTTGATTCACTGTATTTGTATGAGGTGTTTGACTACAGAAGAACTGGAAGAAGTTTTAAAACATTCTTGAAAGGTCAAACACCAAAACCACTTTTGTAAATATTTTTCAAAAACAAAATACAAAAATATAAAATCTGATAAAATCAAAAAATATTCTTTTATCTTAAATATCAAACATTGCAAGTACAAAAATTCCATCAACATTTTGTTCTATCAAACATTTCACAATTTTTTCCGAACAAGTGTTGAGGGGGAGAAAGTAAATATTTTTCAGTTTTATAAAACCTTGTACTTGCATGTTACCAAAAATACATTGTTTCTTCTAAATGGTGGATATGTATCTTGTTATATACTCTCCTCGGACTCAAATGTTTACAAATTTCACTATTTCAAAATTCGAGGGGGTGTATCGTTAAGTTTCTTGCCAAATATGTGTTTTGTATAATCAAAACGGAAGATAACATGTCTTGGTTGAAAAATGTTTGAGGTTAAGAGACTAAACTTGTAAATTTTCAAAACAATTTTGAACAAAATACCCAACCACCTCATTCAATGCACATTGTCTTGCATTTATTTCTTTAAACCAGCAAGATCCAACGGTTAGTAATCAATCTTCAAATCCGTTCAGTCTAATCAAAATATGTAAGTGCTAAACGTGTTTGATCATGATTTTAAGCTAAGGTTTTGAAAATCTTTGAAATCTAATGGTTAAATCTTCACACCTTTGTTTTTGAGTATACGCGTATGTGTAGGAATTGTGATTACGCATATGTGAGTTTGTGATGAAATGGTTGGTGTCAAAACCCTTCTAAACGTGTTATAAAGCCATTTCAATCATAAATTTGAACCCAGAAACACGAATTGAATCATTTTGAAAAATTAGGGTTTATGTTCTTATTTGAGGATTTTCGAATATGAGTGTTTTGGTACATTTAGATGCTTACAGTAGTGTTCGAACAAGTTTAATTACATGAAATGAGCCTCTAATTCCACCTAGAAACATCAAAATGTGTAAATTTAAGTTTTAGGGTTTATAGGTTCGTTAGCCTAGAATCTTTTGATTCTGTGGGTGTTTTGTGTTAAATCTTGCTCTTATCTACTCCTTAGACATCTAGGATTGTGCAGAAACATTTCTTGATTGATTTCCATGGTTTAATCTGTTAAGCGTAGGATCTAGGGTTTAGGGTTTTAGAACCTTACGCCTAAGCTATTCCAGGCTAAATGAATGAGATCTTGTGCTTGTATTGTGTTTCTAAAAATGTTAGGATTACATTGTAATCAAGTCTTCATGTTTATGTATTTCAGGTTTCTTACACGTAAAAATCAGACTAAAGGTGTTCATGATGATTACGCATATGGAATATCTTTATGCGTAAAGGTTACGCATAAGAGTAATCTTACGCGTAACTCTTACGCATAAAGGGTCTACAGTGGGACTACGCGTATCCTGGAAGGATATGCGTAAACTAAGACATTTACGCCTAAGGGCTACTCTTACGAGTAATACTTACGCATAACATTTTTTGCTAAAGCTTACGCGTAAGCACATAAGCCTTTGGACTTGTTTTATGCGTAAGAATTTCTTACGCCTAAGATTTTTCCTTATGCTTAAGCTTACGTGTTGGGAATTATGAAGAATACAAAACTACGAGCAAGAATGAAGAAAGAAGAAACAATGAGGGTCTATTTTATAATTAGGTAGCTTTGTTAGTAAGCTACAATTAGGGTTTATGTAACCTCCCTCTCCTATATAAAGAGGGTAGGCATCTAATGATTTTTCATCTAATGATTGTGATGACATGTATATGGCAAAAAGTATAATAGAAAATCTCTACAACTAATGATTGTGATGACATGATCTAATGATTGATGTACGAGTTGAAAAACAAAGTTTTAGTAATATAAAGATCCATAGAGGATCAACGAGTTCTTAGTTATTCGTGTTTATACTTGTGTTTGATTTCCGCTAAAGAATACAAGTTGTAGAGATTTTCTATTAGTTTGTTTGTGATTACATAAGCAATACTAACGATCTACGAGTGCTCAAGATCTATCAAGATCTAAAGTTTCAACACATACCAACCGTAAAAACAGTATCTGCGCGAATTAATTTGCGGCTAAAAGATAAAATAGGTCCGATCGTGCGGACTTTTTCTTGTATCTCATATAAAGAAATATTATGATGTTTATACTTGTATGATCATGAGAAAATAATGCATGTACAGTTAGATTATCTATATAATGAATACATTCATGCATGTATCTTCACTGCATCTTCACGTAAAGTATTAATTGTGAATGATACATTAAAGCATGTATGTAAGACCAAGATTCTATATCAGAATATATGGTCAATCGATTATAGGGATTTAGGGACCATACCATAAAGTTTTACGAGCCTGTTATCTTGTTAATAATAGTTGAGATTGCATCGTCCAATTTAATAAAGTTTTACACATCTGAATAAAGTTTTACGCATCTAAATTGTACGCATCTGAAAATCACATCTAAATTGTACGCATTTAATATCACTTTATTAAATTCACATGATGGTAAAGCAAGTTTTACGCATGGTAGAATGCAAAGGTTTTAGAGTTACCGACTTTAGAAATTGATTTCTGCTTTTCGGTAATATAAGAACACGAAACATAGTTTATTCGTGGTCCCACGGATGGCGCCAACTTGTTGATGCATAATCTGGCGCGGGCTGGATTCGACGACTCTCCCTTGGCCGTTTGCCATCTTCTCGAGCCCTAAGTAGACCTGTCAACAAAGAGAACCCGTTAGGAGTGGACCCGAGGCCGTAGCCTCGGGGTCCACCTCCGACGGTCAAGTTAGTATCGGTGCGATGTGATGAGTTAGGGTTAGAGTAACCTGTCATCTTGTGTATTGTGTGTCCTTGAGAAGGAGATCCAGCCATGTATTTATAGGGCATGGATTAGGGTTTAGGCGTAGAGTGGGCCGCTATCTTCCGGGCCTGACCCATTCCTGGCCCAGTCCGGACTGTACGTCCACATTTACCGTCCATTCGGTTTTGGTTATCATCATCGCCTCGTCTCAAAAGTTATGAAAGATTCTCAAACTGTAGCAATTCACAAGCACAACAGAAATATTCTGAAACTGCATTAGTTCAAAATTTTAAACTTTTTCATTGTGCAAATGTTGTAAATTTTTTGATTGTGCATAAAAGATTCTCAAACTGCAGAAGTTTACAAGAAAGCAAGTCTCAAACTGCAGAAGTTCACAAGAAAGCAAGTCTCACAGTTCACTTCATTATAAGAAAGCAAGTCTCACAGACCACCAACAAGCAACAAGCAACAAGAAAGCAAGTATCACAGACCACCAACAAGCAACAACACCAGCAAGTCTCACAGACCACCAACAAGCAACAACACCAGAATGTATGTAACCACCCGTAAATTCCCAAGTCATTATTCACCTGTAAAGAATAAAGTAATCGTTTATCCTGATTTAATTAAACGATTTTATGCATTTTCAAGCCTAAATTTTTACTTTTTACTTGAAATATGCAATCCCGAGTAGCGTTGATAAACGAATGATGAGAATAAATCATTCCTAATATTTACTGATGAACGAAGCACGTCAACGAGAGGTGATATCAATGAACAAGGCCACACGCGTACCGACACCAAATAAATAATGGCAAAATGTTTATAATATAATTCCAAAGTAATAATGTTACATTATTATTACGCTCGCTAAAGCGTTTCCAAAAATATAATTTTTACATTCTATGTATACCGGAAGATAAACTTACTCGAGGACTCGACAAAACACGGGGTACAGTTAATACAATGTCTAATAATAAAACAAAAATAAATCTAACATTAAACCACCCCATGCCCAATCCTTTTCATCTTTCTGTTTTCTGCTTCCCATGCCTCCCCTCACAAGATTTACAGCAAGAAAGAATGGTCAAAACTTACTTCTTATTCTCTATTTATACACATTGGAATCACATGATTCACACCCCACACTAATCAAATCCTAGCATCACTTTCTTTTTTCTCTCAAACCATCACCACCACCGGCCACATAAGCCGTCGTCATCACCATCGTCAACCGCCAGCAAGACACGAGGGATCAAGAGGATTAGGACCTCGTGAGGTCGATGTGGGTCACGAATAGGTTGTTGGTTCGCGTGTTAGTCTCCACCCCTCGCCATCTCTCTTCACTTTCTCATTTTTGGTATGTCAAAACCCAAACTCATTTTGTTAATCATATGTTCAAAACCAACTATGAACCGAATTGTATAAATTTTTGTGGAGTAAAAACTTGATATAAAAACGTTTTGTTAAATGATTTTGTGTGGTATAATCAACAAAGAAGGTATCTGTGATGTTGTGGTGTTAATGGGTCAGATTTTAGACCCTGTTTGGATTTGCTTATTTTTCGAACTTTTGGCTTATTTTACTAGTCACAAATTAATTGGGTTCTTATTAAGCTCGTTGAGTATAATATTGTTGTTGTTTGGTCTCGACTCGAGTAAGACAGAAAATGGGGTGTTTGTTTTAAGTTTATTTACGGCTTGATATTTAGGTAGCTTATTTTGGAGTTTTGGTTAAAGACTTATTGGTTTTTGCTTATTTCTTATTTGGCTTAAGCTTATTTTGATATTGGGTCTGTTTGATTTTCTGTAAACTAAGAAACCCATGTCACACTAAAAAGCAACTCTTATTTATGTTTCATTATGGGTGTATTATGATGAGTAATAATATACGAGTATATATATATCTTTTATTTTCATGAAAATGACATTGCCGTTTAAGAGATGCTAACTATTAAAATTTCATAATGTATAATACTCTGTAAAAATATATTACACTTGTTCAAGAATTAAAATTTATAACCATTTTGTTAAAGGCCTTGGCTTGGATTATTCTGTTGGAATTATTGGTGTGGTCTTATATGTTCAAAGTTTTAAATTTGCTAATTTACCTTGCGACTACTCGAGTTAATGAAATAATATGTTTATTTACTTGACATATTAGCTCATGTGGAAAGTTTCGGATAAGTTGGGTTAATTAAATAGGAATTGAGTTACATGTACCAAATGGACTAAAATACATGACGAGACTAATACTTTTGATTTGAGACTTTGATTTTGGACTAATGATCGAATACATACCGGACAAAATATATTGGACATTTTGGACTTGTGACGAATTTAATATATACGAATCGTAACGGACCAAAACATTGAATTAGCACGAGTCATAAAACCTGATAAATAATAAAACTCGTTTTAAACTATTTAGATCGACTTATGTCAATCTATTTGAATGTGTGTTGGATGTTGATAAACAAACATATAGAAATATAAATATTTAATGAAAAGATAAAGAGTAAGATTGTTAGGAATTGGAAATTCCATAAGGAAGTGTCGGTCACCCCAATTATTGTTTAGCATATCTTAGCTCGTAGACTTTACGTTATTTAGTAGTTATTAGTTATTTATTAGCTTAGTTATTAGTTTAAGTAACACCGTGGAGGAAGGACGGGTCTTTACCCATTGTATGCCTGATCCACAGTCCGAAGGAGGACGTATAGTATGTAACTATAAATACCCTCTACCTCCCAAGGTAGAGGGTTGGACCTTTCACTCAATCTAACCTTTTTTCTTTTGTTTACTTTCTCTCTTTGGAAAGGCTCCCATCTTCCACTTTCTCTCTCTAAAACCTACTCATATTCGACCCATATATTGTTATGTGATGTGTTTGTGAAATCCAATATGTTACAAATTGTATCAGAGCCATGGTTTGATCACTCATCTTTCATGTTCTTAGATTTCTAGTGGTTTTCATAAGGTTTTTGGGTTTGAATGAGTTTAGAGTGGTTAGCATCATTTGGATCATCTCTAGTGTTAAAGTTTGGATTTTGATTGTACTATTGTGTTTAGAATCATTATAAGTGCTTAGGTTTTGATTTGGAAGGCTTGAATCAGCGTGGTTGGGTTATTTTTGGATTGAAAAATGGTGTTTTTTGAATATTTCATGCTAGCGACTTGTGCCTCGTACTAACTTTCTTCGTAGCGATTTGTCCCTACGATAAAGCGACTTGTCTGTGTTTTGTGAAGCGATTTGTGTACCTAGCGATTTGTCTTTTGAGACAAAGCGACAAAAAGGACAAGGTAGTGGACGTACTCTTTTGTCTAGCGATTTGTCACTAGTGACTTGTCTTCCTAGCGACTTGTCTCTCTAGCGATTTGTCCCTCCAGTGACTTGGCTTTCTAGCAACTTGTCACTCTAGCGACTTGTCTCTCTAGCGATTTGTCCCTCCAGCGACTTGGCTTTCTAGCAACTTGTCACTCTAGCGACTTGTCTTTCTAGCGATTTGTCAATCAAGCGACTTGTTTATTTAAGCGAGTTGATTGTTAAGCGATTTGTTGGTTTGAGCGATTTGTCTGTTTTAAGCGATTTGCTTGCTGAAGCGGTTTGTCCAGGTTGCGTTTTGACTCTACGGTTTGACCAAAAGTTGACTTGTTACGTCAAAACTTCAAACGGCCATAACTTTTGATCCGTAACTCCGTTTTCAGCGAAATACCAATCAAAATGAGCGGAACAGCCTGAATATGGTGAGGTTTCACCAAAAAGTTGTGAAACGAATTTTTTGAGGCCCAAATCCCCTCCGAAAGGAAGTTATTGAGGTTTTTAAGTTTTTAGACCTAAATTTTTCCGTAAAATCGTGCATCAACCAATCCAAATCTCAACCAAACAACATCTCTACTAATCCGACAATCATAAGTCCTAACACACAATTGTATATCATTGTGTCGATCCATCAGTCATCTTAACACGTTCCATGGGTCATTGCTTAACGGTTTGGTCTTGATTTTAGTAAAATTCCGCGAAAGATTCTATTTCTCGGTTTAAATCACAGACTTGTAAAATCCCGTGTATACAACAACATCATGTCTTACACTCCTGATTCAGTGATTTCGGAAGTACTTAAATTATATGATGTTGTGGACAACAATGATAATGTATGCTACACTGAACGGTTAAAGATGATTGAATCAATCAATGAGGATGTGAGATCTTTGTGTTCAGAGTCTGAAGAGAGAGAATTGCACCAGTTTAGACTACAGAAGGCCATGCAAATGGAAAGTAGCATTGAACCTTATCAACAACTTCACTCACACCTCATGTTACTCACACCGATAAGAATGGAACGAACATGCAATGCCCTTTTCCATCAAGATTTATCCACTGATAAGGTTTTAAAAGGTACCATTTTGAGGGGTCGTTTAAGTCCTTATTTGATCACTTTTGTATCCGTTATTGCTTAATATCGTTCCTTTTCACTTTTTAGGTCTCTTGAAGGCAAAATGCTGGAATGGCACTTATTTGGACGAAAATGCGCGAATATATGAAGAAAATGGCCAAAGTCAAAATCGAGACACTCACAGCTGCTGAAATTAGAAGGCGACGGCGTCAGGTGCTAATGGCGACGCCGTCCCAAGATTTTTGTGACGATTCAGAACTCAAAACTCGTATTTTCAAGTGACGACGTCTAGTTGTGAAAGAGTAGGTCGTCGCTACTCAGACGGCCTAGATGCAATCCAGACGACGTCAGAAGCTGAAGAGGACGGCGTCACGGACATAAGGTGACGCCGTCGCAAGGTTAACGTGGCCAAGACGAAACCCTAATGACGGCGACACGACGGCGTCACGAAACATAAGGTGACGCCGTCGCATATGTAATCTTATATATAGAATCCGAATTTTTCAGTCTTTTGGTGGAGAGTCTTTTGGAGTGAAAACCTAAAACCGAACCTAAGGTGTCTTGTACAGTATTTTAGGGTTTTAAACCCTATCTTACATCAAGATAAGTCTTTACTTCATTAATTCAATTATGTCTTTGATTATTTGTGTGTATGCTTGCATGTTCTCCATGTCCGGCTAATTTATTTGTGTGTTTGCTTAGGAAGTATGAAACTTAATTATTGAATATTGATTGGTTGTTTCTTATCTTAGTTGATTAATGATCTAGTAATGCGATAGGTCATTCGTTGTGTACTTAATGCTTGATTCATCTTTGTGAACCTTAGAATATAATTACCTGAGTAGTTGTAGGCTAAACCATCCAAAGAGCGCCTTAGAGTAGGAGTTTATCATCCCTAGTGGGTTTGTAGAAGAGACCCTTTGGTAAGTTCAAAGAGTTAGGGAGAAACGCATACCCTACAACTTTAGACACACAACGCAACTAAGAATAAGACGTGACAACTCAACCATCAGTAGGAGATAATTAAGGAGTAGTACAACCTAAGTAAACACATCTTTAAACTATCATACGAGCACACATTAATTAGACATAGACTCCCACAACCTTAGTTTAGATAATTAGATAATAGTAGAGTAATCGGTAGAAATACCAACCCCCCCCCCCCAAATCCAATACCCGAGATTCGTACCTTTCCATTTCATAAAATATAAAAAGATAAAAAATAATCTTCCTCAACCTTAACCTTAGCGTAGTAACTCCTTACTAGCATTCCTATTCCCCTAGAGAACGATATCAATACCCGTGGCTTACCCTAATTACTACACTACAACGATTAGGTTCACTGCCTAGGGTGTTATAAAACTTGCTCGAAGAAAAGGAAGTTTCCTTGACCCCGAACGACGCGTGTAGCGTTATCAAGTTTTTGGCGCCGCTGCCGGGGAATAGAATAGCTAGTTAGTAGTCCACCTCGTTTAGGTTCTTTGCTTGATTCCTATCAAGTAAATTTTTTCTCATTTTTAGCCTTCTCTTAGTCTATCCCCCTTCTTCGTGACTTTTGTTCGTGACCTCATCACTTTTCATCATGGAAGGTGATAACCACCCACCATTCATCAACCCACCACCAATTGACCCACCAAGAGCCCGTACTCTTGGTGAGTATTCGAGACCAAGCCACCTAGGCTATAGGAACACCATTGAGCTTCCCGACCAAGCCCAAACTACGGCCCTGCAATCCGACACCATCCGGTTGGTGCAAAACAGATGTGCATTCCATGGACTTCGTTCCGAATATCCAAATCAGCATCTGAGGGATTTCCTCAAAATTGTCGATTCCATCGACCTTGATGCTACTACTCGGGAGACCACGCGCCTGCGTCTCTTCCAATTCTCTCTACGGGACCAAGCTAGTAATTGGCTTGAGCGACTTCCCGCCGGCTCCATCTCAAGTTGGGATGATCTTACTTCTCGCTTCCTTGCTCAATTTTTCCCACCGGGGAGAACCACTAAGCTTAGGAATGACATCTTGATGTTCCAACAACGTCAAGGTGAATCTCTCTACGAAGCATGGACCCGATTCAAGGACTTACTTCATAAAGTCCCTCATCACGGCATTGATCTTTGGCTCCAAGTCCAAATCTTTTATGATCATGTCAACTTCCCCACTAAGCGATCCATTGACCAAGCGGCCGGTGGAAAACTTAGTGATCTCACCGCAGAAGAATCATGGGAAATAATAGAGGACCTCGCCCTCTATGACAACGAAAGTTGGGATGACCCCCGTGAGCTGCCCAAAACCGTCAAGGCAATCTCCTTGCCTTCCATCAACTCACAACCTTCCGACCGTAGGATGATCGAACTTGAAGATCAAGTTAAATTCCTCATGAGTTCCTACGAAAATCCTAAGTCTTCACACCATGTGAACAATGTTTCTACCTCGTGCGAGCCGTTTTGTGATCCTCATAACACGCGCACTAGCACCCGATCCCCCGAACACGCTTCTGTTGACTACGCATCCTCGCGTATTAATGGAACGGGAGGAAGATTCCCTACAACACCCGGACCTAGGAATTTCAATGAAACCCGTGAAGCATGGAAAAACAAGCCCGACTTCTACTGGGGACAAACCAAAGAATTCACCTCTAATGATTTCTCATGGCCCCCACCTAACGGTCCTAACCAACAAAACATCGAAGGGATGTTGCAAAACCTAGTTGCATCCCAAGAAACCCAAATGGCTAAGCTCTCGGACCGCTTTAACCATCAACAAGCCGAGATGGATAGGAAAATAGACAACCTTTTGAAAGCCATAACTAATAGTGATAAGAAGGTTAGTGCTATCTCAACTCCTGATGAGTGTGTAAATACTCATCATTTTTGTACAAAATAAACTGCAAAATCATCTGAAAACACTCAGAAACACATCAAAATGATCAAAATATCACAAATCAGTGTTTTATGTGTTTTAAATGCAAAAATATCAAAATCAGATGAAAAACGTATCAATTTTGCAAAAATTGCAGTTTTAGTCCCCCAAGTTTCTAAAATTGTCAAAAATAGTCCCTGAGTCAAAATTTCAAAAGAAAAATCACCAAAGGTCCTTTTAATATCATAACTTGTCAAATTTAGTCCTTTGGTGAAAAATATCAAAAGTTTGAGAAAATTACAAGTTTGGTCCTCCGAGTTTCAAATTTGGCAGAAATGGCCCCTGGAAATTGGAAGTTGTCAAGTTTGGTCCCTGTACTTTTGAAGCTTGTCACTTTTAACCCTTGGATCAACTTTGATGAAATGGCAGCAGTAGTCCTTGCATTTTCAGAAATTACAACTAAGGTCCTTGTGATTTAATACCTTTTATACCCATTTTGGACCCTATCAATACATGTGACCCCTGCCAACCTTTGGACCCCCTGTCATTAAACCCTTTTGACCCCCTTTGATATTACCTCTGGTCAAACCCCACAAGTCAAACAGACAACCCTTTCCCACTTTTCCCTCCTTTCTTCCCCCCACTGTCTGCTACTCCATACCCAGCCACCAACACAAACATCACAGCTCCCCTACTACTTTCCATGTCCCCCCACCTCCACACAACATCCAAGATGCATTAATTACCTCACCCTCCCCCTCACTCAACCTAAACTGCCATATACCCATTTTCCCGCCAAAATGAATGAATGGCCAAGATGATCTTAGAGTCATCCAATGGCCTTGGAACCATGTGGGATTATCTCAGAAAGAGAAAAGAAAGCACTTGGGAGTATAAAAGAGGAGGAGAGAGTCAAGATAGAAGAGTAGATTTTAGTTTTAATATTTCTTAATGTCGTTTTTTAGTTAAGAGTTTGAGTTTTAGTTCAAATGATGTAATTTAAGTTTCTTTATATTTCATTCAAGTTAAAACATCAGTGTGTTGTACTTTGGATCATCAATTTAAGTTTTCACTCAAAACTCAAAAATTCGAGTTCACTGTTACAAATTTCATTTTCAAAGTCCTGTATACAAGCTCTCATTAGCTTATTTTTAAGCTCCAACAAGCTCATATAAGCTTAATACATCTTTTTACAAGCTTACATTCAAGCTGCAATCCATTTTGGTATTTAGTCAATGAAAGTCAAACTGAGCCTAAATTGGATTTGGGGTGATGCAGAGGATGAATATGGGTTCAAATAGATTAGTTTATAGCAGGTTTGGGTTTGGTATTGGTCTGCAAACCAGTTGACACATGTGAGTATATATCCCAGTTTCAATTCTTATTTAGATCACATTTTGAGTTCGTATTTGTATTTGTGGTAAGATAAGGTTTAAGTCTGTTTAACTATTTGTATTTAGGTAATTTGAACTTAGTTTAATCATTAAAATTAGCTAGATTAGAAGTTAGCTCATTTAAATATGCAAACAGAAGTTTAAAAGAGTGTTTGGTTAAGATCAGTTTGTTGAGCTTGGGATTGATTCAGTAGTTCAGTCTTATTGCTATAAGTTTACTTAGGTCTAAAACATTCAAATCAATCTTGTTCTTGCACTCAAACTCTTAAAAAGTCAAAATCACTTTGTAACCATTCTATAATCTGTTTCTGTCAACATCAGTGGGTATCAATCTTGCATCCAGGCTCAAATTTAGTAGAACTAGCACTTTATCATAATCATTAGCTTTTAAACATCATATTCAGTTCAAAACATTGGATCAAATCTCATATAAGTCAAACATAGATACTGCTATTGAAAGTCAAATCATGACTGCACTAGATTTTCACAGAACTTGCAGCTGAAGCATTAGGTTCAATTTAGAGAGTTAGAGTCTGTAATTTGGCAATATTGTAGCTGGCCAGGTGGTCTATAAGACTGCATAAGTGGTTTTCTGATTAGCTTATTGGTTAAGCTAGTGCATAAGTCCCAACAGTAGGGGGTCACCACTGTTTGGATTATTTAAGCAGTTGATTTAGATCTTGGATCTGAGCTTTAAGCTTGTTAGGAGTAGTTAGAATTAGTTGCTTCTAGCTTATTTTGATAAACATTAGCTTAAGTTACTGTTTGGTTGCTTATTTAGCTAGTTAGCTTATTTTCCTAGCTTATTCTAATAACAGTTGCACTACATCTTCCATATTCTATACATAGCCTACATGTTTTTCATTTTTCATAGCTTCTTAATATCATTTTAGAATTTCCCTGAGATTTTTATAATTTTTGGTCTTTATTTACTATTTTTCTCAATTTAAATAGTTTTTAATCATTTTTTAAATAGCTTTTATTGCATTTAATTCAGAAAAAGTTCCAAAAAATAATTTTTCAATTTTAATAGTTTTAGATAAATATAAAAAGCATAAAAAAGATTTTTCCACATTTTTCATAGTTTATTTGGTAATTTTTAGTAATTTAATTAGTTTTTAATAGTTTAAAATCCATAAAAAATAGAAAAATAATCAGAAAAATACAAAAATAGTTTTGAAAAATCTAGTTTGATATTTTAGACTTTTCCAAGTCATAATTTTATTTTTCTAGATTTGTTTCCTAATTTCTTTTATTTTAGGCTATTATTAAATAGTTAAAATAGTTTTTTAATTAATAATAATTAGATAATTAGTTATAAAAATAATTTTCTTTTTCTAAATATTTTCTTTTATCATTAGGTTTGTAAAAACATCATTTTCATATTTTTAAGGTTAATATTGTGTAAGTTTTACGTTTTTATTTGTACGTCGCGTAGTTTTTAATTCTAGTTTTATAAAAATATAAAAACAAAAACATCATTTTAATAATAGTGATAGCATTTATTTAATAGATTTTATCTTTTTAACTCTCTTTAATTTGTATTTAAGCCGCCGTAATTTATTGGCTTTTCCTGTAGTTATAATAATCCAAATTCTCCTTTCCCGTTCAAATCTCGCGATCACTATACGTTTGATAATCCATTGCACAGCTCGCTGGGACATAACGACCCGGGGAGACTCTATACTCCTCAGATCTTCATTGCATTTGTGTTTAAGCTGTTTTAAGTCTGTTAGACTTGACGGTTTTGCACAGATCAAATTTTTGGCGCCGCTGCCGGGGAGCTGTGCGTGCTGATTGTCTTACGTCTAGCAGATTAGTGATTTGAATATTCACTCTTTGTCTATACCATCTGTATGTGTTTATATTCTCTTTTAAAAAATCAAAAAAACCCAAAAAGATTTTCATTCTTTGTTTTTGCAAAATGTTTTTCAAAAATACCAAAAATATTCCTCTTTACCCTCTTACCCTTTTGATTCTTCATTTCTTACCCTCTGAAAACATTTGATTCTTTCTATGTCTTATCCTCACCTTCTTGATTGTCAATGGTGTGGTGGTCCTTATAATGGTGGCAATTGCCCCAGTTGTGGCGTGGTGGAGTCAGGAAACGGGTCTGTCTATAACCAGGATCCCTATTCCTACCATAACACGACTGATTTATTCCATCAGCTACCACACTGTGAGACTCAGCAGTTTTACTGTTGTGAGTACTGTGGTGGTTCACACTCCAGTTCTGATTGTCAATCGGGAAACACGTTTGTCTATGAGCAGGTTCCTGATAACGATTATGACTACAACACATACCACTCACAACCACATCAGTTTTACTGTTGTGAGTATTGTGGAGGTCCTCACTCTAGCTCGGATTGTCAAACAAGGAATCCATTTCCTTGTTACGATTACGACTCTTCGTATCAAGACCAACCTCCACAATACCAAATGATTCAAGCGACTCCTCATGAAACTACGACAGATCTTCTACTGGAGACTCTGGAGTTATTAAAAGAACTTAAGGAGGAGTCGGCTATGTCCACCCAAGATAATCCAAATGAGAAATCCATGGAAGTTTTGTTAGCCGAAGAGCGGGCTGCTAAATTAGATTCCCATATTGCCTTTGAACAATCTATTAGGGAATCAATTGCAAAAGAAAAAGCGGCCAAATCTAGCTCTCGATTCCGTTTCATTCCTGATGACGATGATGATGAAGATATCCTTGATATCCTACAATTTTATAACAGTTCATCAAGTTCATCAGTTGAGACTCCTTCCATGAAAAATCAGGGAGAAAAGACTATGATGGAATTACTAGCAGAAGAACAAATGGAAAGTATTAAACATATGTATGCTAGTCCGTCTAAACTCCCTCAGTCTGTTGTTATCACACCCAATATTCCCACTCACTCTCTAAACATGGGGGATGAGCTTCTTAGCACTATTCCAGAAATGGAATCGTCTAGTGTTGAGAACCTTGTCTCAATCCCAAGAGAGTCACAGGGAATTCTCGAGCATCTGTGTGATATTCCTTTCCCTCTTGAGTGTTCTCAAGATCATTTTGAAACTTTCTCTGATCTTAGCGACGATTGTGCTTCCTATGGAGACATCGAGTACATTGAGGCATCACTTCCGCAATCTGATGCTGATCCCCTTCTTGAGGAGTTCTCCGGTGAACTCACTCACATCAACCCACTCTTTGATTTCGAAGCCGATCTGGGAGAGACTGAAAGTCTCATTGATAATGATCGTTCACTCACTTCTTACCCTAACAGTCCAAATGAGAATGTTGATCACTTTGTTCCCGAAACATTCAAAGCTACTTTCACTAATCCTCTATTTGAATTCGACTCTGAATTCACTTCAATTGCTGAGAATCCACTCTTTGGCACTCAGACTGAGGATAGTGATGAGCCCCCAATGGAACAAGAGTTCACAAATTCACATTATGTGATTGATTCTCTTCATGAGGAGTTCTCCGGTGAACTCTCTCACATCATATCCCCGCTGGAGTATGATTGTTTGGATGGCAAAAATCATGATTGGGGGGAGAGAATCTCAATTTGCATAGTTATGACAAATGCTCCCACCCTCCCAACCGAGATGCCTTCCAACCCAAAGAGCTCAACCAATAAAATCCAAATAAGTGCAATTGCACTTAATCCCGAGGAAGAAGATCTAGTTATGATTGTTATCATGATCTTCCTTCTTTTCTTCACCTACTTGGTGACTTCCTCTCTTCTTCACTCGTTCGGGAGTGAGGACACTATCTTTGACCCCGGCATTTTCATTTATCATTTTTGAGCCGGTTCTCTCTATATCTCATCGGTGTGGAACTTTCACGTATTTCAATGTTTGTCCAAACATCTTTAATGAAAGTCCGATGGAGATTGTTTCTTCCACTTTGCTTCCCCATGAACCAATGAATTCGGGGTCGAGTCAAGCTAGCGACTCGGTAATCAAAAACAGTAGCTAAACATGGGTTTTCACCCGTGTGTCCCACCCTAGTGTGGGGGAGTTACCCCACATATTATATATATAAGTTTCTTAAAAAAAAAAAAAAAAAAAAAAAAAAAAAAAAAAAAAAAAAAAAATCTTTCTAAATAATGGCCGTAGTATTTCCCTTTTACGTTCTTTGTTTCGGCATAACCGCCGGTACTTTGAATATTGAGGGCAATATTCATTTCTAAGTGTGGGGGGGAATTCTCACGAATTTTATCATATAATTATACCAATTCCCCCGTTTTTGGCCAAAATTTTTTTTGGAGTAATTGTTTTACACTTTCTCATTTGGTTATCAGTCCGCCATGTCTGTAAAACAAAAGGATTGGCTAATCCAGGAGCAAACGGCTCTTGGTAAAGATATATCAAATCCGTTTATATGGCTTGCAATTTGCCCAAAATTGTATGGTATTCAGCTCACCATATCCTAAAAAGTGAAGAGTTGGCTAGCCCGCAAGTTTATGGCTTGTGGTAAAGGCAGTGGAAAATCCATAATTGGTAATCAGCTCACCAAAGATAATATTGATAATTTATATAAGAGTTGGCTAGTCCAGAAGGGTACGGCTTCTGGTAAAGACAAATCAAATCCGTTGAAAGCTGGTGGTTTGCTCAAAATCACATGGTTATCGGTGTACCATGGTTCTTACTTGAACTGAAACATTTGGCTACTCCAGAAGTAATGGCTTTTGGTAAAGAGATTAAAATCCATTATGTTTTCTCAAATCATTGCTAGGGACTAGCAATATCTCAGTGTGGGGGATTGATGAGTGTGTAAATACTCATCATTTTTGTACAAAATAAACTGCAAAATCATCTGAAAACACTCAGAAACACATCAAAATGATCAAAATATCACAAATCAGTGTTTTATGTGTTTTAAATGCAAAAATATCAAAATCAGATGAAAAACGTATCAATTTTGCAAAAATTGCAGTTTTAGTCCCCCAAGTTTCTAAAATTGTCAAAAATAGTCCCTGAGTCAAAATTTCAAAAGAAAAATCACCAAAGGTCCTTTTAATATCATAACTTGTCAAATTTAGTCCTTTGGTGAAAAATATCAAAAGTTTGAGAAAATTACAAGTTTGGTCCTCCGAGTTTCAAATTTGGCAGAAATGGCCCCTGGAAATTGGAAGTTGTCAAGTTTGGTCCCTGTACTTTTGAAGCTTGTCACTTTTAACCCTTGGATCAACTTTGATGAAATGGCAGCAGTAGTCCTTGCATTTTCAGAAATTACAACTAAGGTCCTTGTGATTTAATACCTTTTATACCCATTTTGGACCCTATCAATACATGTGACCCCTGCCAACCTTTGGACCCCCTGTCATTACACCCTTTTGACCCCCTTTGATATTACCTCTGGTCAAACCCCACAAGTCAAACAGACAACCCTTTCCCACTTTTCCCTCCTTTCTTCCCCCCATTGTCTGCTACTCCATACCCAGCCACCAACACAAACATCACAGCTCCCCTACTCCTTTCCATGTCCCCCCACCTCCACACAACATCCAAGATGCATTAATTGCCTCACCCTCCCCCTCACTCAACCTAAACTGCCATATACCCATTTTCCCGCCAAAATGAATGAATGGCCAAGATGATCTTAGAGTCATCCAATGGCCTTGGAACCATGTGGGATTATCTCAGAAAGAGAAAAGAAAGCACTTGGGAGTATAAAAGAGGAGGAGAGAGTCAAGATAGAAGAGTAGATTTTAGTTTTAATATTTCTTAATGTCGTTTTTTAGTTAAGAGTTTGAGTTTTAGTTCAAATGATGTAATTTAAGTTTCTTTATATTTCATTCAAGTTAAAACATCAGTGTGTTGTACTTTGGATCATCAATTTAAGTTTTCACTCAAAACTCAAAAATTCGAGTTCACTGTTACAAATTTCATTTTCAAAGTCCTGTATACAAGCTCTCATTAGCTTATTTTTAAGCTCCAACAAGCTCATATAAGCTTAATACATCTTTTTACAAGCTTACATTCAAGCTGCAATCCATTTTGGTATTTAGTCAATGAAAGTCAAACTGAGCCTAAATTGGATTTGGGGTGATGCAGAGGATGAATATGGGTTCAAATAGATTAGTTTATAGCAGGTTTGGGTTTGGTATTGGTCTGCAAACCAGTTGACACATGTGAGTATATATCCCAGTTTCAATTCTTATTTAGATCACATTTTGAGTTCGTATTTGTATTTGTGGTAAGATAAGGTTTAAGTCTGTTTAACTATTTGTATTTAGGTAATTTGAACTTAGTTTAATCATTAAAATTAGCTAGATTAGAAGTTAGCTCATTTAAATATGCAAACAGAAGTTTAAAAGAGTGTTTGGTTAAGATCAGTTTGTTGAGCTTGGGATTGATTCAGTAGTTCAGTCTTATTGCTATAAGTTTACTTAGGTCTAAAACATTCAAATCAATCTTGTTCTTGCACTCAAACTCTTAAAAAGTCAAAATCACTTTGTAACCATTCTATAATCTGTTTCTGTCAACATCAGTGGGTATCAATCTTGCATCCAGGCTCAAATTTAGTAGAACTAGCACTTTATCATAATCATTAGCTTTTAAACATCATATTCAGTTCAAAACATTGGATCAAATCTCATATAAGTCAAACATAGATACTGCTATTGAAAGTCAAATCATGACTGCACTAGATTTTCACAGAACTTGCAGCTGAAGCATTAGGTTCAATTTAGAGAGTTAGAGTCTGTAATTTGGCAATATTGTAGCTGGCCAGGTGGTCTATAAGACTGCATAAGTGGTTTTCTGATTAGCTTATTGGTTAAGCTAGTGCATAAGTCCCAACAGTAGGGGGTCACCACTGTTTGGATTATTTAAGCAGTTGATTTAGATCTTGGATCTGAGCTTTAAGCTTGTTAGGAGTAGTTAGAATTAGTTGCTTCTAGCTTATTTTGATAAACATTAGCTTAAGTTACTGTTTGGTTGCTTATTTAGCTAGTTAGCTTATTTTCCTAGCTTATTCTAATAACAGTTGCACTACATCTTCCATATTCTATACATAGCCTACTTGTTTTTCATTTTTCATAGCTTCTTAATATCATTTTAGAATTTCCCTGAGATTTTTATAATTTTTGGTCTTTATTTACTATTTTTCTCAATTTAAATAGTTTTTAATCATTTTTTAAATAGCTTTTATTGCATTTAATTCAGAAAAAGTTCCAAAAAATAATTTTTCAATTTTAACAGTTTTAGATAAATATAAAAAGCATAAAAAAGATTTTTCCACATTTTTCATAGTTTATTTAGTAATTTTTAGTAATTTAATTAGTTTTTAATAGTTTAAAATCCATAAAAAATAGAAAAATAATCAGAAAAATACAAAAATAGTTTTGAAAATTCTAGTTTGATATTTTAGACTTTTCCAAGTCATAATTTTATTTTTCTAGATTTGTTTCCTAATTTCTTTTATTTTAGGCTATTATTAAATAGTTAAAATAGTTTTTTAATTAATAATAATTAGATAATTAGTTATAAAAATAATTTTCTTTTTCTAAATATTTTCTTTTATCATTAGGTTTGTAAAAACATCATTTTCATATTTTTAAGGTTAATATTGTGTAAGTTTTACGTTTTTATTTGTACGTCGCGTAGTTTTTAATTCTAGTTTTATAAAAATATAAAAACAAAAACATCATTTTAATAATAGTGATAGCATTTATTTAATAGATTTTATCTTTTTAACTCTCTTTAATTTGTATTTAAGCCGCCGTAATTTATTGGCTTTTCCTGTAGTTATAATAATCCAAATTCTCCTTTCCCGTTCAAATCTCGCGATCACTATACGTTTGATAATCCATTGCACAGCTCGCTGGGATATAACGACCCGGGGAGACTCTATACTCCTCAGATCTTCATTGCATTTGTGTTTAAGCTGTTTTAAGTCTGTTAGACTTGACGGTTTTGCACAGATCAACTCCCGAGCCTTCAGGTATAGAGATTAAGGATCCAAGCAAGCTAACTAAGCATGTCCAATTCGTCAATACCATCGCCTTAGTTGAACCTAATGAAACAAATGACGAAGAGGACTATACACTTGGGGATGATGAAATACCCGAGGAAGTAGATGAAGTAGACATTGACTATTTCAACAAATTTCCTACGGAAGAAGAACTATCTCGCCACCCTCACTTAGTGCGTGACCTCCGTCACATGTATGTTAGGAAAAGTCCTCGAATCAAGTTTGGGAACCCTTGGAATCTTAACATACCATGTGTCATAGGACACCTTTTTGTGGCAAAAGCCTACATTGATCACAAATCCCCAATCAACATAATGACTAGCACCTATTACAATTGGATATTGAAGAAGCCTATTCCAACTAGGCAAGACCCCAATGATCCTAATGTTAGTTGCAATTTTCTCGGAAGAATTAAGGGATTGCCCGTTTATGTAGGTAGTTTCACGTTTCCTACGGACTTCATAATTGTGGATGATATTAGCACGGCCATAGACCCTAGCTTATCCCATGTTATTCTAGGAAAACCTTTCATAGAAAGCACCGGGATGACCTATGACCCCTCGTTAGGAGTAGTGCGATTCAAGAATGAGACCGATGACATAGCTTACCAAATGCCGTTTAAGATTGAGAAGTTTTCATCACTCTCTAATGATGAAAAGGAACTTAAACTGTCGGTCTATTATAGGAATGATGAGGATAGGGAAAAAGGTGTTGATTATGTTATGGCTAAGATTTTCGGATTCTATAAGGATTGCTTGAGCCTAGGACCGGAATATAGGACCAATTGGGGAGAGGATGAACTCTTAGAGAAGTGCATGTTAGGGCACTTCTACAACATGGAATCCCCAATTAGAGACCGTCAAGAGGGCGGTGATGAGAAAACGTAGGAGTATGAGTATGAGTCTAGCTACAAGACTCTTAAATAAAGAAAAGCGCTTCGTGGGAGGCAACCCATGCTTAATTGTTTGCTTGTTAGTGTCTTATATCTTTTATTAATTGTTTATCCTCATGTTTAAATTTGTAAAAATGCTTTATTTTGTTTTTAACCTCGTCTTAATTGCATGTAAAGGTATTTTACATAAGGGATAAGTGTAGGGAGGATTACACACGTTTTCAAAAGAAACGTAAACATGAGAATAACAATTAAGTAAAAGATATATATGTCTGTTTGTTCGAGTCAAATGCTTGTATCGAGTCATAATGGATGTTTTGCAGAAATTTTTCCAGACTCTAAAGATGTAAATTTTCCAGAATTTTTTCCAGAAAATCGCAGACCAGTTTTGTCAGGATAACCTGACGGCGTCAGGATTGCAACCTGACGGCGTCAGGAAGGAGTAAAAACATCAGATTTCTTTTTTCTCGTTTTCTGAGCCACTTATAAATTTTTGGAATTTTCCAGGTCTTAATTTTCTTAGAAATTCTGTAAACATCCATTCCACAAGCATTATATCCTAGTTTAAATCGAGTCTTATATATATTATTACCGCCGATTTTACGCGAAGGTTTCGTTTGTTTTCTTCAAGTGTGCAGGTTTAGTTTGTCAAGAAGAAGTTACATAAGATTGGAAGGAGCTTTTCACGCAATAATTCTTCTTGAAAATGATTTAACCACCACTTTACACGGATCCTACCGAGCTAATCAGGGGAGTATTAGTTTCTTTCGTTTTTAATTACCTTCTTTTATCATAACTTTGATACTTTCGGGGAACATTGGGGACAATGTTCAGTTTAAGTGTAGGGAGGGAAAATAAAACGGGAACTTTGAAACTATGCTTATCCTTGACTATTTGCTTTGTCCAATTGTGATTGTGTAATAAACCATGAGGAAATGTCGGTTAGGGTAATTTTGGCACCAAATTTAAAATTTTTTATGACATATAGGAGTGGGCCATTAGTCTTAACAAAAGCGTCTCATGGATAGGAAGTTGCATGACTAGCACAAAAACCCTTTACCACCCAAATTCCACCAAAATGTGAGGATCGCCCTTAGATTAGTAGGAATTAAAGCATTCATCTTCAATGCTTAGAGTGTGAACCGGTAGTATATTAGATTTTAGAACTTGTTTTGTGATGCATTCCGAGATCGCAAGTGAGGCTACACTTGTGTAGTTAGGAATAACTAAATGATAAGAGGCATTAGGATAACCCTTGTTTGATACCCGTAATATAATTACTTCTTCCACATCGGTTGAGTAATTCCCCCACACCCTTTGCGTTGTACTCATCTTTAGTACACGATACCCCTAGTTAACCCCTCAGAGCCTATCCTTTTCGCGGTTCTCGTGATGTTTCGGTTTTTCTGGAATATCAATGAAGAGCATTGTTTACACCCCACCCCCAAATATACACCCAAATTGCCTTAGCCTACCCCTTATGCACTCACTTTTAGTGCAAATGTTTGTTATCACCCTAAACCCTTAGCTCAATTATCTAGTTGCTTGCATAAGTTGTTAAGTCGAGTCATATCCTTTGTATACAGTTTTGGGATGATTGGGATTCATGGGAAAAGTTAAAGTTTATGAAATGACGGGAAGGGAACGTTAAAAATTCAAATTCCCTTTGTTTGCGTAATAATGTACCCCAAGTGTTTTGATCTTTTCAAATCGGGTCAAATTAGTGTTAGAGTAATAAAAACTCAAGTGTAGGGATGTGCCTATAAATCCCTATTATTTTGAGTGTAAAAAAAAAAAAAAAAAAAAAAAAAAAAAAAAAAAAAACATACGAGCTACCATCCTACATCTATCTTTGAATTTATGTTTATTTATTTCAGTTATCTAGAGTTTAGAGTGTCGAGTCTTGGCTTAGCAACGCCATTCTTCGTATGCATTTAACATAGAGATTTTTGACTTACCACCACTAAATAGCCTATCCTACCAAACCCTTGTTTCCCTACCGTAAGCCTAACATTACAACCCTTTAAAAGACCTCTTTGATAGTCTTTCCTAGGTGCTTACGCCAAAGCGATGGAGGTTTGATCTATTCTCAAGCCTATGGTAATCTATGTACTAGGACCGGTTAATGAGTGTTTATCTTCCATTTCCTATTTTGTTATATTTCATATATACACCCGAGAGAGATGTGAGTATCCAAACACCCCATGTGAGGTGCTAGTATGTAATTTTCGTGCTTGTTATGACTTTTGCGGGGCTTATATGTGTTGTGGACCGTTTTGAATTAATGCTTCATGACCCCTAACTTATAAATTAATTGGCTAAAAGCACATTTGCTTGAGGACAAGCAAATAACAAGTGTAGGGATATTTGATAAGCTTTTAAAAGGTACCATTTTGAGGGGTCGTTTAAGTCCTTATTTGATCACTTTTATATCCGTTATTGCTTAATATCGTTCCTTTTCACTTTTTAGGTCTCTTGAAGGCAAAATGCTGGAATGACACTTATTTGGACGAAAAGGCGCGAATATATGAAGGAAATGGCCAAAGTCAAAATCGAGACACTCACAGCTGCTGAAAATAGAAGGCGACGGCGTCAGGTGCTAATGGCGACGCCGTCCCAAGATTTTTGTGACGATTCAGAACTCAAAACTCGTATTTTCAAGTGACGACGTCTAGTTGTGAAAAAGTAGGCCGTCGCTACTCAGACGGCCTAGATGCAATCCAGACGACGTCGGAAGCTGAAAAGGACGGCGTCACGGACATAAGGTGACGCCGTCGCAAAGTTAACGTGGCCAAGACGAAACCCTAATGACGGCGACACGACGGCGTCACGAAACATAAGGTGACGCCGTCGCATATGTAATCTTATATATAGAATCCGAATTTTTCAGTCTTTTGGTGGAGAGTCTTTTTGGAGTGAAAACCTAAAACCGAACCTAAGGTGTCTTGTACTGTATTTTAGGGTTTTAAACCCTATCTTACATCAAGATAAGTCTTTACTTCATTAATTCAATTATGTCTTTGATTATTTGTGTGTATGCTTGCATGTTCTCCATGTCCGGCTAATTTATTTGTGTGTTTGCTTAGGAAGTATGAAACTTAATTATTGAATATTGATTGGTTGTTTCTTATCTTAGTTGATTAATGATCTAGTAATGCGATAGGTCATTCGTTGTGTACTTAATGCTTGATTCATCTTTGTGAACCTTAGAATATAATTACCTGAGTAGTTGTAGGCTAAACCATCCAAAGAGCGCCTTAGAGTAGGAGTTTATCATCCCTAGTGGGTTTGTAAACGAGACCCTTTGGTAAGTTCAAAGAGTTAGGGAGAAACGCATACCCTACAACTTTAGATACACAACGCAACTAAGAATAAGACGTGACAACTCAACCATCAGTAGGAGATAATTAAGGAGTAGTACAACCTAAGTAAACACATCTTTAAACTATCATACGAGCACACATTAATTAGACATAGACTCCCACAACCTTAGTTTAGATAATTAGATAATAGTAGAGTAATCGGTAGAAATACCAACCCCCCCCCCAAATCCAATACCCGAGATTCGTACCTTTCCATTTCATAAAATATAAAAAGATAAAAAATAATCTTCCTCAACCTTAACCTTAGCGTAGTAACTCCTTACTAGCATTCCTATTCCCCTAGAGAACGATATCAATACCCGTGGCTTACCCTAATTACTACACTACAACGATTAGGTTCACTGCCTAGGGTGTTATAAAACTTGCTCGAAGAAAAGGAAGTTTCCTTGACCCCGAACGACGCGTGTAGCGTTATCATCCACATTAATGGGAACATTACTATTGAACTTAGAACAATTGGAACAACAACTTGATTAAGAAAATGTTCAAAAGCATAGTTCCAGTGCTGCACTTCAAGTGATCTACAACCAATTTCAGTCATTCATCAGTGGGAAATTTACATCAGATTATGATCAAGACATGACTGAAATGTCTTTCAAGAGACACACTGGAATGGAAATTAGCGTGTTCATAGAGATACTTATCCATCTCATGGATAATGTGGAGAAGTATATTGAGGAAGTTACTCAGAAAGATTAAAAAGTGGATGAGTGTCTAGTGCAGTTGAGAGATAGTTGTGATAAGTTGGGTAATGTATCAGTTGAAGAATCGGGTGTTGCTGAATCCAGAATGTCAGAGACAACAAATAATGATGTAAACAATTGTTCAGTTACTCCTAACACATAAGAAGTTGATGCAGAAATCAGAAAAGGGAATGAATGTCGGGCAAAATCAAAAGATTGTAGTGTTGAGTCGGGTAAAGCACCAGATGATGAATCAGTTGACACTGAATACAGAGGCTCAGAGATAGATAAGCTTGACACAGCCAGCGGTCCAGTGACTCTTGTTACACATGATGTGGATGCAGATATCAGACCAGAAATTGAGCAGGTGTCATGTAATGAGGTACCCTTTACTGTTCAACATAGTGCATCTACTAAAGTACTTAAACAAACTGATCATGATGCTGAACATGACTTTGATAAATATACTGTAACTGAGGCTGAATCAGAGATTAAGTGTTTCAAAACAAAAGATATGGTTGATAAAAAGGCTTTTGATGTACTTTCCAACAAATTCTCAAATCTTGAAAAATATTGCATTTCACTTGAAATTGCGATACAGAGTAAAGAAGAAAGTTTTCAACTTAACAAACCATGTAAAAATCCAGAACTTCCTGAATTCCGTGAACTTTTTGAAATTAACACTTTGAAAGCTCAGCTTCAAAACAAAGAGTCAACCATTTACAATCTGAAGAAACATATTTATGTCCTGAATTTGAAAAGTAATTTAGTCATGACTAAACAAGACATCGATGCTATTAAAACAAGAAATAATGAATTGGAAATTTATGTGGCAAAATTACTAAAGGAAAATGAGTCTTTGAGAAAGCATCACATAGAACTAAGTGACTCTGTCAAAGAAGCTAGAACTAAGTCTATAGAACAAACAAACTCTTTGATAGCAAAAATTGATGAACTCAACGCTCAACTTCAGGAAAAGAGTTTCTGTTAGGTCACTAGATTTACAACACAAGCTTACTAGAAAGAGATAGAGAGGCGGATGAACAATACACACACAAACACACATACGTATAAGACTTATATGGTTAGGCGTAGAGTATGTGAAAGAAATGCATTGAACAACCAACCCTCAAGTGAGGGTTATACAAGACTATTTATAGGCAAGGAGCTAGGGCAACACTCCCACTCCTTCCCTTTTCCTTATTGGACATGGGCCTAAGCTTATGGGCCTTCTACATAAGCTAGACCTTAAACAAACATAAAGGCCATAATAAGCTACCTATTACATATGAGAAACTAACACTTGAATTAAGGTTTAGGAGTGATTCCAACAATCTCCCCCTCAAGTGTTGGTGATGAAAAACGATGAAGGCGTTGATGTAATAGTAGCTTTGACGTCTTCTGACATTCTTCTTTCTTGTGAGAAGAAATGCCTTGATTCGAACAATCTCCCCAGTGTAGAGAGATAGTTTTCTTTGAACAGTTATGCTTTGACGTCATCTTTCACTTTGTTCTTTGATCATTGTTCTTTGTGATGAAAGTGATAGTATGTTGTCGTCTGCATCAAGTCTGCCTCAGGTCTGCTTTGCTGCTACAGTGTCTCCACGTCATTCTTCAACATGCTCACACGCTCTTTGACGTTGGAATTTAGTACTGATGAAGTTCTTTAAGTCTTTTAACTTTGTAGATTCTTTGATTTGACGAAGAATCATTCTGACTGTTGTGTTGCTTTTGGATAGAACTTCCATTAGTGATGATGTTGGCGTGAGCATGAGAAGAATATGCACGATCATCCCGCTCCGGAGCTTTCATAAGAAGAAAACATTTAAAACGGTTAGTAATAAGCGGATTCCGGCACTTACAGGTTCGAACTTCGAAAGTGTTAACAGCATAGTGTGAAAACACAACTCTAATTCTCACAAAGGCCATTCCTGAACTGGAGTCCCACAAGTGAGATAACGCGATGTACCGAAGTACACCTACAGTTCAGATGAGTCGCTGAGGTACACCGAAGCATCACCTCACGACTGTAGACCGTTTGAGACACACTAAGCGTAATCCACGGGGAGTTACCGAAGTGACCTGCTGTCAGGGCTGTTTGATGTTGACCCTGGCAGGAGTTTCCATTCAATCACTGAGGATCACAGTTGTGAACCTCTCATAAATGTTCTCGACAGATTGCTAAGATCTGTGAAGGACTCGATAACGTACCACTGATGTTCTTATTGTTGAACATCAAGTGATGAAATGTCAAGTGTACCTAAGAGATCTTTTGATGAATCTCGTGGCTCTAGACTCAATAGTGCGTTTTGGTTTTCCTGAGCGGAGACTAGGGAGAGGGTCTCCTTCTTCAATACCAGCGATCTCTAAGAGAAAGCCAATAGTTTATGTAGGGTTCCCTGTGAGAATGAAACAATCTTATTTTGAGAGAAACTTGAGTGGCTAAGAAGGTTTAGTGCATGCGTCACTGGGTCCATGACGACTTTTAATCTTCAATACCGGCGTCACTAAGTGATAACCAGTAGCATATGAATTGAACCCGGTGCCTGCCCTAAGTTGAATAATTTGGAGCGCTATTTCTTTTCACCCTTTTCTTTGCATTTCTTTTTAATTCTTCAACTCCTTCTTTCTCCGATTCTCATTTTCTCCTTTTTATAATCATACCTAAGGACTTCTAAGTACTACCTATTTGTGATGTCCTTGGGTAGATCCCTCCGGCTCTGGCGGATCATAGGACGGTTGTTCCTAACCTTAGTCACCTTATAACTCCATTGCCATAAAACCATTTTTCATGAAAACCTCTCAAAGTGTTTGTGAATGAAAAACATGTTTGAACACTTCAAGAGTTTTAGATTTTCAGAAATACTCCCCCTCCACATGTGCTTAAGAGTTTTTATGGAAATCTGCACAGTGAGGAAATAGCGCGCACTTTAAGAATTGATCAACTCAAGATAGACAATCCCCCGCGAGACACGGTTACGTTGCATAGTTAAAGAGTTACATTGTCAGCCTTTAGGTGACAACTAGCTCTAATAACTACCTTGAAGGTGTAGACAAGCCTCGAAAGGTTGTCATACCCGTCAGAGTTCATGTCTACCAAGAGTTTCTCGAATGGTACTTTCTACTCGGATAAGTCCTTTGCGAGACACGTTTACATTACTAGCGAACTAGCTTGAAATTATTAACCGTCCCGGACAAATCTTTTCGAGTTACTAACAGTTTAGTACCGTCAATTCGTTGGTTAAGTCTATTACACAAAGATTCATTTGCATTTACACAACATATTTCTTATCACATAATTTTCTCCCCCTCAAAAATGGCATATAAAATGTTATTTTTGAAAAGTTGAGAATAAATATGACCATTTCGAGTGTTGCGGGAAGATGACCACTATGAACAATTTGTGAACAAAGTTTTAACTCAAGTACTCCCCCTCAACAATTGATATAAACGGTTGAGGTTTTGAAAATCATACGGGGAAGTACTTGTCCTTTTGAGCAAAACCTTGAAAAATGAAAGGTTTGATAGGTTTTACTCAAAAGTAAGAAGCTTTCGCTCCTTTTATAAGGATTGTGGCACTGAAGCGTACCACAGGGTCCTTTCTTGACAAGAACGGGTTGTACACTGTTATGTGTGCACAAGCCATAGACATAATATAATCACACATCCAAATTAATAATGACAGAAGCAGTTCAAGGGGTACCAGGAGTGCGAACAGGGCGTTGATAGCCGGTGATGTTAATCCTGGGTCGACCACCAACAAAGCTTTCCAATGTTCTAAACTGATCCCTTCTATACAACCTTTCATCAATCATTTTGATGATCCTCCTCACATCCCTTCAATCCTGAGAATTCCATCTCTTAGGAGACCCAATCTTTTGACGTATATCCTTCAACCTATAAGCCAATCCATCCCTAACCATCTTCAAAGTGTGATCCCCAAACTTGTGAATATCACTACACGCCATTAAGCAATTTCGTTGAAGTTCACTGCGGTAAACGACGCCGAATGGTTTGCTGATGAGTGTATATTGTGAGAGCTGGTTGATGTCGGGAAGATCAAGCTGAGGTGGAGTGAAGTTGACACGGGTCTGATATGATTCAACTGCGAGCTGGAGATCTTCTACACGTTCTTTGATGACTATGTGTCTGATGAAGATGAGCAGTGACTTGATGAATTCACGTTGTACTTCAGTTGAAAATTGCCTCATGCGACCCTGTACTTTGGCAAGGTACATGTCTTCAATGTCGTTGATAGATAAATTCTCAAAGTCAGCTTCAGAGTATGCATAATCCCGTTCATCTTGCCTTTTGACCACAATCTTCTTGAGAAAAGTGTAGTCCCATTTGGTCGAAAGATCAACGTGTTTGATGGCAACGATACTTTTAATACTGAACACTGCATGTTGAGACTTCTGAACCTGGCAGCTTCTGTAGTAGATTCTTTGGCGTTCCGGCCAATGGTGAATCCCATACATTGCATCACGGTCATACTCTACCACATTTTTGGAGAACAAGTGGTTAGCTCTTTCCTCGATGGCTATGCAGTTAGAGTATATTGCTGCCGGGAATGGAAGTGTCAAAGATGTAGCATATTTCCTTGAACCATCGCCACCATGTAGAAGAAAATCCAAGTCTCTGTTGAAGAAATATCGGAATGGAATTCTTGGCTCATCTGGTTGGCCAATTGTCGGTAGTGGTTTTGACCAGTCGGTGTAATATGGAGGGTTGTCCCGTTTGGTGAAGTCGATGTTTGCTTTTGGGTTGAGCCAATCTATGTTGTTAGACATAGCTCGAGCAATGTTTTCAAGGTGATATTCGACCTCAATGGCACTTTCCGAGCTATCTTTTAACAGTTGAAAAGCTTCATTCTTGATTCGCCTCAACTCAGATTTCGTCATCTTCTTTACACGGAATTTTTCTTGCAGTATTTTAGCATGCTCCAATGTATTACCGTCTACCAGATCTTGACCTTCAGCTGGATAGGGGGTGGAGTTAACAAGTGTAGAAAACCATTCAAATTCTTCAGTGTTATCTTCATCTAGCCATGATACGACGTCAGCCTTGGGCTCCTTCTTCCTCTTTTGCTTAGGCCTGGATGAGGATTCTGGTTTCTGTACTTTGTTGGGAGAGGCGGGTTGTTGTTGGGGCTCATGGAATTCCTCATCGTCACCACCCGTATACTCAAAGTGATCATCGGTTTTCTGAGTCTCGGGTGGTAACTCAGAAGAATCCTGAGGTTTTTCAGCAGAAGAACGAGGAGGAGATCGTCTTGGTGGAGAGGGCCTTCGGGGTGGAGGTGGCATTGATGAAGATTCACCAGACTTCTTCGGGCGTTTAGGTGCAGAGTCTTTATCCTTATCATCGTCGTCTCTTGGTCGTTTTGGTTGAGTTGTTGATTCTTTGCATGAAGACTTGAGTTGATAGTCTAATAGAGTCTCAAAAAACTTAGCTTCATCCGAAGTGAAGGATCCAGCTCTTTTTGACATTTGCATCACCAATTTAGCGATTAACTCAGTTTCAGAAAGGTCAGATTCTTTGCTCATTATATTTTTAACCAATGCAACGATGTTTGGAGTAAGTTGTCTGGAGAATACTTCTCGAGTCACACCGGGGACAGTATCGAGAAGAAACTTGTGAGTATATTCTCTTGCTGTCTTTTCCAATTCCTTTTGGAAATCTCCACTGATAAACTTCTGGATTTTTTCCCTTTCTGTCAACAATTCATTTATCCCGTTTTGAAGAAGGTTAATTCTGTCAGCAAGTTGATTCAGCTTTTTGTTGGTAACATCCTTTTTCCGTACTTGCTTGGCAGCCTTAACAATCCTTGTTTTAGCCCGGGATAACCAAGAGTCTGTTGGTTTCTTCACAGATTTGGATGTTGATTTGGTTGATCTTTTAGATGGTGGTTGTGAAGAATGAGATGATGAATCTGATGATGAGGAGACATGAGGAGGCTCAGAGTCCTTTGGAGGTGCAGAAGTATCCTCCTGGGAACGAATTGGACTGTTGAGAAGATAATCATCATAATTCCCTTCGCTATCTTGTCCAGATTTAGCTTTTACTTCCGTCTGAGCCTGGGCTTCTTCATCAGTCTTTTCTTTCTCAGACTTATCCTTTTCTGGTTCCTCAATGTTATAATCCATAGATTCCTCCACAAGATTTTGCTGTTGCACAAGAGTGGTGGCACCAGTTCCCTTATCGGGTCGATTAACCGCATCAGGATCTGCTGAAGAGTGGACACCACCACTCGACCCTCCGGGGCCACGCATTTGATCTTGTTCAAATTCTTTAGCCTTTTAAAGGTGTCTAACGATTTTAAACTTCTTCATGTAGGATTTATCCAGTTGCTCTTCATCACTTTCAGAGCTTTCTTCATATGGCACAAGTACAGGAGTCTTCCCTTTGCCATGTTCAGCTGTTGGACTAGGAGGTTTTGCTACTGAGGGAGGTGGTTCGGTTGCAGATTCAGAGTAGTGGACCTCCTCGTCTGATTGTGTATCTTCAGAGCTTTCGTCCAGTAGCTTTCTTGGTGGTTCAGGTGTAGGAATAGGAACAGCTTCCTGAGAGGGAACTTTCTTCTTTGGAGTGGGTTTCCTCTTTGGGACCTTCCTTTGACTCTCTGTGCTTACTGCACTTCCAGCACTTCCTCTTCTGGTTCTCCGAGTAGGTGTTCCAGAAGGCTTTTCATCTAGATGACCAACTTTGCCTTCTCTTACTGCTACCCGATACCTTTTGTACGTTTCAAGCTTTTTGATTTCGTCAGTCAGTAGGTGATCAGGTAACACCGCACCCTATTTCTTTGTTGACGATTCCTTGATTCTGACTGATAGGATAGGCTCAGTCAACATGTCGTGATTGTCGGGGTCATTGAGCCTCTTGGGAATATCAGGATTAAGCCCAAGCGCTCTCTGGATCAGAAGCTTTGTGTATCTGACATTGGGAATCTTTGAGCCAAGCTTTTTGAGAAATGACATCATGTCATCCCATATCAGTGCTTTAATCTCGATGTCCTTCTTATTGATCAATGACCAGAAGATTTGCAGTTCCATGAGCTTGGGATGCTCATAGCCACTGTCATGACCAGAGACAAACTTAGTGATGATGATGTAGAGGGTTCTCCACGGTTGAGGGATGTTCTTAAGCTCCACATGAGAATGCTTGGTAATAATTCCTGAAGCTTCATCATAGCCAATATCAATTAGAAATTGCAGAACTGTCTCTTCAGTAGGTGTAGCATAGAAGTCGGTTGGCACGATTTCTGGAATGAGAAGAACAGCCCGTAGGTCTGCATGAGTGATGGTGACTTGTTTGTGATTGATAGTCATAGTCACTGCACTTTGACCCTTGATCCTTTGCATTGAATTCCAGAATTGTTGAATGTAGATCTCCGGTACTGTAGCAGAGTGTGAGAGCATGTTCTGGTAGGGATGATTCTTTAGAATATCCACAACAATGAGACAAGAAGATTCTGAGCATGTGAGGGTTTCAAAGTCAACCCTAAGGTTGTTCTTTCCAATCTTTCTCGGAAAGTCATTAGGGAAGATGTCAGCAATTGTGAGAACTTCTGGTGCATCCACATTCATTTGAGCAGCCATGTCGTGATCTGAGATAACATTAGACAAAAGAACCAACATATCGAAAGACATAATGTTAGTCAACAGAAGGTTTTTATTGTCTAATTATTGAATGTACAGTGTCAATGATTGTTACGAGTCCTAAGTCACTTGTTTGTCCAATAGTCCAATGACGTCGTGAAACATTTCGTGAGTTAGTTAACTTTAAGTTTTAAAGTTTATGTTATCACTTATAGTTCACAACATATCAAACGTTTAAGTTTATTAGTGACATTATTGGTTTCGTGATGATATGATTCATTTATTCACAAGTTTGTACGCGTAACAATTCATAACGAAGGTTTGATCAAGGCTTATGCGTAGGAATAGTAGCTTATGCGTAAACAGGAGAAGTATACGCGTAGACGCAAGCTTATGCATAGGATCCTTACTTACGCGTAAGAAATATTACGCGTAGGAAAGGAGGACCTTATGCGTAGAGCTTACGCGTAGGCGTATAAAAAACTTTACGCGTAAGGCTTACTCGTAAGAGTAGACCTTATGCGTAGAGTCACTGTTTACGCATATCCTTCACAGGATACGCGTAGTCCCTATGTAGAACCTTATGAGTAACAGTTACGCGTAAGATTACTCTTACGCATAACTTTCTACGCGTAAGGTGATCCTTATGCGTAGAGTTACAAAGACCTTGATTCTGAGTTTTATGCGTAGCAAGCCTGAAATAAAATCATCATATCATCAATCTTAACACATATATTCATTCTAAGACAGATCATGGCATGAAACTCATTTTTACAGTCTACGCGTAGAAAGTCATACGCGTAAGTCAAAACCCTAAAGTTTATGAATTACGCATATGATTTCTAGCCACAGGAAATGCACCAAACGTTTTCTGTTAAGTCTTAGATGTTTTGAGAGTGTAATAACCAAGTTTTAACACCCAATTCGTGGTGAATCAAAAGTACCCAAAACTCAAGAACATTAAACCCTAATTACTAATTTTAAATCAATTAGTGTTTCTGGGTGGTTATAAGGTTTAGATAACATTAATTCATCATGATAACAACATCACACAACAATATTTTTGACCAAAAACAATCACATTTGAAAACCCCCAAAACCACGCATAAACCCTAATTTTGAAATTCACTCAATTCGTGTATCTGGGTATGTTTAAGTGATAAAAATGTGTTCATTGATGTAAGAAAAGCATTTTGACACAATCATTTTAACCACAAACACCCATTCTTGATTGAGTGTTCATACGCTTATGCGTAGAACACTAAATCAATCATAGACAAAAATTTGACCGTTGGATTTGTATAAAAATCAAAACCAATGTTTGTAAACACGTTAAGATCATGAAACAACTTACAAATTGATGATCAGAAACACAGATTTGAAGAACGAATTTTGTGCGTAGGATTTGTTTGGTTAAGAGTAATAAATGTGAAGTGAAATGTTAGGTGGGTTGTTTTTATTAAAATAACTTTAACCTTTTGGCAGTTTTGGTCCCTCCACCTTTTCCATTTTCATTCAAAGCCTTTTAACTTCCATTTTGCATTTTGGTTACCAAACAAAAGATTTTAGGAACTAACGTTGACGACACTCCCCCTCGACTTAAGAAAATGATGAAAGGTTATGAATTTTAGTCCGAGGAGTGTTAATGAACCAGAAAAAAATTTACCACCATTGATAAAAGAAACAACCGGGATAGGATAACATGCAAGTACACAGATATTTTGAAACAGTTAAGTATTTATTTCTCCCCCTCAACACTTGATCGTAAAAATACTGAATTTTGAAAGATTTGAGTGTTGACGGAAGATATGTACTGGACATGTTTAAAGAAAAATAGATAGAAGAATATTTTTGTTGTTTTAACAGGTTTTATATTTTTGTATTTTGTTTTTGAAAAAATTATTTACAAAAGATATTTTGGTGTTTGACAGGTTTTTAAGACTGTTTTAGGAGGTCATCCAATTCCTCTTGAGTCAAACACCTCATACCAATCCGGTGGACCAACTCATTAAACCTAGCGGGAGGCAAGGCTTTGGTGAGAAGATCTGCCAATTGGTATTCTGTTCCCACGAAGTATAATTCAATTGTACCCTGTTCCACGTGGTCCTTGATGAAATGATAGCGAAGATCGATGTGCTTTGATTTCGAATGCTGAACTGAGTTGCACGAGATCGCAATGGCACTCCGATTGTCGCAGTACATCGGGATTCTGTCAAATACGTAACCATAGTCTTTGAGTTGTGTTCTCATCCAGATGACTTGAGCACAACACGCGGATATGGCTATATATTCTGCTTCGGTTGATGACAGCGATGTACAATCCTGCTTCTTTGATTGCCAAGACACCAGTTTATCACCAAGAAATTATAGTGCTCCTGAAGTACTTTTCCGTGAATCTAAGCATCCTGCGTGGTCAGCGTCTGAAAAAGCGATTAGTTCAAAACCAGAATCCTTCGGATACCAGATCCCCAAGTTAATGGTTCCCTTGATGTATCGGAGGATTCTTTTAGCCTTAGAGAGGTGGGTTTCAGTTGGTCGCGACTGATAACGGGAGCATAGATAAACGGCAAATACAATATCAGGTCTGCTAGCTGTTAGATACATGAGAGACCCAATAATACTTCGGTATTTGGTAGGGTCAACTAATTTCCCATGTAAATCAGCGTCTAGCTTCTTGGTATGAGTCATTGGTGTGGCATAAGTGTCACAGGTTTTCATTCCAAATTTGTTTAACAATTCAAGGGCATATTTGGACTGACTCAAGAAAATACCACGGGGTGATTGATAAACTTGCAGTCCTAGAAAGAACGTAAGTTCACCCATCATGGACATTTCAAAAATTTTCTTCATTAGTTTTGCAAAAGCGATTGAGTACTTTTTATGTGTAGACCCAAAAATGATGTCATCCAAGTAAATTTGAACAATTAAGATATGTGCCCCGTGATATTGTATAAAAAGAGTAGGGTCGACCGAACCTTTGGTGAAATTATTAGCAATGAGGAAAGATGATAGCTTATCGTACCATGCCCGAGGAGCTTGTTTGAGACCATAAAGAGCTTTGTTCAGTTTGTAGACATGGTTCGGGAACTCGGGATCAACGAATTCTTCTGGTTGGCTGACATAAACCGTTTCTTTCAGTTGTCCGTTGAGAAACACAGTTTTGACATCCATCTGAAAGACCATCATATTCATATGAGCCGCGAACGCAAGAAATATCCGAACAGCCTCAAGACGAGCAACCGGAGCAAAATATTCTTCAAAGTCTATGCCCTCTTCCTGACGATAACCCTTAGCAACTAGACGTGACTTGTTTCGGATTACATTCCCTTCAGCATCTAATTTGTTTTTCCAAATACATTTGAGACCAATGACGTAGACCCCTGTTGGTCTTTCAACCAGTTCCCATACTTCAAGACATTTGAATTGGTTGAGTTTTTCTTGCATGGATTCAATCCAGTTGTCTTTTGTCATTCCATCTTTAATGTTTTTAGGCTCAGATTGGCAGACAGTGAGTGCATAAATGCAATGTTCACCATCTGTGTGAAGATGATGTCTCGTAACGACAGGTTGATTAGGGTTGCCAATAATGTTTGCCAGAGGATGGTCTTTTGTCCATCGATGTGTAGAGGGTTGATGTTGGTATACATTGTGCAGATTCTGAGGATTCAAATGGTTTGTTGATGATTCCGCGACGTCAGGTGCAGCAGTGTCATTAGTAAACGCATTTGAATCAAAATCTGCAGGTGGGGGTACTTCATTAAGAACATCATCAGCCGTTTCATCATTGTTAGAAGCGGTTTGTTCAACCGTTGTGGTGGAGTCAACTGGTGGTGCTTCTTCAACATTAGTTGTTGTAGCAGGTGTATCAGGTATAAGAGTATTATCAGGTTGTGCAGCGGAAACAGCGGATACACCTGGAGCACGTTCATCAATATCGTTACTGAACAGCGGAGCAAATAACCTTTCCATTTGTTGACGAGTGAGCTGGGGGCTTTGTTCAGCTGATGATGGGGGTTGAGGAAAGTTTAAGCGGTTGTGACCGGGTTCCAAGCTGTTATACTCAGAAGCCATTTCCGTAAGTTCATCAAAATGAGCATGAATCGTTTCCATAACCTGTTTTGTACGACGATTCCAGATCCGGTAACCTTTAGAATTCTCACAATATCCAATGAAGACTCCAATGTCAGCTTTGGCTTTGAGCTTTCCAAAATCATCACGATCATTAATCGGATAGCAAAGGGATCCAAATACATGAAAGTGTTTGAGATTCGGTTTATGGTTGTGGAGAAGCTCAAACGGTGTTTTGTTGTGGCGTTTAGTAATCATAGAATGGTTTTGAGTATAGCATGCAGTAGATACAGCTTCTGCCCATAAGTAATCTGGAAGTTTAGCATTGATTAACATTGTTCTTGCAGCTTCCACTAACGTTCGGTTTCGTCTTTCAACTACTCTGTTTTGTTCTGGTGTACGTGCAATAGATGTCTGATGCTGAATTCCCACTTTCTCATAAAATGCACAAAGGGTTTGGTTAACAAATTCAGTTCCTTTGTCTGTTCTTATTTGGCGGACGGTGTTCCGGAGCTGAACTTGAATTTTCATGAGAAAGGTGATGATCATTTGTGGAGCTTGGTCTTTGCTTCGAAGAAAGTAGACCCAAGTCCATCGTGAATAGTCATCAACAATTACTAAGATGTAGCGCTTGCCATTTATCGTTTGCACGCGTATCGGGCCACACAAATCCATGTGAAGAAGATGAAGCACATGCTGAGAGCTGTGTTCCACCTTTGAAGGAAAATGAGCACGAGTGCTTTTCCCTTGTTCACAGGCTGAGCAAAGGTGATCTTTTAAATACCGAAATCGTGGGAGACCTTCAACTAGTTTGTATCGAGCAAGGTTGGTGATTGTTTGAAAGTTTAGATGTGAGAGACGACGGGACCATAGCCAGGATTTTGTTGATGTTGCCTTTGAAAGTAAGCAGATGGGAGATGAAGCAACCATGTCTTGCATAGAGATAGTGTAAAGACTAGAATTACGCGAGCCAGATATAAGGTCATTTCCTTGTAGATCACGAGTGAAACAAGTTTTCTCCCGGAAAGCAACCTCCAAATCTCCATCACAAAACTGACCTACTGAAAACAGATTGTGACCGAGGCCTTCCACATAGTAAACCCTGCTAATTTCGATGTTCCCATTGATATAGTCTCCGTAGCCCATGATAGCTGCGAAGTGATCATTCCCGAATCTGACAGTGCCAATGAACTTTGCAATAAAGTTTGATAACAGTTTAAGGTTGCCTGTCATGTGTCGGGAACATCCGTTATCAACAATCCAGAGAATGATCTGTATCACCTGCATTACACACAGACGACACAGATGGAATAAAAGTAGATGTGGAACCCAAAATGTTAGAGGGTTCCGATGCAATTATAGTAGACATACACACATTAATAACTTTAGGCATCCATTTAAATCCTAATGTGTTATATATCCATTTCTGCCATCTATAACTACTATTTGCTTTGGTCTTAGTGAATGCACTAGGTGGTACTACATTCTTTTGAGGTAAAACTGGAGCTACATGGACAGCAATGCTTGCCTTAGAATCTAAAAAAGGCGGTCTACCAAGCACAGACTTAGAATGATTAGTGAGCCTAGAGGTATTCCGATTCTTAGGATTCCGTAAACGAGAGATTATAGCTTTAGCAACACATTTGTCATGACAATCAGAATTCATACTTTTACGACAAATAACACAAGGTGCATCAGACTGAATATCAAAAGTACTTAAAGGTTTAGCATTCGTTACATCACTATTTCTATTACATTTGCCAGACGCAATGTCTATAGTGGAAGCAACGTGAGTCTTATTCATAGTCCTAAGGTGTTCTTCTACTTTAGCATTCCTTATTGATCTTTTCTTAGGTCGCAACTTCCTATTCTTCGATTGAGTGCTCCTAGGCTGTGAAGTGCGGACGTTTGGAAAAGACGCAACTATTCCTGTTTTAGTAGAAGGAAGCACGTTAGCAACTTGTGATTTGGCAGTAGGGATTCTAGGTTCACGATTACTAAGTGTTACTGGTGCTATTTTCTTAATCACGGTAGGCGGAAGTAGTTCATACTTTCCTAACATTTCTCTTAACTTAAAGATAGTGTGAATCAAATCTTGATTTTCAGAACGAATATTACCAGCAAAATTCATGACTTCTCTAGTGTGTGTAAGATAGTGATCAAGTTCGTTTGATGCTTCATGACGAGTCTTATTGAGTAAATCAAATATGACACCATATTCCTGTTTAACTTTTACAAGTTCTTGTTCATATTTTGAGATTTTACATTTTAAAGACACGTTTTGATTATCCAGTTTCTCAAATTTAAGATCAGAAGATTTTGCATGCAACTGAGCGATTTTGTTTTAAAAAACAAGTTGTTGATTGTGAATATCTTTTTGACACCAATTAAGACGACATTTTGCATTGGAAAGTTCGTGAATCAATCGTTCATTTTCAGTTTTTAAAGACTCGATCTGATGCACATTATCATAATTCTCAACAATTACAACATTATCAACAGTATCAGCAGAGATATAATCAGATGCATATGACACAGAATTCAATAACACAATATTATGGATATCAGCACAGATAACATCATTCAAGAGTCGATCAACATCTTTTCTCAACATTTTCTTTTTACGTTTAGTATTAGAAATAGATGTTTCTGTTTTCTAGAAAACGACCTTCATCACTCCAAGTTCCTTATGAAAGTCCCGTTCCCAAGACAATGCACAATTTTTCAAATTCTTAACATTTGGTAAAAGATTTTTCTGAAAAATGTCTCTTTGTTCTCGCGCCAGAGGCGATTGAAAGTGTTGAACTTTGATTTTAGAATGATATTCTATCTCATGTTCTAAAGTTTTGAGGTCAGCCATGAAAATGTCAAAATATCTAAGAATTTTGTGATTTTCAGGTTTTTAGTTTACTTCACTGATGGAAGGTAAAGGACCATAAATTTGTGCATAATCTGGTTGGGGATTAACATTAGAAGACTCAGACGTTTTTATGATAATCCTTGGTGTGTTAGAAGAATCCGTTGGTGTGACGAAAGTGACCGGTTTTGAATAATTAAAAGGTTTGTTGTAAACAACAGTTTTTAATTTTGATCGACTCTCGTCTTCTGCATCTAATTCCTCTTGACGATGATATTCAACAACACTCATAACAGAATTATCAATTTTATATTCTGCACTGGAAACTTCAGGATTAGGTTTGAATGCTTTGGTTGAAAGCTTAGGTTTGTAATCAGCAAGATTCAGTCCATATCCATTTGGATTGGGTTTTAATGTAAACTTTTCAATAGCAGTTACTGACTCACCATGTTTGTAAACAACAGTTTTAAACTCTTTAAGTTTGTTTTGCAAGCCGATAATTTCTTCAAGATGATCATCTATTCGTTTCGTTGAATGCTTTTTGTATGCAGAGAACTGTTTTTGACAAGTTAACAACTCAGCCTTAGTTTTTTGATTTTCCAAGGTAAGAGCATTAATTTGCTTTTTATGTTCATGTTTCAGTTGTTCTATCTCAGACAACAAAGCATACTTCGAAGCGGCTAGATCACGCATCTGTCTTTCTAAATATTTTTCGTTTTGATGAGATTTAGCAAAAGCGGCTTCAAAACCTTTTTCACGGTTCTCTTGAGTTTTGAAAAAGTTGAGTTGCATTTGTAAGCATTCAAAATCCTTGGTTAACAGTGCATTTTTACTTTTTAAGCCCTGATTTAATGCACAACATTCTTCAATTTGGGATTGTTGGTCTTTAAGTAAAAGAGCAAGATCTGGATGAGGCAAAAGTTCGGCGTGTTCAACATGAGTCACAACATGATCATTACTTAGATCCTCAAGTATAACCATGGAGTCAATTTGATTATCAATGGAAACCATAAGGTCATCTTGATCGTCAAATGTAACTACGGGGTCTAATTGAAAATCGTCGGAATGAGATGTGGATGACTCATTTTGAACATTCTGAGCCTTGTCGGATGCAGATGTTGGCGGAGATATTAGATCAGAGATAAATATGGTTTGTTCGGGTACCTGAGACAAGCCATCAGTGTCATACACTGGGCCTGTGTCACTCATGTGTAACTCATGCATATTAGCCATCAACATAACAGCTGCATTGGCCTGCAAGTCCTCCATATCATCATTTGAGTCTGCATCTGCCATAAAACTCTGTTCTTTGTTTGTGAGAGTTCCACTAGCGTCATCCTTAAGAGCCAAAAGAAGAGCCTCTTTGAAATAAGCACTGCCCTTAGTCCTCGGCTTTAGGCATGCATTAGCCAGGTGTCCCTTCTCATTGCAGTTGTAGCATCGAAGACCATTCAACCCATTCTGAGCATTTCCCTGTTCCACCACTTGAGCTCTGTTGTTGTTCCTACCCATAGCATTAAACCCTTGACCACCGCCCATCTGACGACCATAACCATGATTCTGAACTTCAACTCGTCCATTGTTCACAACAGCCTGATTGCGTGTATTAGATGAGGAACGAATACGATTGTTGGATTTGTTGGTATAACAGCTAAAAGCATTAGCAATCATAACAAATCCTTGTTGCAATGCTTCGAACAGATCGGATTCCTCATTAGTTTGACTATGAAGTGCTTGATCATTGTTGTTGTTGTAAGGAACCAATTGATTTTGTTGAGGTTGCTGTGATTGATCGTTTGGTGTGACTGAGGAAGTTGGTTGAGTTGCTTGTTGAGGAGGATAACTGTTTTGAGCATACAAGGCAAGTTGTTGATTTTCCGGATGTGTAGCTAAAGCAATTTGAGCACGGAGAATCCTTTCCTTGTCAACTTCCTTTTGATGAGGCTTCAAGTAATCGTACAACAATCCGTATGTAGAATGATGCATGTTCTTCGCTTGACGGAGAAAAATGACATACTTCTCCCATTCAGGACCAAGACTACTCAGGAACTTAGTATTAACTGCAATTCTTGGCATGATGATGTTGTGTTTATCCAAATCATTTATGATGTCTGAGAATCGATGATGATAAGACTCTAGTGTCTCTCCAGGTTCAATCATGAAGTGTTCATAAGCCAAGTAAATTTTGGATTCCATGTCCTCTTGATTGAGTGCAGATCCTTCCATAAGAAGATGAATGTGTTCCCACATTGCCTTTGCAGTCTTTTGAGCATCAACACTTCGAAGAATTGGGTTTGGTAATCCTAAAAGGATATATTGCATTGCAAGCTCATCAGCTTCATAGTGTAGAAGTTCTGTTGGATTGAGGTCTGCAACAGTAGCAATGTTTGATTATTCATCTCTTGGTGGATTAGCATTAGGATCTCCGGGTATAATGACAGTAGGCATTTGAAATGGACCTTCCAAGATAACCTTCTTTAAGAACTTTCCATGTGGCTTCTTCAGATCACAAAACCTAAAGAACCTAATTACCCATTGATCGTAGTTTCCTGGAGTGAGCATTGGAGGTCTATCAAGTGATCCAGCCTCATGAATTGATTGTTGGCTGCTTAAAGCTTCACACATCTTTGCAAACCAAGTAGGTTCCTTCATAGTGTTCCTTGATGGATGTTGATTGAAATCGTTTGTGTAGGGTTGAACTTGAAGACTTGGTGGTGTTTGAACCATTTGTGGTGGAGGAATTGCTCCAAGTTGTGGAGTATGTTGTTGATTAAATTGTTGTTGATAAATTGCTTGTTGTTGATTCCATTGTTGATGTTGTGGACTTAGTTGTTGTTGTCGTTGAAAATAAGTGTAAAGGAAATAGTTAGAGTATGGTGGTAGTGACATGTTGAAAACTTGTGTTGGTAAAAATGGATCTTTGTAGTCGAATGAACCGTTGTTGATGAAGTATCCTTAGGCATAGAAATCACAATAGCCAAGTAGCACTTATGCGTTAAAAACACCAACGTTACGCGTAACAATCAAGAGTTATGCGTAGGTTTAGCTTACGCGTAAGTAGGGAAAAGACACTAAAGTTATGCGTAGACACAAAGTTAGGCGTAGAAACTTAGGCGTAGGATTACCTTATGCGTAAGACTAGGCTTAGGCGTAAGATGAACCTTATGCGTAGGATTTCTACGCGTAAGCTTTTATGCTTATGCGTAAGTTTAGGGTTTTATCCCAAGTGATCTTTTACTATCACAGTGCAAAAGATATCCAAAGTCGACGTATTTTCAGGCTTATCCAAGCAAGAAAACACGGAGTAAACCACGAAACTGAAGATCAAACCACGGATAAAGTTACGCGTAAGATTAGGGTTTTGATACGCGTAATCTTACTCGTAAAAATGATTTTGCCCAAAGATGTTTCTAAACCAGTTTTTGTGTGATGAAATAGCTTCAATAACAACAAAATGACACAAAAGTGTGAAACTTGGTGATCCAAAGCTCTCAAAACGGTTACGCGTAGGTTTACACCCTCGTTCAAAAACTAGTTGAAAAACAATGATCCACGCATAAAGTTCGAAACTTTTTGCCAAAAAACAGTAAGTTTAACACCTTATAACATTGAAAGTACAAGAATCTTGGAATAAAAAGTGTAAAAAATGCGTTTTTAAGCAAACCAAAGTATCACGTTATTCTACGCGTAGGACCAAAAACCCACTTCAAGAAATAACGATTCACCCAACTAGTTAGGCGATTGATACCACTGTTAGGTCACTAGATTTACAACACAAGCTTACTAGAAAGAGATAGAGAGGCGGATGAACAATACACACACAAACACACACACGTATAAGACTTATATGGTTAGGCGTAGAGTATGTGAAAGAAATGCATTGAACAACCAACCCTCAAGTGAGGGTTATACAAGACTATTTATAGGCAAGGAGCTAGGGCAACACTCCCACTCCTTCCCTTTTCCTTATTGGACATGGGCCTAAGCTTATGGGCCTTCTACATAAGCTAGACCTTAAACAAACATAAAGACCATAATAAGCTACCTATTACATATGAGAAACTAACACTTGAATTAAGGTTTAGGAGTGATTCCAACAGTTTCGCTATTGTTGCCTTAAAGAATGAGCTTAGAAAAACCGTAAGGAAAAGTGTGAACAGTAAGTTTACAAAACCATCAACCTTGGGGAAGCCAGTTTCTCATCCCACTAGAGACCGGTCCGTTGTTAGGCAGCCTACTACATTTATATCTGAAAGAACAAAATCTTTAAAGACAAGGCTTGCCTCCCAAGTTGATGCGATAAAAGTTTTGTCAAAACCAGTCACTTCACCTGAGTTACCTAAGAATAATTCTTTTAGCTCCGTTAACCCTCAACAAGTATCTACTTCTACTCCCAGCACCTCTAGGATTAGTTCAAAAACAGTGTCAAAATCAAGCATTAAAACCCAGAATTCATATGATATGAATGACTTGTGGAAGAACTATTATCTAGAAGAAGCTAGGAAAAAGGCACAGATTCGAAAAGACGAAATTTTAGGTGCAAGACCTAGGGTGATGAAGTCTACAAGATTTCAAGGCACTGCTTGTAGTAGTAAACCATTACCTAGGAACACTCATAAGATTAGGGGTTGGCTTGCATCTAAGAGTAGTTATATGAAGAAGAATGCTAAGCATGTTGAAAATGAAACTAGAAATTCTGAGTCTTTTCCGAATAAAAAACATTTTCCTCATTCACATGCTAAGGTACAATCCACTAAGGCTACTAACATGGCTAAGGTTCAACATGTTATGATGCAAAACAAACCTAACACTTCGCCTAGATGGATCCCAACTGTTAAATCTTTGGAGTCTAGGAATAACGATAAGTCTTCCTGTTGGGATATGAAAAGTGCTGAAGAATGAAAAAGTACTGGAAAAAGTCAAAGTACTGCTAAAGAAGAAGTCAAAGTACTGCTGTCGAAGTCAAAGTACTGCAAAGCTAAAGAAATGCTATATTCGTTTATGGAAAGCTTTGTTATTCTAGAATATTCTTTGTTTAGATTACTTGTCGTACAAGGATACAAATTGTAAACCGACTAGGGTTATCCTTAAGCCTATAAAAGGACCCCTAGATTGGTATTAGAAAAACGAGTTTTTATATGTGTTTTTAGAATCCTAAAGTACGATTATTATTAGAGTTTTAGAGTTGTTTAATAGTCTGCATAACAAGTAGATTTAGAGTTATTAATAAAATCATTGAAAGTTAAAGTTAAATCTTCTTAGCTTTGTTACGTAAATTCTGCATACTTAATAGAGATTACTCAGTGTTTCATTGTTAATAACTTAGGATTTATCCGAGGTTATTAAACCCTTAACAAGATATTTAAGTTAGTTTGGTTAGAGTACATCGATCCAACAAGTGGTATCAGAGCTTGTGTGGAAACTCTGACTAAGAAGAAACCTTAAAACCTAGTTAACAACAAAAACCTAAAGATGTCGACTGAAGCTGTTCCACCACCATCCATCACCTCACTCAGGATACCTATCATTAAGAAGGGAGAGTACGACCTATGGAGCATGAAGATGAGGCAGTACATTGCAATTACAGACCATGCACTGTGGAATGTAATTGTCAATGGTAATGAAGTCGTTCCAGAACCTATTGATGTTCCTGGACAACCCAAAGCACCTAAAGCAGTCTTACCAGCAGCAACAATAAGGAATCAAGAGAAGGCTCTCAACATACTCTTGTCTGCCATTCCAGATGGTCATCTACTCAAGTTCCATGATGCTAAAGATGCAAAGCAACTTTGGGCTGCTCTTAAGACAAGGTTTGGAGGTAATGATGCTTCCAAAAAGATGCACAGAAATCTGTTGAAGCAGCATTTTGAAACATTCACTATTGGAGAAAGAGAAGGCCTTGATGCTGCCTATGACAGATTCCAAAATCTACTCAGCATGCTGGAGCTATACAAAGCAGAGGTTTCAGTTGAAGATGCTAATCTAAAGTTCTTAAGGAGTTTGCCATCGACATGGCATGTGATTGCTACTATGATCAGAGGACAACCTGGTCTGGATGTTATGGACTTTGATGATCTTTACAATCATCTAAAGGTTTATGAGCATGAGATGAATAGCCAAACAAGCTCAAAGTCTCACAGTATAGCCTTTTTGTCATCTGAAAAGAGAGGCAGTACTTCCACTAAAAGTACTGCTTCTCCTACTCAAAGTATTGTTGTTCAAAGTATTGTTGCCTATTCTACCCCCACCTTTGCTCAGCAATCCCCACCAACACCTACCATCCACTCAGATGAAGTCGTATGCTCTTTCTTTGCACAGCAAGCTACTTTGCCTGTCACTTATGAAGAAGATATCTCACAGATTGAAGAAGATGCTCTTGAAGAAATTGATATCAGGTGGCAAGTTGCTATGATCACTGCAAGGATCAGGAAGTTTATGAAGAAGGCAGGAAGAGGCATTGACTTCAAGCCAAAACAGGGAATCACTTTTGACAAGTCCAAGATTGAATGCTTCAACTATCAAAACACGGGACATTTTGCAAGGGAATGCAGGTTTGCTAAATATCAAGCAAACAGGATGACTGAGAAACCAAAGCTAGAGTTGAAAGAAATTCCTATTACAGAAACAAAAGATTTGGTTGCTCAAGAGAACCTATCAGAGGTTTACTGGAGTGCTGAGTTTGATGATGAACCAGTAACCTACTGTATGGTAGATGTGGAGGATTCTGTGGAAGAATTTGACTGGAGCACAGCTTTTGATGAGGAACCTGGACATGCTGCTATGGAGTCTAAAGATGGTTATGGAAGCTTTGACTGGAGCATGGAGTGTGAAGATGATCCTGTTCTACTTGCTATGGTAGCCACTTCACCAAGCTCACCCCCTATCTCTGAGGTATGTTCTAAGTGTCATGACTTTTATCAAAAAGTACTTAATAGTTATGTGATTGAAAGATATAACTGTGTAAGGGCTAGGTCTGAGGTAGCTGGTTATCAAATTACTTTAGAATCTATGGAAGCTAAAATTGTAACACATGAAAATAATGAATGGCTTGGGCAGAAAAGTATGAACAACAGGATTATCAGTTAAAATTAAGTGAATGGAAGTTAAATTGTAAGATTTCTGAAATTGAGAAACTGACTAAGGAGAGATGACTTGTTAGCAAAGTTTGCTGCTTGGAAAGAATCTGGTCTGTCTCATGTCACTTATGTAGAAAAACAGAGAAGGGCTTACAATAGGACTGGTCTAGGTTTTGGTATGGATTTCAGTAGCGTAGAAGAAAACCCACCTAGTGATAAGGATGACCTTGATTTTGAGGATATAACCACTAGTGATGATGAACTTATTAACTATGTTGACACATCTAGTAATGAGGAATCATTTAGTGAACCACCTCCTGAATATAAGAAAGACAAAGGTTATCATGTTGTCCCACATCCCACTGGTAGTCATCAACCCATTAGACCTGATGTTTCTCGTTTTGGTGTAGAAAACCTAGAGTTTAGAAAGAAGCTTATTGGTCAATCTAGGTCTGACACCCCAAAAGAAACAGTTGAAACACCTAAGGTAGATGATGCTAAAATCCAAGCAGTACTTTCACCTCAAAGTACTGCTACACCTCAAAGTACTGCTACACCTTCAGCAGTACCTTTAAGAAAACCTTTTCACAATAATGCTAAACCTTTTTGGGATAATTTTGGTCAAAACAGTTTTAATCATTCACCTAGAAGTCAGGATAGGTTTGGTAATACACATAGAAGAAGAAATTTTGGGATTATAGATCAAAAACTATGTTTTGTTTGTTTTAGTCCTGATCATTTGATTAAGGACTGTGACTTACATTCAGAGTACCTAAGTAAGTTCCCAAAGAACAGAACTGTCAACCAAAAACCAAGGGATACTAGACCAGCTTGGAATCATTCACATAGGGTTAACCATAGAAACTTCTCACCAGACTATAGACACCCTCACCAGAGAAGACCTTTTTCAAAACCGCCAGTACCTTCAAACACTTTCCAAGGTATTGTTAAGCAAAATATAGTACTTTCTCAAAGTACTGCTCAGTTTTCACCAAACACCTCTTGGAATAGGAACCCTAGGAGATCTAATTACTATCAATCTAGAAGGCGTTACAACTCCAAGAAAGTAGCTAGATCAAGGGACTCTACACCAGAAGTTAAAACTAAATGGGTTAAAATGGAAAGTACTGATGATGAACAAACAGTACTTTCAACAAGTACTGGTGAAACAGAGATTTTTGATAAAGATGATTTTGTGGTAAAAGAAAAGGAGATTTTTGTTGAAAAAGAAAGTTTTGCTGAAAATCCACCACAAGTTTTAAAACAAAAGATAATGCTTGATTCTGTCTACAAAAACTGTGAAGATTACATACTCAAGGAATTTGAGTATGTTACTCCACAAGGGGAACACAAGTCAGTAATGGCTTGGGTTCCTAAAAGACACTAACTCTTTTATCTTTGTGCAGGGCAACCCAGAAGAGGAGCTTAAAGATCATCTAATTGTAGATAGTGGTTGCTCTAGAAGCATGACAGGAGACAAGGAGATTCTGTCAGATTTTAGATCTATTTGTGGAGGAAGAGTTGCATTTGGGAATGATCCTAATGGAGGAAGAATCACTGGAAAGGGAACCATCAAAGCAGGGCGTATAGATTTTGAGAATGTTAGATATGTGAAGGAGCTCAAGTTCAACATTTTGTTAGTCTCTCAAATCTGCGATAAAAAGCACCCTGTGTTAATTCACTAACACAGAATGTCTCATCCTTTCCCCTGAATTTAAGCCTGTTGATGATAACTTGGTAGTTCTTAGAGTACCAAGAACCAATGATGTGTACAGTCTGGATATGAAGAGTCTTCACTCTTCTGGGAGAGCCACATGTTTAGTGGCTAAAGCAACATCTGAAGAAGCACATCAGTGGCATAGAAGATTGGGCCATGTAAATTTCAAGAATATCAACAAACTGGTCAAAGGGAATTTAGTTAGAGGTTTACCTTCAAAGACTTACAAGAATGATCACTCATGTTTGGAGTGCAAGAAGGGTAAACAACATAAAGCTTCATGCAAGAAGCTTGAGGAAAGGACTGTTAGAGAACCTTTGGAGCTGTTACACATGGATTTGTTTGGTCCTGTTTCTGTTACAAGTCTAAACAAGAAAAAGTACTGCTTAGTTGTGACAGATGATTGCAGTAGATTCAGTTGGGTATTTTTCTTGGGATTTAAAGATGATACTTTTGATGCTATTCATGATCTTATAATAGCACTTGAAAACCAACTGAGACTCAAGGTTAGAGGTATTAGATGTGATAATGGGACTGAATTCAAGAACAAGCTTATGGATGAATTTTGTGCCAACAAAGGAATCAAGAGGGATTTCAGCATTGCAAGAACACCACAGCAGAATGGTGTTGCAGAGAGAAAGAATAGAACTCTGATTGAAGCAGCCAGAACTATGCTTGCAGATTCACAATTACCTATTCAATTCTGGGCTGAAGCTGTAAGTACTGCTTGCTATGTGCTTAACAGAGTATCAGTCACCAAACCTCAGATGAAGACACCTTATGAGTTGCTGATGGGAAACAAACCCAACATTCCTTTTATGAAGCCTTTTGGATGCCCTCTAACAATTCTAAATACAATTGATAATCTGGGTAAGTTTGATGGCAAGTCAGAAGAAGGATATCTATTGGGTTATTGTACCAACAGCAAGGGATTTAGAGTGTACAACAGAGTCACCAAGAAAGTTCAAGATTGTCTTCATGTTGAATTTTTAGAAGATCAAGAAAATCATAAGGGTAAAGGTCCTGATTGGATGTTTGATCTTGAAGTTTTGACTCCTTCTATGAACTATGTACCTGTTAGAGAAGAAAATCAACCTGTACACAATGGAGAAGATTTACAGTATGTTGTTCATGGAGTCCATATTAGACCTGATGTTGTTCATGATGAAGAACCTAAACCTGTTGAACCAAAGAAAAGTACTAATGCACCAAAATCCTCATTGTCTGCTGAGGATCAATCTATTCAAGATGAACTTAATCAGATGCTTTTTCAAGATGTTATAGCACATTCTTATGATGATGAACAAAGAAGAGCTTATGAGGAAGCAAAGAAAAAGAACAAGACTGCAGAGTTCACTCACAGTACTTTGGTTGACAGTACTTTCGATCAAAGTACTGCTGCACCTGTTAACAGCACTTTGGATGATTTGGATGATCAAATCATGCCTGGCTTAGAAGATACTGATGATGAGTTTGAAGATGAAGGTATTTTCTCCGATTCCAATGAAGATGCTGATTTCACTAATTTGGGTGATAATTATGAAGTTCCACAGACTCCAATCTTAAGAATTAATAAGAATCATCCTACTGATCAAATCATTGGTCCTTCTACTTCTGGAGTAATGACAAGAAACAAAGCTAAGGGCTTTTCTACCCTACATAATGCTTTGCTTAGCTTTGTTTATAAACAAAACAGGTTAAATCATAAGGACCATCAAACATGCATGTTCACTTGCTTTATCTCTCAAGAAGAACCCAAAAACATAGCTCAGGCATTAACTAAAGAGAGTTGGGTTGAAGCTATGCAAGAAGAACTTCTTCAATTCAAGCTTCAAGAAGTTTGGGTACTGTGTGATCTACCTGATGGAAAGAAGGTCATTGGTACAAGATGGGTGTTCAGAGTCAAGAGAGATGAAAGAGGGAATGTCATCAAGAACAAGGTAAGATTAGTTGCACAAGGCTACAGACAAGAAGAAGGAGTAGATTATGATAAAGTATTTTCTCCTGTAGCAAGGATTGAAGCAATTCGAATCTTCCTTGCTTTTGCATCATATATGGGATTTCAGGTTTATCAAATGGATGTCAAGAGTGCCTTTTTATATGGCAAGATTATAGAGGAGGTGTATGTTAAGTAACCTCCTGGTTTTGAAGATCCTACACATCCAAAAAAAGTCTACAAAGTTGTTAAGGCTCTTTATGGCTTACATCAAGCACCTAGAGCTTGGTATGAAAGGCTCTCTACCTTCTTATTGCAACATGGTTACAGGAGGGGAGCCATTGATAAGACTTTGTTTATCAAGAGAGACAAGAAGGATATCATGTTGGTTCAAGTATATGTTGATGATATCATATTTGGCGCTACCAAACAGTCCATGGTTAAGGAGTTTGAGCAGCTGATGCAGAATGAATTTCAAATGAGTTCAATGGGTGAGTTAACTTTCTTTTTGGGCCTTCAAGTTAAGCAGTCAAAGGAGGGAATTTTCATAAGTCAAGACAAGTATGTATCTGACATACTTAAGAAGTTCAATTTTGATGCAATGAAGCCTGTTACTACACCTATTAAATCTATCAACTCATTGGGCAATGATGAAGATGGACAACCTATTGAAGTGAAGTTGTATAGATCCATGATTGGATGTCTTATGTACCTCACTGCATCTAGGCCTGATATTATGTTTGTTGTTTGTCTATGTGCAAGATATCAAGTCTCACCTAAGGTCTCTCATATGAATGCAGTGAAACGGATTTTTAGTTATTTGAAACAACAACCTCAGTTAGGGTTGTGGTATCCAAAGGATTCACCTTTTCACTTGGAAGCTTTTTCAGATAGTGATTATGCAGGTGACAACTATGACAGAAGATCAACCACTGGAGGATGCCAATATCTTGGAAGAAGATTAGTCTCATGGCAGTGTAAGAAGTAAACAATTGCAGCAACATCCTCTACTGAAGCAGAATATGTGGCTGCTGCAAGCTGTTGTGGACAAGTTTTGTGGATGCAGAATCAACTATTGGATTATGGGTTCAATTTCAAGAATACTCTTATCAATATTGATAATGAGAGTACTATTTGCATTGTGAAGAATCCAGTTTATCACTCCAAGACCAAGCACATTCAGATTAGGCACCACTTCATCAGAGATTGTTATGAGCATAGGCTCATTAATGTTGTCAAGGTGCATACAGATGATAATGTAGCTGACTTACTCACCAAAGGCTTTGATGTTTCAAGATTCAATCACTTGGTGGTAAGCATTGGCATGATTAATTACTAAGCTACATTTAAGGGGAGGACTATTTAGTGTAAGTATAGTCCTATGCATTGCTTGAGGGGAGGAAATTCATTTTTATTTGATGTATTTGCTATTGTAAAGAAGAGAATGGGAAAGTACTGCTTTTTGGTTTTATGAAAGTACTGCTTGGAAAGTACTGCTTTGGAAAGTACTGCACACGTGGAAAGAACTGTTTGTCTTATCAAAGTACTGTTCCAACGGTAATATTGAGGGGTAACTACTACTAATGGTAACTTAGTTATTAAGGGCTGTGATTTTTTTAAATCTCACCTATAAATAACTACTCTCCGAATTTCCCTCTCATATTTATACCTTATAATCTTTTCCATATTTCTCTCTCTTGCACCCATATTATTCATCATATCACTTTCTGTGTACACATATCATCAATGGCAAATCGTAATACAATTTCAAAACCCAACATGGTGGCAAATTTAGAAAAGACTGAAGCTAATGTGATCTTTCATGATATCATTGATTTTCTCACTGGGTCTCCGATTAGTTATGCGCTTTTAGTGGAACCAGATATCATTGAGCCATGGATTCAACAATTTTGGGCAACTGCTAGGGTTCATATGGAGAATGATGATTCGTATATTCAAGCTAAAGTTGATGGGAAGATTGTGACGGTTACTGAAGCCTCAATTCGTGAATATTTATTGTTTGATGATGAAGAAGGGGTTGTTCGTTTTGATAAGCAATTGATTTGGTATACATTCAGCAACATTGGATATGAAGGGTCCTTAACTGAACAAACTTTCAAGAAACCCTTATTCAGTCCACACTGGAAGTATTTAGTTCATGTATTGCTTCATTGTATTAGTGCTAAAAGTACATCATGGGAGCAATTTGGTTCAAACATAGCATCTGCTATAGTGGGATTAGCTACAAATCGAGTTTTCAATTTTTCAAGGCTAATTCTTGATGGAATGTTATCTCATATTTCAAATGGATCAAGATGGTTGATGTATCCAAGGTCTATTCAAGTGTTCTTAAATAAGCAACTTACTTATGTCCCAAAACCTACAAGTCTTCTACCTGTTGTGGTGCAACCAACCAAGATTTTCACTTTCATGGCTAAGAAGAGTGATTTATTCACTGGAAGGAACACTCTATTGACTACTTCAATGATGGAGATTGTTCAAGCTATTCGAGATGAGGATGAAGCTAGTGATGAAAGAGAAGGTACTGCTTCTGAAGGTACTGCTTCTCAAGAGACTGCATCACAAGGTACTGCTTCACAAAATACTAATATTAATGAAGGTACTGCAGTTTCTCCCACCTCATCCCACCATACTACTCCTCCTATTGCGACACCAGAACAAGTTCTCTCATCATCTTCTGGAGGAGATAATGCTACTATACCCCTTGAAAGATTAGTGTTAGATAATTATATTCTGACAAGGGCGATAGTCAGATTGCAGAAATCTTTTGATAAACAGGTCACTCAGATTAAGAAGTTGAAGCTTAAGTTTATGAGATTAAAGAACTTTGTATGGCCATTGGTTACACATCACAGGTTATGGGTCAAAGCTGAAAAGAAGAAGCGAAGGCAATTAAAGAAGACCATCAAAGGAACAAAGGTTCAACAGCATTCTTCTGTCCAATTGGGGAGGAATTTAGAAGAAGAGAATTTGAAAGAAGATGCTGAATTTCATGAAGAAAAGGAGAATGAACCTCAAAGTACTGAAGCACATGTAAATCTTCAAAGTACTGAGCCTGAAGGAACTGGTGTTAAAAGTACTGATGATCAAGGTACTGCTGATCAAAGTACTAGCTTTCAAGAAACATCTCGACAAGAATTAATTACACCAAGAGTGTTAGATTTTGAAGAAGAAGCTGGTCCTTCAACAATTTCACAAGAAGAAGAAGCTGATACTCTCAAACCTATACACACTGCAAGTGATGATGAAACCATTGCTGAAATCTTGCATGATTTATCAAAGTCAAGGGGTGTTAGCATTCCTGGTGTTGCTGAAGAACAACAACAAGCTTCTCAACCTACTATAGATCCTAAGGATAAAGGAAAAGGTAAGTTGGTAGAAACAAAGAAGAAAAAGAAACCTACTTTAGCACAGATAAGGGCTGCTCAAGTTGCTATAAATGAGGAAGCAGCTAGAAAGTTACAAGCTGAATTGAATTCTGAAGTTGCTAATGAAGAGGTTATGAATGAAGAAGCAGCTAAGAAATTGCATGAAGAATTGAATGCTGAAGTTGATGTACCATTACAGTCACCTATTCCTATTTCTGCTCCACCAAGAAGACCAAATCGTGCTAAGGAAAGAAATGCTATGATGGCATATTTAAAAGGTCAAGGGTATATTGGATTGAACAAGTTGAATTATGTTGAGATGAAAGGTTTGTATGAAGTTGTTAGAGAAGCTTATCAGAAACAAGTTGATAGTATCAAAGACTATAAAGATGATAATGCTCAGAAAGAAGATGAAAGAAAAGAAAGCTTAAAAAGAAAAAGATCAACTGAAGTTGAAGACACACAGCCATCAAAGAAGATTGAATTAAGATCTGAGACTAATGATGAACTAAGGAATTACTTAAGAGTAGTAGAATTTGAGTATTCTAAAGATGATGTTGAAATGAAGATGAACAAATCTCCAATAACTACTTTAGAAGTTATAGAATCAAAGGATGGAAGTTATCTGATGTTTCACAGAGAAGATGAAAGCTTCAGGGTGTTCAATATGCTTTGGGATCTATTGCACATAATAGATAGAGTGGATTTATTTCATTTATATCATGTGGTGTGAGAATATTTTGAACACAATTCATCAGAAGGAGTTGGTTTAGTCTTGCTTGGAGATCTCACAACTATTTGGGAAACTGAAGAACAAAGCACTGCTGAGATTTGGAAAAACCAAGAAGATTGGGAGATTATCAGCTGGAGATTCTTTGAAGAATATGGAGTATATGTTCTAGAGTTAGAAGATGGGACTATGATTCACATGCTAGCAGATAGAAGATATCCGCTTACATCAGATCTCATGAGGATAATGCTAGAGCATGGAATGGAAGTTGAAGAAGATAATGAAATTGCTCTTATGGTCATCAAATTGTTTATCAGATGGACGACTATGGCTGATGATGATGAATGAATAACTGGTATGAATCTTTATTGAATAAATTATTTTTGAAATATCAGTACTTTATTCAAAGTACTGCTGATCAAACAGTACTTTCATCAAAGTACTGCTTGCAGCATTAAACCAGTTAATGATTTTGAAAAGAAAACTTTTGTTAAGTGATAAATATTTTGAAACAAAAGTTGAAAGAAATAAATGGTTTTTTAGATGGTAACAACAATAGGTTATCAATCCACCATGGTTACAAAAGGATTGGCTAATCCATGAGCAAACGGCTCTGGTAAAGATATCTCAAATCCGTTTTATAGTTGACAACTTGCTAATAAGTTGGATGGTAATCAACTCACCATATCAGTAAATGTGAAGAGTTGGCTAGTCCACAAGAAAATAGCTTGTGGTAAAGGCTGTGGAAACACCATTATTTGGTAATTAGTTCACCATAGATGAAAGAACTAACTAGTCCAAAAGGGTACAGCTTTTGGTAAAGACAAATCAAATCTGTTGATAGCTGATGATTTGCTAAAAATCATATGGTTATCAATGTACCATGGTCTTACACACTAAAACATTTGGCTACTCCAGAGTTAATGGCTTTGGTAAAGAGAACTCAAATCCATTAAATTTTCAATGATTCACCTCTCACAGGAGTTTACACACCTGGAAGTGATGAGAATAGACTGAAACTTAAACTGAATTAATGTACAAAATGTCTTATGTTGCTGAAAAGATGGAGCTTGCTGAATGTTGCTGAAAAGCGATTACTGATCAAGGATGCTGTAAAGAATAATTTCTAAAGATACTTTGATGATACTGATATAAGCACATATACAATCTAAAGACAAAGACACAATCTTTCCTTGAAGATGGAGCTGTTAAAGATAAGTTTACAAAGGAACTTGAAGTCAAGCAAGTAGAATTCAAGTTAGGGGAGGATTGTTGGGATATGAAAAGTGCTGAAGAATGACAAAGTACTGGAAAAAGTCAAAGTACTGCTAAAGAAGAAGTCAAAGTACTGTTGTCGAAGTCAAAGTATTGCAAAGCTAAAGAACTGCTATATTCGTTTATGGAAAGCTTTGTTATTCTAGAATATTCTTTGTTTAGATTACTTGTCGTACAAGGATACAAATTGTAAACCGACTAGGGTTATCCTTAAGCCTATAAAAGGACCCCTGGATTGGTATTAGAAAAACGAGTTTTTATATGTGTTTTTAGAATCCTAAAGTACGATTATTATTAGAGTTTTAAAGTTTTTTAAGAGTCTGCATAACAAGCAGATTTAGAGTTATTAATAAAATTGTTGAAAGTTACAGTTAAATCTTTTTAGCTTTGTTAAGTAAATTCCGCATACTTAATAGAGATTACTCAGTGTTTCATTGTTAATAACTTAGGATTTATCCGAGGTTATTAAACCCTTAACAAGCTATTTAAGTTAGTTTGGTTAGAGTACATCGATCCAACACTTTCACTCTGCACAAGAATATCAACAATCCTAGACCTTGCAATAAGTGGATACTGTCTGATAGAATGTTTAAGGATGTCGGACTTAGGTGGATACCTACCGGAAAGCTGCTTACTGATGGAAAAATCAAGGTTGACCGTGAAACCCCAAAGGGTTTGGATACTAATGTCACTAACCAATATATATGCAATCAAGCTTGTAATGTTAGTGCAGGTAGTCCTTACTCAGTTACAGATACTTTGATCCTTCAATACATGGACTGGCTTAAAGTATGGATAACAAATGGATTGATAACTCATAACTCACGGGTCCAAGTTACTCAACCTTGATATTCTAATCGGCTATGACGTCTGTTCACATCAGTTCAGGCCTCGTTCTTCAACACTATGGCGTCTGTAGATAACACTTCAGGCCCCGTTTCTCAAAGAAAGGAAAAGTGTACGCCTCAGTGCGCTTTATCTTCAGAAGAAGAGAAATCTTTATTTTTATGACCATTCTCATCGACATTCTTCATCAACAAGCTTCATGTTTTTCCATGCTCATTAAATCCTCAAGTGGATCTCCGTTCATTGGTATATATTCTTATTCACTTGATCAGTCAAAAATGGCAAACTTCATTTGCAATTTTTGAGGGGGGGAAGAGGGAATATACTACATGTTGATGGATGTTTAAGTTATGGTCATACGACTCTCCAACGCCTAATGTCCTCACTCACTAAGGATAACTGGGATTTACTATTTGGGATTCATTGTTTTTCAAGATATGTTTGATAAGTACTTCCAACCTCCAATGAATGTTGATCATCCAGTTTCTGAAGCTTATGCTCCGGTTCCTACTGACTCAACTGGTTCACCATCTAAGAAGTACTTCTTGGAATTTTCAAGAAACCTTATCTCCAGTTACCTCACAAGGCGTTGATAATGACTATCATGATATTATAGTTGCACTATTGAATAATTATCCGCTCTTTGGTATTCCTTTGCCAAATCTTCACGGATTTTTTTTCATGAATAATGATCCGCTCTTTGGTATTCCTATGCCAAATCTTTACGGATTACTGTTCCTCTCTTTGTGCATGCTATAAATCAACCACATGAACATTAAGGAAAATGACTACCTCATCCGCTCAAAGACATTATTGGTGAATCTTCCAGATCAGTCTCTACATGTATACCTTTAGGAAGAATGCATTGATGTTGAGGAATCACTTGTTCCGGTTCATTCAGTGGGTCAATGTACATCCGATTGTATATTTATTCACGTGTTGGGCATTTTACACAAGTTGATTACTTCGGAGTTAATCATTTATCACTTATTTAAGATTGAAGTTGACTTTCAACAAAGGTATGCTCTTATTTGATAACTTGCTCGGGCTTAAGAATTGAGTTGAAGACTTGGTTTATCTAGTTACCAGCAGTCGGGGTGGATGGTTGAAGACCTGGTTAACTATCACTATTAGGAGTTACATTGTTTTACTCAGTGTCACACGCATATGACGGTGTGGATAATCTTAAGAGGTGTTAGTGTCTCATACTTTGTTTGAGTAGTGAGTACTTTGAGATTTGCTTGAAGCATACATTCTCGACACCGTTATTCAATCATTAGGTGCAAGCTTAAGATACAAATGTGGGGAATTCAACTTTAGGCTCAAGTTTGGTATATCGGGTTTGCTTCATCACTGGTTACTTCAATTTGTCCACATATGGGTTGGTAAAGATAGTCAGGGAGAGTTTCCGTTGTAGTTGATTCTCACATGATTCATTTCGGATATTTGAGTTCTTCTCACAAGATTTCGAATTTATGGTTATTTTATGTTTTGCTGATTCTGAGGTTTCAAAACCAGGAAGGGGAAAGGAGACATACATCTAAATGCTCAACGAGTACATGTGATGAACTTTATGATTGTTGATATTTCGGGAAGACAAATGTCGTAACCGCAGAGAAACTCAGTGTTTAACTCGTGGCGTCCGGTGTATTATTCCAACTATTTGGGGGAAGGATATATTATTCCAACTATTTGGGGAAAGGATGTATTATTCCAACTATTTGGGGGAAGTGGTCTCTGGAGACCTTTGGTATGTGTTACTTCAGTGTTCAGTTGGAAGAAATGTGAGAAGAATATTTGGAACGTGAGATGATATTGCTTATCGACATCTTCTATATGGTTTATGATAAAGTGGTTCCGGTTATTGCATCATGTACACAATGTAATGATGCTTTCGATGATATCGCAACCATCAGGGGAGAGATATGTGTACATCAGGGACACACAACATGTTCACATGATCGAGCTTAATCAGAAATTCCAGAGTTGACATCAAACACGATTGAGCTTAATCAGATATTCCGAAGCTTACATCCGCAGAAATAATCAGTGGCTCAACATGTTACTTGGATGTCATCATCTCTACTCTTGCTGGGTACTTGTGTACATTATGGGCTGAGTGGTTATATGGAAGATAACTGGAATGCACTTGATAAAATGAAGATGTTGATGTATTGTTCCCTTGAATAGACAACTGGTTAATCTTGAAGAGTAATGTGTACATCGGGGACGCACAACAAGTTCATGTGATCGGACTTAATCAGTTATTATGTATTTGATAACCACTGAGACGATCAATGTTTCAACTTGTTACTTCAGTGTTCTCGTGTTCTTCGGGGTGCTGAGCTTCATTCAATGAGACCGTTCTTCTTCATTTGTACTTCTTGGGGAAATGGTCTTTATTCTTAGTTTGTCGGTTTGGGGGGAAGCTACCAAAGTCTCACTTTTAGAAGGCTCAAGTTCTGACGACGATTCAAGAGCCTCGAAAGCTTTGGTGGTGAAAGTTTAAGAGATGATGACTTCTATCTTCTACAAAGTGCTATACGATATCCTTATCTCGGTACTCGTATCATCGTCCTTCTTAAACTATATCATACTCTATTTGTAAATATTTATCAAAAACAAAATAGAAAAATATAAAATCAACAAAAAACCATAAAAATCAAAAAATTTGAAAAAGACCAAAAATATTGCTTTTATCAAGACATGTCTTCTGGTATCGATAACATCTACGGTCTTAGAAATGTCATTCAATAATGGCACGGGACTTTAGATGAAGTTCGAGCATAAGGTGTAAATATTTTTTCCATAACATGTCTCAAAACTATGGCTTGCAGTTACTTCAGACTGTAACCCGCGCTAAAACCATGGTTTGCTATTATTTCAGATAGCAACCCGTTCTTCAATAAAGGAAAGTGCTACGCTTAAACTATTTTCACAAAACTCGTGCACTTATCCTAAAAACAAATTGAGGAAAGTATGTCGAAGGACTGTTGTTCCTACACAAATGTTTTTCCTTCTATAAATTCTTCAGAAAAATATTTGTTGTTTTCAAAAATGGTGGTAAATGAGTTGCTTGTAAATCAATCAGATTCTGAGTTTTCGTAAAAATTGAAAACTCAATCAATGACTTCAGCGCTTTTAAACTTTTTAGAAAAATAATCATTGATTGAGGGGGAGAATGTTTTCAAATCTATATCATCTAACGAGCTTATCTAATTATCCTATATACTTAAATGTAAAACATGTTAACCTACCTTAAAGGACTAGGTATCTAGGATATGATTTTTAGGATTAGATGATTAGAGTTTGATAAACACATTATTCTCATGCTTTACATGATCTGATTGATATGTTGAATTGACTTTTCTTAGTCGATTGCTGTTTGGGTGATGTCGACCACCATATATTTGTTTGTATGTCCACTAACGTATGTAGATATCATGGTTCATAAGAATGTTCCCGATCCGGATCCCACAAATGAAGATGATTGGATGCCGAAAGAAAAGGGTAACTATTTCTTGGGTCGACAAAAGAAGAAACGGAGCTTAATTGGATCTCTATGGAAAGTTGGCATGATAAATGCAACGTCAGAGGTCTCACTGCATCTGCAGACGGTTTTCTTCGAGCCTTACAACAACAACAGAAGCAGCTTATCCACCTAACGTATATTGTGCAGGAAAAGTAGTGAATGATACCACTTTTTAAAACAATTTTTGAATAATATTGTTTTGAAAAATGGGAAAATATTGGTTTTTGAAAATAAATTGGACTTAATTTTGGAAATCGCCGGACTTCATTTTATCAAAACTTAAGTCACTCAATCATCGACTACGGTCATCGATTGAGGAGGAGAGTGATTTAGAATAAAATGTTTTCAAACGATATTTCATCTATCAAGTCCGGCTTGTACGAATTAAAGTGGTGATCTAAAGATTTAATGTTATGTCATGGTATGATTTTCTTTATAACTCAAAGATCTTTCACAATGAAATTTTTTCTGTTCTTGTTTGATTGTGAAATTGTTTTATTTTACTAAAAGATCTCTTTAAAACTATCATACCTGACACTAACAATCTTTAATGTCTATAATTGGCCATCATTAGTCAATTTCAAAAATTAAATCTTGCCACGTCTTTCCCCAAACTTTTCTAAATCAATTGGGATCACAAATCTCAAAAGGTTTGAAATTTTTGATCGGGGGAGAGATTGTGATTTAAATCTCAAATCTGTTTTAGTCCTTTAAAGGCACTCCTGCCTCCATGTGCCAAACGATTTCAATATATGATGCACATGATTGAGGAGGAGCATTTAACCAAAAACCATAAGAGTATTTAAACAAGGCCACATTTTCTCCCATGTTTTCTAAACCTTATTAAATCACTTGGGATCCAAAATCTCAAAGGGTTTGATATTTTTGATCGGGGGAGAATTTGTGATTTAATTATGAAATCTGATAAATGGTGATTGATTTGATTCAATTGTGCATGCAGCTCTCCCATATGTGCTAAACGCTTTCGAATCTCGAAGCACATATTGAGGGGGAGCATTTCAAAAGAAAATAAACTTTCAAGGTATAATGATTTCTATGTTTTAGCATAAGTACCTTAATTGATTTTCCAAATGATTTTTCAATTGGTTTCGAGAAGGAAAGAACAATACCAAAAGACCGACCAATCTACTTTATGCATGGTGTTATAAGGATGGTTAGGTTAGGTATTCGTTCCCACGATCCTGCAAGATCTGGAGGGATCTACCCAGGGACAATCCACTAGATAGTGTAGAAGTCCTTAGGTATGATGAAAAAAAGGAGAAAAGTGAGATATGGGAAGAGTGCGTACTGAGATAGAGCTAGAACTGGAATAAACCCAACAAGGTTCTAGTTATGAATTCTCGGTAAGCACTGAAGGGGTTGAAGAATGAAAAAGAAATGAATGTGAAAAAGGGTGAAAAGAAATAGCCCTCCAATAATTCAACCTTAGGGCAGTAACCGGGTTCAATACATATGCTACTGGTGGTTACTAAGGTAACGCTGGTATTGAAGACAAGACGTCATGGACCCAGTGACGCACTGCATTACAACTTCCCAAGCTACTCAAGTTCCTCTTAAAAGGGATTGTTTCATTCTCACGGGGAACCTACATAATCTATCGACTTTCTCTTAGAGATTGTTGATATTGAAGAAGGAGACCCTCTCCCTAGTCTCCGTCATAGGAAACCAAATGTGTATAATTGAGTCTAGAGCCAAGAGATCATCCACAATATCTCATTAGGACACAAAATTAATGAAGACTTGCTGTTTCACACAGTGTGAAAAGTAAGAATATATTAAGAGTCCTACACATTATCCTTGTTATATTTGCCAGAACATCCGAGTGATATGTAAAAATATTCACAATGAAGATGGAAATTCTTCTAGAGCCAACAACAAACAAGCTCTTGGTGGGTGACATGTGAGATCTTTTCTAAAGATCAAGCTTGTGACAAGTGGATAGAAACAATAGGGAGATTCAGTCTTGAATCAACCTTGGTCCAAGAAATGAATTGATGAATACTTTTGGAAAAACCGTTCGATGTGCAAATCTTCTTTTCTCTAGCACATCGAATGTATACTTATGTTTTCAAATACAAAAAGTATCTCTGATTGAAAAAATACTTTTGGAAAAACCGTTCGATGTGCAAATCTTCTTTTTCTCTAGCACATCGAGTGTGTATTCTTTATCAAATACAAAAAGTATTTTTGATTGAAAATTGATCTTTCTCATAAAACCTTCGTTGTATTGCAAAATTCTTACTTCTAAGAAATACGCGATTGTTTTCAAATAAATTTTTCATCAATCAGTGAATCTCAATTCGCTGGTTCACTCACTCCGTGTTGTCTTCTTTGAGACGTTCCGGTTTGAGAACAGCTAGAGCAGCTGCGAAACCCTGTCAAGGAGATTCTTCGGAATTATACCTGATCACAGGCAGTACTTGTACTGATCAACAGGGAACAATGGGCCGTGCACCTCAATTCAACGAAAGTGATCAAAGACACTTTCGTGCGCTTTATTGCTAACTGTTATATGCAGGAACACCCGACGGTTGCAGCTGATCAGAATTGAGGAGTCAATCCATAGCCGCATGCTCACACATTACATTCACTTCTAAAGAAATCATGATAGGTCCATATCTTCATCAACTGACTCTGATATTTTCAATCCATGCTTCTGCTACGCTGCTGGAAATATTATGAATCAACAAAAGCTTCCGCAACTATGATGAGAAGATATCATGATCCCAAATGTGAGCATGTCGGTCCGAAAGTCACAACTTCACATAATGGCGATACTACAATGGATGAGCCAGAGATTTGTTGTGGCTGATGATCTCTAACCTGGCTTAATGAATCACCAAACGTGGATCAGCACAAAGACCTCTACTAAAAGTACAAAGCAGTTGGACTTTGAAGAATCACTGCTAAAGCACAAAGACTGCGGACATTGAAGAATTGATGTCTACGAGCTCGAGCATAAAGATAAAGATAGATTGCTTGGATCCAAAATGTAAATCATGGGGTGACCTCCTTTAGGGGGAGATTGTTAGGAATTGGAAATTCTATAAGGAAGTGTCGGTCACCCCAATTATTGTTTAGCATATCTTAGCTCATAGACTTTACGTTACTTAGTAGTTATTAGTTATTTATTAGCTTAGTTATTAGTTTAAGTAACACCGTGGAGGAAGGACGGGTCTTTACCCATTGTATGCCTGATCCACAGTCCGAAAGAGGACGTGTAGTATGTAACTATAAATACCATCTACCTCCCAAGGTAGAGGGTTGGACCTTTCACTCAATCTAACCTTCTTTCTTTTGTTTACTTTCTCTCTCTAGAAAGGCTCCCATCTTCCACTTTCTCTCTCTAAAACCTACTCATATTCGACTCATATATTGTTATGTGATGTGTTTGTGAAATCTAATATGTTACAAAGAAGCACAAAACCACAACGCGAGTATTAATAGTGGTTTGGCTACAAGGACACCTTCCTTGCCCTACTCCACTCCCCGAGTCACCTACTCGAGAGTTCGTAATCACTACACAACACCGACTCCTTATGGTGGAGAAACCTTCACAACGTTGCCTACACTTTATCCTGTACAAGGCTAGATACTGGGTCCTTTTCACCAAGGAGAACCACTCCTATCACAACATAGCCTACCCTTTATCCGGTACTAGGCTAGATACCGAGTTCTATTACAATGGAGGAAATACTACCCAACACTACACCGATCACCTAACCCCAAAGGAGATCTACTCCTTATATAATATCAACAAGGATAACACTATCCTTTGACCCAATACTAATCTATCTTGTACATCGAATCACACCATATCGAATGTACACCTTAGGCACCTTTCACTAATGCCTTTGACTCGATCTTTAAGACACCCTTCACAAATGTCTTGTGTCTTGACTTCTAGGCACCCTTCACTAATGCCTCTAGTCTTGACTTCTAAGCACCCTTCACAAGTGCTTATAATACGGACGATCGACACCCTTCACTAATGTCTTCGTCTTGACACTTGAGACATCTTTCACAAATGTCTTCAACACTACACTTCTTAGGAGAAAGAAAAGAATCATCAACAAGAGAACTTCAGTAGTCTTGATGATGAGGAAGCATGGCAACTCATGGACTTGAGCTTGCTTGACTTCAAAGGTGGTGATCTCGCCTTTAAGAGGAACCTAGAGGATCACACAAAAACAAAACTACGTACATAGATCACTTTGATATGGGGTTAGAGAGTTTTTAACTCAAAGAGAAAGTATGTGAGAAAGGGGTGAGAAACAATGAAGAAATGGCTCACTATTTATAGAGAGAAAATGTCTACTGTTCCACGGATCCCTCACTTGAGGGATTCGTCCAGTGCAATACTGGGGATCCGTGGGATGCTCCCCTTTGCCCATGGGTTTTGGGTCATGGGTCATGGGTTATGGGTTGATCCATGGGTATTTCATTAGATACAATGTACCCAGTAGATGCAATGCATCTAGTCAAATCAGTATGGGTCAATACCATAGGTTGTAGTTTTTACCCATAATAATACATACTAGTTATGTATATATTTGCCCTAATATGTAAACACTAGTTGTTGTACATATGTATTACTAAATCATAAAATCACTTATACTTGTTTTAGTGTTTTATGTGAAAACGTAAGTGTGTTAGAAAACTATTGGCTCAAACCATTTACGTATTTTATTTGTTTCGTTAAAATGATTTTACGTTTGTTATCGACAAAACATTAGAAGATCGTAAAATATAAATAAATGTTTTTACGGCTTATTTGTATTAACAATCTCCCCCTTTTTGTTGATGACAAAACATAAAATTATTTTAAGGAAAAACTAAAATTTGTAAAAGTTTGAATTTGTAGTTTTTACTTTCTTCTCCCTCTTTTTGTCGAAACAAAAAGAGCTTCGAAAATAAACTAACACATTGTTTTAAGAAAAGCATGTCAAAAGAAGAAAAGAAAAAAAAATAGAGAGCAAGTAACGGGAAAATATCTCGTCTTAACTCCCCCTTGACGAGTCCATCCCTATGTGAGGGCTTCAAGAAAAAAATAATACTAAGCTAGTTCATTTGCAACTAAGTTTGCAAAAGATTTCGTCTATGCGACGAATATGCTCCCCCTTGATGATTGCAACTTTGCAAAGGGACGTCATGAAATGTACTCCTAATATTGCAAGTGATTTTGCAATGTATTGCTTTGACACAAAGCTTCCCCTAGCTTAGAGTGTGATTCGTGCTGAACCGTCAAGTTTTCTCACGCAAGCTGACCACTTGTGAATGGCCAACTGTAAGAAACTTAAAATAGCTTAAGCACGAATACAATGAAGATCTGGGGAGTATAGTGTTTCCCCGGGTCATTATGTCCCAGCGAGCTATGCAATGGATTACCAAACGTAAAGTGATCGAGGAATTTGAACAGAAAAGAGGGATTGATATGATTATAACTACAGAAAAAGCCAACAAATTACAATGGCTTAAATGCAAATTAAAGGAAATTAAAAAGATAAAAAAATATTAAATAAACGCTATCACTATATGCACAATGATGTTTTTGATTTTATGTTTTTATTAAAACTGAATTAAAAACTACGTAGCGTACAAATTAAAATGTGAAACTTACACAATATTAATCCTAAAAATATGAAAATGATATTTTTACAAACCTAATGATAAAAGAAAATTTATAGAAAAAGAAAATTATTTTTATAACTAATTATCTAATTAAAAACTATTTTTAACTATTAAATAATAACCTAAAATACAAGAAAATATGAAACAAAGCTAGAAAAATAAAATTTTGACTTAGAAAAATCTAAAATATCAAAATAGAATTTTCAAAACTATTTTTATATTTTTCTGATTATTTTTCTATTTTCTACTAATTTAAAACTATTTTAATCTAATTTAAATTGTGAAAAATACCAAATAAAAGGGGAAAAATAAGGAAAAATCTTTTTTATGCTTTTTATATTTTTCTTAAACTGGGAAAATTGAAAAATTATTTTTTGGAACTTTTTCTTAATTATTTGCAATTAAAGCTAATTAAAAATGATTAAAAACTATTTTTAAATAAGAAAAATACTAAACAGTGACCAAAATTAAAGAAAAAATCAGGAAAAGTCTAAAATCTTAATCTAAATCTATGAAAAATAAGAAATATGCTGCTTATGTGTAAGAATTAAGGGCTGCAGTGTTAACTAGATTCAAATAAGCACTTTTAAATAAGCTAAACAACAAATTAAGCCACCAAACTTGTACTTAAGCTATATTATACTGAAATAAGCTAAAATCAACTAAATTAAGCTACTCCTATCTTCAAATAAGCAGATGCATAAGATTATAAGCTAACTGATTTTATAAGCAAAACAGTGAACAGGTCTTATGTTTGAGCTTATGCACAAGCTTCTCAGAAAAGCTTTAGCCAAAAACAGATATGTGGCCTTATAGACCACCCAGCAAACTACAAATGGACCAAAGATGAGACCTTAACTACTTAAAACAAGCACTGTGCAGCATCTGCAAGATCTGCATAAATATGATTTTAACACAGGTTTGACTTTGAAAACAGTTTTATCACTTTGACTTTAATGAGATTTAGAAGCAAAAGTTGGACTGATTAGGATATAATTTGATGAAATGAAAGATTATCAAGCTAGTTTATCAACTTTTTAACCCATTTGAATTGATTTGTGTGACTGGTTCCAACAGATAAGCAAACAAGAGCAGATTAAAGCTTATTTTGACTTTTGTAAAAAAAACTTATGTAAATTAAGACTGAGATGACTAGACTAGTGATATTAGAGACTGAAACAACAAAAAGCTTAGATCAAGACAGCTTTGAAGACAGTTTTATCAAGCAATCCAAACACCCCTTTTGATACTGATATGAACTCAAACTGAGCTTAACACCTAGCTTAGCTAATAATTTTGATTAAACTGGTTTTAACTAACCCTAATACATCCTAATTAACAGATAAACACTATTGTTGACTGCAAACAAAGATTATGCAAGAACTTGAGAATAACTTACAAAGGGTCCTTAGCCACAATGGCTTGAAACCTGAACCAATGAACCACTACCTATCTAAACCAGCCCAATGAGTTCTAAACTAACCCAAATCCAGCTCTGAACCAACACATATCCACTTCTGCATCATTTTTGCCCCATGTTGACTTTCTTTGACCAATATTCAAAAGTGATTGAAACTTGAATACAAGCTTGTAAAATGCTGTAATGAGCTTATATAAGCTTGTTGAAGCTTAAAGTTGAGCTACTGAAAGCTTTGACACATGATTTTGAAAATGAAAATTTCAACAGTGGACATAAAATGTGGAATTATATCATTAACTTGAATTGATGCTTGAAACAAGTTGAACTACACTGAAATACTTGAGATTGATACAAATTAACTTGATATTACAGTTGAGAAACTAGTAAGACATGAAAAACTTAAAAACGACATACATTTTAGAAAAGTAAACTAAGTACTCTCTTCCTTTGCTTCTCTCCTTCTTTTATGCACCAAACATGTCTTCTCTCTCTCCTCTGATCACTTCCCAGCAATAATCTCATCCATTGGATGTCTTGAGCTCATCTTAGCCATTGATTTGGTTTTGGCGCCAAAATGGTTTTTTGATGTCTTAGACAGGGACAAGGTGCATTAAATGCGATTTGTATGTTAGGTGAGGAGGGGGGAGACAAAGTGTGGAGTAGGGGGACAAAGTGGAGGTGTTGTGTTGGTGGCTGGTTGCAGACAGTGGTGTCGGGGAAGACAGGAAAAGGGGGCGGGGTGTTTTATTTAAACGTGGGTTGGATTTGGGTTAGATAAGTGGACCGGGTAATGGATTTGGGCCAAGGGATTTTATTTGGGCTTGGGTAGTACAAGGGTCCGTTTGGTTTGTGGAAATAATAACACAAGGACCATAAGTGTAAAGTTTGAAATTCCAGGGGCCAAACTGTAATTTATGAAGATGTAGTCCAAGGGTTGGTCTTGCCAATCTTTAATAGACCAAGGGCTAATTTTGACACTTTTGAAATTCCAAGGATTAATTATGACCATTTTAAAAATCCAGGGACCAAAACTGAAATTTCTCAAAACTTTTGGAACTTTTCACCAAAGGACTAAATTTGACAACTTATGATTTAAAAAGGACCTTTGGTGATTTTTCTTATAAAATAAGTGCCTAGGGACTGATTTTGCCATTTTCTAAAATTCGGGGGACTGAAACTGCCAATTATGCAAACTTTGCTCGTTTTTCATCTGATTTTAAACATTTTGCATCTGAAACATATAAAATGCAACTTTGAGATATTTTCAGTATTTTGATGCATTTCTGAGCATTTTTAGACGTTTTGCAGTTCAGAATTAACCAAAAATGATGAGTATTTACACACTCATCAATCCCCCACACTAAACTATTGCTAGTCCCTAGCAATCTTTTGAGAAAAACTAATGGATTTCATCTCTTTACCAAAAGCCATTACTTCTGGAGTAGCCAAATGTTTCAGTTCAAGTAAGAACCATGGTACACCGATAACCATGTGATTTTGAGCAAACCACCAGCTTCCAACGGATTTGATTTGTCTTTACCAGAAGCCGTTTGCTTCTGGACTAGTCAACTCTTAGATAAATTATCAATATTATCTTTTTTGAGCTGATTACCAATTATGGTTTTTCCACTGCCTTTACCACAAGCCATAAACTTGCGGGCTAGCCAACTCTTCACTTTTTAGGATATGGTGAGCTGAATACCACACAATTTTGGGCAAATTGTAAGCCGTCAACGGATTTGAGATATCTTTACCAAGAGCCGTTTGCTCCTAGATTAGCCAATCCTTTTGTTTTTTAGACAAGGCGGACTGATAACCAAATGAGTAAGTGTAAAACACTAACTCCAAAAAAAAATTTGGCCAAAAACGGGGGAATTAGGCGGTATAATTATATAATAAAATTCGTGAGAATTCCCCCCCACACTTAGAAATGAATATTGCCCTCAATATTCAAAGTACCGGCGGTTATGCCGAAACAAAGAACGTAAAAGGGAAATACTACGGCCATTATTAAGAAAGATTTTTTTTTTTTTTTTTTTTTTTTTTTTTTAGAAACTTGTATATATATATAACATGTGGGGCAACTCCCCCACACTAGGGTGGTACACATGGGTGAAAACCCATGTTAAGCTACTGTTTTTGATTACCGAGTCGCTAGCTTGACTCGACCCCGAATTCATTGGTTCATGGGGAAGCAAAGTGGAAGAAACAATCTCCATCGGACTTTCATTCAAGATGTTTGGACAAACATTTGAAGCACGTGAAAGTTCCACACCGATGAGATATACATAGAACCGGCTCAAAAATGATAAATGAAAATGTCGGGGTCAAAGATAATGTCTTCATTCCCGAAGGAGTGAAGAACAGGAGAAGTGACAGAATATATGAAGAAAAGAAAGAAAATCATGATAGAAATCATGACTAACTCTTCATCCTCAATAGGAGAATTCATAGTTTCATGAATCTCATCAGTTAAGCTTGCTTGATCAAGACATATTATGGGAGTGTCTAGATCAAAGTAGAAATTATCATACTCCGGCGGAGATATGATATGAGTGAGTTCATCTGAGAACTCCATGAAGGTGAATGAATCATATTCAGAATTGATATGAGTGAGTTCACTGGTGAACTCCTCCAATGTACATGATTCATAATCGGGGAGAGAATTATGAGAATGAAAAGTGGTACTGCCACTAATCTTCTCTCCCGTATTATCAAAACAGAAGGCTTTCATTTCCGGATTAGAATCATCGGAAAGAATGTCACTATCCTTAATGGGGATAGGAGATGAAATAGGTTTCTCTTTGAAAGCCTCGATTTTAGAAATGAGAAGACTGACATTCAGTAATGTTGCACGAAGTGCTTCATCTTTGATTCCAGTGTCAGTAACTTCATCATTCTCTTCTTCTAAGCTAACAAGCTCAGAAGGTGAATCTTCCACATAAATGATGTCTCCACAAGATAACGAATCATCATCATCAGAATCGGAGAACATCTCAACATGATCGGTTGGGAAGACAAGAGGGGTAGGGATATCACACAAATGCTCGAGAATTCCCTGTGACTCTCTTGGGATTGGGACAAGGTTCTCAATACTAGACTTTATGAATTCGTCCGATTCCTTTTCAGGAACAGTGTCGAGATGCTCGTCCCCCATGTTCAGAGAGTGAGTGGGAGCCTCGGGTGTGATAGCAGTTGTTTGAGATGGAATCTCAACTGCTGGGATATCAACTGACTGAGGGAGTTGAGAAATATTATCTTTAAAAGGATAAAAACTCTCCTCGTCATCGTCATAAAGAGCTGACTTGAGAAATTGGGAACGCCTTAGAGCTGCTTGCTCTAGGATTAATAATTCTTCCCTAGATTTACGGGCCTCTCGTTCTTCTCGTTCTTCGGCCAGCAATTCTCCTATGGTTTTTTCACCACTCACTTGATTCTTAAAGTTACTAATCATATCATCAAGTGTTTTCATTGTGGTTTCAAAATCTTGGGAGATTTCTTGAGACAATGGCTCAGGTGGAGTTTGAACCGTATAGTGCTGTGGAGGTTGGAAATTTTCAAACCTGAGAGAGTCATGATTGTTACAAGGAAATGGATTCCCTATTTGACAATCAGAGCTGAAATGGGGACCTCCACAGTACTCACAACAGTAAAACTGTTGAGTCTGGAATGGTGAATCATATGGATTTTGGTCATAACCAAAACTCTGAGCATCACTGGAAAATTGTTCATAGACAAACGTGTTTCCGGATTGACACTCAAATCCTAGGTGAGGACCTCCACAAAATTCACAGCAGGTATGTTGATTGTATGAAGATAAGTCGGGCTGTGGTGGGTAATTGGAAAAGTTTGAGGGGTCGTTAAATGAGTTCGGATTAGGATCATAATCAAATGAATTCCTCGAACCACAAAACAAACAACTCCCGTTATGAATATCATTACCACATTGTACACACGTACACCAACGACAGGGTGAACCAAAAAGAGGCTCACCACAACCGACACAAGGAATAAACGATTGCATTTGAGAGTTATGAGAAGGAATCAGTTTATCCAAAGAATCAACAAAACCAACATGGTGATCCGAATGACTATTAAGACTCGAAGAACATTTCGAAAAATCCGGAGGTGGGACAAGTGGTGTGCTCTGAGAGCTAGCAATTTCCACCACTTCCGTTATGGTCTCCGGTTCTTGAACGGGTTCATCGGGTTGTGGCGGATGGTCGGAAAAACTTGGAGAATCATCGAGAGAGTTATCAGATAATTCGCACCAATAATAATATTTGCTTGCACCCATCCTTCCACATCGCTTGCATAAACAATCCGGATTCTGACAACAGAGCTGATCCTCTTCCATACGGCTTTTGCAGTGGAAACAACGAGGATAATCGAACGTCGCCATGAGACTTAAACATGTAGAGGGTTAAAGAAATAGAATTAAACGGTTTTGAGGTTAAAGAAGAGTAGAATCAAACGGTACGAGGGTAAAGGGATAAAGAATCAAAAAAGGGTAAGAGGGTAAAGAGGAATATTTTTGGTATTTTTGAAAAACATTTTGCAAAAACAAAGAATGAAAATCTTTTTGGGTTTTTGATTTTTAAAAGAGAATATAAACATATACAGATGGATGGTATGAACAAAGAGTGAATATCCAAATCACTAATCTGCTAGACGGAAGATAATCAGCACAGCTCCCCGGCAGCGGCGCAAAAAATTTGATTCGTGCTGAACCGTCAAGTTTTCTCACGCAAGCTGACCACTTGTGAATGGCCAACTGTAAGAAACTTAAAACAGCTTAAGCACGAATGCAATGAAGATCTGGGGAGTATAGTGTTTCCCCGGGTCGTTATGTCCCAGCGAGCTATGCAATGGATTACCAAACGTAAAGTGATCGAGGAATTTGAACAGAAAAGAGGGATTGATATGATTATAACTACAGAAAAAGCCAACAAATTACAATGGCTTAAATGCAAATTAAAGGAAATTAAAAAGATAAAAAATATTAAATAAACGCTATCACTATATGCACAATGATGTTTTTGATTTTATGTTTTTATTAAAACTGAATTAAAAACTACGTAGCGTACAAATTAAAATGTGAAACTTACACAATATTAATCCTAAAAATATGAAAATGATATTTTTACAAACCTAATGATAAAAGAAAATTTATAGAAAAATAAAATTATTTTTATAACTAATTATCTAATTAAAAACTATTTTTAACTATTAAATAATAACCTAAAATACAAGAAAATATGAAACAAAGCTAGAAAAATAAAATTTTGACTTAGAAAAATCTAAAATATCAAAATAGAATTTTCAAAACTATTTTTATATTTTTCTGATTATTTTTCTATTTTCTACTAATTTAAAACTATTTTAATCTAATTTAAATTGTGAAAAATATCAAATAAAAGGGGAAAAATAAGGAAAAATATTTTTTATGCTTTTTATATTTTTCTTAAACTGGGAAAATTGAAAAATTATTTTTTGGAACTTTTTCTTAATTATTTGCAATTAAACCTAATTAAAAATGATTAAAAACTATTTTTAAATAAGAAAAATACTAAACAGTGACCAAAATTAAAGAAAATTTCAGGAAAAGTCTAAAATCTTAATCTAAATCTATGAAAAATAAGAAATATGCTGCTTATGTGTAAGAATTAAGGGTTGCAGTGTTAACTAGATTCAAATAAGCACTTTTAAATAAGCTAAACAACAAATTAAGCCACCAAACTTGTACTTAAGCTATATTATACTGAAATAAGCTAAAATCAACTAAATTAAGCTACTCCTATCTTCAAATAAGCAGATGCATAAGATTATAAGCTAACTGATTTTATAAGCAAAACAGTGAACAGGTCTTATGTTTGAGCTTATGCACAAGCTTCTCAGAAAAGCTTTAGCCAAAAACAGATATGTGGCCTTATAGACCACCCAGCAAACTACAAATGGACCAAAGATGAGACCTTAACTACTTAAAACAAGCACTGTGCAGCATCTGCAAGATCTGCATAAATCTGATTTTAACACAGGTTTGACTTTGAAAACAGTTTTATCACTTTGACTTTAATGAGATTTAGAAGCAAAAGTTGGACTGATTAGGATATAATTTGATGAAATGAAAGTTTATCAAGCTAGTTTATCAACTTTTTAACCCATTTGAATTGATTTGTGTGACTGGTTCCAACAGATAAGCAAACAAGAGCAGATTAAAGCTTATTTTGACTTTTGTAAAAAAAACTTATGTAAATTAAGACTGAGATGACTAGACTAGTGATATTAGAGACTGAAACAACAAAAAGCTTAGATCAAGACAGCTTTGAAGACAGTTTTATCAAGCAATCCAAACACCCCTTTTGATACTGATATGAACTCAAACTGAGCTTAACACCTAGCTTAGCTAATAATTTTGATTAAACTGGTTTTAACTAACCCTAATACATCCTAATTAACAGATAAAAACTATTGTTGACTGCAAACAAAGATTATGCAAGAACTTGAGAATAACTTACAAAGGGTCCTTAGCCACAATGGCTTGAAACCTGAACCAATGAACCACTACCTATCTAAACCAACCCAATGAGTTCTAAACTAACCCAAATCCAGCTCTGAACCAACACATATCCACTTCTGCATCATTTTTGCCCCATGTTGACTTTCTTTGACCAATATTCAAAAGTGATTGAAACTTGAATACAAGCTTGTAAAATGCTGTAATGAGCTTATATAAGCTTGTTGAAGCTTAAAGTTGAGCTACTGAAAGCTTTGACACATGATTTTGAAAATGAAAATTTCAACAGTGGACATAAAATGTGGAATTATATCATTAACTTGAATTGATGCTTGAAACAAGTTGAACTACACTGAAATACTTGAGATTGATACAAATTAACTTGATATTACAGTTGAGAAACTAGTAAGACATGAAAAACTTAAAAACGACATACATTTTAGAAAAGTAAACTAAGTACTCTCTTCATTTGCTTCTCTCCTTCTTTTATGCACCAAACATGTCTTCTCTCTCTCCTCTGATCACTTCCCAGCAATAATCTCATCCATTGGATGTCTTGAGCTCATCTTAGCCATTGATTTGGTTTTGGCGCCAAAATGGTTTTTTGATGTCTTAGACAGGGACAAGGTGCATTAAATGCGATTTGTATGTTAGGTGAGGAGGGGGGAGACAAAGTGTGGAGTAGGGGGACAAAGTGGAGGTGTTGTGTTGGTGGCTGGTTGCAGACAGTGGTGTCGGGGAAGACAGGAAAAGGGGGCGGGGTGTTTTATTTAAACATGGGTTGGATTCGGGTTAGATAAGTGGACCGGGTAATGGATTTGGGCCAAGGGATTTTATTTGGGCTTGGGTAGTACAAGGGTCCGTTTGGTTTGTGGAAATAATAACACAAGGACCATAAGTGTAAAGTTTGAAATTCCAGGGGCCAAACTGTAATTTATGAAGATGTAGTCCAAGGGTTGGTCTTGCCAATCTTTAATAGACCAAGGGCTAATTTTGACACTTTTGAAATTCCAAGGATTAATTATGACCATTTTAAAAATCCAGGGACCAAAACTGAAATTTCTCAAAACTTTTGGAACTTTTCACCAAAGGACTAAATTTGACAACTTATGATTTAAAAAGGACCTTTGGTGATTTTTCTTATAAAATAAGTGCCTAGGGACTGATTTTGCCATTTTCTGAAATTCGGGGGACTGAAACTGCCAATTATGCAAACTTTGCTCGTTTTTCATCTGATTTTAAACATTTTGCATCTGAAACATATAAAATGCAACTTTGAGATATTTTCAGTATTTTGATGCATTTCTGAGCATTTTTAGACGTTTTGCAGTTCAGAATTAACCAAAAATGATGAGTATTTACACACTCATCAGAGTGTCAAAGTCTTCATGTATAAATTGAACAACTACAAAACAAAGGTTAGAAAAACAAGTATATAATGCATAATTTCCTGCAAATATGACTCAAGTTAGTAGAAAACTAGTTTTCTGTTGCACGGATCCCACGGTTCCCTCCTTGGGGGGATCCGTCTAGGCAAATTTTAGGGATCCGTCTGTCTGATGACAAAAATCAGCAATGGTGATATAACAAGTATTGTTAACATCAAAGTGAGATATGTATTATACAACATAATCATATACTCAGAAATATAGCAAGTATCATGTAATTTCATTTAATAAAACTAGAGATATGATATACATGACTCTAAAAACTAAAAAAATGAATGATACATGACTTGGATTTACTAGACTTATATAAGCTACGCTTGATATTAGGACACCACTAAAATCCTCTAGCTCAAGTTTGTTTAGGTTTAATCTCGTCAAAACGTTCGAGGAGGTGATAAAACATGAAACGTTGATCTTCCCGTACTTCATTTATCAAAATTTCAACATGTTGACAATGATAACAATCTTTGTCATGGCTAGGTAGTGGTGGTGGAAGAAAGGAAATTGCTTGATGCGAAGGATCAAGTGAAGTGGGTTGGGGAGCCTCAAACGATGGAGGGATTGGTGGAGGCGCATTTGAAGATGGCTCGACCAAGAATGATGGTGGTGGTAGAGAAGTGTCAACTTCCATGTGGTCGGGTGGTTGACTTTGACAATTTCTCATAATCCAAATGGGATTATTTGATGGTGACGGCGAAAGGAAAGTCGGAGCTAGTGTTGACTCAACACCTTGATTTTGTACCATTATTCCTCCTAATGAGGAGAATGTTGCCGGTGGAGGAAGATGAGACGGCCAAGGAGGCAAATCCTCTAGATTGTAGAGGTGTGGTGATGAGAGTGGAGTCGTAAATGAGATAGTTCTAGGCACCAATGGTGATGGTTTAGTGGAAATGGGATTGTTTGGTTTAGGAGGTATGGTGGTGCTTGGCATAGGTAGTTTTGTGGGAACTATCCTTTTAGGGATTGGTTTGATTGGTTGAGTTGGTGGAGGAGAAATCCTTGCATTTGTGGATTTGACCGGAGATGATTCGGTTGAAGAAATTTCGTGTGCAATACGAGCAATTTTCTTGGGTGGTCCTTTGGTGGATGAGTTACCACTTAGAACTTTCCTCATGATGAGATGATTCAAAGAGGTTTGTAAATGTTTCTAAGTGCTGAAAATGAGGATGAATATGATGACTTTAGGAGTCCTAACAATGTGGTTTATAAAGCAATGGATTTGGCAAGTGCATTCAAGACTTAAGCCACTAAACTTCTTTGGAATGTGATGATTAGCATGCACAAGAGTCAACTTTAGAGTTGTACTGATCTAGGAACTTATTTAAGATGAGATGGAGTGTTCAAGTTAGCAAGATGAGCTTGAAATGATTGTTTTAGCTGGAGTTGACATAAGTCTGTCATACGGATCCCACGGTTCCCTTCAATGAGGGATCCGTCTAGGCTAATCCTAGGGATCCATCTCTCAGCAGCTAAGAAAGGGTAATAATGATGTTTGTAAGATCTAATGCCTATTTCTTCTTGAGTGTTTCAGTCCATCTAAGTGTCTTGAATGAAGAGGTACTTAAGTACTTAAGGGTAATGAGTGATGTAGCTAATGATTGCCTTTTTATGGAAGAAGTTGGAACTTTTAAGAGTACCAGTGAGTGACCAAGGATGACACTTAAAGATTTGAGAGTGTCAAATGGAACTAAATGATCCTTGTAAGATATAAACTTTTCACATACACATCATAACATTAACACAATGAGCACTTAGATGGTTTTAGAGAGAGAAAGAGTGGGACATTCTAGTGAGAGAAACTTGTGGAATATTAGATTATCCAAAGAACATCCAACCCTCTACCTTGCAAGGTAGAGGGTATTTATAGGTTACAAACTAAACAACCTCCTGACGGCCTGTGGATCAGGGATACAGTGGGTAAAGACCCGACCTTCTTCCACGGTGTTGCACTATACTATTTTACGCTACTAACTAACTACATAAACCGTAACTAATGACCAATCTACGAGCTAACTTATGCTAGATAATAGTTGGGGTGACCGACTCTTTCAACACTGGAATTTTCTAATTCCTAACAATCTCCCCCTAAGGGAGGTCACCCCATATTTTACATTTCAAATCCTAACATTCTAGTCTTGACTTTGTTCTTGAGCTCGTAGACTTTCATACATCAACATCGTAAACTTAGTGCATAGGTGGTGCAACTTCAAAGTCTGCAAAGATTTGTACTTTAAATTGGAGGTCCATTTCTGATTCACGAGATAGTAAATATGAGCCAGCTTTTGAGATCATTAGCAATCAACAATCTCTGACACATCCTTTGTGGTGTTGGTATTATGTGATGTTGTGACTTTGGGACCGACATGCTCACATTCTGGATCATGAAATCTTCTCATCAGAGTAGCGGAAGCATTTGTTGAATCATGATATTGGCAGCAGCGTAGCAGAAGCTTGGTGTGAAAATATCAGAGTCATTGATGCACTAATCATGATTTCTTTGAGTTGAATGTGTTAAGTGAGCATGCGGCTAAAGATTGACCGCTCCATTCTGATCAGCTGCAAGCGTCGGGAGTACCTGCATACAACAATTAGCAATAAAACACACGAAAGTGTCTTTGATCACTTTCGTTGAATTGAGGTACACGGCCCACGGTTCCCCGTTGATCAGTACAAGTACTGCCTGTGATCAGGTAGGATTCCTAAGAATCTCCTTGACAGGGTTTCGCAGCTGTTCTATGATAGAGCACTTAGTCTTTACCTGGAGGTTAAATTTCATGTTTAGAAACGTCTGAAACTTCAACGTGGTGGATACGTGATTCAAATGCTACAACTACATACTTTCAGATGCTCGAGTTCTTGTTTC